>JBBDGP010001099.1:2280000-2985000 GCA_037952835.1 Lithobates septentrionalis
GTAAGCGCATACTCTTGTTTCAATTACCATGGCTCCTTTAAATATTTTATCTCTGAATGTCCAGGGTCTTAATGTACCTCAGAAATGAGTAAAAGCCTTTCGGTCATTTCAGTCTAAAAAAGCACACATTGTATGTCTACAAGAGACTCACTTTACCCCGACTTCAACCCCTAAATTTTTTAGTACTTCTTATCCCCAAGTTTACACCGCCTCGGCGCTCACTAAAAAACGTGGAACTCTCATTGCGTTTCATCGCTCTACCCCATTTACCTTACATTCAGAAATTAAAGACCCTGAGGGTCGCTACCTAATTCTAATGGGATACATTATGGACACAGCTGTAACGGTGGTCTCATACTATGCACCAAATTATCGTCCTGTACCCTTTCTATCGCACCTATTTAATATCATTAACACCCACAAAATGGGATCAATTTTTATATGTGGGGACTCCAACCAGGTCCTCCTTCCATTTCTTGACAAAACCCCTTATACCCCACCACGAACACAAGATGCTAGGTCTTTATCTCAACTTCTTTCTAGGCACAATTTGATTGACTCTTGGAGAAAATCTAATCCAGCTAAAAGAAATTATACATATTTTTCTAATCCACATGAAACTTTTAGTCGCATAGACCATATCTTTGTAACAATAGGGATGGTTTGGTTCCTGAAGTAATTTTATCTAAAATTATCCCTATACCCTGGTCAGATCACAATGCAGTTTATACCTCGTTGGCTTCTACTATACCCAAGGGGCATGACCCTTCATGGTATCTTCCAGATGTGCTACTTAAACACTCCTCCCACTGTTTAACAATCCAACAGGCTCTAAATGACTACGTAGAACATAACACAAGTGACAAAATATCCTCACTCACAATTTGGGAGGCACACAAACCAGTTCTGAGAGGAATACTTCAGCAACAAGCAGGTATACTCAAACGGGATCGTGTAAAATTGGCTAGACAATTAGAAACTGAATTTAATGCATCATTCGTAGCTTTTCAAAACAATCCTAACCAGAACGGGAAAATTCGCTTAGAGAAAGCCAGCCTAGAATATAATCTTTTCTTAACTGAATCTGCTGACAAATCCCTCAGGAAAACTAAGCATATGTTTTATAAGAATTCCAATAAATAAAGTACTCTCATGGCAAGGGCATTAAAGTCTATCAACAAATCTTATAAACCTATTAGACTCAAAATAGCAGACAATGTATACACCAGTAATCCTCTTAAAATCGTACAGAAATTTAGCTCTCATTTAAAAACTCTATAGAGACAAATAAAACTAACATTGAGGAAGCTGATGCCTTTTTTTCACGTATTAACCTACCCAAAATGACAGAATCCCAAAAATTGTCAATAGAAAAACCCATAACTAGCGATGAAGTAGCAGAGGCTATTAAAACATTAAAAATAAATAAAAGGCCAGGACCAGACGGATTCACAGCCCTTTATTATCGAACTTTTACAGACATTATCTCACCTATGCTTGTTGAAGCGTTTAATGACCTATTAAATAATAAATCCTTTAGACAAGAATCATTATTGGCAATCATCTGCATGATTCCTAAACCTCACTCAGATGATACTCTATGTACAAATTATCGCCTCATATCCATGTTGAACATGGACATTAAAGTGTTGGCAAAAATTCTAGCAGCCCGCCTTAATATGATCATTGGTACCCTCGTACATCGTGACCAAGTAGGCTTCATGCCCTCCCGACAGGCAGGTGACAATGTACGAAGAGCAATCCTCTTGGCACACATAGCTAAAAAACGTCACATACCTGTTTGCTTTCTCTCACTTGACATAAAGAAGGCTTTTGATCCTATTGCATGGCCTTACTTGAATTATACCTTGCAGAAATGGGGATTCGGTCCAAATTTTATAAATTGGATTACGGCTCTATATAAAAGACCTAAAGCGTATGTCAAATACGCAGGTTATAAATCTGACTTCTTCAACATTGAGAGAGGCACAAGACAAGGATGTCCCCTATCCCCATTGATATTCGCCCTCCTAATAGAACCACTCGCACTAGTAATTAGATCTGACCCCACTATAACAGGGATAGAAATGGGAGGATTTCAACATAAGCTCTGTTTTTTTACAGACGATATCCTCCTATTTCTTTCATCTCCACAAGTGTCAGGCCCAAACCTAATCCCAATTCTCAATAAATTTGCTAACATTTCTGGTTTATACATAAACCCTAAAAAATGTTTAACATTGAACATATCTCTTTCTAACATTGAACTGACTTCAGCTAAAATTAGTCTTCCTTTCACATGGTCGAACAGATCAATCCCATACTTAGGCATACATCTTACAGCATCATTAGCAGATCTATTTCAGTTAATTACCCTCCAATTTTAAAACAATTATCAAACTTAATGAAATCATGGTCTCATCTTCCATTATCGTGGTTCGGAAGAATCAACGCGGTAAAAATGACGATACTACCGAAATTACTGTACTTATTCAGAGTATTACCAATTCCTATTCCAGCTTATCACCTAAGAATATTACAAAGGAAAACATCGTCATACATATGGGGTTCCTCCAAACCACGCATACAACTACATACACTATATCTCCCAAAATTAAATGGAGGCCTAGGTTGCCCTAATTTTGCTTATTACTATAGGGCTGCACATATAGCAAGCCTGGCTAAATATCATGCGTATCAGGAGACCCCTTTATGGGTACATATTGAAGCCACAGAATGTGATCCTATTCCAATATCACACTTACTATGGATCACTCCAAAAGATCGCATAGACCTAAAGAATCCAATTACTAAACACTACATTTCCCTTTGGGATAGATTCAAAAAGAATAACCATTTACAATCATCTCATAACCCGATGTTGTCATTCTATAAAAATCCTGCTTTCTATCCAGCATGGATATTACCTAATTCCTTTAAAGAATGGGTATCTAGAGACGTACTGTGTATGTATAAATTTGTACATTCCTCATCATTCATCCCTTTTTCAACCCTTTGTGAGAGATATGGTCTACCGCAGTCGGAATTATTTAGATACTTCCAAATTAAAAATTTCTTTGCACCCTTAGTGTCTACCACATCCCCATTAACACATATGACTAGTTTTGAAGAAGTTTGTAAAAAAGATCCGCATGCTAGAGGCACAATCTCTACTATATATTCTCACCTGCTGGTTCATTCCAGTAAAGACAAATTATCCTATGTCCAGAAATGGGAAGAGGACCTTGAGCGTACTTTTGATAATTCAGATTGGAAACAAATATGGTCAACAACAAAAACAGCTTCCCCTAATATATTGGCAGTTGAGGCTAATTATAAAGTTTTAACACGCTGGTATCTAGTACCTACTAGAGTAGCAAAATATGTGCAAAATTATTCGGCGCAATGTTTTCGGGGATGTTTGGACCCTGGCACATACCTTCATATCTGGTGGTCGTGTCCATTAGCTCAAATATTCTGGAAGGGAATTTTTAACATTGCAACTAACCTTATTGGGAAAACAATCCCTTTCGATCCAGCAATGGCCCTTCTCAACTTAAAACCTGAATTCATAACACATGCCCAATTCAAATTGTTGGTATATCTCTTCACAGCAGCTAAACAGACTTTAGCAAAATCTTGGAAATCACCAACATTAGATATAAATGAAGCAAAAGCTAAAATGAATTACTATATGACTCATGCCAAGATGATAGCTATAGAATTGGACACGATCCCCAGATTTGAGGTATTATGGCAGCCTTGGATTACATATTCCATGCCAACCCTAGACAAGAGTGTTCTACTGCCATGGTAGTTGTAATAACAACATATAGGCTATATTTCAGCCCTAGTTGTTGTGGTAACTTTCGGCCTGACCTTGCGGATTCTTTCCCTTAACCTTCTTCTCTTCTCCCCTTCCTACTATACTTTCTATCCTTTCTTTTCCTTATACTATATTATTCTATGATATTGAAGCTCTAATTGATATTTAAATAATAATCTCAATTATTGTCTAGAAATAGAAATAAAACAAGGCAAACGATGTAGCAGAACTTACATAACTCATTTAATTCTATTCTTTTGAAATGGACAAAGACTCCAAAGTTCTTTTTCTCTCCTATTTCTTTATTTCCTTTTAAAATATATTGCCTTGTGTTAGAATATATTGTCTTGTTTTACGATATTATTAATGAATTAACTATTCTTTAATTGTAAATGAGCTTCCTTATACTGAATGTATGTTATTATTCAATGTTATCTGTACATAATCTCCGTACTCAATAAAACTATTTTGACAAGGAAAAAACCCCTGCGCAGTTTTAGGTTAAACTGCTTCTCCTCCAATTTCATTGTGTGTCCCTGTGTCCTCTTACACTCATTGAGACTGAATAGTTTATTTTATATGCTGGAATCGCCATTGAGGTATTTGTAAATCACTGTCATATTGCTTCTCAAGCGTCGCTTCTCCAGAAAGAATAGATTTAGTGTTTGCAGTCGTTCCTTGTAATCTAGGTCCTCCAGTCCCCTATTAGTTTTGTTGTCCTTCTTTGGACTCTCTCCAGTTCCAGCACATCCCTTCTGAGGACTGGTGACCAAAACTGGACAGGGTACTACAGATGTGGCCTAACCAGAGTTTTACAAAGTGGCAGGATTATAGTTTTATCCCTGGAGTATATACCCTTTTTTATGCATTCTGATATTCTGCCAGCTTTGGTAGCTGCAGCTTGAGATTGCATGCTATTGCTCAATCTGTCATCTACTAGGACCCCCAGATCTTTCTCCATTCTTGATTCCCCCAGCGGTTCTCCCCCTAGTGAGTAGTTTGCATTTATGTTTTTTGCCCCAAGTGCATTACTTTACATTTTTCCACATTAAACCTCATTTGCCAGTATGTTTCTGCAAAATTGAAAACGCACTAAAAAATGCATAGGTGTGAACCAGGCCTTAGCAGAAATCTGGCAACCAGAGCCCTAATGGTGTTATAAACAGAATTTAAGCAGAGACTTGTAATTAGGCTATGTCATAAAAACTTTAGCTAACCTAACAGGCTTGAATGCCATAACTGACCAATGGAAAAAACATTTAGACTGATACACAGTTAAAAGAGAAGTATGGGTTTTTTTATTGACCATTCATACTTACCTAGGTGGATGCAGCATTGGTGCAATGCTGCATCTGTCCCCTGCTGCCTCTTCACTGAGAACCAAACCACTGAACATCGCTGATGGCTCAGTTCTCTCACCTCCCTGAACGAAGAGCTACTGACTGTCAATCAGCAGCTCTCCTGCTCTGCTACTCCACGCTCACTGAAGTGCTGAGCTGTGGAGGGGCAGGGAGCGCCCTTTTCAGTGGCTCCCTAAGAGGCTGAGACTGCCATCAGTCCAGCCACCTGGCGGATCCAGACTTCGGAAGTCGGGATGACGCGGTACCTGGAGACGATAGCAGAGAGCAAACTTCAGACTGCTCTCTGCTGAAAATGGGTCACAGGAGTGCAAAACGAACTGCACTCCTGTGACCCAGAGGAGAAGCCCAGCCAAATGAGCTCAGGCTGGACTTCACCTTTAAGTCTGAATTTCTGTGACCTCCAAACTGCTTTTTTTATGCAGCCAAGTTCTAAAAAATGCACACTTTTCATAACTTCTGCTATACAGTAATTGAGATATCTTTTTAAAATATGTCTGCAATAGGGATGAGCTTCGTGTTCGAGTCGAACCCATGTTCGACTCGAACATCGGCTGTTCGACCGTCCGTCGAATTGCGAACGATATGGGCCGTTCGCGCCAAATTCGTGTGGCACGTCACGGCCCATAATTCACTGCGGCATCGCAGTGCATTGCTGGCTGATGATTGGCCAAGCATGCACTATGACCCGCATGCTTGGCCAATCACAGCGCCGTCAGTAGAGAGAGCTGTAATTGGCCAAAGCCAGGGTGGCTTTGGCCAATTATGGCTCAGGGGATTTAGTACACACCCCACACTATATAAGGCCGCCTGCACGGCGGCCCTGTGTAGTGTGTGTTCCGGTGTGCTGAGAGATAGAGAGAGAGAGAGAGACAGTGTCATTTGATTTGAGTTAGATAGATTAGGCAGAACAGTCAGTCAGTTAGCTGCACTTACAGTGTATTGTGTATATATATGCATCCCAGGTGTTGCATATATATATATACACTGTATTCAGTTTAGCTAGATCCGTTCCTGTTATCTTCTATCTAGACTATTTAGTGCAGTGTGTCCTGCTCACAGTGTTCAGCTAGATCCGTTCCTGCTATTTACATTCAGTGCAGTGCGTCCTGCTCACAGTGTTCAGCTAGATCCGTTCCTGCTATTTACATTCAGTGCAGTGCGTCCTGCTCACAGTGTTCAGCTAGATCCGTTCCTGCTATTTACATTCAGTGCAGTGCGTCCTGCTCACAGTGTTCAGCTAAATCCGTTCCTGGTATTTACATTTAGTGCAGTGCGTCCTGCTCACAGTGTTCAGCTAGATCCGTTCCTGCTATTTACATTCAGTGCAGTGCGTCCTGCTCACAGTGTTCAGCTAGATCCGTTCCTGCTATTTACATTCAGTGCAGTGCGTCCTGCTCACAGTGTTCAGCTAGATCCGTTCCTGCTATTTACATTCAGTGCAGTGCGTCCTGCTCACAGTGTTCAGCTAGATCCGTTCCTGCTATTTACATTCAGTGCAGTGCGTCCTGCTCACAGTGTTCAGCTAGATCCGTTCCTGCTATTTACATTCAGTGCAGTGCGTCCTGCTCACAGTGTTCAGCTAGATCCGTTCCTGCTATTTACATTCAGTGCAGTGCGTCCTGCTCACAGTGTTCAGCTAGATCCGTTCCTGCTATTTACATTCAGTGCAGTGCGTCCTGCACAGAGAGGGCAAGCAGGCTCTGTGTCTAGTGCTGGTCGTGGAGACGGTGCATCCTCATCAGCACGTGGCCATGGGACACGCTTGGCCTTTTTTTCGGCAGCTGGCCGTGTTGAGCCGCAACATGCGGAAGACTTGGTCGAGTGGATGACCAAGCCGTCCTCATCCTCCTCATCCTCTCTCACCCATGCCCAGGGTGCTTTGTCTGGCAAAGCAGCGGCCTCTTCCCTCAGCTCAATGTCATCAGTGACTCCTTCCCTAGCTCCACCATGTCCTCATGAGGATTCCCTCGAACTGTTTGACCACAGTGTTGGGTACATGCTCCAGGAGGATGCCCAGCGTTTGGAAGGCTCTGATGATGATACTGAGCTCAATGAAGGCAGTAACATGAGCACGGACAGAGGGGGTGCCCAAGAAGGACAGCAATCTGGCAGTCATGCTCCCCCTGCTGCAGCATACTGCCAGGTTTGCTCCAGTGATGAGGAGGGAGGGGATGATGAGGTCACTGACTCAACGTGGGTGCCTGATAGGAGAGAGGAGGAGGAGGAGGAGGAGGAGGTGGCACATCACCAACTAGGCAGGATGCCCTCCAGGGGCCAGCCTAAGGGCAGCACATTGACTGCATCACACCCCAAAGCTCCACATGTGCAGGGCGCTGCAGTCTCTGCGCGTTATTCAAAAAGTTCTTTGGTGTGGGCCTTTTTTGAGACGAGTGCATCAGATCGCACCGCTGCTATTTGCAACATATGTCTCAAGCGTATCTCGCGTGGCCAAAACATCTCCCGCTTGGGTACCACATGCTTGACCAGACATATGTTGACCTGCCATGCAGTTCGTTGGCAAGCGTATCTGAAAGACCCACACCAAAGAACAAAGAGGATCTCTCCTTGCTCCTCATCAGCTGAGATTTCCAACCCCACTAGACCTTCAGTCCTCTCTGAGACCTGCAGTGAGAGGAATGAAGGTGTAGAATTAGGTGTGTCACAGCCAAGTACTTGTGGGCAATCTGCTTTGGGTACACCGACGTCAGATTGTACCAGGCAAATTTCCCTGCCCCAGCTGCTGCACCGCCGAAAGAAGTTTGCTCCCAGCCATCCACATGCCCAGCGGTTGAATGCTAGCTTGGCAAAATTGCTAGCACTTCAACTGCTGCCTTTTCAGTTGGTAGACTCTGCCCCCTTCCGTGAGTTTGTGGAATGTGCGGTTCCTCAGTGGCAGGTACCCAAACGCCACTTTTTCTCACGGAAGGCGATTCCGGCTCTCTACCGGCATGTGGAAGGCAATGTCCATGCCTCGCTGGACAGGGCGGTCAGCGGTAAGGTGCATATTACCGCTGACTCATGGTCCAGCAGGCATGGACAGGGACGTTACTTAAGTTTCACGGCGCATTGGGTGACTCTGCTGGCAGCTGGGAAGGATGCAGGACAAGGTGCAGTAGTGTTGGAGGTTGTTCCGCCACCACGCCTCCAAAATGCTGATTGTGACACACCTCTCTCCTCCACCCCCTCCTCTTCTTCTTCCTCCATGGCCTCTTCCTCGGAACCAGCGGTGCTCCGTAGGCGTTCAAGGGGCTACGCAAGTACGCAGGCCAAAAGATGCCATGCGGTGCTTGAGCTGGTGTGCTTGGGGGACAGGAGCCACACTGGGGCAGAGGTTTTGTCAGCTCTGCAGGGGCAGGTTCAGAGGTGGTTGACGCCACTCCAACTTAAGGCAGGAATGGTGGTTTGTGACAATGGCACCAACCTCCTCTCTGCCCTCCGACAGGGACAACTGACCCATGTGCCCTGTTTGGCTCACGTCCTTAACTTGGTGGTGCAGCGGTTCTTGGGCAGGTACCCGGGCTTACAGGATGTCCTGAGGCAGGCCAGGAAAGTCTCTGTGCATTTCCGCCGGTCATATAATGCCAGTGCTCGGCTGACGGACCTCCAAAAGGAGTTTAACCTGCCCAAGAACCGCCTAATCTGTGACATGCCCACCAGGTGGAACTCGACGTTGGCCATGCTGCAGCGGCTGCACACGCAGCAGAGGGCCATCAATGAGTACCTGTGCGACTATGGCACCAGGACAGGGTCAGGGGAGCTTGGTTTTTTTTCCCCACGCCAGTGGGCCATGATCAGGGATGCATGCACTGTCCTGTCACCATTCGAGGAGGCCACGAGGATGGTGAGCACTGACAGTGCATGCATCAGTGACACTGTCCCCCTTGTCCACCTGTTGGAGCACACGCTGCGTGGAATAATGGACAGGGCACTTGAGGCAGAACAGAGGCAGGAAGAGGAGGACTTCCTTAGCTCTCAAGGCCCCCTTTATCCAGACAGTGTTCCTGCGTGCCCGCCGATCACACAGGAAGAGGACGAGGAGGAGGAGGAGGAGGAGGAGGAAGATTGTGTCAGTATGGAGGTGGAGCCTGGCACTCAGCATCAGCAGTCTTTAAGGGATCAGTCCCAAGGAACACATGGACTTGTACGTGGCTGGGAGGAGGTGGCTGCGGACGTTGTTGTCCTTAGTGACCCAGAGGACTCCGGACCGAATGCCTCAGCAAACCTACGCTGCATGGCCTCCCTGATCCTGCAAAGCCTGCGTAAGGATCCTCGTATTCGTGGTATCAAGGAGAAGGACCAATACTGGCTGGCAACCCTCCTTGATCCACGTTACAAGGGTAAGGTTGCGGACCTTATCTTGCCATCGCAGAGGGAGCAGAGGATGAAACATCTTCGGGAGGCCTTGCAGAAAGGTCTGTGCAACGCGTTCCCAGAGACTGGGAGGTTACAAACTCCTGTTTCTGGACAACGTGTTGCTGAGGCTTCGGTCAGTCAAAGAAGGAGCGGTGGAGAAGGTGGCCGTCTGACCGATGCGTTCAGACAATTTTTTGGTCCGCAGCCCCAAGGTATGATCGGTTCCAGCAACCATCGCCAGCGTCTGTTTTACATGGTGCAGGAATACCTAGGGGCAAGATCAGACTTGGACACCTTTCCCACCGAAAATCCTCTGGGTTACTGGGTCTTGAGGATGGATCACTGGCCAGAGCTTGCACAGTATGCAATTGAGCTACTGGCCTGTCCTGCATCCAGCGTTCTTTCGGAACGTACATTCAGTGCTGCTGGAGGCATGGTAACCGATCACAGGGTGCGTCTGTCCACTGACTCGGTCGATCGGCTGACCTTCATAAAAATGAATCAGTCTTGGATCACCACCAGCTACCAAGCACCTGATGCTGATGTAACTGAATAATTTTTTTCAGATCCCTTCAAAGACTGCCTATGCTGATGCTGAGTGATTATCCCTGAGTAATTATCCTCTTCCTCCTCAATCATCACGCTGATAGCTTGTAAGAACATTTTTGGTTCTGGGCGCCACCACCAGTGCCTAAGGCACAATTTTTCAGCCCCTGTATAACAGGGGCCTTTTTATTACAATTTTTGATGTAATACTTTGCAGCACGGCTCGTTCCTGCATTCCAACTAGAGTGTCTGTGAGGGGTTGCAGTGTTGTGGCACCAGCACCAGTGCCTAAGGCCCAATTTTTCTGCCCCTGTCTAACAGGGGCGTGAAATTACAATTTTTGATGCAATACTTTGCAGCAGGGCTCGTTCCTGCATTCCAACTAGAGTGTCTGTGAGGGGTTGCAGTGTTGTGGCACCAGCACCAGTGCCTAAGGCCCAATTTTTCTGCCCCTGTCTAACAGGGGCGTGTAATTACAATTTTTGATGCAATACTTTGCAGCAGGGCTCGTTCCTGCGTTCCAACTAGAGTGTCTGTGAGGGGTTGCAGTGTTGTGGCACCAGCACCAGTGCCTAAGGCCCAATTTTTCTGCCCCTGTCTAACAGGGGCGTGTAATTACAATTTTTGATGCAATACTTTGCAGCAGGGCTCGTTCCTGCGTTCCAACTAGAGTGTCTGTGAGGGGTTGCAGTGTTGTGGCACCAGCACCAGTGCCTAAGGCCTAATTTTTCAGCTCCTGTTCAACAGGGGCATGTAATTACAATTCTTGATCTAATATTTCACAGCAGGGCCCTGTGAGGGCTTACAGTGTTTTGGCCACAGCAACACCTAAGGCCCAAATTTCTGCTGAGTATATAGGGCAGGACCCTACTTTCAAACATCTAACTTACAAACGACTCCTACTTGCAAACGGAAGGAGACAACAGGAAGTGAGATGAAATCTACCCATAGGAAGGGAAATTCTCTCATGTAAGAGTTAATATGGGAAAACAATTTCTCCTTTCCACTGATGCTTTCCAATCCTTGTTCCACAAAAAAACCCAAATTTTCAAAAAACATTTTTCATTGGGACAAAAAAGTGAGGTGAAATCTTCTGAAGAGGAGGAAAGACGCAAAACAAATGTCACAGGGGTGATAACCCTTCCCTATGTTTTCCAAAAAGCTTAGAAAAAATTTTTTGGCTGGAGCTAAACACATTAAAAATGTTCAAAATTACAAACAGATTCTACTTAACAACAAACCTACAGTCCCTGTCTTGTTTGCACCGCCTGTATACTGCTGTTCAGAGTATATAGGGACCTTTCCTTATTTTAATTTGGGTGCGGGGTTCCCCTTAATATCCATACAAGACCCAAAGGGCCTGGTAATGGACTGGGGGGTACCCATGCCGTTTGTCTCACTGATTTTCATCCATATTGCCAGGACCCGACATGACATTAAACCCGCAAGCAGTTTTAAATGAGATTTTTTCCTTTAAAAATGACATTTGGTGCAGGGACTGTTCTAAACATGGGAAACACGCGTCACTTTACAGGCATACTATAGACACCCCCCAGGTACGATATTTAAAGGAATATTTCACTTTTTTTTTTTTACTTTAAGCATCATTAAAATCACTGCTCCCGAAAAAACGGCCGTTTTTAAAAGTTTTTTTTGCATTGATACATGTCCCCTGGGGTAGGACCCGGGTCCCCAAACCCTTTTTAGGACAATACCATGCAAATTAGCCTTTAAAATGAGCACTTTTGATTTCGAACGTTCGAGTCCCATAGACGTCAATGGGGTTCTAACGTTCGTGCAAACTTGCGGTCCGTTCGCGGGTTCTGGTGCGAACCGAACCGGGGGGTGTTCGGCTCATCCCTAGTCTGCAATACTGTATAATAAAATAATGATCAAGATTACACACCCACATCTTATGATGTACCACAAGCTAAGGGGGCACATCACTCTTTCTGAGCAAACTACTCATGAATAACTTGAAAATAATTCTGTGTAATTTTATATTGGGTTCCTGACTATAAAAATGGTCATCCTAAAATAGGGCTATAATTGTAAAATTAACATTGTGTGATGGCCGGCTGAAATATTAGCATTTACCTCCACAGGAACCACTTGGTATGATAGGTTCTCTGCTCTGCCACGACTCTTTAAAATGCTCCATGCCCTCTGACGCATGGTTATGTATAATTTAAAGGCTTCACAGACCTGTATGACTTAAGTATTAAAATACTACCATACTATATTACCATCCAAGAAATAGGTCACAGGCAACTTGAGGGTAGAACAAGTAAGTATTTTATAGCAAGGTAGGAAAAACACAATGCACAAACCAATAAACAGGTCAGAGAATATGTTAAAATATAGTAGACTAACTGAGGTGATTCCTAGCCTCAAATATAGCAATTAACTACACTGCAATCATGCTATACCAAATTAAACTGGTATACACAGCATTAATAAAACCCCCATAAACAGTGTCTCTCTGTATTAATCAAACTAAATGTGTCTCTGAGTGCACTCTGCACATACACCCAGAAGAGTTGGTGGGTGTACATGTTCCTGAGAAGGGTACTCTTGGGGACAGCTGTAAAGTACCTGGCTCCTGATTAGCAAAGCCAGCTAACATTGGAGCCTGTTTGCACAGTGGTTCACATGTTATTGTTTCTTTAAAACTGCATGCAGTAGATGACTGTTGGGCTGCTAAGTAAGGGGCAATAAACTGTGGGCAGTGATGGCATAAGCACAGTTGACTCCTGGTACACAACAAGTCTAGTCCAGAATGCTTGGTGGTCTGTTGGCCTCAGGAATTTAGTTCCTAGTGGCTCAATCCTTATGATCAGGTCCTCACAAGGCTCAGTCCCAGCACTTGGACTCTCACCGGTTCCCTCCTGCTGTAGGCACACACAAGGCAACAGGTCCCTTTAGCTATGGTCCGAGCACAGCATAAGACATTTCATTGGCAAAGCCCACCAGCTCACTGGGCACACAGAAAATGTCAATGGCACCTTGGTCTCGGCACAAGCTCAGTCTCCCTGGTGCTATTCACAGACAACAGGTCTGCACTCTCTCCTTGGCCACGCCGTACTGCCCAGGAAAACTCATACTGTTCTCCTCCTCTGTGTGCAGGGAATACTGCTTCCTTTAGTTTTCAGTCCCAGTAGCCTTCATTGCACAGAGCCTCCTCCAGATTACAGTTCCCAGTGTCCTTTTGCAGTTGCATGCACAAGCCCTGTCTCCCACAGGCTCACCGCTGCTGCCAGGAGGGGGGAGGGGAGCAGGGAATTGCACACAGCCTACAGCACAGTCACTCTGTACACACAGAGCCCAATGGCAGAGCCTGAAGGAAGAGAGCCGGCACAGAAGTGCACAGCCCACTCCTCCAGCTGGCAAGGCATCACTCGGCTACAATTATAAGGTATTTCAGTACTTCTATGTCCTACCTCTTAACCTTTGTGTTTGAGTGGGGGTGGGCTCCATTACCCCCATTAAAAGGTCTATAAATTCTGTTGCAACTCCAGGTTGACAGCTCTCATCTACAATACATAGTTACATAGTTGGTAAGGTTGAAAAAGTCCATCGAGTTCAACCTGTGTGTGTGTGCTATTATGTCAATATTACATTATACACCCTTGTATGTGGGGGTCGTTTAGGTGCCTATCTAACAGTTTTTTTTAATTATCTATGGTCCCTGCTGAAACCACTGCTTGTGGAAGAGAATTCCACATCCTTACCTCCCTAATGCCCCGTACAAACGATCGGACATTGATCGGACATTCCGACAACAAAATCCATGGATTTTTTCCGACAGATGTTGGCTCTAACTTGTTTTGCGTACACACGGTCGCACAAAGTTTTCGGAATTTCTGATCGCCAAGAATGCGGTGACGTACACCACGTACGACGAGACTAGAAAAGGCCAGTTCAGAACCAAGCGTGGCACCCTTTTGGCTCCTTTTGCTAATCTCGTGTTAGTAAAAGTTTGGTGAGAGACGATTCACGCTTTTTCAGACTCGTGGTTTTCAGATAGTTTTCTGCTGTTCAGTTTGTGCTTGTGGGTTTGTATCTGCTCTTCAGTGCATGCAGCGAGTTACGCGTGACTCTTGTCATTGTGTTCTTGTTAGTTCCTTACTGTTTTTCAGGTCGCTCTTCACAGGCCTTGCTGTTCCTCAGTGCGTTCTGTTACCTCATTCTGAGCAGCCGACCGTTTTCTAGCCATGTTGCGTATACGTACTTCTCGTAGAGTTCGTGCTGTGTGGGGGCTTGGTGTTGGGGTCCTTACCTTGATACAAGTCCAGTCAATGAACAGGGTGGGGAGGAGTTCATGGACCAAGAATTGGTTGCTCCAGCGTGACCAGTTCTGTCATATGCCTTTGCTCCATGAGATCCGTGAGAATAATCCTGATGATTTTAAGAACTTTCTCCGGAAGACGGACCCCGTATTTCACTGTTTGTTGGCTTTGCTGACCCCCTATATCAGCAGGCAGGATACCTGCATGAGGCAAGCCATCACTCCAGAGCAGAGGCTCATCGCCACCCTGCGGTACTTGGCGACGGGGAGAAGCCTGCAGGACCTTAAGTTCTCGACAGGCATCTCCCCCAGGCTCTGGGGATCATTATCCCAGAGACCTGTTCTGCCATCATCCAGGTCCTGCAGAAGGAGTATATTAAGGTAAGATTTATCCTTTAATATCACATTTTATTGTATTTAATGTTTGATAATGTATTGTATTTCTTTCCTCGTTCCCTAATTACCATGATTGAAATATGCTGTGAATGTCCCCTTTGTCCTCATGAATGCTGGATTTTTATGTAATTATTTTTTTTCTCCTTCATATATATTTGCCTTCACTTACCTCCCCAGCATGGTCTCCTGGCCCTATATTCACCTAGTGTATTCACTTAACAATGTATTTTATCAGCTCCATAGTGCTTTACCCCAAACACCCCCTAAAATGCTTTAAAATGTGATTTGTACTCTAAATTCAGCCAGAGTGCCCGAGGCTTTTTTTGGGGGGTCCCCAAATCATTTGCAACCCTCCCTCCCCCAACTGCTAAGTCAGCTGATACCAATTCTCTATCTATCCTCAATCATCTATCTGGTGACTTTGCCAAACCCATACACACTATACCCATCTCTTTAGTGGTCAGATTTATGGATGAATTCCCCAAAGCATGTAGTGCAAGGGCCTGCCTGTATACTTTCAAATGGTACTGTTTAAAGTTTTTGTATACTATTATTATCTTGATAGGTAATAGTAGAATTTCCAAATATGCTCAAATGTGTGCAATGTGTATTTATATCTTTGTATTATGACACTTCTTACCTGTCCAGTGGGCTGCCAATAGTGTAACTAAGGAGGGGCTGGCCAAAGTAATACCCATTATTTAGTCATTCATCTCTCAATGAAGTGGAGAGGGTTACCTGTCCAAGAGCTCCCCCCCCCAAAATGTTAAAAAGGGCCCATGAGAGGGGGGGATGGGGTATCTGATAGGTGTACCTTATACTTTGGTCTTTTAAAAACTCCCTCAAATAAATGTTATCTTGATGTTGGCCAAGAATGTTTGTGTCTAATCTGCTTTCCCTGTTTATGTGCAAAATGACATTTTTTTTGTTGTTTTTTGACTCCACAGTTTCCTTCCACGTCACAGGAATGGCAGACTGTGGCCTCCCACTTTGCCCAGCGGTGGGACTTTCCTAACTGCGGAGGGGCAATTGATGGGAAACACATCCACATCATCCCACCACCCAACTCGGTTCATACTATTATAATTACAAGGGGTTCAATAGTATTGTGATGTTGGCGGTGGTGTCAGCTACCTTCGAGTTCCTGTATGTGGACTTTGGGAAGAATGGCCGGATGTCCGATGGTGGAGTCATCACCCAGACGGAGTTCTACAGGCGTCTCCAGAATGGCAGCTTGGACTTGCTACCTCCAGAAGACAATGTGGAAGGACTCCCATTCGTCTTTGTTGCAGATGAAGCGTTTGCGCTGGGGGACCATCTTATGCGGCCATTCCCGATGAGGACCCTCCCCCCGAACCAGAGGGTTTTTAATTACCGGCTGGCCGGTTCTGCCTATTTCTTACACCCATACACATGGCGGAGTATAAACTGAATCATATTATCCTGGCGTGCTGTGTTCTATACAACTTTTTACGGCAACATTCTGCCAACTATTAGAGATTGTGGAAAGAAACTGCGCTTAGGGCACGTCTATAGGGCCAGAAGCCACAGGTTGTTGCCTCCCTTACACAAAGTACCCAATGAGGTGCTCTGCCAAACGTGTTGAAAAATTATTAGATATGGGTGTATTGGCACTACCTGAAAACTTAGCCGGGATAGCCTTAAGAGTGATAAACCCGTATCACTGGTTATATACCTATATGGTGTTAAGCATCAAGGGGTACATCCCCCTTATATTAAGAGTGGTACATAAAATACATAAGTGTATTCACAATAAAAAAGAAGGAACGGACGGCCTTGGGACTTTGAGTGAGGTGGGAGAGATTCGGAACACTTCCACAATCAGTGCAAAAAATGTTTATTGTTCACAGAATGCTCAATACAGAAATGGGATCAGCAATAAGTGTGCGTTACGCGGCATAGTGGCCTAGTATTAAAGCATAAGTAAAAAACAAATACAGTTCGTTACACTTGATTTGTACATCCATAAGAAGTATTATACATAGTATACATATATCATCTGAATTAGTAAAATACATATTACACATGCATGGATAGCAGTAGTATGTGACCATGTGGTGACCAACTTCAAATACCCAGCAAAGTGGGCATGCATGTGGCATCGGTATTGCCCTACGCGTTTCGCGAGTCTCCTCTCGCTCATCAGGGGCTGATGCATAATTTGTATGTCTAGAACAAAAAATATTAAGAGTAATGAGGGTATGAAAAATAACGAATGAGTCGGGGCACGCAAAATGGTTGGCACGAAGGGTCCGTGATAAACGACCCCATACTTACCACTTGACTGGGTTGGGTCACCGAAAGACCGGGTCTCAGGATGGCGGCAATGAGCAATGCCGGCACGGGGGCTGAGGGGGAGTGGCAACCAACAAACACTGCAAGATAGACCAGGGAGCACAGCAAGGACCACAGGAGCTAATGTGGTAGGTGGTCTGGAGGTGTCCATAAACATATCTAGAAAAAATGTATATATAAGGATATATGAGTCTAAACAAGTGTACCCAAAGTAGACTAAGTATCAGAGGGTCAACTCTAACCCTCAGGAATAACTAAGAGGGGTTAAGAAGTACGTATATGTATAGGGTTAACATTAATTCTTGATATGAATTTGATAAAGAATAAAAATAAATGAATAGACCGTCATAATGGCAAATAATTAAAGGCAAGGGCTGGAGGGAAGTGCAAACATACAGATAAATATATAATGTAAATGTAAAAATTAATATGAGATATAAAAGTATAAATAAATCTAGATTGTGTAGGGGTGAATGTGTGTACCAACAAAAATGTTAAGTTGAATTAAAATAGGTAATATTGTGTGTGGTGAGAGGGTATCACATACACAATCAGATTATATTGGGTGGAAAGAAAGGGGGGGAATTTGAAGGAATAATACCTGAGTAGATGTGAAAAGTCCCAGGCATAGATGGTGCTCTCACAGACCCAAAACCATGTCAGCATGCCAGCCGACCACAGATGCAGACTGCAGCCGCGCCGAGCCCCCGGATATACCCACAGCGGCCAAGGAAGCCACGCCCCCAGCGTCATGTACGGATGGCGATAGGCTGACGCTGAAAGCGTCAACCAGAGAGGCCGGATGTGCGTGACAACAGCCGCTCACCCATCCGGGATGTTCCACACTGCCCAGGAACGCGGGGTCAGAGGACATCGCGTATTAGGCGTGGAAAACATGAGGCCGACGTGCAGGTGGCCCCGCCCGCCCGTGAGGACAGGCGGGGGCAGCAGGAGGTCAAGTAGACCTCCCTTTTACACGTCGCAGCCCCCAATGCCGGAAGCGCAGTGTCACCACCAAACAGACCACAGCAGAAGGGAGCCAACACAACCCGGAAGTAAAACCTGATTCTAGCTAAATGTATTGGTGAAAAATTTGTTGGTGAAAATGGACCAATGGTTAAAACCGACCACATTTTGGCCTAATGGGTGTCTTCCACCCGGATACATACAGACAAAGGAGAGTTGTGGTCTGAAGAAACCACTCTGCCACCTCCATCCCTAAATACAATAAAAAGAAGGAAAGGACGGCCTTGGGACTTTGAGTGAGGTGGGAGAGATTCGGAACACTTCCACAATCAGTGCAAAAAATGTTTATTGTTCACAGAATGCTCAATACAGAAATGGGATCAGCAATAAGTGTGCGTTACCCGGCATAGTGGCCTAGTATTAAAGCATAAGTAAAAAACAAATACAGTTCGTTACACTTGATTTGTACATCCATAAGAAGTATTATACATAGTATACATATATCATCTGAATTAGTAAAATACATATTACACATGCATGGATAGCAGTAGTATGTGACCATGTGGTGACCAACTTCAAATACCCAGCAAAGTGGGCATGCATGTGGCATCGGTATTGCCCTACGCGTTTCGCGAGTCTCCTCTCGCTCATCAGGGGCTGATGCATAATTTGTATGTCTAGAACAAAAAATATTAAGAGTAATGAGGGTATGAAAAATAACTAATGAGTCGGGGCACGAAAAATGGTTGGCACGAAGGGTCCGTGATAAATGACCCCGTACTTACCACTTGACTGGGTTGGGTCACCGAAAGACCGGGTCTCAGGATGGCGGCAATGAGCAATGCCGGCACGGGGGCAGAGGGGGAGTGGCAACCAACAAACGCTGCAGGATAGACCAGGGAGCACAGCAAGGACCGCAGGAGCTAATGTGGTAGGTGGTCTGGAGGTGTCCATAAACATACATAAAAATGTATATATAAGGATACATGAGTCTAAACAAGTGTACCCAAAGTAGACTAAGTATCAGAGGGTCAACTCTAACCCTCAGGAATAACTAAGAGATGTTAAGAAGTAAGTATATGTATAGGGTTAACATTAATTCTTGATATGAATTTGATAAAGAATAAAAATAAATGAATAGACCGTCATAATGGCAAATAATTAAAGGCAAGGGCTGGAGGGAAGTGCAAACATACAGATAAATATATAATGTAAATGTAAAAATTAATATGAGATATAAAAGTATAAATAAATCTAGATTGTGTAGGGGTGAATGTGTGTACCAACAAAAATGTTAAGTTGAATTAAAATAGGTAATATTGTGTGTGGTGAGAGGGTATCACATACACAATCAGATTAGGTTAACATCAAGGGGGCAATCAAGGGGGGAGAGGGAGGAGCCGGATGTGGGTGGCTAATTGGACCAGCTGCTGATCCCGGGATGCCGGACGTCTCCTCCTCCAGCTCCGGCGTGCGGCTGAGAGCAACCCTGTCCCCTCGGTAGATTCGATCACCCCCCCCCCCGCGCTGGAACCAGGGAGCCCCGGAGCTCGATGACACTCGCCGTGCCGCCGCTAATCCCCCGCTAATCCCCCGCAGGATACCGGGCACGAACCCCCCAGCCACACCAAAAGCACTCCGGGCTAGTGCAGATACGCCGGGAGGAAAAGGAAGCAGACAGCAGCCAAGCTGGGAGAGAACCGAACTGAAGGGCTGCACTGCTCGTAGAAGCAGCTGACACAGGGAAAAGGGAAAAAAAAAAAAAAAGGAGCTTGGTAAGACCGTTTAAAATCTGACTGAGGGGGTAAGTGCCTTCCTTTTTCTTTCTTTTTTTTTTTTTTGTCTTCAAAACAACTTGTGAGATCCCCCTTCTCTGCAGGGGACTGGGAACCATAGACTAAAACCGTGAAAAGGAATATTATAACTTTGTGAATATGCTAATGTAAACTATCCCCTCTGTTTAAGGCTATTATTTTTCTATGACTTACAACTGATCTTACTCAGCGACAAATATATGTATCTAGTCTCACAGTCACATATATGTTTGATAGAACGGGCTCTCACAAGCTGCAACTAAAAGTTAACCTGCCTCAGGCAGTTTAAAAGTGGACATGTATTGCAATCTGTGTGTATGTTAGTGCGGTCAGTTCATACATAAAACGCACCTCTGATGATAACCGAGAACGGGACTTGCTGGGATTGTGGTGGTTGAAGGCGGCTGACCGGCAGGACTTGTAGACTTGTAGAAATTGCCAACTGGAGGGTCATCGAGTCGGAGGGTCTTCCCCTCCTCTCCCCCCTGATCGCTCCCACCCCCCCCATCTACCCCTTCCTGGGCCTACCGCTCACTCCCAGGGGACTTAAAATTATAGCAAGGGTATTACCCCATCACAGGGAGTAAGAGCTACCCACAGAAAGATCAGGGGCATACGAAAAATACCCGACCCGAAGGGGGAGGGACCTCAGAAGAAAGCAACCCTTCGGTGACTGCAAACTGTACCGGTGAGGGGTGGAATAAAGATTGCATCAATACACAGGGGATCACACCGGAAGGACACAGATACTTACCCTGCAGGAGCCCCAGGGTTAGCAGCATAATGAAGGGAAGGGGAGGTAAAGCGGCAGCGGCCAACACGGCTAGTAGTAATAGTAGTAATAGAACAAGTGTGAGCCCGGGCGCTATAAGGAAATACATGGTCCAAGATGGGAATAAAGGGAGCCCAGGGAAGGCTGGCGGTTCCAAATGCAAAACTCCTGAACCCCTACCCAAAGTCAGTACACGAAGACAGTTAGCGGAGATGGATACCAACACTCTAAGTACGGAGACAAGGGCAGAGACCGCAGAGGCCCCTCAGGAAGAGAACCAAGTGGGAGATGGCAGAAATGTTCGCAAGGCTAGAAGCAATTATCAAAAGCGAGATCGGAGCAATCCGACAGGACATGGGCCACACACTAAAAAGAGTGGAAGAGCTGGAAACAACAACAGATACTCAGGGAACGGAGATAAAAGCCCTCAAACAGCAAATAGAAGAAATTCAAAGAGAACAAAGGAACCTCCGGTACAGACTGGAAGACCAGGAGAACCGTAATAGGAGGAAGAACCTGCGGATAAGAGGCCTGCCCGAAAAGGAAGGGGGGAAAGAAAACCTCCAAGAAATAATAGATCAAATTTTTGGAGATCGCCTGGATCCAACTGAAAATAGACCTAAGATCAAGCTAGATCGGGCTCACAGGATAAGGAAGCCAGCGGAGATCAGGGGAGATGCCCCACGAGATGTAATCGTCCGATTTCACAATTTCCAAGACAAAGAAAAGATCAAAGCAAGTATAAGAGCAAACCAACAAGTGAAATACGGAGAGGAAAGCCTACAGATCTTCCCGGATTTATCTGCAGAAACCCTAGCCAGGAGAAGAACCCTCAAGCCACTCCTAGCCCACCTCAAAGCATATGACGTTCAATACTCATGGGGCTTCCCGGCATGTCTGATTGGACACAAGGAGGGCCGCTCGGCGACACTTAGGTTCCCAGAAGAGACACAAAAATTCTGCCAACGCTTGGAAGTGCCACTAGTGGAAATTCCGGGGTGGTGGGAAAAATCCGAAACTCAAGAGAATAGGGAGGGGATACCTGCCTGGAAACCAGTTACTAATGTGAGGCGACCGTAATTAGGAGACACAGGATTGTAATATGCTCACAAATAAAAATAAAAAAGAAAGAAAGGAGAGAAAGAAGGGACGAAGAAAGAAAGGAGGGGGGAAGAAGGGAGGGAGAAGAAAGAAGAGGAAAAAAAAGAAAAAAAAAAAAAAGGAAAAAAAGAAAGAAAAAAGGAAAAAAAAGGGGGAGCGAGAATAGCGGGGGGAGGGTTGGCGGGTGCGGGTTCCAGGGGGGGTGGCGAGGGGGAGAGGGGAGGAGGGCGGGAGTCGGGTACTCAGGGGAAAGTAGGCAGATCCAAGGATGGTACCCCCGAGCACAACCTCTAGGGGGAGAACCGGGGGGCCAGGAGGAGTGAGTGGGGCCACGGTTAAAAGGGCCAGGTGAAGGTCCGTTACCCCAAGGGGGGAGGTGGGGGGGTGACAGGGGGGGGATGGGGGAGGGATGGGGGGGAGGGGGGTGAGGGCAAGACCGGTGGGCGTGGCACTGCTCCCCGCTCTCCAGATCCGAAAGAGAGGTTCAGCCAACGAGGGGGTGCGTCAATAGGATGGCTGGGATAAACTTAATCTCATACAACGTGAGGGGCATCAACTCTCCCGCGAAGTGCACAAACATAGTAGGGGAGTTGGGGTTCCTCAAAGCGGAGGTAGTCTTCCTGCAGGAGACGCACTTCCTCGTGGGTAGGAATCAAAGAATACGCTCGAGGGACTTCCCAAACTGGGAATACGGGGATACCCCAGTTAAGTGCTCAAAGGGTATAGCGATAGGCTTTGCCAAAAACATTAGGTTTGGTGTAGATGAAAGAATGATCGACCCTGAGGGACGGTTTCTATTTCTCAGGGGCAAGCTTAATGGGGTGGAATGCACGCTGGCAAACATCTACTGCCCAAACACCAACCCCGGGGGGTACCTATTGGGCATCCTTTCAAAACTGGAAAGTTTTAAAAGGGGGAGGACCATCATTGCAGGAGACTTTAATATATGCCTTGATCCAGGGAAAGATAGTACGTCATGTGTCCGTGGGACCGGAGGGATATGGATGAACAAACTTAAAAGGAAGCTGCATCAATACCAACTGTTAGACATTTGGAGGTTGCAGCACCCGAATAAAAGAGATTACTCCTACTACTCCCACGTACACTCGACGTACTCTAGGTTAGACTTCTTCTTGGTGGAACATAGGCATGTGGACGAGGTAGAAGCCACAAGAATAGGGTCGATTACATTTTCCGACCATGCGCCAGTGAGCCTTCTGTGGAAAGCAATTAAAGGAGGTCAGCCTTCCAGCAGCTGGAGATTAAACGAGGATTTGCTGCACGATAGAGACATAGACCAGCGCATTAAAGAAGGACTAGAACTCTACTTCAAAACTAATTCGGTTGAGGAAACTTCAGAAGCTGTAGTTTGGGAGGCCCATAAAGCCTTTATCAGAGGCATCTTAATAAAAGCGGGCTCAGAAAGGAAGAAAAAGGAGGCCAAGGAAAGATTAGCCATACAGAAAAGTATTCATGAGTTGGAACAACGACATAAGCGAACGGGAGAAGAAGAGATATTGGTAGAATTACATAAAAAAAGAGAGGCCATGCGAGAGCTCATAGAAATAGACAACCTTAAGGTATATAATCGGGTAAAGAAAGAAAGATATATAGGAGGCAATAGACCCGGGAGGCTCCTGGCCAGGGTCCTAAGTAAAAAGAAGAACAAGAATTATATCGATAAAGTATGAACTAAATCAGGCGAGACGGCCTATAAAGACAAAGATATTGCTAGGACCTTCCAGGAGTTCTATGGGGGACTGTACGCTATAAACAAAAAAATTAGCACTGAAGAGAGGGCAGAAAAGCAAGGGAAAATTAAAAAATATTTAGAAGACAGTGGCCTGGCCAAACTTTCAGAAAATGAACAAACTAACTTGGAAGCCCCATACACGGAACTTGAGGTGAGGAAAGCGCTCAAAGGGTTGCAAATGGGAAAAAGCCCAGGTCCAGATGGACTGACGGTGCTCTACTATAAAAAATACCATGATCTCCTAATACCAAGAATGTGCTCCTATATGAATGACGCCGGGGAAAAAGGGGAATTGAGAAAGGAAGCCTTAGAAGCCATAATAGCAGTTATTCCAAAGGAAGGCAAAGACAACACAGTATGCTCAAGCTACAGGCCGATCTCTCTCCTAAACGTCGATATGAAAATTTACGCTAAGGTAATCGCGGACCGACTAAAACCCATAATAGAAAGGATAGTGCACCCAGATCAGGTCGGGTTCGTGTCAGGCCGACAAGGCAGGGATAATAGCATTAAGACCCTACTGGCGGTGCAGCAGATGAAGAAAAACGGAGTCCCAAGTCTACTCTTATCAATAGACGCTGAAAAAGCGTTTGATGGGGTAGACTGGGACTTCGTGATGGGTACACTAGAGGAGATGGGTTTCGGGATCAAGATACGGAGAAGAATAGGGGCATTGTATTCGGGACCCACTGCTAGAGTAAGAACAAACGGAGTCCTGTCAGAGCCGTTCGAGATGTATAATGGGACAAGACAGGGGTGCCCGCTCTCCCCCGTCTTGTTCGTATTAGCCTTAGAGCCTCTATTAGAGATGATCAGGCGGTGCCCGGACATTAGTGGGGTAACGATAGGTAAGGATCAATACAAACTAGCCGCATTTGCGGATGATATCCTCTTATACATATCACGTCCAAGGATATCCCTCCCGAATATAATGTCAACCCTGTTAGAGTATGGTAAGCTTTCTAATTTTAAAATAAACCCAAATAAATCGGAAACACTAACCTTTAACACCAGTAAACCCGGAGATCATTCATATCAGAAGCACTTCCCCTTCTTATGGGGGCAAAAGGAGTTAAACTACCTAGGGATCAAGATCACAACCTCGTATGAGACGCTTTTTCACGCCAACTTCATACCACTTCTTAATGAGATTAAGCAAGAACTCAGTAGAATTCACCTAGGACAACTATCCTGGGGTGGGAGAATAAATATATATAAAATGGTTGTGTTGCCAAAAATTACCTATATAATGCAAATGTTGCCAGTGGCACTCCCACAGGCATACTTAAGAAAACTGCAATCAATTTTTCTAAGGTTTATCTGGAGAGGGAAAGCACCACGTTTAAAATTTACACAACTGACAAAAGCGAAGGGCCATGGGGGATGGGGAGCACCAGATGTGTGTAAGTACTATGAAGCTATAGCTCTAGCCAGAGTAATTGATTGGGTAAAAAATAAAGCAGATAAACACTGGGTGAAAATGGAGAGGGAGATTAGTAATGCAAGGTTGAGAATAATCTGGATACCCCCACACTTAAGAGAACTTAGTTCCGATACGCACAAGATCACTAAACACGCACTAAAGATATGGGACAAGGTTCACAAGAAGGAGCACTGGGGATACAATTCCCCTTTAATGTCACTTAAGGATTCAGCATACTTTGCACCAGGGAGGGGGGAGTGGTTTGGGAGTTGGCTATTAGATGAAAACATACAGTTAAAAGATGTTATGCAACAGAACAAAATATGCACATACCAAGAATTAAAGGAAAAAAGAAGTTTGCTCTTAATAAATACCTGGCGGTACAACCAACTGAGTCAGTTTATCAGATCCCTCCCAAAACCAATTAGATCAATGGGAAACCTATGCCCACTAGAGAAAATGTGCCTGGATAAGGATAGGAAGGGGGGGTTTTCCCAGACATACAGATTACTGATAGGACTAGGGAACACGAAAACCCCCTCTTTTATAAAGAAGTGGGAGAAGGAGTTGGGGAGGGAGCTTACTCCCCCAGAGGGGTCATTGATCCTAAGCAGAGCAACAGCTACGTCAGTCAATAGTAAAATCCTGGAGTTGAACTATAAATGCCTAACCAGGATGTACTTGACCCCAGAACGCCTGAACAAGTTCCAGAACGGACCCCCACAATACTGTTGGAGGGGGTGCAAGGAGGAGGGATCAATGACCCATATCTGGTGGCAATGCCCGATAATAAAAATATTCTGGATAGAGGTGAGGGGATTTATCAAAGACATAACAGGGATCAACATTCTAGACGACCCTTGGGTTTGCCTATTTCACCTGAGCGAAATGTCCAATAAAGCCTATCTGAGAACGTTACTGCCGCATCTTTTAGATGCGGCCAAAAGCCTGATACCCAAATACTGGAGAAGAATAGAGAGACCAGCTATGAAGGATTGGTTAGAGAAAGTTAATGAAATACACAACCTAGAATATTTAAGATATAGTGAGGGGATGAAAATGGGCGCCTTCGAGGAAAAATGGAAAAGGTGGGAAGAGTTTAAAGTGTCCCTGAGAGCGGCAGAAATATGGACAGCCGAGGCAGGAAGATAAAGAGATAAAGAGATCCAGAGAGCAACAGCTTAATGACCTCAGAAGCTGAAACAGAGCTATTGGAAGAAGATAGGGAGAGAAGGGGGGGGAGGAGGGGACGCACGGTCTTGGGGGGGGTCAGGGGGGGTAGGGGGAGGGATGGAGAGAAATGTATAAAGATAAAATGTTTAAATACAATGTAAACAAGCTTTGCAAGATATAAAAAAAAATAAAAAAAAAATAAAAAAAAAAAAAGTACAATCAGCATTACCACGATGATGAGAAGCAGGAATGGGATGAAGTTGGAAGTACCAATAACTGAAAAACGATTCCCAGACAAATAATCTTGCTGAGTGGAAAAAAAATAAATAAATAAAAATAATAAAAAAAAAAAAGTTGAATTAAAATAGGTAATATTGTGTGTGGTGAGAGGGTATCACATACACAATCAGATTATATTGGGTGGAAAGAAAGGGGGGGGAATTTGAAGGAATAATACCTGAGTAGATGTGAAAAGTCCCAGGCATAGATGGTGTTCTCACAGACCCAAAACCATGTCAGCATGCCAGCCGACCACAGATGCAGACTTCTGTTCTATTGTTTTTCTATGCTTTTCTTTTCTATTATTTTCTATTCTATAAGTCTTTTCTATTCAAATTCAAATTCATTCTATACGAAATTCGAATTTCAGAACATGGCTTCTGAAATTCGAATTTCGTATAGAATGAATTTGAATTTGAATAGAAAAGATTAGAATAGAAATTAATAGAAATGAAATTGACTAGAAAAACAACAGAACAGAATAAAATATTTTTCTATTCTGTTCTATTGTTTTTCTATGCTATTCTTTTCTATCATTTTTTATTCTATTCTATTCTTTTCTATTCAAATTTGATTTCAGTCTATATGAAATTCGAATTTCAGAAGATGTTTTATATATATATATATATTTTCTATTCTGTTCCATTGTTTTTCTATGCTATTCTTTTCTATTCTATTCTAAACTTTTCTATATGAATTTGAATTCATTCTATGCGAAATTCGAATTTCGGAAGATGGCTTCTGAAATTCGAATTTCGCATAGAATGAATTTGAATTTGAATAGAAAAGATTAGAATAGAAAATAATAGAAAAGAATAGACTAGAAAAACAATAGAACAGAATATAATATAATATATATATTTTATTCTATTCTGTTCTATTGTTTTTCTAGTCTATTCTTTTCTATACTGTTCTAATGTTTTCTATCCAAATTCAAATTCATTTTATATGAAATTTGAATTTCGGAAGATGTGTATATATATATATATATATATATATATATATATATATATATATATAATATTTTTTCTGTTCTATTGTTTTTCCATTCTATTCTAATCTTTTATATTTGAATTCAAATTCATTCTATACGAAATTCGAATTTTGGAAGATGATATATACATATATATATATATATATATATATATATATATATACACATATATATATATATATAATATAGTATATATGTTTTCTATGCTGGTCTATTGTTTTTCTATGCTATTATTCTCTATTTCCTATTTTATTCTAATCTTTTCTATTTGAATGCAAATTCATTCTATACGAAATTCGAATTTCGGAAAATGGTTACCGTATTTATCGGCGTATAACACGCGCCGGCGTTTAACACGCACCCCAAGTTTAGGAGGGAATTTTAAGGAAAAAAACTTTTAGGAGTAAAGTTTAAGGAAGAAAAACGTACATTAAAATGCCCATCAATGCAGCATTATCGATGTCCATCTGCAGCCTTTTCAGTGTCAGTGCAGCCTTGCTCCAGTGTCTATTGCAGCCTTGTCAGTGCAGCTTTGCCCCAGTGCAGAATTGTCAGTGCAGCCTTGTCCCAGTGTCCATTGCAGCCTTGTCAGTGCAGCTTTGCCCCAGTGCAGCCATGTCAGTGCAGCCTTGTCAGTGCAGCCTTGTCAGTGCAGCTTTTCTCCAGTGCAGCCTTGCCCCAGTGCAGCTTTGCCCCAGTGCAGCCTTGCCCCAGTGCAGCTTTGTGGGATCGCCGCGATCCCTGCCGACATACACAGCGTATGTGTAAATTCAGATATGGAGCAGAGACTGCAGGGACTCGGCGGAGCCGAGATACACATACCCGAGAGTCCTTGGCTTTTCTCGGCGCCGCTTACAGTCCCGCCCGGTCCCACCCTATGGGCGGGACTGTAAGCGGCACCGAGAAAAGCCGAGGACTCTCGGGTATGTGTATCTCGGCTCCGCGGAGTCCCTGCAGTCTCGGCGCCATATTTGAATTTACACACGGCTGTGTATGTCGGCAGTGATCGCGGCAATCGCCGCGATCGCTCCGATCACACAAAATTGGGGGGGATCGGCCTGTAACACGCACCCACGATTTTCCCCTGATTTTCAGGGGAAAAAAGTGCGTGTTATATGCCGATAAATACGGTATATAGAAATAGAATGTAATTGAATTCTAATAGAAAAGACTAGAATAGAAAAAACATTAGAACAGAAAAATATAATATATATATTGGAATATATATATATATATAAAACCATCTTCCGAAATTGAAATTTGGTACAGAATGAATTCGAATTCGAATAGAAAAGATTAGAATAGAATAAAAAATAATAGACAAGAATAGCATAGAAAAACAATAGAACAGAATAGAAAAAAATATAATATATTCTATTCTAATCTTTTCTATTCAAATTCATTCTGTACCAAATTCCAATATATATATATATATATATATATATAATATTTTTTTCTATTCTGTTCCATTGTTTTTCTATGCTATTCTTTTCTTTTCCATTCTAAACTTTTCTATTTGAATTTGAATTCATTCTATACGAAATTCGAGTTTTGGAAGATGGTTATATATATATATATATATATATATATATATATATTATTTTTTTTCTGTTCTATTGTTTGTTTATCCTATTCTAATCTTTTCTATTTGAAGTCACATTCATTCTATAGGAAATTCAAATTTTGGAAGATGTTTTATATGTATATATAGTATATTTTTCTATGCTAGTCTATTGTTTTTCTATGCTATTATTTTCCATTATTTTCTATTTTATTCTAATCTTTTCTATTTGAATGCAAATTCTTTCTATACGAAATTTGAATTTCAGAAAATGGTTATATACAAATAGAATGAAATTGAATTCTAATAGAAAAGACTAGAATAGAAAAAAAACAATAGAACAGAAAAGAAATTTCAATTTCAGAAGATGTATATATATATATATATATATATATATATATATATATATATATATATATATATATATATATATATATATATATATATATATATATATATATATATATATATATATATATATATATATATATATATATATATATATACATCTTCTGAAATTGAAATTTGGCACAGAATTAATTTGAATTTGAATAGAAAAGATTAGAATAGAATAGAAAATATTACACAAGAATAGCATAGAAAAACAATAGAACAGAATAGAAAAAAATATAATATATTCTATTCTAATCTTTTCTATTCAAATTCATTCTGTACCAAATTCCAATTTCGGAAGATGTTTATATATATATATATATATATATATATATATATATATATATATATATATATATATATATATATATATATATATATATATATATATATATATATATATATATATATATATATATACAAAAAGCAAGACAAAAATTCCCCAGGGGGGTTTTTTAGGCAGCAATACATTATATATTATTATAACATAAAGTAAATCAAGTTCATAATGAGTTGTTTGAATATGCAACAAGTTTATTGTAAAATATAGACTCTGGTTCACGTGTAACAAACATCAACATAAAACATCACCTATGGCTAAAAGGGCCCCCAGATGAATAGCGTATCATAAAATTAATATCCACATGAATACCCCGATGCATTTCGACCCATTGGTCTTCTTCAGGGGGATTTCGATTCTAGGGAAATATATCACAGTTAGAGTTTAAACTTGAAACTTTTGTCAAGATGTAAAACATTTACACAGCATTTTCCGTTAGTAAATAACTGTATTACATCATATCTATGGAGGTATATTTACCATTGAGTGGATGATATGGTGGAGATGCACCACACGAACCAGATTGTTTAAAAACATGAAGGCTCAGAGATCCCAGAGAACACTCATATCTCTGAGCCTTCATGTTTTGAGATATATATATCTAGATATATATATCTAGATATTGTTTTTCTATTCTGTTCTATTGTTTTTTCTATTCTAGTCTTTTCTATTAGAGTTATATTTCATTCTATTCCATATATAACCATATTCCGAAATTCAAATTTCGTATAAAATGAATTTGAATTTGAATAGAAAAGATTAGAATAGAGTAGAAAAGAATAGACTAGAAAAGCAATAGAACAGAATAGAATAAAATATAATATGCATATTATATTTTGTTCTGTTCTGTTCTATTGTTTTTCTAGTCTATGCTTTTCTAATATTTTCTATTCTAATCTTTTCTATTCAAATTCAAATTCATTCTATACAAATTCGAATTTCAGAAGCCATCTTCCGAAATTCGAATTTCGTAAAGAATTAATTCAAATTTGAGTAGAAAAGTTTAGAATAGAATAGAAAAGAAAAGAAAAGAATAGCATAGAAAAACAATGGAACAGAATAGAATAAAAAATAATATATATATTATATTTTATTCTATTTTTATTTTTTTATTTTATTCTATTCTGTTCTGTTGTTTTTCTAGTCTATTCTTTTCTATTGTTTTCTATTCTAATCTTTTCCAATCAAAACAGAAAAAAATATATACCGTATTTATCGGCGTATAACACGCACTGGCGTATAACACGCACCCCAAGTTTAGGAGGGAATTTTAACCACTTCAGCCCCGGAAGATTTTACCCCCTTCCTGACCAGAGCACTTTTTACAATTCGGCACTGCGTCGCTTTAACTGCTAATTGCGCGGTCATGCAATGCTGTACCCAAACTAAATTTGCGTCCTTTTCTTCCCACAAATAGAGCTTTCTTTTGATGGTATTTGATCACCTCTGCCGTTTTTATTTTTTGCGCTATAAACGGAAAAAGACCGAAAATTTTGAAAAAAAATGATATTTTCTACTTTTTGTTATAAAAAAAATCCAATAAACTAAATTTTAGTCATACATTTAGGCCAAAATGTATTCGGCCACATGTCTTTGGTAAAAAAATGTCAATAAGCGTATATTTATTGGTTTGCGCAAAAGTTATAGCGTCTACAAACTAGGGTACATTTTCTGGAATTTACACAGCTTTTAGTTTATGACTGCCTATGTCATTTCTTGAGGTGCTAAAATGGCAGGGCAGTACAAAACCCCCCCAAATGACCCCATTTTGGAAAGTAGACACCCCAAGGAAATTGCTGAGAGGCATGTTGAACCCATTGAATATTTATTTTTTTTGTCCCAAGTGATTGAATAATGACAAAAAAAAATTTACAAAAAGTTGTCACTAAATGATATATTGCTCACACAGGCCATGGGCATATGTGGAATTGCACCCCAAAATACATTCAGCTGCTTCTCCTGAGTACGGGGATACCACGTGTGGGACTTTTTGGGAGCCTAGCCGCGTACGGGGCCCCGAAAACCAAGCACCGCCTTCAGGATTTCTAAGGGCATAAATGTTTGATTTCACGCCTCACTACCTATCACAGTTTTGAAGGCCATAAAATGCCAAGATGGCACAAAACCCCCCCAAATGACCCCATTTTGGAAAGTAGACACCCCAAGCTATTTGCTGAGAGGCATGGTGAGTATTTTGCAGCTCTCATTTGTTTTTGAAAATGAAGAAAGACCAGAAAAAATTTTTTTTTCTTTTTTCAATTTTCAAAACTTTGTGACAAAAAGTGAGGTCTGCAAAATACTCACTATACCTCTCAGCAAATAGCTTGGGGTGTCTACTTTCCAAAATGGGGTCATTTGGGGGGGTTTGTGCCACCTGGGCATTCCATGGCCTCCGAAACTGTGATAGGCAGTGAAGAGTGAAATCAAAAATTTACGCCCTTAGAAAGCCTGAAGGCGGTGCTTGGTTTTCGGGGTCCCGTGCGCGGCTAGGCTCCCAAAAAGTCCCACACATGTGGTATTACCGTACTCAGGAGAAGCAGCAGAATGTATTTTGGGGTGTAATTTTACATATCCCCATGGCATGTTTGAGCAATATATCATTTAGTGACAACTTTGTGCAAAAAAAAAAAATTTGTCTCTTTCCCGCAACTTGTGTCACAATATAAAATAATCCATGGACTCGACATGACTCTCAGCAAATAGCTTGGGGTGTCTACTTTCCAAAATGGGGTCATTTGGGGGGGTTTTGAACTATCCTGGCATTTTATGCACAACATTTAGAAGCTTATGTCACACATCACCCACTCTTCTAACCACTTGAAGACAAAACCCTTTCTGACACTTTTTGATTACGTGAAAAAAAAATTTTTTTTTGCAAGAAAATTACTTTGAACCCCCAAACATTATATATTTTTTTTAAAGCAAATGCCCTACAGATTAAAATGGTGGGTGTTTCATTTTTTTTTTTCACACGGTATTTGCGCAGCGATTTTTCAAACGCATTTTTTGTGGAAAAAAAGACACTTTTTTAAATTTTAATTTAATTTCAATTTTAAAACACACTATATTGCCCAAATGTTTGATGGAATAAAAAAGATGATCTTAAGCCGAGTACATGGATACCAAACATGACATGCTTTAAAATTGCGCACAAACGTGCAGTGGCAACAAAATTAATACATTTTTAAAAGCCTTTAAAAGCCTTTACAGGTTACCACTTTAGATTTACAGAGGAGGTCTACTGCTAAAATTACTGCCCTCGATCTGACCTTCGCGGTGATACCTCACATGCATGGTGCAATTGCTGTTTACATTTGACGCCAGACCGACGCTTGCGTTCGCCTTAGCGCGAGAGCAGGGGGGACAGGGGTGCTTTAGATCTCTCCTCTGCCCTCAAAGCATCTGACCACACCAAGATCGGCGTGATAAAATGCTTCCCCAATTTCCCAATGGTGCTGTTTACATCCGGCGAAATCTAAGTCATAAAATGCTCGTAGCTTCCGGTTTCTTAGGCCATAGAGATGTTTGGAGCCACTCTGGTCTCTGATCAGCTCTATGGTCAGCTAGCTGAATCACTGGCTGCTTTCTCAGGTTCCCTGTTGAGACAGGAGAGCCAGAGAAAAACACGGAAGACGGTGGGGGGGGGGGGCATTCCCTCCCACTGCTTGAAAAAGCAGTCTAGAGGCTAATTAGCCTCTAGGATTGCTTTTACATGAAAGCCGACCGCTGGCTGAAAAGAATGATACCAAGATGATACCTAAACCTGCAGGCATCATTCTGGTATAACCACTCAAAGTCGTGAATGGCGTACCTGAAGACAAAAAAATGGTTAACAATAAAGCACAGTAAACAGTAAAGTATAAAAAATTGCATACCTGAAAAGCAAATATGATAAAACATAATAACAATAAATCATTGCAGAATAGAACACAGTAAAAAATAGCAGAACACCAGAGAGAGAATAGAGAGAGAGAGAACAATAAAACGACAACTATTTTTTTTTATTCTTGTTTGTGTTTTTTTTGCAAACTTGTAACTTTTATAACTGTAACCGGTTCCAGGTTCGGGTCTCTCAAAATGCGATGGCATCTTGGGAGACCCTGTGAAAGTGTGTCCTAGTCTGTGGAATGCTGTACCCTACGCTAATACTCAACTAGTGAATGGTAGCGTTCAAAACATTCACCAATGCAAAGACCAAGATTGTCAGGACAGGAGGGACAATAATAGCGGGTGTCACGCCTATATCCGCGCTTGCTGCAGACACGACATCTATTTTGGGGGGGTTTGTTGGGTAGGGGTACTCGGGAGGACATAAAAATGCCTCTCATGCAGCCGACTGCATTTGGTTGGGGATGTGAATGGGGGAAGTACGGGCGCTGCAGAAGCGGTGGGTTCCCAATTAGGATTGGCGAATGCAGCAGGAAGGGCATTATGGGCACGACGGGCCTGTGTTTGTCTTTTTGGTAGCAGCGGGACACTACTTGTGCTTGCCACCTCACCAGCTTGAACTGCACTTATGGGACTCGTCACGTCACCAAGTGTTACTGCAGTGCTGGTTTGACTACGACCGGGGTGTACTAGGCCGCTGGCGCTTGCCAGTTCACCAAAACGCTACAAAAAAACTTTTAGCGATCGCAGGGATCAGGCCTGACTCTGCGAACGCTGCAGTTATGCGTTTAGTGTTTTGTAAGTGACAGTGATCGATTGATACTGCACTTGGGTGGGCTGGGCCGGGCGGAGGGGCAAAACGCAGGTGCTAGCAGGTATCTGGGCTGATCCCGCTAACACTGCATTTTTGGGAACCCTAAATTGCTGGGGACGCTAGAATAGATCTGATTGGATCAGATATTGATCCGATCAGATACTATACCACTAAGGGAGGTGTATGCTGCGTGCGTGGGTGTTAGCGGTACTGGCGCTAACCTGACGCTGTCTGGGGCTGGTGCTTGCCAGTTCACCAAAACGCTACCAAAAAAACTGTTAGCGATCGCAGGGATCAGGCCTGACTCTGCGAACGCTGCAGTTATGCGTTTAGTGTTTTGTAAGTGACAGTGATCGATTGATACTGCACTTGGGTGGGCTGGGCTGGGCTGAGCGGAGGGGCAAAACGCAGGTGCTAGCAGGTATCTGGGCTGATCCCACTAACACTGCGTTTTTGGGAACCCTAAACTGCTGGGGACGCCAGTATAGATCTGATCGGATCAGATATTGATGCGTTCAGATACTATACCACTAAGGGAGGCGTATGCTGCGTGCGTGGGTGTTAGCGGTACTGGCGCTAATCTGACGCTGCCTGGGGCGACGCATATCACCGCCGGGCGATCAGGGGGCTAAACCTTTATTCGGTAATGAACGGCGGGTGCCCTGACACTATAAAAAATAAACGAACTAACCAGCGTCACCTGTAACACTTATACGGTGATCAGTGGTGAAAGGGTTAACTAGGGGGCAATCAAGGGGTTAAAACATTTATTAGGTAGTATATGGGGGTCCCTGACGCTATAAAACACTGACGGCGAACCTAAATATTTACCTCCCTAACTAGCGTCACCAGCGACACTAATACAGCGATCAGAAAAATGATCGCTTAGCGACACTGGTGGCGGGGGGTGATCAAAGGGTTAAAACTTTATTAGGGGGGGTTAGGGGGGTACCCTAGACCTACAGGGGGCTAATACTCACTGCCCTACCACTTCTAACTGTCACAATCTAACACTATGCAGTAATCAGAAAAAAAAACCTGCTTGGTGTCAGTTTGTGACAGGGGGGGTGATTGGGGGGGGATCGGGGGGTGATTGGGGGGGATTGGGGGGCGATCGGGGGGGGATCGGGGGTGTTTAGTGTGCCTGGCATGTTCTACTGTGTTGTGTAGTGTTGTGCACTCACTCACATGTCTTCTCTCCTCGGCGCTGGAACGGAACTCCCGAGCCAAGGAGAGATGACATCACATCCTCTGCCTCTGTGTACTATACAGAGGCAAGGGATGTTTCTCATTGGCTGGGAGCGATCGCGAGGGGGGGGCCACGATCGGATGGCCTCCCCCTCGTCTCTCAAATCTCCCAGCCAAATGCCGACCGCCGCTGGCACCGGGGGGGGTCCGATCGGACCCCCCGCCTGCGGGAAGGCAATCACGTACCAGGTACGTGATTTTGCCTGCCCGTGCCATTCTGCTCACATATATAGGCTTGAGGCGGTCGGCAAGTGGTTAAGGAAAAAAAACTTTTAGGAGGGAAGTTGAAGGGAAAAAAACTTACATTTAAATGCCCATCATTGCAGCCTTCTCAGTGCAGCTTTCTCAGTGCAGCCTTGCCCCAGTGCAGCCATATCAGTGCAGCCTTGTCAGTGCAGCCTTGTCAGTGCAGCCTTTCCCAGTGCAGCCTTGTCAGTGCAGCCTTGCCCCAGTGCAGCCATGTCAGTGCAGCCTTGTCAGTGCAGCCTTGTCAGTGCAGCCTTGTAAGTGCAGCCTTCCCCAGTGCAGCCTTGCCCCAGTGCAGCCTTGTTAGTGCAGCCTTCCCCAGTGCAGCATTGTCAGTGCAGCCTTCCCCAGTGCAGCCTTCCCCAGTGCAGCCTTGTCAGTGCAGCCTTCCCCAGTGCAGCATTGTCAGTGCAGCCTTCCCCAGTGCAGCATTGTCAGTGCAGCCTTCCCCAGTGCAGCCTTGCCCCAGTGCAGCCTTGTTAGTGCAGCCTTGTCAGTGCAGCCTTCCCTAGTGCAGCCTTCCCCAGTGCAGTCTTCGATCCTGTGATCCCCTGCCATCCTGGGCTTCAAAATCGCAGACCGCGATTTGAAAATGGTGCCGCCGGCGCCGAAATACACAGAGCCGGTCCTCGGCTCTTCTCGGCAGCTCTCGTTTACTTTCGGCTCCACTCGTAGTCCCGCCCGGGATGGGCGTGACTGTGAGCGGAGCTATCCGAACCTAGCCGAGAACACTCAGCTAGGTTCGGGCGGCGTTGAGTGAAGCCGAAAGTGGCTGAGAAGAGCCGAGGACCGGCTCTGTGTATTTCAGCGCCGGCGGTGCCATTTTCAAATCGCGGTCAGCAATTTTTTAAATCTGTCAGCTCAGGATCGCAGGGGATCGGCGTATAACACGCACCTGATTTTAAGGGGAAAAAAGTGTGTGTTATACGCCGATAAATACGGTATATATAATAATTTTTTTAAATTTTGTTTTGAATAGAAAAGATTAGAATAGAAAATAATAGAAAATAATAGACTAGAAAAACAATAGAACAGAGTAGTATCAAATATAGTATATATGTTATATTTTATTCTATTCTGTTCTATTGTTTTTCTATGCTATTCTGTTCTATTATTTTCTATTCTATTCTAATCTTTTCTATTCAAATTTGATTCCAGTCTACATGAAATTCGAATTTCGGAGGATTTTTTATATATATAGATATATATCTATATCTATATATATATTATATTTTTTTCTGTTCTGTTGCATTGTTTTTCTACGCTATTCTTTTCTATTCTATTCTAAACTTTTCTACTCGAATTTGAATTCACTCTATACGAAATTCGAATTTCAGAAGATGGCTTCGAATTTCGAATATAATGAATTTGAATTTGAATAAAAAATATTAGAATAGAAAATAATAGAAAAGAATAGACTAGAAAAACAATAGAACAGAATAGAATAAAATATAATATATATATATTATATGTTATTCTATTCTGTTCTATTGTTTTTCTATGCTATTCTGTCCTATTATTTTCTATTATAATCCAGTCTTTTCTATTTAAATTTGATTTCAGTCTACATGAAATTCGAATTTCTGAAGATGTTATATATCTATATCTATATTTATATCTATATCTATATCTATCTATCTATCTATCTATCTATCTATCTATCTATCTATCTATCTATCTATCTATCTATCTATAGATAGATAGATAGATAGATAGATAGATAGATAGATAGATAGATAGATCTATATATATCTATATCTATATCTATATCTATATATATATATATATATATATATATATATATATATATATATAGATATAGATATAGATATAGATCTATATAGATATATATTTATATATATATATATATATATATATATATATAGCCATCTTCCGAAATTGGAGTTTGGCACAGAATGAATTTGAATAGAAAAGATTAGAATAGAACATATTATATATTTTTTTCTATTCTGTTCCATTGTTTTTCTATGCTATTCTTTTCTATTATTTTCTATTCTATTCGAATTTCGCAAAATGGTTATATATAGTTTACTTTTCAAATTTGGTCAAATTTTTTCGAATGCGGTAGAATTTTTTCGAATTTGATAGTTTTTTTCGCATGCGGTAGAATTTTTTCAAATTTGATACTTTTTTTTGAATGCCGTAGAACTTTTTCGAATTTGATAGTTTTTTTTCGAATGTGTTAGAATTTTTTTGAATTTGATAGTTTTTTTTCGAATGCGGTAGAATCTTTTCGAATTTAATCGTTTTTTTTCGAATGAGGTAGAATTTTTCGAATCTGATAGTTTTTTTTCGAATGCGGTAAAATTTTTTTAATTTGAATACGAAACTAAATGAATCCCGTAAACGAATGTGATGAATGCAACAAATTTAACTAAATGAATTTAGTTAAATAACAAATCGAAACGAAACTAAACTAAACAAATTGTTTATCCTGCACATGTCTATCTGCTGCTTTCAGGATCTCTGGGACTTCTGGACCAGACTGCTCTCCCTTATATATGGACTCTTCAGGCCACCAATTTTGCAGTAAAATAATTGATGTGTGCCCTGGGGTTCAAAGGCTTCACCAATTTCTGCTGTTTCTCCAGCGTTGCCTCCCTCTTTGTTTGGTTATGAGCCCTTAATAAAGTTTTTTTGGTTTCAATTAGACTCGCCTATGTGTGTTTTCCTTCAAAAAGGACAGTTTGTTTGTGAGGAGGCAGGTACATTTCAAAATACAATGTGAAATTAACAAGAGACACCAACACCAAGCAACCTCCTTGAGATTAAATAATACAAGATAATAATGGTGTTGTGGTAACTTGACACACAAAACACACACAAAAATATTCTGGATGTTAAATAACTAAAAAAAAAAAAAAAACAAGATCAGCCTTGAAAAAAATACAAACCAAAAAAAAAAAAAAAAAAAAATCACATCAGGCTTGAAAAAAAAAAAAGATAGATTTTATATAAAATCTATCTTATATAAAAAGATAGATAAAAATAGATTTTTGTTCAGATGTGACAAATCATAATATATTGAGGGAATCACGAAAAATAAGAAAGAAAGAAGTTTGTGTGAATATCAGCAGCAAAACTACTTCGTTCTTCCTACATTATAAAGAAGAAGAGAGTGCGCTGTATTAAACAATTTTAAAGATTGCAGCCTGACGAAAGTGCTCTATCCATTCTGAAAGCTAATTTTACCAGACCGAGCTGTTCCGTCTCGGAATTTCTTCTGAGCATGCGTGGCACTTTGTGCATCGGAATTGTCCACACACGGTCGGAATTGACGCGATCGGATTTTGTTGTCGGAAAATTTTATAGCCTGCTCTCAAACTTTGTGTCGGAAAATCCGATGGAAAAAGTCCGATGGAGCCCACACACGGTCGGAATTTCCGACAACACGCTCCGATCGCACATTTTCTGCCGGAAAATCCAACAGTGTGTACGGGGCATTACAGTAAAGAAACCTATATGCAGTTTCCGGTTAAATCGCATCTCCTCTAATTTTAGTGGATGGCCGAGAGTCTTTTTAAATGCCCCTTCACAGAAAAGTTTTATCCCTAAAAGGAAAAGGAAGAGCATCTACCAAGAATCTTATTTCTTGGGACCCAAAATCCTTGAACCCTCCAGTTTTATTTTCCCATTGACTGAACTCTTGTGGAACCCAAAGAACCCAGGACTTTGTTAAGTACTTTTCATTCTAGATCATTTTTGTTGTGCTGTTGTATTATTGTATCTTCTCTTTTGTAATCTCTTTTATTTGCCTGTAAGTTTTTTTCTGCACTGTTTGTTTTCTTTGTTTTTTTTTAAAATGATGTTTTAAAAGCCAAAAACATGTAGAAGGCAGGATGAGAGCAGCGCTGATGCGGGTTAATGTACCGGTACATCAACCCGCATCTGAGGCTCCTAGAGCACGCATCCTCGAGCCTGATGAACGTTGTTTCACCCAGACACAGCGGATCACATGACATTGTATAGGACCAATGAAATCAATCCTATACCATGTGATTACTGTGTCCAATCCGGAGAAGTAGACATTCCAGCAGCACCAAACTGTGGGAGCATTGTAAAGTCTTTGTACCACCAGTCACTTCACAGTGTCCCTGATCACTGCCTAACTGTCACCTGTCACCAGTGCTGCCAGTGTCCTTGATTGCAGTGGGTCCTTGTTTACTCTCAATCCAGTGTGCCCTAATCACCAAACCAGTGATCACTAAATGCGACCACACTGTTTTGTTCCTGATCACTGCCATACCGTTTGGTTCCTGATCACCACCATGCCAGTTTGGTTCCTGATCACTGCCACGCCAGTTTGGTTCTTGATCACCTCCATGCCAGCTGGTACCTGATCACTGCCACACCAGTTGGTTCCTGATCACGAGACACCAGTTGGGTCCTAATTACCACACCAGTTGGGTCCTGATCACCACACCAGTGGGCCCTGATTAGGGATGAGCCGAACACCCCCCGGTTCGGTTCGCACCAGAACCCGCGAACGGACCGAAAGTTCGCACGAACGTTAGAACCCCATTGACGTCTATGGGACTCGAACGTTCGAAATCAAAAGTGCTCATTTTAAAGGCTAATTTGCATGGTATTGTCCGAAAAAGGGTTTGGGGACCCGGGTCCTACCCCAGGGGACATGTATCAATGCAAAAAAAACTTTTAAAAACGGCCGTTTTTTCGGGAGCAGTGATTTTAATGATGCTTAAAGTAAAAAAAAAAGTGAAATATTCCTTTAAATATCGTACCTGGGGGGTGTCTATAGTATGCCTGTAAAGTTTAGAACAGTCCCTGCACCAAATGTCATTTTTAAAGGAAAAAATCTCATTTAAAACTGCTTGCGGGTTTAATGTCATGTCGGGTCATGGCAATATGGATGAAAATCAGTGAGACAAACGGCATGGGTACCCCCCCAGTCCATTACCAGGCCCTTTGGGTCCTGTATGGATATTAAGGGGAACCCCGCACCCAAATTAAAATAAGGAAAGGCCCTATATACTCTGAACAGCAGTATACAGGCGGTGCAAACAAGACAGGGACTGTAGGTTTGTTGTTAAGTAGAATCTCTTTGTAATTTTGAACGGGTACATTTTTAACGTGTTTAGCTCCAGCCAAAAAATCTTTTTTAAGCTTTTTGGAAAACATAGGGAAGGGTTATCACCCCTGTGACATTTGTTTTGCTGTCTTTCCTCCTCTTCAGAAGATTTCACCTCACTTTTTTGTCCCAATGAAAAATGTTTTTTGAAAATTTGGGTTTTTTTGTGGAACAAGGATTGGAAAGCATCAGTGGAAAGGAGAAATTGTTTTCCCATATTAACTCTTACAGGAGAGAATTTCCCTTCCTAGGGGTAGATTTCATCTCACTTCCTGTTGTCTCCTTCCGTTTGCAAGTAGGAGTCGTTTGTAAGTTAGATGTTTGAAAGTAGGGTCCTGCCCTATATACTCAGCAGAAATTTGGGCCTTAGGTGTTGCTGTGGCCACAACACTGTAAGCCCTCACAGGGCCCTGCTGTGAAATATTAGATCAAGAATTGTAAATACATGCCCCTGTTGAACAGGAGCTGAAAAATTAGGCCTTAGGCACTGGTGCTGGTGCCACAACACTGCAACCCCTCACAGACACTCTAGTTGGAACGCAGGAACGAGCCCTGCTGCAAAGTATTGCATCAAAAATTGTAATTACACGCCCCTGTTAGACAGGGGCAGAAAAATTGGTCCTTAGGCACTGGTGCTGGTGCCACAACACTGCAACCCCTCACAGACACTCTAGTTGGAACGCAGGAACGAGCCCTGCTGCAAAGTATTGCATCAAAAATTGTAATTACACGCCCCTGTTAGACAGGGGCAGAAAAATTGGGCCTTAGGCACTGGTGCTGGTGCCACAACACTGCAACCTCTCACAGACACTCTAGTTGGAATGCAGGAACGAGCCCTTCTGCAAAGTATTGCATCAAAAATTGTAATTACACGCCCCTGTTAGACAGGGGCAGAAAAATTGGGCCTTAGGCACTGGTGCTGGTGCCACAACACTGCAACCCCTCACAGACACTCTAGTTGGAATGCAGGAACGAGCCCTGCTGCAAAGTATTACATCAAAAATTGTAATTACACGCCCCTGTTAAACAGGGGCTGAAAAATTGTGCCTTAGGCACTGGTGGTGGCGCCCAGAACCAAAAATGTTCTTACAAGCTATCAGCGTGATGATTGAGGAGGAAGAGGATAATTACTCAGGGATAGTCACTCAGCATCAGCATAGGCTGTCTTTGAAGGGATCTGAAAAAAATTATTCAGTTACATCAGCATCAGGTGCTTGGTAGCTGGTGGTGATCCAAGACTGATTCATTTTTATGAAGGTCAGCCGATCGACCGAGTCAGTGGACAGACGCACCCTGTGATCGGTTACCACGCCTCCAGCAGCACTGAATGTGCGTTCCGAAAGAACGCTGGATGCAGGACAGGCCAGTAGCTCAATTGCATACTGTGCAAGCTCTGGCCAGTGATCCATCCTCAAGACCCAGTAACCCAGAGGATTTTCGGTGGGAAAGGTGTCCAAGTCTGATCTTGCCCCTAGGTATTCCTGCACCATGTAAAACAGACGCTGGCGATGGTTGCTGGAACCGATCATACCTTGGGGCTGCGGACCAAAAAATTGTCTGAACGCATCGGTCAGACGGCCACCTTCTCCACCGCTCCTTCTTTGACCGACCGAAGCCTCAGCAACACGTTGTCCAGAAACAGGAGTTTGTAACCTCCCAGTCTCTGGGAACGTGTTGCACAGACCTTTCTGCAAGGCCTCCCGAAGATGTTTCATCCTCTGCTCCCTCTGCGATGGCAAGATAAGGTCCGCAACCTTACCCTTGTAATGTGGATCAAGGAGGGTTGCCAGCCAGTATTGGTCCTTCTCCTTGATACCACGAATACGAGGATCCTTACGCAGGCTTTGCAGGATCAGGGAGGCCATGCAGCGTAGGTTTGCTGAGGCATTCGGTCCGGAGTCCTCTGGGTCACTAAGGACAACAACGTCCACAGCCACCTCCTCCCAGCCACGTACAAGTCCATGTGTTCCTTGGGACTGATCCCTTAAAGACTGCTGATGCTGAGTGCCAGGCTCCACCTCCATACTGACACAATCTTCCTCCTCCTCCTCCTCCTCCTCGTCCTCTTCCTGTGTGATCGGCGAGCACGCAGGAACACTGTCTGGATAAAGGGGGCCTTGAGAGCTAAGGAAGTCCTCCTCTTCCTGCCTCTGTTCTGCCTCAAGTGCCCTGTCCATTATTCCACGCAGCGTGTGCTCCAACAGGTGGACAAGGGGGACAGTGTCACTGATGCATGCACTGTCAGTGCTCACCATCCTCGTGGCCTCCTCGAATGGTGACAGGACAGTGCATGCATCCCTGATCATGGCCCACTGGCGTTGGGAAAAAAAACCAAGGTCCCCTGACCCTGTCCTGGTGCCATAGTCGCACAGGTACTTATTGATGGCCCTCTGCTGCGTGTGCAGCCGCTGCAGCATGGCCAACGTTGAGTTCCACCTGGTGGGCATGTCACAGATTAGGCGGTTCTTGGGCAGGTTAAACTCCTTTTGGAGGTCCGTCAGCCGAGCACTGGCATTATATGACCGGCGGAAATGCACACAGACTTTCCTGGCCTGCCTCAGGACATCCTGTAAGCCCGGGTACCTGCCCAAGAACCGCTGCACCACCAAGTTAAGGACGTGAGCCAAACAGGGCACATGGGTCAGTTGTCCCTGTCGGAGGGCAGAGAGGAGGTTGGTGCCATTGTCGCAAACCACCATTCCTGCCTTAAGTTGGCGTGGCGTCAACCACCTCTGAACCTGCCCCTGCAGAGCTGACAGAACCTCTGCCCCAGTGTGGCTCCTGTCCCCCAAGCACACCAGCTCAAGCACCGCATGGCATCTTTTGGCCTGCGTACTTGCGTAGCCCCTTGAACGCCTACGGAGCACCGCTGGTTCCGAGGAAGAGGCCATGGAGGAAGAAGAAGAGGAGGGGGTGGAGGAGAGAGGTGTGTCACAATCAGCATTTTGGAGGCGTGGTGGCGGAACAACCTCCAACACTACTACACTACACCCAATGCGCCGTGAAACTTAAGTAACGTCCCTGTCCATGCCTGCTGGACCATGAGTCAGCGGTAATATGCACCTTACCGCTGACCGCCCTGTCCAGCGAGGCATGGACATTGCCTTCCACATGCCGGTAGAGAGCCGGAATCGCCTTCCGTGAGAAAAAGTGGCAGTTGGGTACCTGCCACTGAGGAACCGCACATTCCACAAACTCACGGAAGGGGGCAGAGTCTACCAACTGAAAAGGCAGCAGTTGAAGTGCTAGCAATTTTGCCAAGCTAGCATTCAACCGCTGGGCATGTGGATGGCTGGGAGCAAACTTCTTTCGGCGGTGCAGCAGCTGGGGTAGGGAAATTTGCCTGGTACAATCTGACGTCGGTGTACCAAAAGCAGATTGCCCACAAGTACTTGGCTGTGACACACCTAATTCTACACCTGCATTCCTCTCACTGCAGGTCTCAGAGAGGACTGAAGGTCTAGTGGGGTTGGAAATCTCAGCTGATGAGGAGCAAGGAGAGATCCTCTTTGTTCTTTGGTGTGGGTCTTTTAGATATGCTTGCCAACGAACTGCATGGCAGGTCAACATATGTCTGGTCAAGCATGTGGTACCCAAGCGGGAGATGTTTTGGCCACGCGAGATACGCTTGAGACATATGTTGCAAATAGCAGCGGTGCGATCTGATGCACTCGTCTCAAAAAAGGCCCACACCAAAGAACTTTTTGAATAATGCGCAGAGACTGCAGCGCCCTGCACATGTGGAGCTTTGGGGTGTGATGCAGTCAATGTGCTGCCCTTAGGCTGGCCCCTGGAGGGCATCCTGCCTCGTTGGTGATGTGCCGCCTCCTCCTCCTCCTCCTCCTCCTCTCTCCTATCAGGCACCCACGTTGAGTCAGTGACCTCATCATCCCCTCCCTCCTCATCACTGGAGCAAACCTGGCAGTATGCTGCAGCAGGGGGAGCATGACTGCCAGATTGCTGTCCTTCTTGGGAACCCCCTCTGTCCGTGCTCATGTTACTGCCTTCATCGAGCTCAGTATCATCATCAGAGCGTTCCAAACGCTGGGCATCCTCCTGGAGCATGTACCCAACACTGTGGTCAAACAGTTCTAGGGAATCCTCAGGAGGACATGGTGGAGCTAGGGAAGGAGTCACTGATGACATTGAGCTGAGGGAAGAGGCCGCTGCTTTGCCAGACAAAGCACCCTGGGCATGGGTGAGAGAGGATGAGGAGGATGAGGACGGCTTGGTCATCCACTCGACCAAGTCTTCCGCATGTTGCGGCTCAACACGGCCAGCTGCCGAAAAAAAGGCCAAGCGTGTCCCATGGCCACGTGCTGATGAGGATGCACCGTCTCCACGACCAGCACTAGACACAGAGCCTTCTTGCCCTCTCTTATTGGCTTGTGACTGTCTGCCTCTCCTTCTTGGCCTTCCAGACATACTAATGGCCTGTAGCTGCACTAAGCTGGGATAGAACACCTGTAATTTTCTTCAGGTAGCTTTATATACTGTAACCAGACAAGCCTGCCTGTCAGTAGGAAGATAACAGGAACGGATCTAGCTGAACACTGTGAGCAGGACGCACTGCACTAAATGTAAATAGCAGGAACGGATCTAGCTGAACACTGTGAGCAGGACGCACTGACTGCACTAAATATAAATAGCAGGAACGGATCTAGCTGAACACTGTGAGCAGGACGCACTGACTGCACTAAATGTAAATAGCAGGAACGGATCTAGCTGAACACTGTGAGCAGGACGCACTGCACTAAATGTAAATAGCAGGAACGGATCTAGCTGAACACTGTGAGCAGGACGCACTGACTGCACTAAATGTAAATAGCAGGAACAGATCTAGCTGAACACTGTGAGCAGGACGCACTGACTGCACTAAATGTAAATAGCAGGAACGGATCTAGCTGAACACTGTGAGCAGGACGCACTGACTGCACTAAATGTAAATAGCAGGAACAGATCTAGCTGAACACTGTGAGCAGGACGCACTGACTGCACTAAATGTAAATAGCAGGAACGGATCTAGCTGAACACTGTGAGCAGGACGCACTGACTGCACTAAATGTAAATAGCAGGAACGGATCTAGCTGAACACTGTGAGCAGGACGCACTGCACTAAATGTAAATAGCAGGAACGGATCTAGCTGAACACTGTGAGCAGGACGCACTGCACTAAATGTAAATAGCAGGAACAGATCTAGCTGAACACTGTGAGCAGGACGCACTGCACTAAATGTAAATAGCAGGAACAGATCTAGCTGAACACTGTGAGCAGGACGCACTGCACTAAATGTAAATAGCAGGAACGGATCTAGCTGAACACTGTGAGCAGGACGCACTGCACTAAATGTAAATAGCAGGAACAGATCTAGCTGAACACTGTGAGCAGGACGCACTGCACTAAATGTAAATAGCAGGAACAGATCTAGCTGAACACTGTGAGCAGGACGCACTGCACTAAATGTAAATAGCAGGAACGGATCTAGCTGAACACTGTGAGCAGGACGCACTGCACTAAATGTAAATAGCAGGAACAGATCTAGCTGAACACTGTGAGCAGGACGCACTGCACTAAATGTAAATAGCAGGAACAGATCTAGCTGAACACTGTGAGCAGGACGCACTGCACTAAATGTAAATAGCAGGAACGGATCTAGCTGAACACTGTGAGCAGGACGCACTGACTGCACTAAATGTAAATAGCAGGAACGGATCTAGCTGAACACTGTGAGCAGGACGCACTGCACTAAATGTAAATAGCAGGAACAGATCTAGCTGAACACTGTGAGCAGGACGCACTGCACTAAATGTAAATAGCAGGAACAGATCTAGCTGAACACTGTGAGCAGGACGCACTGCACTAAATGTAAATAGCAGGAACGGATCTAGCTGAACACTGTGAGCAGGACGCACTGCACTAAATGTAAATAGCAGGAACAGATCTAGCTGAACACTGTGAGCAGGACGCACTGCACTAAATGTAAATAGCAGGAACGGATCTAGCTGAACACTGTGAGCAGGACGCACTGCACTAAATGTAAATAGCAGGAACAGATCTAGCTGAACACTGTGAGCAGGACGCACTGCACTAAATGTAAATAGCAGGAACGGATCTAGCTAAACACTGTGAGCAGGACGCACTGACTGCACTAAATGTAAATAGCAGGAACGGATCTAGCTGAACACTGTGAGCAGGACGCACTGCACTAAATGTAAATAGCAGGAACAGATCTAGCCTAATCTATCTAACTCAAATCAAATGACACTGTCTGTCTCTCTCTCTATCAGCACACCGGGACACACTACACAGGGCCGCCGTGCAGGCGGCCTTATATAGTGTGGGGCGTGTACTAAATCCCCTGAGCCATAATTGGCCAAAGCCACCCTGGCTTTGGCCAATTACAGCTCTCTCTACTGACGGCGCTGTGATTGGCCAAGCATGCGGGTCATAGTGCATGCTTGGCCAATCATCAGCCAGCAATGCACTGCGATGCCGCAGTGAATTATGGGCCGTGACGCGCCACACGAATTTGGCGCGAACGGCCCATAACGTTCGCAATTCGATGGACGGTCGAACAGCCGATGTTCGAGTCGAACATGGGTTCGACTCGAACATGAAGCTCATCCCTAGCCCTGATCACCACCATCATCTGTGAGCTGTTAAAGCCATTTTCAGCCTCTTCACACAGTTTATACACCTCCACACCAGCTGGTTCCTGATCACCGCAACGCCAGCTGGTTCCTGATCACCGGCACACCAGTTTGGTTCCTGATCACTGCCACGCCAGTTTGGTTCCTCATCACCTCCATGCCAGCTAGTACTTGATCACTGCCACACCAGCTGGTTCCTGATCACATCCATTCCAGTTGGTTCCTGATCACTGCCACTCCAGTTGGGTCCTGATCACACTAGTGGGTCCTGATCACCACCATCATCTGTGAGCTGTTACAGCAATTTTCAGCCTCTGTACAGAGTTTATACACACACAAAACATTGCCAGCTAGCTCACGGTGTCCCTGATCTCTGCCCAACAGTGTCTAGTGTGAACCATACCAGCAGGTTCTGATCACCACCATCCAAGTGGGTCCTTATCACCACCATTGTCTGTGACAAGAGAGAGTGTTTACAGCTAAATGAGTAATCACACCGTTTACACACACACACACAAAACATTGCCAGCCAGATCATGGTGTTCACAATTTCTGCCCAACAGTGTCTAGTGTAAACCATACTAGTATGCCCTGATCACCGCCATACCAGTGGGTCCTGATTACTGCCATACCAGTGGGTTCTAATCTCAGCCATACCAGTGAATCCTAATCACAGAAACACTGGTGTTAACGCCTTATTAAAAAAAACCTACACCAGTGAGGAGGCATTCAAAATTCTGAGTATGGCGAATGAGAGTAATGGGGAACTCTCACTGTTAGACTCAGATTTTGAATATGAACCTGTAGATGGCAGCAGTTCAGCATCTGATTCAGAAGAAGAACAGCTTCCAACAAAAAGAATGAGGCACTCTGAGAAGCAGCAGGCAAGCACAAGCAGCTCAATACCTCCCTGTGATATGGCTAGCACTAGCGATGCAGTTCATCCACCACACCGATGTCAGCCACCAAGGATTAGAGCCCATATTGCTGTTCCAGAGGCACTTCTAAATCCTGTGTGGCAACCTTCAGATTCAAGAGCACCTATAACCCCTCCATTCATAGCCCTGCCAAGCATTCAGATAGAAACCCAAAATTGTACTCCTATTGATATTTGTATTTATTTTTCACAGAACTTTTTTGAATTCAGTTGTGGACCAATGCAACCTTTATGCCCAAAAGTATATCACCCAAAATCCCAGCTCCATTTATGCCCATTTATTTAAGAGGAAACCCCTGACAATTCAAAATTTGAAATAGTTTCTTGGCCTCATGCTAAACATGGGACTAACAAAAAAACAAACTGCTTGCTTATTGGTCCACATATCCCATACAACATATGCCAATCTATTCTGCCACTATGTCCAGAACCCGCGATAAAATAATTATGCAATTTTTACACTTCAGCGATAATTCCCAGTGCCCAATTCCCAAGAAATCCCCCTGAGTATGAGAAACTTTAAAACATTTGGCAACTGATCAATTATTGTAACCAAAAATGATCTGAAATATATTGTCCTGACAAAAACATCTGTGTCAATGATTCCCTCATCCACTTCCCCGGAAGGCTGGGCATAAAACAATATGTCCCAAAGCAATACATGGTGAAGATATACAAATTTTGCAAAAGGGCTACAGGGTATGTGCACAATTTCTGGGTTTATGAAGTAAAGGACAGCAAGCTAACCCCCCTGATTGGCCAACCTATACGGTGACCAGTAGTAAAATTGTCCAGGACCTTCTATTCCCTCTCTTCAAGAAGAGGTACCACCTTTACATGGACAATGTTTATACAAGCTTGCTCCTTTTCCACCACCTTTACCTCAACAAAACTGTAGCCTGTGGTACAGTTTGATCCAGTTGAAAGAGAGTCCCACAACAACAAGTTGTCACTAGGCTGAACAAGAGTGAGTCAGCCAGTTTGAGGAATGTTGAGATCTTGCCCCTTAAGTGGTGAGACAAACGAGATGTGTACATCCTTTCCTCTATCCACAACAGCAGCTCATTGGAAATTCAAACAAGGCATTTCCCATCCAAGAACCCCAGTGCATACACGATTACAACCAGTTCATGGGGGGAATGGATTTAAATAATCAGATGTTACAGCCCTACTTTGCCACTAGAAAATCGATCCACTGGTATAAAAAAAGCATCCATCTACCTTTTTCACCTGGCCCCTTTACAATTACTACGTAGTCTATCAGAAGTCCACACAAAAACCTGTCACTTTCTTACACTATCAGGAGATTTTCACATCCCTCATCTATCAGGAGAGTACTGTACTTGAATAAATTTGGTCTGATGCCGTGTATGTTTCAAAAACAGAATTTGCTGTCACCCTATACTATTGTTTCCAAGGTCTTGACCAGCCTGTCCTCTGTATAGCAGAGTGCTTCAGTCACTACCACACTTCAAATTGATAATGGTGAAGGTATGGTGATGATATTTCCCTTGTTATTACCTGCCTTTTTCCTGCTACATTTCCACCTGCTGCCCGGACCCATTTGCCTGCCAATTCATCTGACCCTGGCCTGTTCATCAACTATGCCTCTGCCTGCCGCTTGCTGCCTGAACTGTTTATCCACAAAGTTTCTTCCTTACTCCTGAACTGAGCCTGTTAACCGATCATGTTTTTTGTCTACCTCCTGGACTGATCTTTTACCCTCCCACTATAGTAGTGGTATTTAAGACAACATGGGGGTCTTACGTATGTGAGGGGATACAGAATAGTGTTTCTAAGTACAGAGAACTACATCTTTGGTTTTCCTTCAGTTTTCAGGGTCTTGGGAGGCTTCAAAGAAAATTGGATTGGAAGGAGCAACTACCCCTTTGTCCAGTCTTACTAACCAAGGCCCTAAGCCTAATGTTTTTGCTTGGACCAATCCTTTGACCATGCCTACTGTCTGTACTGACTGTGGCCTCTTTATTGACCATGTTCCTGCCTTCTGCCTGAACAACTGCTTTGCCTATTTGCTGACCGTGCCTCTGCTTAGTACCAGTACTGACCCATCTGTACATCCCACTGGCTATGTTCCTGCAGAACACTGGTACCATCCATCCTCTGTGGACAACTGCACTACTGAAATCACAGGTACTCTTTGTTCACCCTCCTGTACTTCCTGACAAGTTAACATACTGCTATGGGGGCAGTCACGCACCAGTAGGTTAGGCTTTTAGCAACAGGGACTGCTGTAGGTGAAGCTACACTAAATTGATATATATCGTTGACTGATTTTTGTGACACAAAGGTTACAATGTTCGGTACATAATTAGTCCAAACATTAAAAATGTCTTAAAAATGTGGGGAATAGTAGCAGAGTGTGTGTTGAGGTGTTATTCTAAGAATGGCCATACAGTGTGTAAGAAATGTCTTATTAATTGGCAATATTGCATAAAAAAAAAAAGACATTTTCATTTTTTTCCCCACATTTTCCAAAAACTTTTGGCAACAAAATGACATTTTCAAAAGACTCCTAATGCCTCTTAAATAATACGTTGGGGTGCTTGCTTTCCAAAATGTGGTCATTTTGTGGGTGTTTCCCCTGTCCTGGTTTTTAAGGGCCTCCAAAAATGCGATAGGTAGTAGATAGGTAGTAAAAAAATTAGTGTAATTTGTGTAATGTGTAATTTTTACCCCTAGAAAGCCTAAAGCTGCTTATTGGATGTGGGGCCCCTCTGTGTGGCTAGACTGTGCAAATGGCCCACAAATGGGGTTTCGTCACACTCAGGAGGAGTTAGAAAATGTGTTTTGAGGTGTAATTTTAAGTATGCCTATGATGTGTATTAGAAATATCTTATTAATTGACAACTTTGCATAAAAAAATAAATTTTCAATTTCTTTTTACATTTTCCAAAAACTTGTGGCAAAAAATGAAGTCAAAGTGGGGTAATTTTGTGAATGTTTCCACTGTCCTGGTGCTCCAGGGCCTCCAAAAATGTGATAGGTAGTCAAAAATTTAGATGTGTAATTTTTGCCTTTAAGCCTCGTACACACAATCAAATTTTCCGCCGACAAAACCGCAGACTTTTGTCCAAAGGGCATTGGCCCCAAACTTGTCTTGCATACAAACTGCACACAATTGTCAGCCAAGAAACCCGAACGTAGTGACGTACTAGAAGCCGATAAAGAGGAAGTTCAATTGTCATGTGCCCCCCTTTGGGCTCCTTCTGCTAATTTCGTGTTAGTAGAAGTTTGGTGAGTGCTTGTCAGTTTGTTTCTGAATGGCCGTTCGTCAACCAGCCATGTTGCCTTATCGGAGGAGAGATTGTGCTATCATCGGAGTTATTGCTTTGACCCAAGTCCAGTCCAGGAACAGAAGGAGGAGGAGTTCTTGGACCAAGAATTGGTTGCTTAACCGCTTCAGCCCCGGAAGAATTTACCCCCTTCCTGACCAGAGCACTTTTTGTGATTCGGCACTGCATTGCTTTACCTGACAATTGCGCGGTCGTGTGATATTGTACATGAACAAAATTGATGTCCTTTTTTTCCCCACAAATAGAGCTTTCTTTTGGTGGTATTTTATCGCCTCTTCGGTTTTTATTTTTTGCGCTATAAACAAAAAAGGAGCTACAATTTTGAAAAAATGCATTATTTTTTACTTTTTGCTATAATAAATATCTCCCAAAAATATATACATTTTTTTTTTCCTCAGTTTAGACCGATATGTATTCTTCTACATATTTTTGTTAAAAAAACCCACAATAAGTGTATATTGATTGGTTTGTGCAAACGTTATAGCGTCTACAAAATAGGGGATAGATTTATAGCATTTTTATTATTATTTTTTTTTTACTAGTAATGGCGGCGATCTGCGATTTTTATAGTGACTGCGACATTATGGCGGACACATCAGACAATTTTGACACATTTTTGGAACCATTGGCATTGATACAGCGATCGGTGCGATTAAAAATGCATTGATTACTGTAAAAATTTCACTGGCAGTGAAGGGGTTAACACTAGGGGGCGGTGAAGGGGTTAACTATGTTCCTGGGAGGTGATTCTAACCGAAGGGGGAGGGACTAACTACAGGATGTGACAGATCGTGGTTCCTAGCTAATAGGAACACACGATCTGTCACTCCTGTCAGAACAGAAGAGGGAAGTGTGTGTTTACACACACTCATCCCTGTTCTGTGTCTCCTGGTCATGATTGCTCGTGGCTGGCGGTCATCGCGACCGTTGGCCATGAGCATCGGCACCCCTGCTGTGCAGTGGGCACGTGTGCGCCTGCTATCCGGACCTCGCGAGATCAGGTACAGTAACATGATTTTGCGCAGGGGAGCCAGCCTGCCGCAGTAAAACTTCGGCGCCCGGTTCGGAAGTGGTTAATCGTGACCAATTCTGTCATATGCCTTTGCTGCGGGACCGCCAGGAGAATAATCCTGATGATTTTAGGAATTATCTCCAGAATGACCCCTGCTTTCACCGTCTCTTGGAATTGTTGACCCCATATATTAAGAAGCAGGACACATGCATGCGGCTACTTGGCGACGGGAAAAAGTCTCCAGGACCTCAAGTTTATGACTGGGATCTTCCCCCAGGCTCTGGGACTCCTTATTCCAGAGACCTGTTCTGCCATTATTCAAGTCCTGCAGAAAGACTATATTCAGGTAAGTTTTAGCCTTTAACAACACATTCTAGGTATTTAATGTTTGCTAATGTATTGTATTAATTTCTTGATTCCATAATTACCAATGTTGTAATATGCTGTGAATGTCTTCTTTGTCTTCATGCATGCTGTAAGCTTTTTATGCTCCTTTTTTGTCCTACATACATACTGTATTTTCCTTCACTAATCTCTCCAGCATGCTATGCTGGGCCCATGCACACCTAGCCTAGTAACTTGTAATGCATGCAATGTATTTTGGCAGCTACATTTTTGTGCTTACCCTAAACACCCCCTAAAAAGTGTCCAAATGTTATTGTTGTCTTCAAATTCAGGCAGAGTGCAAGAGGCTATTTTTTTGGAGCACAAACTCATTTGGAAACCCCCCAAAATGCTAAGTCAACCGATACAAATACTCTATTTGCTGACTTTGCAAAAACCATACACACTATAGCGCTTTGGTGGTCATATTTCTGCATGAATTCACCAAAGCATGTAGTGCAAGGGACTGCCTGATTAACTTCAAATTGTAACATAGACAGTTTTTGTCTCCTATTATCTTGATAGGTCATTTATGAATGGCAAAATGTGCTTCAATTTGGACAGTGTGTATCCATATTTTTAGATTAGGACACTTCTTACTGTACCTGTCCACTGGGCTGCCAATAGTGTAAGTAAGGAGGGGCTGGCCAAAGTATCACTGATTATTTATGCATTCAGCTCACATGGAAGTGGAGAGGGTTACCTGTCCAAAACATCTACCCATTACCTCCCCCCACCATAACATTTTTATAATGTGCCACCAAAGGGGTTGAGGAATCTGATAAGTTGACCTTACACTTTTGTCTTTAAATACTCATTTAAATTTTCTACTTATGTTGGCCAAGAATGTTTGGGTCAAATCTACTTGCAATGCTATATGCAGAAGTACTAATTTCTTATTTCTTTTTTGACTCCACAGTTTCCTTCCAACCCAAAGCAATGGCAGGATGTTGCAGGCCAGTTCCAGCATCAGTGGGATTTTCCCAAATGGGGTGGTGCTATTGATGGGAAACGTGTCAGGATTGTCCCACCATGCAAATTGGGCTCATAGTACTTTAATTACAAGGGTTTTTGCAGCATAGTCCTGCTAGCTGTAGTGTCTGCAACGTATGAGTTCCTTTTTTTGGATGTTGGGAAGAACGGCCGCAACTCGGATGGAGGTGTCATAATGCAGACTGAGTTCTACCATCGGCTCCAGAATGACACCTTAAATTTGCCACCTGCTCAGGACAATGTTAAAGGTCTCAATTTTGTTTTTGTGGCCTTTGCTCTGGGGGAACTTTTTATGAAGCCCTTTCCTATGAGGAACCTCACCCCAAAGTAGAGAATTTTTAATTGTAGGCTCTCTCGTGCCAGAAGGTTGAAAATGCCTTTGGCATCCTCTTCAGGCTGTTTTTAACAACTATCAACCTGGCACAATATAAAATAAATCATGTTGTTTTGTGCTGTTGCATCCTCCACAATTTTTTACAGAGGAATGCTAACAGCTACCATTCCTCAGGGCCAACTGATGTGGACGCCACAGTGTCAGGCCCAGCTGAAGAGGCTGCAGCTCGTCCGTTGGTGTCCATGAAGATGGCTCTTGAACCTGGCCGTGCTGGGTTGCCCTCCCAAAATGCTCGAGGTATCCGGCAAAAATACATAGAATATTTTGTGGTTAAAGGGGCAGTGGCTTGGCAGCAAACTGTAGCTGATCCAGAATCATCATTTTATTTTATCATAAACTATGATTTCATTTGAACTACTGTTGTCTGTTTCTCATCTGCATATCAGGTTGTCAAATAGCCCGTTTTTTTCCATTTCATACAATAGTGCAAACGAACCTTATTTGCTACATGAGGTAACAATCTCTTCTTCAGCTAACTATTATGTTGTGCTGTGGGTCTGTTACACACACACACACACAATGTTTTTGTTCTTAATGTATCTAGTGCATTAAGTTCAAAAACATTATGCTTTTTCAACTCCTTTAATTTCTTCGAGGCCATAAAATTGGCTGAGTTGGGCACATTTTAGAGCACATTGTCAATGTAACTACACCAACTTAACAAATACATTGGTATTGAACATTGAAATAATAAGCCACGCATTGTTTAGGAAAAAACATTTTACTCAAAGCACATTCACATGTGTGTTTTAAGGTTTTATAACAAACCAACCTCTTGGTTTATAAACATGTATGTTTGCCATTATTTTGCCTTTTTTGGGGCTAAACAGGCATAAACATAAGATACACATCCCCAACTCAGGAACTTACAAAGTTCGAGTTCGTTAAAGTGAAGTCGATATGAGACATTAGTGTTAATAACTGTGTTGATGTTGCCTTCCTCAGATGGGGTGATCTCTCCCCTCTAAAAGCCAAAATTTGAAGCCACATCCACGTAGAGGCATAACTGTTAAGTGTCCCTAATGATCCCCTGCCTAAAATGTGTGTAAGTACAAACAGGTTAGTTTCTAAAGTCCAGTGTGCCAATATGTTCTATCTCCCATCACAGGGTATAAATGAACGCGTTTTGGGGGTTCAACCCCTTCCTCATAACTAAAGTAGATAAGAGGAAGGGGTTGCACCCCCAAAACACGTCCATTGTTAACATGTGCTATCTCCCATCACAGGGTATCAATGGACACATTTTGGGGCTGAAACCCCTTCCTCATAACTAAAGTAGGTAAGAGGAAGGGGTTGCAGCCCCAAAACGCATCCATTGATACCCCCATGATGGGAGCAAGCACATGTTGACTCACTGTGTGTTGTGTGGCTTTAGCAAACTAGATGTAGGGAAAGACACACATTTTAGGCATGGGGGAAATAAGAATCTTTTGGCACCATTTGTGGGCATCTTCAAATTTTGGCTTTGCGATTCTTAAAAAACACATAAAGATTACAATAAACATTACTTAGGGCAGCGTTTCCCAACTCTCCTTTGCCAGATGCATTCCCAGGTCATGTTTTCTATATTTTTTGCTTTTGTCACAGAGGTGATGATGTCATTTTTAAGGTTAGTAATTCACACAGTCGTTTTTATACTGAGGAAAATACAGAAAACAGGACCTGGTGGTGCACCTAGAGAAGTGGAGTGGAGAAACACTGACCTCGGACACTAAAGCCTAGGGTCACATTGGAGTGATATGTCATGCGATTTGAGAGATAAAATTGCATGACAAGTTGCAGCCTATTGGAGGCAATAACACTGTTCCAATCACCGCACCAATTTGCAAAAGTAGTTCCTGCACTACTTTTGCCGATTTCAGGTGCGACTTCAATAGACATCTGGGCATGAATCCACACACATGTCTATCAAGTAGCACCTGAAATCGCGCTGACCTTGCTACTTAGAAATTTCAAAGTAGCATCAATGTGAACCAGGGATAGCATTGATTTTTGCACTTGCCACATAAGGCTTTGTTGCCCAAACCAATTTGCATTATAAATTAACAAAGTATGTGTACTTTACTGCAAACAAAATACAGCGTTCCTAAAGAAGCAAGGACAGACACAAAGTTGGTTCCTACTTTTTTAGATGTAACTTGGCTAACAGCCACATTTCTTATAAAAGTTTCTTAGAAAACTACAAAAATTACAGGTAAACATGTAACTAAAACTGGTGAAGGTATTCAAGTTTTTGGATGAAATAGTAATATACAAAACACGGATATTTGTACAATGTGTGAAAGCACACCTTCAAGCTTTTTATACATGACAATACTTTTGGACAAGCTACCCCACCATATTCAACAATGTGCTGTGTCCAATTTGGTGCTGTAGCTGGGGGTTTTCTTCTAAAGCATAATTACTCATCTGAGGAAGGCTGCAAGTGCTGAAGCATAGTAATATAGTTACATAGTTAGTCAGGTTGAAAAAAGACACAAGTCCATCCAGTTCAACCATAAAAAACAAAAAACAAAACAAAAAAAAAACAAAAAAAGAATATTGTACAATCCAATAGACCCAATTCTATACCCACAGTTGATCCAGAGGAAGGCAAAAAACCACAGCAGAGCATGCTCCAATTTGCTTCAGCAGGGGAAAAAATTCCCTCCTGATCCCCCAAGAGGCAATCGGATTTTCCCTGGATCAACTTTACCTATAAATGCTAGTACCCAGTTATATTATGTACATTTAGGAAAGTATCCAGGCCTTTCTTAAAGCAATCTACTGAGCTGGCCAGAACCATCTCTGGCGGGAGTCTATTCCACATTTTCACAGCTCTTACTGTGAAGAAACCTTTACGTATTTGGAGATGAAATCTTTTTTCCTCCAGTCGTAAAGAGTGCCCCCTTGTCTTCTGTGTTGACCGTAAAGTGAATAACTCAACACCAAGTTCACTATATGGACCCCTTATATATTTGAACATGTTGATCATATCCCCCCTTATTCTCCTCTTCTCAAGAGTGAATAAATTCAGTTCCTCTAATCTTTCCTCATAGCTGAGCTCCCCCATGCCTCTTATCAGTTTGGTTGCCCTTCTCTGCACTTTCTCCAGTTCCCCGATATCCTTTTTGAGAACTGGTGCCCAAAACTGAACTGCATATTCCAGATGAGGTCTTACTAATGATTTGAACAGGGGCAAAATGATATCTCTCTCTCTAGAGTCCATACAAGAAAGGACTTTGCTCGTTTTGGAAACAGCAGCTTGGCATTGCATGCTATTATTGAGCTTATGATCTACCAAAACCCCCAGATCCTTCTCCACTATGGATTCCCCCAGTTGTACTCCCCCTAGTATGTATGATGCATGCATATTCTTAGCTACCAAGTGCATAACTTTACATTTCTCAACATTAAACCTCATCTGCCACATAGACGCCCAATCAGACAGTGCATTGAGGTCAGCTTGTAAATTGGAGACATCCTGTAAGGACGTTATTCCACTGCATAGCTTGGTGTCATCTGCAAAGACAGAAATGTTACTTTTGATCCCAGACCCAATATCATTTATAAAGATATTAAAGAGTAAGGGTCCCAGCACTGTACCTTGGGGTACACCACTGATAACTAGGGATGAGCTTCGAGTTCGATTCGAACTCAAGTTCGACTCGAACATTGGCTGTTCGCAAGTTCGCCGAACAGCGAACAATTTGGGGTGTTCGCGGCAAATTCGAATGCCGCGGAACACCCTTTAAAAGTCTATGGGAGAAATCAAAAGTGCTAATTTTAAAGGCTAATATGCAAGTTATTGTCAAAAAAAGTCTTTGGGGACCTGGGTCCTGCCCCAGGGGACATGGATCAATGCAAAAAAAGTTTTAAAAACGGACGTTTTTTCAGGAGTAGTGATTTTAATAAAGGGACTTTGATCCCTTTTTAAATATAGGCACCACGTTTGCCCTGCGCCAATCCAGTGGTACTATTCCCGTCATTAATGAGTCCCTAAAAATTAGATACAATGGCTTTGAAATTACAGAGCTCAATTCTTTTAGGATCCGTGGGTGGATGCCATCAGGTCCAGGTGCTTTATCCACCTTTATTCTGTCTAAATATTTCTGGACCATATCACTTTTGAGCCATTGTGGATCATTCGGGGCTGTGTCAATACCACCCCCATTATAGACATGAGCTCCCCCATGCTCTTTTGTATACACAGAGCTGAAGAAAGTATTTAATAAATTAGCCTTCTCCTTGTCCCCAGTCACCCACTCTAGATTATTTTGTAAAGGGCCTACATGCTCAGACCTGACCTTTTTACTATTAATATATTTGAAGAATTTTTTGGGATTTGTCCTACTATTTTTTGCGATCTGTCGTTCATTTTGAATTTTTGCATCCTTGATTTCCTTTGCATCGGTTTGATCCTGTTTAACATGATGTAGGCAACATAAAAAGATAATGACAAGTCATGGAGTTGCAGGTTTATATGTCAATCTTTTGCTAAGGTGAAATCGTACATTCAAATATTACAGTTGCAACTATTACAAAAATGTGCAAAGGTTAGTCAATTTCAAACTGTACAAACACATGTACAACAGAAAGAAAAAAACAAAACATGTTTGCTTTTTAAATTTTAGCTAAAATATTGATGATGTTAATAACTCTGTTTTGGAGATCATGCATGTTTTCTTTGATTTTCTCCAATTCCCTATTGCAAACCAAGAGCTCACTGATAAGTATTTGTGCACTTGCACTGCTGAAGTGAGTTTTGTCTTCCACAACATCCACATTACCTAAAAAATATAAAACACACCATGTATTAGAAATATGCAGACATCCATCTATTACTTGAAACTGTGGTCTCAGACACTGACCTGTGGTCGACACAGTTTTAAGAACTACACACAGTACTTCCTGCACATCAGCATCAACATCTTCTTCAGGGTGTGTGGATAGTTGACTTTCTGGATCTTCAGGAGGTACTGGGTTACTGGTGTACACACAGCTCAGATGTTCCTCTTTCTTTCTCCTCCTTTTGTGAATCCAAAATAGGTATACTTAGCAGACAGATATGTTAGTCTAGAGATTGTAATATGAAACATTGTTTGGAAGTGTCTTTCAATTGTCTGTTTTGGGAGAGATCCAAGCTGAATACATGATTTTTTCCCTTTCCAAAGCAGGAATACTTATCTGTTTTGTGCAAGTTTCACACATGGAGATACCCCTAGTATCCACTGGAGCACCTGTGTGGGACACCACAACAAGGGTGTTATGGTGTCCCACACTGGTGCTCCTGCATCCAACTGCATAACAGCTGCTGAGTGTCCTCTACTGACACTGAATAAAGTTGACATTTCATTAGTTATGAACACATCTAGACAACAATCATGAGCTTATGTTATATCAAAATAGGCCATAACAAATGCATTTAACGTGCATCTTCCAATAACGAAGAATTAGTGATCGATCAAAATAATGTTTCATGTCCCACAAAAGATTCCTGTGTCCATGAAACTAAAACTTGGCATTTTAAACTGTAGAAAAGTAAAGGAAAGAACATGGACTGGCACAAAATTAATAATAGGAACACAGGACAAATACTTACTTTTTCGCAGCACTTTCCTAATCTTTCTATACTGATCTTTCTCTCTCAATTTTAGGTCTGACCCCAAAGTTCCTGTGCAGACTTCTCGCTACTTTAGCCATGATCTTGGCCTTTCTGGCATTTGGGTTTCTGTAAGGTCCTCACTAAGATGTCCACCATCTCCACCATTTCTCCAAACAACATATTTGTGGCCTTATAGCTCCTCCTGGATCTAGAAGTCACTTTCTCTGGGTTTTCGTCATTGCTGCTCTCACCACACACCTGCTGTCTCGCCGCCATTTTGTCTCCCACTGCCCTGAAAGAGAAGAGGCAGGGAATACACTAGAAAGAAGGACAGGGGTCGATGTAACGGTAGTAGGAATGATCTGGGAGTGGAGGATGAATGATCGCCATCGTCAACACGCAAAAGGAGCCATAAAATGAAGGTACAATTGTAAATTGGGGCATCGGTAGTTAGTGGCCTATACTGCTTAGATTGAGGCCTAGATTGGTACCAGATTATGAGTTAAGCCTGATCTTATGGTTTGTCTTGAGTTCTGTCTTGCAGGCATCAGATAAATAATTGATCATGGTGGATAAATTCACTACGCCCGACTTTATGCCTCAATTTATCAACCAATACCAGGAGCTGCCCTGTCTGTGAAAGGTAAAACGTAGGTATTATTCTAATAAAATCAAGACGAAGGCAGCGATGGAGAAACTTCTGCAATTGGTGAAGCCTCTGTACCCCAGGGCAGACATTAATTTTGTGAAGAGCAAAATTGGGAACCTAAGGAGTATGTTTCACAGGGAGCACAAGAAGGTCCAGGAATCACAGAGATCGGGAGCATCAGCAGATGACATATATATCCCCAGGCTATGGCACTACTTTTTTGTGCGAACAAACCCAACCCAGGCCATTACTCTCAACACTCCCTTCCACATCGGATGAGGCCACAGCTCCTGAGGTCCACCTTGTCCTTTCGACACAGGATGAAGATGTGGAGGAGCCCAGCTTGACCCAGGTATGGCATTGTTGAACATATTTGTATCCAAAAATAGAATGATAGACGTTATTGTTCAAAATTTTCTGCATTAACAAAGTGATTTCCATATCAATAGACATTAGTGGCCAAAAATGATTGGGACAAGAAGGAAAAATGCTGGGGTCAGAATGATAGTCTTTTCTTTTTCTCCACATTCAATTTGCAACAGTCATGAGCTCAAAATTGTGTGTGATTGATGACCAAAAAAAAAATACTAATTATGATCCATTTTCATACACAGGAGAGTGGCAGTTAGAGAGGAGCCAGTGGCCAGCAGCCACACAGAGCCCCAGATCCCTCCCCTAGGCCCTCCTATTAAAAGGGCCAGGAAGAGCAGAAACCTAGACGAGGCCACAGCTGCCTTCTTCAGCCATGCAACAACTGCCATTAGTACAGCCCCAGATGCAGCTGAGGCATTTGGCTGTCTGACAGCTAATAAGTTAAGAGACATGGATGGGGAGCAAAGGAGGATGTGCCAGGATTTAATTCTGCAGATCCTCAACAAGGGGGAGGGGACAAATTTCCTCAAAAACACATATCTCAGATTTGGATGTCCCACCTCCACAGCTGCATGCCAGACATTGGCAGTTCCAGCCCCAAGACCCCCAACAAGCCTGGTTAGCTTTGGATTTTCAGCAAGACAATTATTAATTCCCTTTTTTTGTTTTTTAAATTATGAATTTAGTTGTTATACTTTATTTATTTTTGCATGCAGAGAATGCACTTTTTGTTTAGGTTATTGAATTTTGATTTTGATGGCAGATAACATGTCTAATTTATTTGAGTTTAGGGGGCGTGGCCTGACGCATGGAGTGAGAGGACGTGCTGAGCTCCAGCTCCCGGATTCCTCGGCTCTACAGGGCATTTCTCTACCGATTTCCGCTGTGCAAACGACCACCATGGGGAAAGCTAAGTACAGAGACCAGCAGGGAACAAGGGGTTCTCGTCCTGGAGGGAATTTGGGGAGCTTTTTTACACGATCCTCGGCCGCAGCCCAGCGCCGGCCGGGATCCAAGATGGCGCCGGCGCCTCCGTCCCCGGCCCGCTCTGAGTCAGCCCTGGACTCTATGGCATGCTCCCAGGCATCCCACCCTATCCCAGTTACACAGGATTCTTCCCCCAGACTCTCCAGAAGCCGCTCTAATGCATCCTTAGGCTCTGAGGATGGATAGGATCTGGAATCACAGATGAGATCCCTGCACAGCTACAAGCGGGCTCTCCCTACAAAGGCTGACTTTGAACAATGTGTTCACCGCATAGAGAAAACTTACAAGCAGGAAATCTCTGAGCTTAAAAGGGACATTGGTGTTCATTTTGAGGATATAGAAGCCACTACTGAGACCCTCCATGCTACGGTACAGTCGCATGAGGAAATACTCAAATCTCACACAGTCATGCTGCAACACGTTGCGTACCAGCAAGATGACATTGAAAACAGAAACAGGCGTAATAATATCCGCATCCGCGGCATTCCTGAATCTGTGGAACCCAAGGACTTGAAAGCGGCGGTGACGGCCATTTTTAACCAGCTTTTACAATTGCCCAAATATAATCCATTTGAGCTTGACCGGGTTCACAGGACCTCTGGCCCCAGGAACTCTGACCCCTCATTTGTTCGTGATACGCTCTGCAGAGTGCATTTCTATAACATTAAGGAATCCATCATGCGTGCCACCAGTAAGCAGGACTCTATTCTTTTCAATACTACCCCCGTGATGTTGTTGCCTGATCTTTCACGCTTAACTTTAACCATGCGGAAAGCTTTGAAGCCCCTCACACAGCTACTCCAATCACGCCAACTGAAATATCAATGGCGCTTTCCTTTCCAATTATGGGTGCACCATGATGGTAAGACCGCCATTTTTCGCACGCTGGGTAATCTTTCCGCATTTCTCAGCACCCTGGAACTGCCTCATGTTTCTGTGCCAGATTGGCCCTTCACTCCTGCTACACCAGGCATACCATACATTCCGCAGTGGCAAAAACAAAGTCGCAAACGCCGCCCTGGATCCTCATCTCGCACAGATCCTGACGATTGATGTCATCTAGACCGGCTGGTCATTCATCTTCTTCTTTATGAAAGCAGGAACACATCCTGCGTTATCTTGGAACCCTTGCAGATTTACCTCTCCGAGACTTCCATGATGTTCTTCTCTCAACCACATACCTTCCAGCTAGTTGTTTCTGTTAACCATTATCCTCAATTGGAAGGTTTTATTCTTTTTTCATTATTGTTACCCATGTTGGGTTTTTTCTTCGAAAGACACCAGGTTCCTTAACCTTAAGCTAGAATAATGGATCCAAGTTAAACAAGGTTGAACTTACCCTGAATCACCAATCTTGCCTTTTGCAGCCATTATCTTCCTCACCTGCCGTGAAGCCGGTCCCGGAGTGCATCCAGCTCCATATTGCTGGAGGTTCTCACCAACTGTCCTTAAACTTTTATTTTCTCCTTCTCCAGGGACAAGTGCGCCTGTTAGCACATCACTATTGCTCTCACGGCAAACACATATGTTTACAGTTATTTTGTTAACTCATGGTTTATTCCAATGTGATACGTTAATACTTATACCCTCTACTCTTACCCATACAGCCTAGCTTAATTACATATATTACCTGCCCATTGGGCCCTGAGGCTCCGGGAGCCCTCCCATGCTAAACACTACCCCCCCCTTAGGAATATTCAGTGCTCTTAGCTGGCGCCGTACCCTGGTTTATAGATGTTACCTATTCTACAGTTTTATGTATTTTGTTTTCTTATATTTTTGATTACATGGTACCACCTAGTGGTCTATTTTAGTACATTCAGTATAATGTCCTATATGCATTTGTCAGGGTTCCAGCCTCCTACTTCTGTTCTCCACAGAACATATGGCTTTACCTCTTTACCAGAGTTGGTTCCTGGGACCCTTCTTCTTCTTTCTCTCCCCTTTTTCTCTCTCTCCATGTCCTTTCCTGCTATTACCCTTCTGTCATACATATCTCCTTCTATTTGTTACCTTGCCTCCCCCCCCTCCCTCCCTGTCTCCCCTCTCCTCCCCCCCTCCTGCTGGCTGGAGATGTCTCAAGAGGGACTCTCGTTATTCCATTTTCCTCCTCATTCCCAATACGCCCTCCCTAAAATGGCTGCTACTCCATCTCTTAGTCTAGCTTCCTACAATTGTAGAGGTTTTAACACCCCAGAGAAACGAGCCAGATCCTCTATCACTTTCACAAACAAAGAACTAACATCCTCTTCCTACAGGAAACCCACTTCCGGTCTGGTGCAAATCCCACGATTCGTAATCGTTACTACACTTCCTGGTTCCCCAGCACCAACCCGATTGCGAAATCCAAAGGGGTCTTTATTGCATTTCATAGGTCCTTTCACCCTGAAGTTATTGACTCATGTATTGATGACCATGGTCGCTTTGTGTTTCTCAAACTAAAATTTAATAATTTTATTTTTAAAGTGGCCAATATATACGCCCCTAACACTGACCAGGCGCATTTCCTATCATCCACTCTCACCAGACTAGCTTCTTTTGGAGGTCCCTGTGATATCGTTGGAGGTGACTTCAATGTGGCTCTTTCCCCGTCTGCCGACACTTCTACAGGTAAGTCTTCCATAACCACAACCTCACTCTCCCACATCAGATCTCTTCTACATTCCCATCACTTAGTGGACATGTGGCGCATACACCATCCTACAGACAGAGATTTCACCTATTTCTCCATAGCTCACAACTCATGTAGTAGATTAGACTACTTCCTCATTTCCCAATCCCTCTTAGACACACCACTACAAACCTCCTTGGGGCATGCCCTTTGGTCTGACGACTTTCCGGTTTACTTATCCTTTGCTCGACCCCCACAATCACGTAGAGGGAATTCTTGGCGTCTCAACGACAATCTTCTACGAGACTCAGTGTGTGTCGCTGAGGTCACTAAAGCGATCCAAAATTTTTGATCTGACAATATAGCGGATACCACCTCTCCACTTAATCAATGGGAGGCCCTGAAGTGTGTGGTCAGGGGTGTTATTATACAAAACTGCTCTCATCTGAAAAAAATTTGATCTGATGACATTAGGCGCCTTCTGACCACCATTTCGGATCTGGAATCCCTTCACAAACAAACCTTGGACCCCTCTACTTTTGTTACTCTTTCTAATTCCTCTCTAATTCCTTTCTAATCTCCTCCAACTACTAGACTCCCATTCTCTCATAGCCAGGGATCGTGCCCGCAAATCTTATTATTCCATAGCTAACAAATGTGGTCAACACTTAGCACGGGTCATCCATCCCAGAGCGCCACGTAGCCCCGTTCCCTTCATCACTAAGTCAGATCAGACCAAAGTCTTTGATTGCAGAGGCATATCCACTGCATTTAAAGACTTCTATTCTCAATTATACAACCTACCGCAAACATCTCCGCCCAGTCCTGTGCCTCCCTCCCAGGATCCAATGCAGACGTATATAATGGAGACGGCGCTGCCCATGATCGACCCCCAGGAATCCGCAGACGTGGATGGCCCCCTGTTGGAGCCGGAATTCCTGGGCGTCATCAAGGGACTAAAACCGGGCAATTGTCCAGGCCCTGATGGCTACACCCCGAGGTTTTACAAAACCTTTGCGCCTTTGCTGGTCCCGTTCCTAACCAAGGCCTTTAACTCCATTGACGATACTACTCTCCCCTTCACAGAGCTATTATCAGCTAATGATTCCATTATACTGAAACCCAATAAATATCCCTCCCAATGCAGCAGTTATCGCCCTATCTCATTATTAAATATTGATCTTAAACTTTTTGCCAAAATCCTTGCTAACCGTCTCTCTCCCTCTCTCCCCGGGATCATACATAGAGATCAGGTTGGCTTTGTTCCAGGCAGGGAGGCACGGGACAATACTACCAAAACTATTCACCTCATCTCATATTCCCAACGCCATCATCAACAGGTCTGCCTTCTCTCCTTTGATGCCGAGAAGGCATTCGACCGGGTCAACTGGCGCTTCTTTAAACTTTCACTTGAACAAATCGGGTTGGGGTCCTCTTTCATTTCCAAAATCATGTCACTTTACTCTCACCCCTCTGCTTCGGTCTTGGTTAATGGTACCTCGTCAGCAGCGTTTGATATATCCAACGGGACTCGCCAGGGCTGCCCCCTTCTTTTTGTCATTGTGATGGAGCATTTTGCATGCGCCATTCGCCAAAATGATTCAATACAAGGCATACACACGCCATCCGCACACCATAAGCTTTCATTGTATGCCAATGACTTACTCATCTATGCTTGCCAGCCCCATATAACCCTCCCTTCACTTTTCTTGGAATTCCAACGCTTTGGAAAACTAAGTAATTTTAAACTCAATATCTCCAAGACTGAGGCCCAAAACATCTCTCTTCCTGCATCTACCTTGTCCTCCCTCCGATCTAACTACTCTTTTCACTGACAGACCAAGGGCATCACTTACCTGGGAGTGATAATACCGGTTAACCTTTCCAATCTTTTTACATTGAACTATATTCCCCTCCTCTCCCGTCTCCGCAAAGACCTAGCTTCCTGGGGGGACAAAACTATTCCTTGGTTTGGACGCATAAATACCCTCAAGATGGACACTCTACCAGAACTGCTTTATCTATTCCAGACAATACCGGTCATCATACCCAAATTCTTTTTCTCTACCCTGCGCTCTCTCTCTATTCGCTTCTTGTGGAATAAAGGATTACCTAGAATCAAATTTAAATTACTCACACGGCCAAAACTGCAAGGCGGTACAGGCTTGCCAGATTTTGAGCTATATTACAAAGCCACATTAATGGCGCGTATCCTTGAATGGTTCCCATGACCCTTTCAAAAAGCCTCAGTCATGGTTGAACAGGATATGTCCCCCGTTGATCTAAGGGCTTTACTTTGGGGTTATAGGAGCAACTTACCGGCTTTAGCCAACTCTTCTCCTCTAGCTACAGCTGCCCTTGTGCTCTGGTACAGGAGAGGACTATGTGAGATTCTGTCTTCAGATCCATCTCCTTTATCACCACTTTTTGATAATCCTGCCTTTCCACAAGGTATAGGGGCTCACGCGCTAGGCTCTTTTCTCCGCACCTCCTGGCCACAAGCTCATTCCTTCGTTCATGCGGACAATGGAATCCCAAATATCCCTACGGGAAACCAGGACTGGCTCACCTCCCTGCACCTCACTACCTTCACCAAACATCTTTTCAGTTCCTCTCAGATCCATCGCCCCCTGACTGAATTTGAACACCTAAGTTCCCTTCAAGAATTACCTAGACATTTACTCTCACACATTTACAGTCTGATTCAAGCTCTCACACTAAATGACTTACCCACTTACACTAGAATGTGGTCGGCACACTTGAGAAAGACCATCTCCAGAGCGGAATGGCAAACTGCATTCCATTTCGCAAACAAGTCCTAAATCTCTTGTTATTCACAAGAGAAGAATTTTAAGGTTTTGTCGAGGTAGTACAGGGACCCTGCCACTCTACGAAAAATATTCCCCTCCACTCCGTCTACCTGCTGGCGATGTTCTACTGCAAAAGGATCATACCTGCATGTCTGGTGGGAGTGTGATCGGATCCGTCCCTTCTGGAAACAGGTATCCCAGGTTTATGAAAAAATTTATGACAATCCTTTGCAATTGACCCCTGAATTAGCCCTTCTCTCTACCTCTCAAAAACGCAGTCTCCTCTGCTTCTTTCTGTCTGCTGCTCGCCAATTTATACCTCTTTTTTGAAAGACAACGACTATCCCCACGTTGGCCCTTTGGACCTCCACTATGAATGATATCATGCGTATGGAGGAGATGGTAGCGCTAGACAATGATACCTACGAGAAATTCACAATATTATGGTCTGTCTGGCGACGCTTCTCCTCCTCAGACACGCTGGTTACTTTGCTCCCTGTCACCCCTCCTCCAACCTCTTCCACTAATTTGAATGCCCCCTGATCCCTGATTTATCCTTTTATCCTTGCAACTGATAAACTAGAGTCCAGTTTCCAGCCAGCAGACCCCCCCCTCCCTTCTACTCCTTCCCCTTTCCTTACCCCTGTTCGTCCTCCTATCTTTTATCCTACTTTTCCCCCTTTCATTTTCCCTCTTTCCATTTTACCATTTTGATGTTTGACATGATCTGTTTGTATGATCTACTACTCAATAGCTGCCAGTATTGCTGTGGGCGATAGCCATTTGGCATGCTGGTTGTCCTTTCACAGTGTACTATTTTTATGTCAACTGTATTATTTTCTTTTGTTTCTTCATACCAATAAAAACATTTTCAACTCTAATTTATTTGAGTTTATTTTTGGAATACTGCACAAGAAACAAAATGGCCTCAGCCAATGTGGAAGGGAGCGTTGACAGCAATGGCCTGGATTCGGTCTGGTCTGTCAAAAACCACAGCCTGGGAACATACCAGTCATCTGCTGCTGCTCCCAATCTCTCAGAGTCCAGAACATTCTTGTGCTCCCTTTAAATGTACTCCTCAGGTTCCTAATTTTGCTCTTCACAATGAAGGCTAACAGCCATCTGCCTGCTCCCCCATCTGACAGTTCTTAGATAAGTAAAGGCTGGGCCACCTTGGTGGTGGCAGCCGCGTTGTGATTGATGTTGGATAGGGATGAGCTGAACACCCCCCCCCCCGGTTCGGTTCACAACAGAACCTGCAACGGACCGAAAATTTGCACGAACGTTAGAACCTCATTGAAGTCTATGGGACTCGAATGTTCGAAATCAAAAGTGTTAAATTTAAAGGCTAATTAGCATGGTATTGATCTAAAAAGGGTTTGCGAACCCGGGTCCTGCCCCAGGGGACTTGTATCAATGCAAAAAAAAGTTTTAAAAATGGCCGTTTTTTCGGGAGCAGTGATTTTAATTATGCTTAAAGTGAAAAAAAAGTGAAATATTCCTTTAAATATCATACCTGGGGGGGTGTCTGTAGTATGCCTGTAAAGTGGCGCGTGTTTCCAATGCTTTGAACAGTCCCTGCACAAAATTACATTTTTAAAGGAATAAAAGTCATTTAAAACTGCTTGCGGCTTTAATGTCGGGTCCCGGCAATATGGATGAAAATCAGTGAGACAAACGGCATGGGTACCCCCCCAGTCCATTACCAGGCCCTTTGGGTCTTCTATGGATATTAAGGGAAACCCCGCACCCAAATTTAAAAAAAGGAAAGGCGTGGGGCCCCCAGGCCCTATATACTCTGAACAGCAGTATACAGGCGGGGGAAACAAGACATGGACTGTAGGTTTGTTGTTAAGTAGAATCTGTTTGTAATTTTGAACTGGTACATTTTTAAAGTGTGGCTCCAGCCAAAAAATCTATTTTTAAGCTTTTTGGAAAACATAGGGAAGGGTTATCACCCCTGTGACATTTGTTTTGCTGTCTGTGCACCTCTTCAGAAGATTTCATCTCACTTTCTGTCCCAATGACAAATGTTTTTTGACAATTTGGGTTTTTTTGTGAATCAAGGATTGTTGACAAAGCGGAGACACATTTTTCCCATATTATCTCATACAGGAGAGAATTTCCCTTCCTAGGGGTAGATTTCATCTCACTTCCTGTTGTCCCCTTTCATTTGCAAGTAGGAGTCGTTTGTAAGTTGGATGTTTAAAAGTAGGGGCCTGCCCTATATACTCTGCAGAAATTGGGGCCTTAGGTGTTGGTGTTGCCACAACACTGTAAGCCCTCCCAGTTACTCTTGGTGGGCGCAGGAACGGGCTCTGCTGTGAAATATTAGATCAAGAATTGTAATTACATGCCCCTGTTGAACAGGGTCAGAAATATTGGGCCTTTGGTGGTGGTGGTGGAGGTGCTGGTGCCACAACACTGTAAGTCCTCACAGTTACTCTTGGTGGGTGCTGGAACGGGCCCTGCAAGAATTGTAATTATATGCACCTTTGGTGGTGTTGGTGGTGGTGTTTCCACAACACTGTAATGCCCCGTACACACGGTCGGACTTTGTTCGGACATTCTGACAACAAAATCCTAGGATTTTTTCCGACGGATGTTGGCTCAAACTTGTCTTGCATACACACGGTCACACAAAGTTGTCGGAAAATCCGATCGTTCTGAACGCGGTGACGTAAAACACGTACATCGGGACTATAAACGGGGCAGTGGCCAATAGCTTTGATCTCTTTATTTATTCTGAGCATGCGTGGCACTTTGTCCATCGGATTTGTGTACACACGATCGGAATTTCCGACAACGGATTTTGTTGTCGGAAAATTTTATCTCCTGCTGTCCAACTTTGTGTGTCGGAAAATCCGATGGAAAATGTCCGATGGTGCCCACACACGGTCGGAATTTCCGACAACACGCTCCGATCGGACATTGTCCATCGGAAAATCCGACCGTGTGTACGGGGCATATGTCCTCACAGTTACTCTTGGTGGGAGCTGGAACGGGCCCTGCTGTGAAATATTAGATCAAGAATTGTAATTACATGCACCTGTTGAACAGGTGCAGAAAAATTGGGCCTTTGGTGGTGGTCGTGCTGGTGCCACAACACTGTAATTATTCACAGTTATGCCCCGCACACACGGTCGGACCTTGTTCGGACATTCCGACAACAAAATCCTAGGATTTTTTCCGACGGATGTTGGCTCAAACTTGTCTTGCATACACACGGTCACACAAAGTTGTCGGAAAATCTGATCGTTCTGAACGCGGTGACGTAAAACACGTACGTCGGGACTATAAACGGGGCAGTGGCCAATAGCTTTCATCTCTTTATTTATTCTGAGCATGCGTGGCACTTTGTCCGTTGGATTTGTGTACAGCGATCAGAATTTCCAACAATGGATTTTGTTGTCGGAAAATTTTATATCCTGCTCTCAAACTTTGTGTGTCGGAAAATCCGATGGAAAATGTCCGATGGAGACCACACACGGTCGGAATGTCCAACAACACACTCCATTACTCTTGGTGGGCGCAGAAACAGGCCCTGCTGTGAAATATTAGATCAAGAGTTGTAATTATATGTCCCTGTTGAACGGGGGCAGAAAAATTGGGCCTTGGGCACTGGTGCCACAACACTGCAACCCCTCACAGATACCCTAGTTGGAGCGCAGGAATGAGCCCTCCTGCAAAATATTGCATCAAAAATTGTAATTACATGCCCCTGTTAAACAGGGGCTGAAAAATTGGGCCTTAGGCCCTGGTGCTGGTGCAACAACACTGCAACCCCTCACAGATACTCTAGTTGGAGTGCAGGAACGAGCCCTGCTGCAAAGTATTGCATCAAAAATTGTAATTACACTCCCCTGTTAAACAGGGGCTGAAAATTTGGGCCTTAGGCACTGGTGCCACAACACTGCAACCCCTCACAGATACTCTAGTTGGAGCGCAGGAACGAGCCCTGCTGCAAAGAATTGCATAAAAAAATTGTAATTACATGGCCCTGTTAAACAGGGGCTGAAAAGTTGGGCAACCAGAACCAAAAATATTCTTACAAGCTATCATCATGATCATTGAGGAGGAAGAGGATAGTCACTCAGCATAAGAGGATAGTCACTCAGCATCAGCATAGGCAGTCTTGAAGGGATCTGAGATTTCAAAAAAAATTATTCAGTTACATCAGCATCAGGTGCTTGGTAGCTGGTGGTGATCCAAGACTGATTCATTTTTATGAAGGTCAGTCGATCGACCGAGTCGGTGGCAGGCGCACCCTGTGATCAGTTACAAAGCCTCCAGCAGCACTGAATGTGCGTTCCGAAAAAAAGCTGGATGCAGGACAGGCCAGTAGCTCAATTGCACACTGTGCAAGCTCTGGCCAGTGATCCATCCTCAAGACCCAGTAACCCAGAGGATTTTCGGTGGGAAAGGTGTCCAAGTCAGATCTTGCCCCTAGGTATTCCTGCACCATGTAAAACAGACGCTGGCAATGGTTGCTGGAACCGATCATACCTTGGGGCTGCGCACTAAAAAATTGTCTGAACGCATCGGTCAGACAGCCACCTTCTCCACTGCTCCTTCTTTGACTGACCAAAGCCCCAGCAACACGTTGTCCAGGAACAGGAGTTTGTAACCTCCCAGTCTCTGGGAACGCATTGCACAGACCTTTCTGCAAGGCCTCCCAAAGATGTTTCATCCTCTGCTCCCTCTGCGACAGCAAGATAAGGTCCGCAACCTTACCCTTGTAACGTGGATCAAGGAGGGTTGCCAGCCAGTATTGATCCCTCTCCTTGATACCACGAATACGAGGATCCTTCCGCAGGCTTTGCAGGATATGGGAGGCCATGCAGCTTAGGTTTGCTGAGGCATTCAGTCCGGAGTCCTCTGGGTCACTAAGGATGACATGATCCGCAGCCACCTCCTCCCAGCCACGTACAAGTCCATGTGCTTCTTGGGATGGTAAATGATCCCTTAAAGACTGCTGCTGATGCTGAGTGCCGGGCTCCACCTCCATGCTGACAATCCTCCTCTTCCTCCTCCTCCTCCTCCTTCTCCTCTTCCTGTGTGATCGGTGGGCATGCAGGAACACTGTCTGGATAAAAGGGGCCTTGAGAACTGCTCACCATCCTCGTGGCCTCCTCAAATGGTGACAGGACAGTGCATGCATCCATGATCATGGCCCACTGGTGTGGGAAAAAAAAAACAAGCTCCCCTGACCCTGACCTGGTGCCTTAGTCGCACAGGTACTCATTGATGGTCCTCTGCTGTGTGTGCAGCCGCTGCAGCATGGCCAACGTTGAGTTCCACCTGGTGGGCATGTCACAGATTAGGCGGTTCTTGGGAAGGTTAAATTCCTTTTGGAGGTCAGCCAGCCGAGCACTGGCATTATATGACCTGCGGAAATGCACACAGACTTTCCTGGCCTGCCTCAGGACATCCTGTAAGCCCGGGTACCTGCCCAAGAACCGCTGCACCACCAAGTTAAGGACGTGAGCCAAACAGGGCACATGGGTCATTTGTCCCTGTCGGAGGGCGGAGAGGACGTTGGTGCCATTGTCACAAACCACCATACCTGCCTTAAGCTGGCATGGCGTCAACCACCTCTGAACCTGCCTCTGCAGAGCTGACAGAATCTCTGCCCCAGTGGGGCTCCTGTCCCCCAAGCACACCAGCTCAAGCATCGCATGGTATCTTTTGTCCTGCATGCTTGTGTAGCCCCTTGAACGCCTACGGAGCACCGCTGGTTCCGAAGACAAATCAGCACAGGAAGAGGCCATGGAGGAAGAAGAAGAGGAGGGAGTGGAGGAGAGAGGTGTGGCAGAATCACCACTAGTAGTATTTTGGAGGCATTGTTGTGGAACAACCTCCAACACTACTGCACCCTGTCCTGCATCCTTCCCAGCTGCCAGAAGAGTCACCCAGTGCATGGTGAAAGATAGGTAACATCCCTGTCCATGCCTGCTGGACCATGAGTCAGCGGTAATATGCACCTCAACGCTGACTGCCCTGTCCATCGAGGCCAAGACATTGCCTTCCTCATAGAGAGCCGGAATCGCCTTCCGTGAGAAAAAGTGGCATTTGGGAACCTGCCACTGAGGAACCGCACATTCCACAAACTCATGGAAGGGGCAGAGTCTACCAACTGAAAAGGCAGCAGTTGAAGTGCTAGCAATTTAGCCAAGCTAGCATTCAACCGCTGGGCATGTGGATGGCTGGGAGCGAACTTCTTTCGGCGGCGCAGCAGCTGGGGCAGGGAAATTTGCCTGGTACAATCTGACGTTGGTGTACCAATAGCAGATTGCCCACAAGTACTTGGCTGTGACACACCTAATTCTACACCTTCATTCCTCTCAGTTCAGGTCTCAGACAGGACTGAAGGTATAGTGGGGTTGAAGATCCCAGCTGATGAGGAGCAAGGAGAGGTCCTCTTTGTTCTTTGGTGTGGGTCTTTTAGGTACACTTGCCAATGAACTGCATGGCAGGTCAACATATGTCTGGTCAAGCATGAGGTGGCCAAGCGGGAGATGTTTTGGCCACGAGAGATACGCTTGAGATATATGTTGCAAATAGCAGCGGTGGGATCTGATGCACTCATCTCAAAAAAGGCCCACACCAAAGAACTTTTGGAATAACACGCAGAGACAGCAGCGTCCTGCACATGCGGAGCTCTGCGGTGCAATGTAGTCAGTTTTCTGCCCTTAAGCTAGCCCCTGGAGGGCATCCTGCCTCGTTGGTGATGTGCCTTCTCCTCCTCTCTCCTATCAGGCACGCATGTGGAGTCAGTGACCTCATCATCCCCTCCCTCCTCATCACTGAAGCAAATCTGGCAGTATGCTGCAGCTGGGGGAACATGACCCGCCAGATTGCTGTCCTTCTTGCGCACCCCCTCTCTCTGGGCTCATGTTACTGCCTTCCTCTAGCTGGGTACCATCATCGGAGCCTTCAAAACACTGGGCATCCTCCTGGAGCATGTACCCAACACTGTGGTCAAACAGTTTGGGGGACTCCTCAGGAGGACATGGTGGGGCTAGGGAAGGAGTAACTGATGCCATTGAGCCGAGGGAAGAGGCCGCATTGGCAGCTGCTTTGCCAGACAAAGTATGTATATAAAAAATATTGTGCTAATGTTTACGTATATGAGTGGAGCTGCAACTATAAAGTGTTCTACGACACCAATCAGAATTTAGAAAGCAAAAGTCGTGCAAAAGTGGTGAAACTCGAAGTGTTAAATACCACAAATCATAGTGACAATAATAAATATGAAATAAAGTATTGAGATGCAAAAAAACCTGAAAATATTCAAAGCAAATGTAATCAAAAAAACGTGCAAGAGTAAAGTAAGTTCAATTCAAAATGTCCATATATTGAGTGCAAAAAAAATTGGAATTGTATAGGTAATAAATATTAATTGATAAATAAAAAAAGTCCATGTTGTACAAAGCAAATCCCAAGGTGATACGTGGTGACATTCCACACTGTAGTGACAAGTGCAAAGATGAAACCTCCAATGTATAGGCAAAAATAGTATAAGAAAGCCGGCCGGCTTCAAAACAGCCTGTAGCTTCCAGGACTGAAGCCACGTCCTGACGTCACCGCTGCACGTTCAGTCCCGGAAGCTACGGGCTGTTTTGAAGCCGGACGGCTTTCTTATACTATTTTTGCCTATACATTTTCACAGATTTGTAAGTGTTCATTTGTCTTTTATTTATTTTATTAAATGTTTAAGGATTTACGCTATGTGGAGCACTTTGTGTTTTTTTCTGGTGATTACATTGCTTTGCTGAGATTTATGGTGACGATCCCCACTGACGCTGTGGTATCCAGTGCCTGCCTGTGAGATCCCGGGCTGGGGTTACAGCCATCTGCTCAGCGTGGTCCCCTATAATAAGGGACCATCGCTTTCCGATTAAGCGGCAGTGTTTTTCTGCGGTGGAGGTTTCATCTTTGCACTTGTCTCTACAGTGTGGAATGTCACCAAATATCACCTTGGGATTTGCTTTGTACAACATGGACTTTTTTTATTTATCAATTAATATTTATTACCTATACAATTCCAATTTTTTTTGCACTCAAGATATGGACATTTTGAATTGAACTTTCTTTACTCTTGCACGTTTTTTTGATTACATTTGCTTTGAATATTTTCTATTTTTTTTTGCATCTCAATACTTTATTTAATATTTATTATTGTCACTATGATTTGTGGTATTTAACACTTAGAGTTTCACCACTTTTTATTAGCACGACTTTTGCTTTCTAAATTTTGCCAGACAAAGTACCCTTATGCCGCGTACACACGAGCGGACTTTACGGCAGACTTTGCCTGGCGGACGGGATTTCGTCAGACAATTCGATCGTGTGTGGGCTCCAGCGGACTTTGTTTTCGCAAAAGTTGGACGGACTTAGATTTGAAACATGTTTTAAATCAATCCGTCGAAATCGAGTTCGGTCGAAAAGTCCGCTCGTCTGTATGCTAGTTCGACAGACAAAAAGCCACACTAGGGCAGCTATTGGCTACTGATCCCTTAAAGACTGCTGCTGATGCTGAGTGCCGGGCTCCACCTCCATGCTGACAATCCTCCTCTTCCTCCTCCTCCTCCTCCTTCTCCTCTTCCTGTGTGATCGGTGGGCATGCAGGAACACTGTCTGGATATAAGGGGCCTTGAGAACTGCTCACCATCCTCGTGGCCTCCTCAAATGGTGACAGGACAGTGCATGCATCCATGATCATGGCCCACTGGTGTGGGAAAAAAAAAACAAGCTCCCCTGACCCTGACCTGGTGCCTTAGTCGCACAGGTACTCATTGATGGTCCTCTGCTGTGTGTGCAGCTGCTGCAGCATGGCCAACGTTGAGTTCCACCTGGTGGGCATGTCACAGATTAGGCGGTTCTTGGGAAGGTTAAATTCCTTTTGGAGGTCAGCCAGCCGAGCACTGGCATTATATGACCTGCGGAAATGCACACAGACTTTCCTGGCCTGCCTCAGGACATCCTGTAAGCCTGGGTACCTGCCCAAGAACCGCTGAACCACCAAGTTAAGGACGTGAGCCAAACAGGGCACATGGGTCATTTGTCCCTGTCGGAGGGCGGAGAGGACGTTGGTGCCATTGTCACAAACCACCATACCTGCCTTAAGCTGGCATGGCGTCAACCACCTCTGAACCTGCCTCTGCAGAGCTGACAGAATCTCTGCCCCAGTGGGGCTCCTGTCCCCCAAGCACACCAGCTCAAGCATCGCATGGTATCTTTTGTCCTGCATGCTTGTGTAGCCCCTTGAACGCCTACGGAGCACCGCTGGTTCCGAAGACAAATCAGCACAGGAAGAGGCCATGGAGGAAGAAGAAGAGGAGGGAGTGGAGGAGAGAGGTGTGGCAGAATCACCACTAGTAGTATTTTGGAGGCATTGTTGTGGAACAACCTCCAACACTACTGCACCCTGTCCTGCATCCTTCCCAGCTGCCAGAAGAGTCACCCAGTGCGTGGTGAAAGATAGGTAACATCCCTGTCCATGCCTGCTGGACCATGAGTCAGCGGTAATATGCACCTCAACGCTGACTGCCCTGTCCATCGAGGCCAAGACATTGCCTTCCTCATAGAGAGCCGGAATCGCCTTCCGTGAGAAAAAGTGGCATTTGGGAACCTGCCACTGAGGAACCGCACATTCCACAAACTCATGGAAGGGGCAGAGTCTACCAACTGAAAAGGCAGCAGTTGAAGTGCTAGCAATTTAGCCAAGCTAGCATTCAACCGCTGGGCATGTGGATGGCTGGGAGCGAACTTCTTTCGGCGGCGCAGCAGCTGGGGCAGGGAAATTTGCCTGGTACAATCTGACGTTGGTGTACCAATAGCAGATTGCCCACAAGTACTTGGCTGTGACACACCTAATTCTACACCTTCATTCCTCTCAGTTCAGGTCTCAGACAGGACTGAAGGTATAGTGGGGTTGAAGATCCCAGCTGATGAGGAGCAAGGAGAGGTCCTCTTTGTTCTTTGGTGTGGGTCTTTTAGGTACACTTGCCAATGAACTGCATGGCAGGTCAACATATGTCTGGTCAAGCATGAGGTGGCCAAGCGGGAGATGTTTTGGCCACGAGAGATACGCTTGAGATATATGTTGCAAATAGCAGCGGTGGGATCTGATGCACTCATCTCAAAAAAGGCCCACACCAAAGAACTTTTGGAATAACACGCAGAGACAGCAGCGTCCTGCACATGCGGAGCTCTGCGGTGCAATGTAGTCAGTTTTCTGCCCTTAAGCTAGCCCCTGGAGGGCATCCTGCCTCGTTGGTGATGTGCCTTCTCCTCCTCTCTCCTATCAGGCACGCATGTGGAGTCAGTGACCTCATCATCCCCTCCCTCCTCATCACTGAAGCAAATCTGGCAGTATGCTGCAGCTGGGGGAACATGACCCGCCAGATTGCTGTCCTTCTTGCGCACCCCCTCTCTCTGGGCTCATGTTACTGCCTTCCTCTAGCTGGGTACCATCATCGGAGCCTTCAAAACACTGGGCATCCTCCTGGAGCATGTACCCAACACTGTGGTCAAACAGTTTGGGGGACTCCTCAGGAGGACATGGTGGGGCTAGGGAAGGAGTAACTGATGCCATTGAGCCGAGGGAAGAGGCCGCATTGGCAGCTGCTTTGCCAGACAAAGTATGTATATAAAAAATATTGTGCTAATGTTTACGTATATGAGTGGAGCTGCAACTATAAAGTGTTCTACGACACCAATCAGAATTTAGAAAGCAAAAGTCGTGCAAAAGTGGTGAAACTCGAAGTGTTAAATACCACAAATCATAGTGACAATAATAAATATGAAATAAAGTATTGAGATGCAAAAAAACCTGAAAATATTCAAAGCAAATGTAATCAAAAAAACGTGCAAGAGTAAAGTAAGTTCAATTCAAAATGTCCATATATTGAGTGCAAAAAAAATTGGAATTGTATAGGTAATAAATATTAATTGATAAATAAAAAAAGTCCATGTTGTACAAAGCAAATCCCAAGGTGATACGTGGTGACATTCCACACTGTAGTGACAAGTGCAAAGATGAAACCTCCAATGTATAGGCAAAAATAGTATAAGAAAGCCGGCCGGCTTCAAAACAGCCTGTAGCTTCCAGGACTGAAGCCACGTCCTGACGTCACCGCTGCACGTTCAGTCCCGGAAGCTACGGGCTGTTTTGAAGCCGGACGGCTTTCTTATACTATTTTTGCCTATACATTTTCACAGATTTGTAAGTGTTCATTTGTCTTTTATTTATTTTATTAAATGTTTAAGGATTTACGCTATGTGGAGCACTTTGTGTTTTTTTCTGGTGATTACATTGCTTTGCTGAGATTTATGGTGACGATCCCCACTGACGCTGTGGTATCCAGTGCCTGCCTGTGAGATCCCGGGCTGGGGTTACAGCCATCTGCTCAGCGTGGTCCCCTATAATAAGGGACCATCGCTTTCCGATTAAGCGGCAGTGTTTTTCTGCGGTGGAGGTTTCATCTTTGCACTTGTCTCTACAGTGTGGAATGTCACCAAATATCACCTTGGGATTTGCTTTGTACAACATGGACTTTTTTTATTTATCAATTAATATTTATTACCTATACAATTCCAATTTTTTTTGCACTCAAGATATGGACATTTTGAATTGAACTTTCTTTACTCTTGCACGTTTTTTTGATTACATTTGCTTTGAATATTTTCTATTTTTTTTTGCATCTCAATACTTTATTTAATATTTATTATTGTCACTATGATTTGTGGTATTTAACACTTAGAGTTTCACCACTTTTTATTAGCACGACTTTTGCTTTCTAAATTTTGCCAGACAAAGTACCCTTATGCCGCGTACACACGAGCGGACTTTACGGCAGACTTTGCCCGGCGGACGGGATTTCGTCAGACAATTCGATCGTGTGTGGGCTCCAGCGGACTTTGTTTTCGCAAAAGTTGGACGGACTTAGATTTGAAACATGTTTTAAATCAATCCGTCGAAATCGAGTTCGGTCGAAAAGTCCGCTCGTCTGTATGCTAGTTCGACAGACAAAAAGCCACACTAGGGCAGCTATTGGCTACTGGCTATGAACTTCCTTGTTTTAGTCCGGTCGTACGTCATCACGTACAAATTCGATGGACTTTGGTGGATTGTGTGTAGGCAAGTCCGTTCAATCAGAAAGTCTGTCGTAAAGTACGTCCGCCGAGCAAAGTCTGCCGTAAAGTCCGCTTGTGTGTACGCGGCATAAGCCTTGGTAAGAGAGGATGAGGAGGATGAGGACAGCTTGCTCATCCACTTTACCAAGTCTTCCGCATGTTGTGGCTCAACATGACCAGCTGCCAAAAAAAAGACAAGCGTGTCCCACGGCCACGTGCTGATGAGGATGCACCGTCTCCACGACCAGCACTGTTGCCTCTAGACACCTCTAGAGCCTGCTTGTCCCCTTTTTTGGCTTGTGACTGTCTGCCTCTCCTTGCTGGCCTTCCAGACATACTAATGGCCTGCAGTGAGATGTAGCTGCACAAAGCTGGGATGTATATATATATATATATATATATATATATACTGATACTGCAGGTAGCAGAATCAACTGCCTGCCTGTATTATTATTAGTATGAGAACACCAGCAATTGTCTTCAGGTAGCTTTAGGTGCACACCGTGCAGGGGACGCAGTACACTAACTGTAAATACTGTAGCTGCCTGCCTGTGGTATTAATAGAAGCAGAACAACAGCATTTTACTTCAGGTGGCTTTAGGTGCACACTGTGTAGAGGACGCAGTACACTAACTGTAAATACTGTAGCTGCCTGCCTGTGGTATTAATAGGATCAGAAGAACACCACCAATTTTATTCAGGTAGCTTTAGGTGCACACTGTGCAGAGGACACAGTACATTAACTGTAAATACAGTAGCTGCCTGCCTGTGGTATTAATATAGGATCAGAAGAACACCAGCAATTGTCTTCAGGTAGCTTTAAGTGCACACTGTGCAGAGGACACAGTACACTAACTGTAAATACTGTAGCTGCCTGTCTGTGGTATTAATATAGGAACAGAAGAACACCACCAATTTAATTCAGGAAGCTTTAGGTGCACACTGTGCAGAGGACACACTACACTAACTGTAAATGCTGTAGCTGCCTACCTGTGGTATTAATAGGAGCAGAACAACAGCAATTATCTCCAGGTAGCTTTAGGTGCACATTGTGCAGAGGAAGCACTACACTAACTGTAAATACTGTAGCTGCCTGCCTGTGGTATTAATAGGATCAGAAGAACACCACTAATTTTTTTCAGGTAGCTTTAGGTGCACACTGTGCAGAGGACACAGTACACTAACTGTAAATACTGTAGCTGCCTGCCTGTGGTATTAATATGATCAGAACAACAGCAATTTTCTTCAGGTAGCTTTAGCTGCACACTGTGCAGAGGATGCAGTACACTAACTGTAAATACTGTAGCTGCCTGCCTGTGGTATTAATATAGGATCAGAAGAACACCACCAATTTAATTCAGGTAGCTTTAGGTGCACCCTGTGCAGAGGATGCACTACACTAACTGTAAATACTGTAGCTGCCTGCCTGTTGTATTAATAGGATCAGAAGAACGCCACTAATTTTCTTCAGGTAGCTTTAGGTGGACACTGTGCAGAGGACGCACTATACTAATTTGTAAATACTGCAGCTGCCTGTGGTACTGTACTAATAGGATCAGAAGAACACCGCCAATTTTCTTCAGGTAGCTTTTGGTGCACACTGTGCAGAGGACGCACTACACTAACTTGTAAATACTGCAGCTGCCTGTGATACTAATAGGATCAGAAGAACACCACCAATTTTCTTCAGGTAGCTTTAGGTGCACACTGTGCAGAGGACACACTACACTACCTTGTAAATACTACAGCTGCCTGCGGTACTAATAGGATCAGAAGAACACCACCCCTTTTCTTCAGGTATCTTTAGGTGCACACTGTGCAGAGGACGCACTACACTGATTTGTAAATACTGCAGCTGCCTGCGGTACTGTACTAATAGGATCAGAAGAACACCACCAATTTTCTTCAGGTAGCTTTCGGTGCACACTGTGCAGAGGACGCACTACACTAACTTGTAAATACTACAGCTGCCTCCGGTACTAATAGGATCAGAAGAACACCACCAATTTTCTTCAGGTAGCTTTAGGTGCACACTGTGCAGAGGACGCACTACACTAATTTGTAAATACTGCAGCTGCCTGCGGTACTGTACTAATAGGATCAGAAGAACACCACTAATTTTCTTCAGGTAGCTTTAGGTGCACATTGTGCAAAGCATGCACTACACTAACTGTAAATACTGTAGCTAATAGGACTAATAGGATCAGAAGAACACTAGCAATTTTCTTCAGGTAGTTGTAAGTACTGTAAAAACACCTGCCTGTCTGTCAGTAGGAAGAGAATAACAGGAACGGATCTAGCTAAACTAAATACAGTGTGTATATATATATATATATATATATATATATATATATATATATATATATATATATATATATATATATATATATATATACATACAACACCTAGAATGTATATACACAATACACTGTAAGTGCAACTAACTGACTCGCCTGCATACTCTATCTAACTTAAATCAAATGACACTGTCTCTCTGTCTATCTATCTCTCTCTCTCAACGCCGGAACACACTACACAGGGCCGACGTGCAGGCGGCCTTATATAGTGTGGGGCGTGTACTAAACCCCCTGAGCCATAATTGTCAAAAGCCACCCTGGCTTTGGCCAATTACGGCTCTCTGTACAGACGGCGCTGTGATTGGCCAAGCATGCGGGTCATAGTGCATGCTTGGCCAATCATCAGCCAGCAATGCACTGTGATGCTGCAGTGAATTATGGGCCGTGACTTGAATTTGACGTGAACGGCCCATATCGTTCGTAATTTAGTGGACGGTCAAACACACGATGTTCGAGTCGAACACGGGTTCGACTCGAACACGAAGCTCATCCTTAATGATGGATCTACATTCTTTTATTATTTTTTAATAAAAGAATTGTAAAACTGTGTGTGTGTGTTTTTATTTATTTTTGACACTTTCTTTGGTGAATGGGTAAGGGTGCATGCCACAGTGCATGAGGCCTCCTGCCCGCAGACCCCCACAACCACAGCCCAGGGTTGTGGGAAAGAGGCCCTTTTGTCTCTCGCTCGTACCACCCCATTTCCCTTGCCTGCTGCATGCTCGGATAACGGTCTAGTATGGATTTGGGGGGGTCCACACCGCTTTTTTTTCTATTGCCAGCAATGTTTTTTTTTTCATTCAGCTATCAGCGGGGAAGTCCATTGACAGCTGAAGACTCATCCTTTGATAAGGACGTAGTGGCCGGCTTCCCGGTCCCGCTCCTTAACAACCTGCTATTCACTATGAACTGATTGGGCAAAAATTTGCCCAATCAGGGCTTAGAATGCACTGTGCAGCGCATTGTGGGGTGCTCAGTGGGCAAACATCCTGCCGAGCGCTCCACAAATTCAAGTGGTCACTGAACAGGCAAACAGGCAATGAACTGAACTTTTGCTTGTCTCAATCTGTTCACCCAACTCTACTAGGGAGGAGTTAGAGAGTGTGATTTGAGGTGTAATTTTAAGTATGTCTATGGTGTGTATTAGAAATATCTAATAGATTGATAACTTTGCATAATATAAATACATTTTCATTTTCTTTCCACATTTTCCAAAAACGTGCAGCAAGCAAATAATAAGGTCTTCAGAAGACTCCCCATACCCCTTAAACATACCTTGGAGTGTTTGATTTCTCAAAATGTGGTCATTTTGTTGGTGTTTCCACTGTCCTGGTGCTCCAGGACCTCCAAAGAAACATAGGTAGTCAAGAAATTAATTTTTGCCCCTAGACAGAGGCGACTCTAGGCTTTTTGAGGCCTTAGGCAAAACGTAAACATGAGGCCCCACGGACTGGGACGCTCCGTGATGAGGCCGCTATTCCTCAGGCTGCGGGTAGTATCTGATTTGTCCATCAGCTCCTAAGCCACAGAGTCCCAGTGGGGGTAGGCGGAGCCACCGACGTCAACTTCAGTGATTGAGAACAGGCAAATTAGGAGGCCGCGAGGCCCCTGTGAGTGCGAGGCCTTAGGCGACCGCCTAATTTGCCTAATTAGAGAGCCGCCTCTGCCCCTAGAACACCTGAAGGTGCTTATTGGATGTGGATGCTTATTGGATATCACACATGTGGCATCGCTATACTCAGGAGGAGTAGCAAAATATGTTTTGGGGTGTAATTGTAAGTATTCCTATGCTGAGTGAGAAAACTTTGATAACTTTGTGAAAAAACAAAATTATTAATTAATTAATATTATTAATTACTTTCATCATTTTCCATAAAATGTTGGCAAAAAATGACAACTTTAAAAAAGTCACCATGCCATTAAATTCCTCAGATTTTCTACTTTCCAAAAAGGGATCATTTTGGGGATATATGTCCTGTCCTGCCATTTTAGGGCCCCAAGAAATGATACAGGTAGTCAATACGTCATGATTGATCAACTTTCAAATGGTTTGTGGACTCACACAGGCTAAATAATTTACACTGATATGGGTTATTTTTACCAAAAACGGCAGCACAATACATTTTGGCTTAAATATATTAAGAAAGTATATTTATTTGCAAAATGTAATAATGAAAACTAAGAAAACTTTTTTTCAAAGTATTTGTTCAGTATTTTTTCATTTTTATAGCAAAAAATAAGAAACCCAGTGGTGAATAAATGCCATAAAAAGAACTCTCTGTCTGTCTCAAAAAATTATACAAATTTAATTTGGATACAGTGTTGCATGCAAGAGTAATTGTCATTCAAAGTATGACAGCGCTAAAAGCTGAAAATTGGCCTGGACTGGAAGGGGGTGAAAGTGTCCAGACTTAAAGTGGTTAAAATCATTAAGCTTATCTCTAATGCACTAAGCCAGGAAATGAATGATTCTTGTGTCCTTGAAGAAATGTACTGTAGTGTGATACATTAAATATTACTGTAAGCAGGACAGTGGGTATTACATTTCTTAATGGCTTGATTTATTAGGCCTCATGTACAATGCTGCTTCTAAACGGACGTTTAGGAGCAGTTGGGCATTTTTTTCAACTGCTCCGGAAACTCTCCTCTATGTTATCTTATCAGTACATGTACACAGGTTCATTTATAGTCGTTTCTAGGCAGTTGAGTTTAGAGGCCTTTTTTGGAAAGCAAAAAAATGAGTTCAGATGCTGAGTTTAGAGGCATTTCAAGCGCCAAAAGCTTCTAAACGTGGCTAAACACGGCTAAACGCGGTAACTGACTTTTAGCCGCGTTTCGTTTACAGGCGTTTTTCATTTTTGGCTATTTTGAAAAAAATAAATAAATAAAATAAAAAATTTTTCAAACGCTTCTAAACACAAACGCGGCCAAACACGGCGAAACGTCGCTAGACACAGCATGTAAATGCGACAAAACTGACATTTTAAATGTGGGTTACTATTTGTCAAGTTAAATCGTTCAGGAGAGGTTATAAAAACATCCCATGTACATTAAGCTTAACAGTGATTATTGTGAAAGATTCATGTTTCCACAAAAAAACACACAGTGGCTGCAATTGATGCATGTAAGGGGGTAAATTGCAGAGTTAACTGAGCCCCAATAACAATCATTCTCAGTCTCCTGACACATAGCTTGAGGATCCCGCAAGTTGGAAAATCTTAGTGCAGGATGAGAGTCATATCGGTGACAGCACATTTTGCGTTTACCCGCATTTATCACAATTAGTGGCAGTATGGTAGCAACATTACTGTAACAATATATCCTAGCACATCAAACATATAGGGGGTTATTTACTAAAGGAAAATCCACTTTGCACTGCAAGTGCACTTGAAATTGCACTGAAAGTGCACTTGGAAGTAAAATCGCTGAAGATCCGAGAGGGACATGCAAGGAAAATTAAAAACAGCATTTTAGCTTGCACATGATTGGATGATAAAATCAGCAGAGCTTCCACCTCATTTCAGATCTAACCCTTAGATTTAGAGCGACTGCACTTCCAAGTGCACTTTCAGTGCACGTTCAAGTGCACTTGCAGTGCAAAGTGGATTTGCCTTTCGTAAATAACCCCCATAGTCTGATAATTCCATAAATAGAGTATGTGACTCCCTTCTGTACTAATACACCCTTGTATGCCTTGCCCACCAGCTCGGGGCTGGCATCTTAAGAGTAGGCAAAAAACCCTTTAACTTAATGATAATAACTGCAAATAATTAATGTTGAGGAACTCTGATCCTCTCATTGAAAGTGATTGTAAAGACAGAAGGTTTTTTATCTTATTGCATTCTATGCATTAAGATAAAAAGCCTTCTGTGTGCAGCAGCCCCCCTCAGCCCCTCTAAAACCTACCTGAGCCCCATCTAGATCCAGCAATGTTGTAGGAGTGTCTTGACTGCCTGGGACTCCCCTCCTCTATGGTTGAGACAGCAGCCAATGGCTCCCGCTGCTATCAATCAAAGTCAGTCTGCTAATAAGAAGAGAAAGGGGGCGGGCTGGGCCACAGCTCCATGTCTGAATAGACACAGGGAGCTGTGGCTCGGCTCAGTGCCCTATAGTAATCTTCTTGCTGTAGGGGCACTTAACAGGAAGGAGGGGCCAGGAGCACCGAAGGGGGACCTGAGAAGAGGAGGATCCAGGCTGCTTTGTGCAAATACACTGCACAGAGCAGGTAAATATGACATGTTTGTTATTTTTAACAAAAAAAAAAACTGAGACTTTAGTATCCCTTTATTTATTTATACATTTTTTTGTTCCAAACACATTTTATTGGAAAAAGTAGAACAATATTCAATGTCAAACATACAAAGGATAATTGAAAATTGGAAAGGTATATATTGTGGGTGTAGCATTAATCATTGGAGCATATCAGAACAGTTAACGTAACCATTAGTCCTAACATTTAAAAGGAGCCTATGCATTAATTAAAACAAGGGATTCACCCAAACCATACCTTATAAAGTGCGGTGCACGTTGGAATGATACTTCTTAGTCCTCGATAGAGATGGGCCGAACACCCCCCCCCCCCGTTCGGTTCGCACCAGAACATGCGAACAGCCAAAAAATAGTTTGAACGCGCGAACACTGTTATAGTCTGTGGGACACGAACATGAAAAATCAAAAGTGCTAATTTTAAAGGCTTATATGCATGGTATTGTCTTAAAAAGTGTTTGGGGACCTGGGTCCTGCCCCAGGGGACATGTATCAATGGAAAAAAGTTTTAAAAACGGCCGTTTTTTCGGGAGCAGTGATTTTATTAATGCTTAAAGTGAAACAATAAAAGTGTAATATTCCTTTAAATTTCATACCTGGGGGGTGTCTATAGTATGCCTGTAAAGTGGCGCATGTTGCCCGTGTTTAGAACAGTCTGACAGCAAAATGACATTTCTAATAAAAAAAAAGTAATTTAAAACTACTCGCGGCTATAATGAATTGTCGGTCTGGCAATACACATAAAAGTTCATTGATAAAAATGGCATGGGACTCCCTGACAGGGGAACCCTGAACCAAAATAAAAAAAAATGTGTGGGGTTCCCCCTAAATTCCATACCAGGCCCTTTAGGTCTGATATGGATATTAAGGGAAACCCCGCTCCAGAATTAAAAAAAAATGGCGTCGGGGTCCCCCTCAAAATCCATACCAGACCCTTTAGGGTTGTCCCCGTGCTTCAGAGGGGACGGGGTCACCCGCCCACAGTTTTAAAAGAGCTGTCACCTGTGAGGACGTGTCATATGACGTGTGCCTCCTATGGAGGCAGATCTTCTTTATTTTTTTTCGGTCCGTCGGTGGAGGTGAATAAAGACTTCTCCCACGGTGTGTTTTTTTTTTTTTTTTTACCATTTTCACACTTTTTTTGTGAAATGGTATGGGTACAATGTACCCGTTACCATTTCAAACAGGGGGGGCGGGATCTAGGGGTCCCCTTGTTAAAGGGGGCTTCCAGATTCCGATAAGCCCCCCGCCCGCAGACCCCCACAACCACAGGCAAGGGTTGCAGGGATGAGGCCCTTCTCCCCATCAACATGGGAACAAGGTGCTTTGGGGGGCTACCCCAAAGCACCCTCCCAATGTTGAGGGCATGTGGCCTGGTACGGTTCAGGAGGGGGGGCACTCTCTCATCCCCCCTCTTTTCCTGCGGCCTGCCAGGTTGCGTGCTTGGATAAGGGTCTAGTATGGATTTTTGGGGGGACCCCACGCCATTTTTAAAAAAAATTTGGCACGGGGTTCCCCTTAATATCCATACCAGACCTGAAGGGCCTGGTATGGAATTTAGGGGGAACCCCACGTATCTTTTTTTTTTTTGGTTCAGGGTTCCCCTGTGAGGGAATCCCATGCCATTTTTATCAATGAACTTTTATGTGTATTGCCGGACCAACAATTCATTATAGCCATGAGTAGTTTTAAATGACTTTTTTTCCTTTAGAAATGTCATTTTGCTGTCAGACTGTTCTAAACACGGGAAACATGCGCCACTTTACAGGCATACTATAGACACCCCCCAGGTACAAAATTTAAAGAAATATTACACTTTTATTGTTTCACTTTAAGCATTATTAAAATCACTGCTCTTGAAAAAACGGTTGCTTTTAAAACTTTTTTTTGCATTGATACATGTCCCCTGGGGCAGGACCCAGGTCCCCAAACACATTTTATGACAATAACTTGCATATTAACCTTTAACATTAGCACTTTTGATTTCTCCCATAGACTTTTAAAGGGTGTTCCATGGCTTTCGAATTTGCCGTGAACACCCCAAATTGTTCGCTATTCGGTGAACAGCCAATGTTCGAGTCTAACTCATGTTCGACCCAAACATAAAGCCCATCCCTAGTCCTTGAGCTAAGACTAGCCCAAGAGGGCTGATATACATATTTGGTTGTCTAGCTGGGTATGGAATGGTTGGGCCCTGGAAATGGGTTGTAACTGTGAGGGAGGCGTTCTAAGCTGGTCAGCTTATTCGTGTTGGATGTAAGGATGATGGCTTACTGGCTCACTACCTGAGCTAAAGTACGTGTAAAGATGTTTTAAGCGGGAAAGGACAGCAAGGATGAGAAGGATAACAAAGAAAAGAAAAAAAAATTAAAAAGGGGGGGAGGGGGTGTAGGGGGTGGGGTAAGGATAGAAGGGAGTACGAGGGTGTCATCTCCTCAGTCACAGAGGGCAGCCTATGGGTAAAGATCAGTACTTGGATCTGTTCAAGAGGGATCTCCTTTAAAGGGGGTCCTCCCAGGCTCATCCCTTGGGTAGGGGCAGGAGGTTCTTTGTGTCAGGTCAATAGAATGACCTAGTTACAAGTATCAGTGGAGGTAGTCAACAAGCTATCGGGGGTCGGCATGGTTTAATCATATCAGGGTTAAATATCTCTCTGTGTACAACAGTCCCAAGTGTGTCCAAGTGTGTCCAACAGTCCCAAATTAGAGAGAAGTTGGATGGGGAGTCCCGTGCTATATAAATTAGTTCCTCCATTTCTGCAATTTTACCAATACAGTTAAGCCATTCAGGGATAGTTGGAACATGGAGTGATCCCCAGTAAAGTGGAATACATAACTTGGCTGTGTTGATCATGTGTACGTCTAGGAACTTCTGGTACGAACAGATGCAGTGGAATGGTGAAGAATGAACTGGGATGTGTTCTAGGGAGTATGTGGAAATTTTTGATGTTATTTCATGAACTTGTATTATTGGGTGTGACTACCAGATGTGCATAAGTGTGCCTGGTTCCCTGGGGCATCTCCAGCATCTGTCCGAAATGTCTGAATTAAATTTGTTGAGCAATGCCGGCATTCGGTATCATCAAGTGAGGGTCTTATAATTGTTCTCTTAGGTCGTGACATTGAGCGAGCCTTCATGGGCTATAGTGAAAATACGCTCCCACTGCTCCTCAGATAAGTCTACTTGTAGTTCCCTTTTCCAGGTCTAGCATGCTTTCCAGGATTTAGGGGAAGCTGATTCAAAGGGCATGGTATGCATATTAGAAATCATATGTTGTTGCAGTGAGGTGTGGGTGCAGAGAGTTTCGAATAGAGTAAGGGAACAAGACACTGAGGAGTCGCAGTTAATGTTTTGAAGGAAATGGCAGACCTGAAAGTAGATCCAGTAGGGGAGAGGATTGTTGTTTAGATTTGTTGATAGAGTGTTGCGGTCTAAGAGCGCGATGTCTCGGAAGAAGTGGTGCGCCAATATTTCAGTATGTGGCCAAGAGCCCGCTATTTAGTATCAAGTAGCCTCATTCCTTTTCCACATCAGGCATTCAGGGCTGGTACTGTCTTCCCTTTAGAAGAAATGCTAATGAGTTTATGGTACAGTACTATACTCATTTATGTCCTATGTCCATCAGAGGTGGATGTTTTGAGAGAAAAGTGAGTTGAGAATAAATTGAGTGAATATTTACTTCAGTAATCTAACAATATGAACAGCACATTTCTGTTTACCTATTACATCTGCATATGATTGAGCATTCAATGTGAGCAGGAATTTATATTCCACATTAAAAAACTGAAGATATTATTCACTTAATTTATTGAGTGAGCGTCCTTAACTCCTTTAGTAAGGCAGACTTGATTTCTCAAGTGTGTGGAGGACAATCTACTTTTGCTCATTGTATAACAAAAAGTGAACTAAGAAAAAAAAATGTAGATGAAATCAGTTTGCTAGTCCCTAATGGCCAATACAAGCTGCAGATTAAATGAAATGGATAATTTATCCCAAAACCAAAATGTGTACTAATTTACCTTTAAAGCTACTCCATGAATTGTAATTATATTTTTTTTCTATAACTACAATTGTCGTCTTCAAACGCAAAGCGGTCTTGACTACTGAAATGCCAAACAAACCGTTTTGCACTGATTAGTAGCCCAGATAGACTGATTTTGTTTGCAAATTAAAATGTTTTAATCTTTAAAACGCCACTTGCAACACAGTGGCTCTAAATATAACTTCAAATATATTTCCACTGCAAAAACTTTATGGTAAACATTGCTTTATAGAATATACAATTGGAAAAAAAATATTTGCTGGAGCACAGCAAATAAAAAATATTAAACACAGACAGCAAGATGTCTAAGCTCAAGTAGGAATCTGAAAAAGGTCAAGCAATTGTAAAATAGCACAATTGCATAAAAGACAGGCATTTGACAGAAGTGAGTGGCATGCCCTGTTGGGAACATGATCTACTATTTGCTAAAAGGCAAGCCAAAATAAATTGCCTTAACTTTGCTTTTATTTATTGCTAAAGTTGTGCTGTTTTGGCATATGATTAGAGCTAAAAACTTCTAATATGCACTTTTGTGTTCATGCAATATTAGCCTACAGATAACAGTAATACAGGACCTAAACCAACCTAAGTGACCAGATCATTCGGCAACTACAACCCTAAATAAAAAGTACTGTACAATACACATTATTATAAGCATACAACATAACATCTCACAATAGTTCCATAGCAAGTTAAAGTGGTCACAAGATTAATCTCATCTAAAAGAGATGCTCAGACAGACAGAAACAATAGAACAATGGGAATGACCTACTTAACAGTAAACACATAACAAACCCCACTCCACCTCAGACTATCTGGCCAAAAAGTCTACAGCACTCTATGAGACAAACTCCTACAATATTCCAGCAGTCTGAAAAGGTGGAATTAATTTATCTTCATAGATTTCTTAAGGGATATTGTTGATAAATATTTCTGTCCCATTTGAAGGTACCTCTCCAACCTAATCTGCAGGAGAGCCACCTTATTCTCTATGACCATTAACCTGTACAAGAAAAATTAGTAGTTGTCCATCATTAGAGAATGATCTGCTCTCTCCATGGGCCACAATCAGTGAGTAGGAGGCTTGCCCCTAGACCTCTCCAAAAGCTGTACCGCTTGGGTCTGTGACAATTGATAATTATTTTACTCCTATGATGTGTGTGTGCAGGTTTACTTTTATTCGCCACCTGAGGTCCTGCCGCCATTCTGTTCCAGACTGGTGGCGTATTATGTAAGTTTCAACCATTTATGCGCACTGCCTCCATTATCCATGTGGATTGGTGGCTATATACTGTATAGACAGTCCTCTAGATTGGTAATCGCTTGATGTTTTGTGGAAAGAACAACATTCTACATCTTCTGACCTATACCTTGTAATATGCAAGATTTGTTGTTCTATGTTCTAGACAGTAACTACATCTGGGGAGTGTGGATTTTTACTTACGGTGTAGACGACACTTAGTAGGAGACCACCCTGCATCCTATTACTTTGCACAAAATTCACTTTGGACTGTTTAATTTTGAATTTTTGACTTGTATATAAAGATAGAATGGAACAGATAGTAGGGGGAGTTGCTTTTGGCAGCAATAACCTGCTGGGGGCAATCCCCAAACAGAATTTGACAAATCAAAAATAGTCTATAATTGGTAGGTGGGAAGAAATGTTTGACCCAAGGAGTCCAGATTTTTTTCAGAGCCTTCTATCGATCTTTTAGCTGTTTGAAAGTTTAGGGCCTGAAATTTCTCCCACAATCCACTGATCACAAGTGCAATGCTTTGCAAGATCCTGTAAATAAATAAATAAATAAATACACATTTTCTTCCCTGCAAAATAATGCACATTTTTTTAAGGGTGAATTCATCCTTTAAACCACTGGTTCTCAACCTCAGTCCTCAAATACCCCCAACATTTTGGGAACTTCCCTTAGATAAAATAGCTCTTATCAATACCATGTCATTGATATTGATTTAAAGCAGCTGTGCAAAGTAAAGGAAAACCTGAAAACATGGCCTGTTGGGGGTACTTGAGAACCACTGCTGTAAACTACTGTTGAAGCAGATCTACACTGCATTTGAGGACCACAAACCAAAAACACTATTTAATTCATAGCAAATCCCCAGATCTACAGTATCCATGCCTCAATGCTTTTTTTTGTTAAGAAATCACTTTTCTTAACAAAAAAAAATGGACGGCGTTTTAAAACTGCCATACTTTTTTTAGAAGCAGTGATTTTTATAATGCTTAAAGTGTAACAATAAAAATTAAATATTCCTTTAAATATCATGCCTGGGGGGTCCCCTTAGTCTGACTGTAAAGTAACGCATCTATCCCATGTTCATAACAGTCCCGCAGCAAAATGCCATTTCTAAAGGAAAAAATGCCATTTAAAATTGCTCGCGGCTGTAATGTATTTCCGCATCCCGGCAATGTACATAAAAAATAATTGAAAAATAATAAAATAAAAAAAATGGCATGGGGGTCCCCCCCAAAATCCATTCCAGGCCCTTCAAGTCTGGTATGGATATTAAGGGGAACCCCGCGTCAAAATGTGTATATATATATATTAATACACCACCTGCACTGTATTAGAAACTGTACATTAGCTGCACTGTATTATATACTGTGTACACCACCTGAAGTATATTAGAAACTGTACACACTGTATTAGATACTGTGTACACCACCTGCACTGTATTAGAAGCTGTACACCGGATGCACTGTATTATATACAGTGTACACCACCTGAAGTGTATTAGAAACTGTACAACCTGTATTATATACAGTATGTATAAATAAATATAAATATATATATATATATATAGATATATAGATATATATCTATATATATATATATATATCTATATATATATATATATATATATATATATACAGTGGCTTGCGAAAGTATTCGGCCCCCTTGAACTTTTCAACCTTTTGCCACATTTCAGGCTTCAAACATAAAGATATAAAATTTTTATTTTTTGTGAAGAATCACCAACAAGTGGGGCACAATTGTGAAGTGGAACGAAATCTTTTGGATTTTTTAAACTTTTTGAACTAATAAAAAATGAAAAGTGGGGCGTGCAAAATTATTCGGCCCCCTTGCGTTAATACTTTGTAGAGCCACCTTTTGCTGCGATTACAGCTGCAAGTCGCTTGGGGTATGTCTCTATCAGTTTTGCACATCGAGAGACTGAAATTCTTGCCCATTCTTCCTTGCAAAACATCTCGAGCTCTGTGAGGTTGGTTGGAGAGCGTTTGTGAACAGCAGTTTTCAGCTCTTTCCACAGATTCTCGATTGGATTCAGGTCTGGACTTTGACTTGGCCATTCTAACACCTGGATACGTTTATTTGTGAACCATTCCTTTGTAGATTTTGCTGTATGTTTGGGATCATTGTCTTGTTGGAAGATAAATCTCCGTCCCAGTTTCAGGTCTTTTGCAGACTCCAACAGGTTTTCATCCAGAATGGTCCTGTATTTGGCTGCATCCATCTTCCCCTCAATTTTAACCATCTTCCCTGTCCCTGCTGAAGAAAAGCAGGCCCAAACCATGATGCTGCCACCACCATGTTTGACAGTGGGGATGGTGTGTTGAGTGTGATGAGCTGTGTTGCTTTTACGCCAAACATATAGTTTTGCATTGTGGCCAAAAAGTTCGATTTTGGTTTCATCGGACCAGAGCACCTTCTTCCACATGTTTGGTGTGTCTCCCAGGTGGCTTGTGGCAAACTTTAGACGAGACTTTTTATGGATATCTTTGAGAAATGGCTTTCTTCTTGCCACTCTTCCAGAAAGGCCAGATTTGTGCAGTGTACGACTGATTGTTGTCCTATGGACAGACTCTCCCACCTCAGCTGTAGTTTTCTGCAGTTCATCCAGAGTGATCATGGGCCTCTTGGCTGCATCTCTGATCAGTCTTCTCCTTGTCTGAGCTGAAAGTTTAGAGGGACAGCCAGGTCTTGGTAGATTTGCAGTGGCCTGATACTCCTTCCATTTCAAAATGATCGCTTGCACAGTGCTCCTTGGGATGTTTAAAGCTTGGGAAATCTTTTTGTATCCAAATCCGGCTTTAAACTTCTCCACAACAGTATTACGGACCTGCCTGGTGTGTTCCTTGGTCTTCATGATGCTCTCTGCGCTTTCAACAGAACCCCTTAGACTATCACAGAGCAGGTGCATTTATACAGAGACTTGATTACACACAGGTGGATTCTATTTATCACCATCAGTCATTTAGGACAACATTGGATCATTCAGAGATCCTCGCTGAACTTCTGGAGTGAGTTTTCTGCACTGAAAGTAAAGGGGCCGAATAATTTTGCACGCACCACTTTTCAGTTTTTTAAATTGCTAAAAAAGTTTAAAATATCCAATAGATTTCGTTCCACTTCACAATTGTGTCCCACTTGTTGGTTATTCTTCACAAAAAATTAAAATTTTATATCTTTATGTTTGAAGCCTGAAATGTGGCAAAAGGTTGAAAAGTTCAAGGGGGCCGAATACTTTCGCAAGCCACTGTATATATATATATATATATATAGATATATATATATATGTATAGATATATAGATATATATATCTATATATCTATAGATATATATATCTATATATATATATATATATATATATATATATATATATATATATATATATATATATATATATATATATATACATATATATTAATACACCGCCTGAAGTGTATTAGAAACTGTACACACTATATTTTAAAATAAAAGCCTCTTGCCTACGGGAACGATTTTTAGACCGAGGCTATAGCAAGAAATCTCTCAAAAGGACCTTCAAAAATGCAAGAGACAACCCCTGTGACTTACTACTTTTTCAGGGAGAAACATCGATATCCCCTGCCTCACAGGGCATACGACCCATCACAAAATATAATAATCAACCTCAAGCTTTAAAATCTATTTTAAAAACCCACTGGCATCTCTTACGAGATGATCCATCTCTGAAGTTATTCATAGAACCTGAGCCACACCTAATATTTAAACGCAATCAATCTCTGCGTGACATTTTGGTGTCAAGTCACTTCTCCCTCCAAGAAAACAAAGACCCGTGTGGACCTCGTGGCACTTTTCAGTGTGGAAACTGTGACTTTTGCAAGTTCATTCAACCAGGGAAAAATGTCCATCTGCTTACAGGCGGGAACCTAATCATGTATCACTTTGTAAATTGTGATACTATTGTGCTCAAAACCAAATGGAATTTCTGGAGACGCATTAAAGAACACGTCACAGATACACAAATAGGAATCACTGAAAAACCTATACCCAGACATTTCGCACAATTCCTATAAAATGGATTCGTTAAAATTTCAGGTACTCGCCAGGATTCACCCTCCAGTAAAAGGTGAGAACTTCAACCAAAACATTTTACAGGTCGAAGCCAAATGGATATTTAAACTAATGGCTACCCAATTACCAGGGTTAAACAATGCCATTAGTTATTCCCCTCTTTCTTTAAATACTCGACCCCTGTTGATAAGTCAACATCATCTCATTTCCCTCCACCACATGTCCCCCCCTCCCCTTTTGGTCCCCTACCTATTATTAAGGTTTTCAAGATGTATATTGTTACATACCTGTTGCAATATATAGCCTCTATGTATTCTTTTGGGTATCTGCACACATTATGTAAATGTCCAGCAACAGCTCATGTCATGAGGAAAACCAAAGAAAATTGGATCCAAGGTTACATATCTATATACATTTATCCTCTGCTATAATGGATAGCAGGTCTTTATTATGTTTAATTATATTTTATATGTTCTGTTCCTGTTTACAGAGGAACTTCATGACTTGCTGTTAGGTCCGACAGGGTTTAGCCTCGCCCGTGTCTACCCACTGCCTGTGGGATTAAAAGCCCTGTTGTGTGTAAATATTCACATGCAGGACTCCCTACACCTATACACACACTAGGAACCCCACAGAGGCGATCCCTGGGAGGATGTTTACATCTTGAGACTACAATTTGAGGTGACTTCCAGGTCGCCTCACTTCTAGCTTCCCACTTCCGCCCGCTTGGAACGCATAGCGCCACTTACGTACACCTGGTGTACGTCTTTTCTGGTGCTGAGCCAACCCCAATCCTCCCTCCTTTGCAGGTGTAGCCCTGATTTTCTTCTAGCTGATCACAATCAGCTGGGGGGTTCCTTTTCCGCCAGTTACACTCTATCTGGGTACCTGCAAACCAGGAATATAGATTTTTTGGAGGCACACGTTATGGCTGCAAACGCAAGCCCTACATGGCTTGTCAGTGGATGAGCCTTCCCCCATCCCTCGGGATCCTACAGAATCCATCTGGATCTGGGATCCGGGCGACACGGGTGGCTTCAGGGATCCCTTCCCCTCTCCTCCCCTGGCAATCACGGCAGACTCCTACACATATATACCACCAACCTTGCATGTCTCCATTCAGCGGTTCATTACTTTTTGTGGTGGCGCTGGAAGGAGACAGACACACACAGGGAAACAGGTAAGAACCTTTCCTGCCAGAATCCAAAACACGTTCCGCTTAGTCTCTGGTTTTTAGTTTTTATCTTAAAAGGATATCTCTTTTCCTTTATTAGATCATATTGAGGCTTTTTCATACACATACCATCTCCGAGATTTGGGATATAAAGACACAGTGGCCTAACTTACATCTCTAGCCACCTAGTACATCTCCCACCCATAATACTTGTATTTATCTCTTTGAAACATCCTCAATTATACCTGGGCTTTCCTACTAGTATCAGGTAAGAGCCTACAACATCTAGCTCTCTCTCTCTCTTATATTATCTTTTTTTTTTTTTGCACACTCATCCTTACAAACATAGTGTCAGTACAGACATTCACAATATAATTATTTACAAATAGGAGTCTGCTCTGCTTCCCCGGTGAGGGACGGGAGGTTATCCCCATGGGCTCCCCAGGCTTCTTCCCCCTTTGGACCAACACGCCAAGTTTTACAGTTTGAAGGTAAAGAAACAAATTAATTTATTATAAGTTTACGCCATAGGCTTTATAATCAATCTTTCTGTTCCCTTGGCCTACTTTTGGTTTATGGGATGTTGCTGAACATCAAATAGATTGAATTCAATCTTGATCTGTTAAAATGTTATGTTATACTACTTTCATTATAAAATTGTTTGGGCAACTGTGAATGCCCTATAAATATACATTGTTTTAGAAATTTCATATGTCCTTTATGAAGAATGTCAATATTTGCTAATACTGTTTTATAACTTTGTTAATATTGTACTCTTAGGTTACTACAATACTCTCATTGTATTCATGCGATTCTAAGGCCCTGACAAAGCTGGGTTTCCCGCAAAATGGGTAGTCCATACATTTTATCTATCGCACCAGGATCAGCACGTCCTGGACTAAAATAACAGTAACTGTACTCTTGCAACTGTAACATGCTCTGAACTAATCATTAACAGACGCAAAATAAAGTTTAATTTCATATTTTAAACTTGTGGTATATATCTTTATTTAAACCCTACAGAGGTACACATACAAAGTCCCACCCCATCCCACCTTTATACTTGATTTTGTACACACTGTATTAGATACTGTGTACACTGCCTGCACTGTATTAGAAACTGTACAATGGCTGCACTGTAGTATATACTGTGTACACCACCTGAAGTGTATTAGAAACTGTACGCACTGTATTAGATACTGTGTACACTGCCTGCACTGTATTAGAAACTGTACAACGGCTCCACTGTATTATATACTGTGTACACCACCAGAAGTGTATTAGAAACTGTACACCCTGTATTGTATACTGTGTACACCGCCTGAAGTGTATTAGAAACTATACACCACCAAATTCACTGTATATATCAGCTACACTGAATGCAGAGTATATATATATATATATATATCTATATATATATATATAGATATATATATATATATATATATATATATATATACAGTACATATATATATATATAGATATATATATATACACACACACACTAGACTGTATTTATATATTAATACACCATCTGTAGTGTATTAGAAACTGTACACACTGTATTAGATACTGTGTACACCGCCTGCACTGTATTATATAATGTGTACACCACCAGAAGTGTATTAGAGACTGTACACCCTGTATTATATACTGTGTACACCACCTGAAGTGTATTAGAAAATATACACCATGGAATGCATTGTATGTCATGTTACGGCGGCCGTGACGATTGGATTCGATCCAGAACTGATCACTCCCCAGACCCAGGCCAATGAAATCTGGCATGGACCTGGTGATCGCTCCTGGCAAATTAGATCCTTCCCCTGCATGTGTCGGTGTTTTCCGTTCCAGACCGAGGCATCTCACAGTAAGTGCACCAACACTACACTGACATCAGTCCATGTAGGTACACTTGCCACCCCCCGACCACCCCCCCCAGTTAACCCCTTCACCCCCTGTCATTGTGTCACCCAGTGCAGCATTCAGATTTTTTTTTGATCGCTGTACTGGTGTCATTAGTGACAAAAATCAGCCTTAGGGTAATTAGTATTAGGCCCTAGGGACCCCCCTAACCCTCCCTAATAAAGGTTTAACCCCTTAATCACCCCCTGTCACCAATGATCACTGTATAAGTGTCATGGGTGACGCTGATTAGCTAGTTTATTTTTTATAGCATCAGGGCACCCGCTGTATAATACCTAAATAAAGGTTTAACCCCCTGATCACCTGGCGGGTGATATCAGTAAGGTTTTAATGTCAGACAGGGTCTGAGTCGCCCCAGGCAGCCTCAGATTAGTGCCAGTAGCGCTAACACCCACGCACGCGTCATAGACCTCTCTTAGTAGTATATCGTCTGAACAGATCAAGATCTGATCTGATCAGAACCATATTAGCGTCCCCAGCAGTTTAGGGTTCCCAAAAATGCAGCGTTAGCGGGATCAGACCATATACCTGCTAGCACCTGCGTTTAGCCCCTCCGCCCACCCCAGCCCACCCAAGTGCAGTATCAATCGATCACTGTCACTTCCAAAAACACAACACATATAACTGCAGCATTCGCAGAGTCAGGCCTGATCTCTGCGAATGCTAACAGTTTTTTTGGTAGCATTTGAATCAGTCGCTGACAGTCAGGAGCTTTTTTTCCTGTGAGTCTCACTGGTGTACCAGTAAATTTAGAGACTAAAATGTCAAATCGAAGGTACACTAGTGAAGAGGCCTACACATTTCTGAGCATGACAGATAGTGAAGAAGTCACTCATCTGTCAGATTCAGGCTCAGAACACGAACCTGTAGACAGCAGCGGCACCCTGACAGATAGCTCTGATAATGGAGTTGTGGTCCCTGCCAAGGTCAGGCATACCGAACCCCGTTCTTCTGCTGTCATTGAGGTGCAAGAACTGCAGGGCTCTCGTATAGAGCAGAGAGCCAGTACTATTGCTGCTTATACTTCTGGTGAATTGGCAAGCACCAGTGGTCTAGTACATCCTAAACGTACATCCAGCACTGCAGTATCCCATGGTGACGTGGCGAGTCCCATAAGTACAGTTCAAGCTGGTGATGTGGCTAGCACGAGTAGAGTCCCGCAGCCACCAAGAAGACAAAGACAGGCCCATTGAGCCCATAGTGCCCTTACTGCTGCATTTGCCAATCCTAATTGGGAGCCCACCACTTCTGCAGCACCCGTACTTCCCCCAGTTACTGGCCAACCCGGAATTCAGATGGAAACAGTTGATTTTACATCACTTGATTTTTATTTGCTATTTTTCACCGAAGATCTCTGTAGATCTATTGTGGACAAAAGCAATTTATATGCTGGCAAATTCATTGCCGCTAATCCCCAGCTGACCCTTGCCAGAGAATGAAAACCAATTACGGTTTCCGAATTTAAGACCTTCCTGGGCCTATCCCTCCTCATGGGCAGAACTAAAAAGAGTGAGTTGCGGTCATATTGGTCCACTGACCCTATTCATCATATGCCCATGTTATCTGCCTCCATGGCCAGGGCACGATACGAGCAGATCTTGCGGTTCATGCACTTCAATGATAATGAATTCTGTCGTCCTCAGGGTGACCCTGAATTTGATCGGCTCTACAAAATTTGGCCCCTCATAAGCCACTTCAACCAACAGTTTGCAGCCTTGTTTACTCCCGATCAAGTTGTCTGCGTTGATGAGTCCCTGATTAAGTTTTCTGGCCGCTTGTCATTCAAACAGTATCTTCCCAGCAAGCGTGCCAGATATGGGGTCAAGATGTATAAGCTCTGTGACAGGGCCACAGGCTATACATATAGTTTTATGGTTTACGAGGTAAGAGATAGTTACGTAGAGCCGGAGAACTGCCCAGACTACATAGGGAGCGCTGGTAAGATTGTGTGGGACTTGGTGTCACCCTTATTCGGAAAGGGGTACCACTTGTATGTGGACAATTATTACACAAGCGTGCCACTTTTTAGTCACTTATTTGATCATGAAATTGGCGCATGTGGCACCGTGTGATCTAATCACCAGGGCTTTCCCCAGCGGCTTGTAGAGTCCCATATTAGGCTGGGGGAGAGAGCCTGCTTGAGATGTAATAATTTGCTCGCTGTGAAGTGGAGGGATAATAAGAATGTTTTTGTTCTGTCCTCCCTTCACGCAGACATGCCGGTCCAAATTCCTACGGCAACTGGTATTGTGGAGAAACCCCTCTGTGTCCATGAATATAACCTTAATATGGTAGGGGTGGACCTCAATGACCATTTGTTGGTGCCGTACCGAATTGCCCGTAAGGCCAGGTGCTGTCTGTATATTTAATTCAGTTGTTTCTGCTGAATGCTTATGTGCTATACAAAGCTTCAGGACGAACTGGATCCTTCCTTAAATTCCAGGAAGAGATCATCACAGCCCTTCTGTTTCCAGACGGTGCTGTGGCCCAACTTCCCAATCCAAATGCAGTGAGCCGGCTGCATGAGAGGCATTTTCCGCATGTCCTCTCTGGTAACCCTACCCAAAAAAAACCCAAAAGAAGATGTCGTGTCTGTAGAAAGCGCGGATATAGGCGTGACACCCGCTTTTATTGTCCCTCCTGTTCTGACCAACCTGGTTTTTGCATTGGTGACTGTTTCGAACGCTATCACACACTAGTGGAGTATAAGCGTAGGGTACCACATTACACAGTCCTAGGCAACTAACTAACACAGGGTCTCGAAAGATGTGATGGATATCACATTTTGAGAGACCCTAATCTGGAACGTTTACAGTTTACAGTTCATATAAAAGTGCAAAAAAAATAATAAATACATAATAAATACATAAAAAAACAGAAAAACACAAAAAATAAAAATGAAAAATAAAAAAAGCCAAAAATAGTTGTGGTTTTATTTTTCTTCTCTCTATTGTTCTCTCTGTTACATTCGCTCTCTATTGTCTGCTCTATTGTTCTCTCTCTCTTTTGTTACTGTATTTTAGAACTGTAATGCTTTATTTTTACTATGTTTTATTAAAAAAAGGGTATATATGCCGAAGCATGGGGGCAGGGGTGTAGGAGCGATTTGCTCCTAACATTAGGGGCGGATTGCCCTCATGCTTCGGCATATATTTTTTAGGCACAAATTGCGTTAAAAAATGTTTTATTTTGACTATGTTTTATTGTATTTGCTTTGCAGGTATGGTAAGTCTTACTGTTAAACTGTTATTGTTAACTATCATTTGCTTAGCAGGTACGCCATTCAGCTGCAGCACGGGTTTATTTATTCTGACAGCAACAGCGTTTGCTCCCAGGATACATAAAGCCGTGACTCCAGCGCTGTAGGAGGTGATTTCACCACCACAGTTAAAATATAATGGTGCATGTATGCCCATCATTAGAAGTGGGTGGATGAAGGGCGGTATTCTAATGGTGGGCATACCCACCGTTCAATCTCTTTTTTTCGTTCAGTCCACAGGCTGCATGAAAAAAAGAACATTACAATTTATGCTCAACAAGGACCAGCAATGTACTGGTATGTTGCTGGACTTTGAGTGGTTATACCAGAATGATCATCTTGGTATCATTCTTTTGAGCCAGCGGTCAGCTTTCATGTAAAAGCAATCCTAGCAGCTAATTAGTCTCTAGACTGCTTTTACAAGCAGTGGGAGGGAATGTCCCCCCCTCCCACCATCTTCCATGGTTTTCCCAGGCTCTCCTGTCTCAACAGGGAACCCGAGAATGCAGCCGGTGGTTGCGCCAGCTGACCATAGAGCTGATTGGAGACCAGAATGGCTCCAATCATCGCTATGGCCTAAGAAACTGGAAGCTACAAGCATTTCATGACTTAGGTTTTGCCGGATATAAACAGCGCCATTGGAAAATTGGGAAAGCATTTTATCACACAATCTTGGCGTGGTCAGATGCTTTGAGGGCAGAGAAGAGATCTAGGGTCTAATAGACCCCAATTTTTTCAAAAAAGAGTACCTGTCACTACCTATTACTATCATAGGGGATATTTACATTCCCTAAAATAACAATAAAAATGATTAAAAAAAAATGAAAGGAACAGTTTAAAAATAAAACAAAAAAAGCAAAATAAATAATTAAAAAAAGAAAAAAAAAGCACCCCTGTTCCCCCGTGCTCACGCTCAAAGGCGAACGCAAGTGTCAGTCTGGTGTCATATTTAAACAGCAATTGCACCATGTATGTGAGGTATCACCACAAAGGTCAGATCGAGGGCAGTAGTTTTAGTAGTAGACCTCCTCTGTAAATCTAAAGTGGTAACCTGTAAAGGTTTTTAAAGGCTTTTAAAAATGTATGTAGTTTGTCGCCGCTGCACGTTTGTGCGCAATTTTAAAGCATGTCGTGTTTGGTATACATGTACTCAGCATAAGATCATCTTTTTTATTTCATCAAACATTTGGGCAATATAGTGTGCTTTAGTGAATTAAAATTAAAAAAAGTGGTTTTTTTCCCAAAAAAATGCATTTTAAAAATCGCTGCGCAAATACTGTGAGAAAAAAAAAGTTGCAACTCCCACCATTTTAATCTGTAGGGCCTTTGATTAAAAAAATATATAATGTTTGGGGGTTCAAAGTAATTTTCTAGCAAAAAAAAATATATTTTTTCATGTAAACACAAAATGTCAGAAAGGGCTTTGTCTTCAAGTGGTTAGAAGAGTGGGTGTTGTGTCATATACGTTTCTAAATGTTGTGCATAAAATGCCAGGACAGTTAAAAAACAAAACAAATTACCCCTTTTTGGAAAGTAGACACCCCAAGCTATTTGCTGATAGGCATGTTGAGTCCATGGAATTTTTTATATTTTGCCACAAGTTTCGGGAAAATTACAAACTTTTTTTTTCTTTTTCTTTTTTTGCACAAAGTTGTTACTAAATGATATATCGTTCAAACATGCCATGTGCATATATGGAATTACACCCCAAAATACATTCTGCTGAATCTCCTGAGAACAGGGATACCATATGTGTGAGACTTTTTGGGAGCCTAGCCGTGTACAGGACCCCGAAAACCAATCACCGCCTTCAGGCTTTCTAAGGGCAAAAAATTGTGATTTTACTCCTCACTACCTATCAGAGTTACGGAGGCCCTGAAATGTCCAGATAGCACAACCCCCCCCCCCCCCAAATGACCCCATTTTGGAAAGTAGTCAGCCTAAGGTATTTGCTAAGAGGCATGGTGAGTATTTTGCAGCTCTCATTTATTTTTGAAAAGGAAGAAAGAAAATGTATTTTTTTTTTCTTTTTTTTAATTTTCAAAACTTTGTGACAAAAAGCGAGATCTGCAAAATACTCAACATGCCTCTCAGTAAGTAGCTTGGGGTGTCTACTTTCCAAAATTACGTCATTTGGAGGGGGGTTGTGCTATGGGGGCATTTCATGGCCTCCGGAACTGTGATAGGCAGTGAGGAGTGAAATAAAAAATTTACGCCCTTAGAAAGCCTGAAGGCGGTGATTGGTTTTCGGGAGCGTGTACGCGGTTAGACTGCCAAAAAGTCTCAGACATGTGATATCCCCATACTCAGGAGAAGCAGAAGAATGTATTTTGGGGTGTAATTCCACATATAACCATGCCATGTTTGAACAATATATCATTTAGTGACAACTTTGTGTAAAAACAAAAAAACCAAAAAAAAAACTGTAATTTTCCGAAACTTGTGGCAAAATATAAAATATTCCATGGACTCAACATGCCTCTCAGCAAATAGCTTGAAGTGTCTTCTTTCCAAAATGGGGTCATTGGGGGGGGGGAGGGTTGTGCTATCTTGACATTTCATGTCCTCCGAAACTGTGATAGGTAGTAAGGAAGTGAAATCACCATTTTACGCCCTTAGAAAGCCTGAAGGCGGTGCTTGGTTTTCGGGGTTCTGTATGCGGCTAGGCTCACATAAAATCTCACACATGAGGTATCCCCATACTCAGGAGAAGCAGCAGAATGTATTTTGGAATGTATCTGAAGTGGTAACCTGTAAAGGTTTTTAAAGGCTTTTAAAAATATATGTAGTTTGTCGCCGCTGCACGTTTGTGCGCAATTTTAAAGCATGTCGTGTTTGGTATCCATGTACTCAGCATAAGATCATCTTTCCTGACAGACTCCATGGCAGCCTACGTGTGGGTTTACCCCGCCTCCTCTCCAATGCTATAGGACCCCATTCCCATAAATGAGTACTCACCACTAGCTACTGCGTTCCTTTTTTGTCCTCCTCCAATGGACCTACACAAGTTGTTCGCGTCCGGTCGGACGGATCCAGGATCATGGCATACCTTTTGCGGTGCAGCTCAGGGCCCAGCCACGGGCGGGCGAGTAGCAGGTAGAGGCTGATATTTACCCTTTTTGGTGGAAGGATGGTCGCCTCTGTATGCCGGACGTCCAGGGACATCAGCGGCTGGCAAGGTCGGAAGCTTATAAAAATGTATATCCATGGCAGTTTTTTTTGTGTGTTTGTCTGTTTCTCCCTAGGTTTCCTGGCTTGGCTATGACCATCGCAGTCTCTGTGGAGACCGTTCTTCCCCCTCATGGTGGCTGGAACGCTTGTGCGTTCCATCTCGCCCCAGCTCTTCCGGGTTCGGCCGTCCGCAATGCTCGCGCATGCGTGGTAGCCTCCTCGGGTCCGAGGCTTGGCTGGCGCGTGCGCAGAACGGCGGAACGCTCGGCTATCCGCACATGCGCAGTACGGTCACCGTCTGACGGCGCAGGCGCGGGGTCAGATGGTGACGTCATGGGCGGGGGATTTAAATTCAGCTCATAGACTCCTTCACAGTGGGAATGTCTCTCAGTGATTAGGAGCAGAGCGGTTTCTCTTCCCCATCTCCAGCCCTAGTCTGCCTTAGGTGAGTGCCTATTATACTTTGTATTTAAAAAAAAAAAAAGAAAAGTTATGTTTGTCATCCAGTCATAATAGGCTGAGGGTATTGTGGGGCAGATTGTCCCCTTTTTTACTGGTATCTTGGCCCGTTCAGGCCGCCTTCTTTTTCTGCAGACTAATCCGTACTGTGTCGCGCTTCATATGGAAGTCTCGGACAATTCACCGCCTTTAAGTGGCCAGCCCTCACGCACAAGGTATGTGCTTATGAGGGGAGGGGTTGAGAGTCAGTCGCACTGTGAATTGCGTTATCTGATGTTGGTCTCGCCTTTTCCCCCTCCCTACTGTGTTTTTTCTCCCAGCCCTTGCAGATCGGACCCTCAAATTGTGGTCCAGAATAACAGAGACCTTGCCAGGCCACAACACCAGTCACCTTCAAGATCCAGGCATGACTCTAAGTCTGGAAACCACCAGAGGAGACGCTCTCATTCCTCCTCGAGACACCGCTCCCAACGCCACGACAGCCGCTCTGACCGCAGAGCCTGCTGGGGATGTGGAACACGAGTTCCGGAGGGCAAGTCACTGTGTGACCATTGTTATGCCCGGGCGACTAGGGAGAAAGAATCGGAGAACCAGCGTCTGGAAACTCTCGTTAAACGAGTGGTACAGCAATCCTTGAGGGAGCTGGATCCTCCCCACACATTGAGCCAGTCTACTACATTATCTGGCCCCCCGGCTGACGAATCCCGTGAAGATCCGGGCACTTCACAGCCGTACGTGGCCTCCCTTGACTCCTCGGATGATGATCCTCAGGAAGAAGAGGAAATAGGAGGCTTTGATTTTAGTATGGTGTCACCTTTAATTAAGGCAATCAAGGAAGCTCTTAAATGGGAAGACCCATCTATCTACTCCCCTGGCCAAGCAGAAGAAATTCTTCAAACATTTGGGGAAAGAACGCGCAAGTTTCCCGCTCCTTTCTGAGCTGAAAGAGATCATTGATGAGGAATGGAGTAAGACGGACAGGAAGTCCTCTATGACTAATAAAACCTCCAGATTATATCCCTTCAAGTCAGAAGAGGTGAAGTATCTGGAGAATGCTCCCCTTGTGGACGCAGCTCTGATGCGCCTGGCTAAGCATATTACACTTCCCTTGGAAGATGCAGTGTCCTTCAAGGATGGTCTTGAAAGAAGGATCGACCAAGACCTGAAGAGGATTTACGGGTTGGCCGGAACGGCCTGCAAACCTGCTCTTGCTCTGGCAGCCATGTCAAAAGCCATGGAGGCTTGGACGGAGAATGTGGATTCCTTCCTTAAAGGGGTTTCAGAAGAGCTAGCGGGAAGTTCAGCAGCTGCAGAATTGAAGCTAGCGGCGGTGTTCTTGGGGGAGGCGTCCATTGACTTGATTCGCCTATTGGCGCGAATTATGCTGTCATCGGTCACGGCTAAACGGGCCTTGTGGTTACGCCCTTGGCTTGCTGACCCCGTTTCCAAGCAGGCTTGGTGCAAAATCCCCTTCGAGGGATCCTCGCTGTTTGGCAATAAGCTAGATGATGCCATAACGCGAGCCACGGGTGGCAAGTCGGGATTTCTCCCACAGGACAAGCGCCTTCTGGGTCGGAAGAAGCCGCAGTTCAGAAGACGCTCTCCGGAGCGTTCTAGGGAAGCTCGCTCTTATAAGCCCGGTAGGGACTTCAGAAGGAATTGAAGCAGGGGCCAGACATCTTTTCGCAAATCCACTAAAGGCCAGGCACCCAGCGGCCATGAACAGGCGAGGTCTTTTTGAGATTGCGCCCGCCCAGGCGGGTCGGGTGGGGGCGCGGCTGCGCCTCTTCCGGCACGTCTGGGTGGCCTCGATCTCGGACTTTTGGGTAATAAAGACGGTCTCGACAGGTCACAGGTGGACCTTCTCCAGTGCACCGCCCCCCAGATTTGTCCCCACTCTTCTGCCCCGGGCGGAAGATCAAAAGCAAGCGCTATTGTCCTATGTGGATCTCCTGAAGTCTCAAGGGGCAGTGGCGTGCGTCCCGAGGGACGAGTGGTTTCAGGGAATTTACTCCCCTCTTTTCCTGGTTCAAAAGAAGAGTGGCTCTTGGCGCCCGGTCATAGACCTGACATACCTCAACGAGTTCATAAAACCAGGGAAATTCAAGATGGAAACGCTGTCGACTATTCAGCAAGCTATTCAGCCAGGCGACTGGATGATTTCCATCGACCTAAAGGACGCTTATTTTCACGTCCCGATAGAGGAAGAGTTTCACAAATACCTCCGCTTCCAGGTAGGGCAAGATCATCTCCAGTTTATCTGCCTCCCCTTCGGGTTGACAACGTCCCCCCGGGTCTTCTCAAAAATCCTTCTGGCCACGGTAGCTCACATAAGACTGAAAGGGGTACGTCTTTACCACTACCTCGACGACCTCCTGGTGCTGTCGCAAAGCAGGGAACAGCTGCTAGCCCATCGACAACAGGTGATCTCCACCCTTTCCAGTTTTGGGTGGCTCCTGAACTTGGCAAAAAGTCATCTAAAACCAACACAGCGCCTAATATACCTAGGAGCTCAGTTCGACACTGTAAGAGGCACCATTTCCCTTCCACTACAGAAAATTCCGGTAGTACGAGACAGGATTTCTCGGGCAGTACATGCCTCACACCTAAGAGCCTCTCAGTGTCTGGAAATTATCGGTACAATGGTGTCTACGACGCCCATGGTCAAGTGGGCCTTGTGGAGGTTACGTCCCTTCCAGTCGGGGTTTCTGCAGCAATGGAAAACAGGGGACAAGAGTCAAGTCATCCGGGTGACCTCGTCAATGAGGAACAGCCTCTTTTGGTGGCTTCAACGCAAGAATCTCCTGGCATGTCATTCCATCGTTCCCATCTCCTGGGTCACGGTGACGACCGACGCCAGCGGGACGGGTTGGGGGGCCCTCTGCGGCTCGAACCTCGCCCAAGGCAAATGGGACTCCTGCCGTGCAGTCCCAGGTTCGAACGTTCTAGAACTCAGGGCAGCCTGGTGTGCTCTACAGGCCTTCTCTCATCTTCTGAAAGGGAAGTCAATACTATTAAGAATGGACAACACAACGGCCGTCGCCTACGTGAAGAGGCAAGGGGGTACCCGGAGTCCCACTCTTCCTCGAGAAGTCGAACCCATTCTTTCATGGGCGCAGAAGAATCTTTGCAATATCTCGGCAGTGTTTATCCCAGGAGTCCAGAATGCTCAAGCAGACTTCCTTTCACGCACCAAACTGGACAACAACGAGTGGTCTCTTCACATGGAGACGTTCAGATGGGTCTCCTCGCTGGGGATCATCCCCGAGGTAGATCTGTTCGCCTCACGCCACAACTTCAAGCTGGAGAAATTTTACACCAGAGGCCGTTGCAGTCAGGCTCTCGGGTCAGACGCACTGACGGACCTCTGGAGGTTCAGCAAGGCATACGCCTTCCCGCCACTCCCAGTCATCCTGAGATTCCTGCGGAGACTCCGTTCAGAGACGGCAGAGGTGTTGATGATAGCTCCATACTGGCCGAACAGACCCTGGTTCCCTCTCCTTGTCCAACTCAGTTTCAGGGACCCGGTGCCTCTCCCTCTCAGGCCGGACCTTCTTTCCCAGGGGTCAGTCCTACACCCGTGCCCAGCAGTGCTGAGACTGATGGTTTGGTTCTTGAGAGGGAGAGGCTAATCTCGCTTGGTTGTGCTCCTACGGTAGTATCAACTCTCATGAGTTCAAGAAGATCCAGCACAAATAAAGTTTACAGCAGAATCTGGTCTAAATTTGTGGATTTTTGCTCCTCCAGCGGCAGGTCTTTTAGACACCCGAGGGTGCAAGATATACTCAGTTTCCTACAAACAGGCTTAGATCTTCCATTATCCATCAGCTCGCTTAGGGTTCAGGTCTCTGCACTATCGGCCTTCTCTGGGTCCTCCTGGGCAACTAATCCACTAATTCGACAATTTTTTCGTGGCGCTTCAAGGCTCAAGCCTCAAAGGAGATCCAGGTTCCCCAAATGGGACCTGCCACTTGTCTTAGACTCAATCTCCGGACTCAGTACTTCGGGGCCTTCCCCGCTCTCTATCAAGGACTTCTCAGCTAAAGTAGTCTTTCTAGTAGCTATCACATCTGCAAAAAGAGTTTCTGAGATTGGCTCTCTGGGTTGTGAAGAACCCTTCTTAACATTCTTCCCGGATCGGGTGGTACTTATCCCAATGCTGGGTTCTAACCCAAAAGTGTCCTCTGTGTTCCATGTTAACCAAGAAATAGTCTTGCCCACGTTTAGGTCTCTGGAGTCCTCTGAAATTCACCCTCTGGATGTAGGAGAAGCAATTAAAAATTATCTAACGATGACTTCTCCCTTCAGGCGTTCTGACCATCTATTTATCCTTCACTCGGGAAGTAACAAAGGAAAGAAAGCCTCAGTCAGGACACTCGCTACTTGGATCGTTCAAACTATTCAACAAGCGTACAGGGCGAAGGGCTTGGCTCCTCCACAGGCGGTGACAGCTCACTCCACCAGAGGAATGGCAGCTTCATGGGCGGCAGCTCGACATGTGGCCCCAGACACAATTTGCAAAGCAGCTTCGTGGGCCTCTATTAACACTTTCATGTCTCATTACTGTATTGAGCCTGCTTCGTTATCCTCTGTAGACTTTGGTTTGAGAATCCTATCGGTTGATAGGTCAAATTAAAATTTTTTGTTTGATTCAGCATACCCACCCGTGTGGTTGGCTAGTTATTTCCCACACGTAGGCTGCCATGGAGTCTGTCAGGAAAAAGGAAAATTTATTGTCAAATACTTACCGTAATTTTCCTTTCCTGATGGACTCCATGGCAGACGGAGTTCCCACCCATTGGTCAAAGAGTAGGCTAGTTACGGAACGCAGTAGCTAGTGGTGAGTACTCATTTATGGGAATGGGGTCCTATAGCATTGGAGAGGAGGCGGGGTAAACCCACACGTAGGCTGCCATGGAGTCCATCAGGAAAGGAAAATTACGGTAAGTATTTGACAATAAATTTTCCTTTTTTTTATTTCGTTAAACATTAGGGCAATATAGTGTGCTTTAGTGAATTAAAATTAAAAAAAGTGTTTTTTTTCCCAAAAAAATGGCTAGGCTCACATAAAATCTCACACATGAGGTATCCCCGTACTCAGGAGAAGCAGCAGAATGTATTTTGGGGTGTAATTCCACATATAACCATGGCATGTGTGAGAAATATATAATTTAGTGACAACTTTCTGAAATTTTTTTTTTGTCAGTTTCCAATCACTTGTGACAAAAAAATTAAATATTCAATGGGCTCAACATGCCTTTCAGCAATTTCCTTTGGGTGTCTACTTTCCAAAATTGGGTAATTTGGGGGGGTTGTACTGCCCTGCCATTTTAGCACCTCAAGAAATTAGATAGGCAGTTATAAACTAAAAGCTGCGTAAATTCCAGAAAATGTACCCTAGTTTGTAGATGCTATAACTTTTGCGCAAACCAATAAATATACGCTTATTGACTTTTTTTTACCAAAGACATGGGGCTGAATACATTTTGACCTAAATGTTTGACTGAAATGAAAAATAAAGTGTAGCGCTAATAAATGATGCAGTATGTAATGTGTATAAGAATACATAGAAACCATGTATAAAAGGAGAGAACGTCCACGGAGACTTATCTCTCATAAAAACAAAAGAAAAAACATTTAACAAAAAGTGTATGTGTTTCCTTCGGGCAATTATAAATCGCAGAGAGAAAAATTGGGAAATTGCAAGTGTATTAAAAACCGTGCAAATCAATATAGAGTGCAGAGAACACTAATGTCATCATATACCAGTGGCTTATGAAAAATGTGCACATATAAACACAAGCATTAGAGGGTCTTGTATAAAAAGGAGAAAATAAGAGTCCCACATGCGTCACTAGTGCAAAAAATGCAGTGAAAAAGTGACGTATATACAGTCTTTAAATGGATGTTTTCAATGGTGGGTATACGCCCTAGAGTGCCTTCACAAAGGAACAAAATGCAGTGAAAAAGTGACGTATATGTAGTCTTTAAATGGATGTTTTCAATGGTGGGTATACACCCTGGAGTGCCTTCCCCATCAAGAACGAAAAAGAAGAAAGGGATACTCTTACCAGGAGCGATGGACCCAGCTCGCCTTATGGTGGTGGGTCAGTAAGGCATGAAAGCGAAGCCCAGAAGACGGGCTCTCAGGATGGACTGCACAGCACTTCTCCAAATCCGGGACGCCAATCCGGGACGCCAATCCGGGATGCAGCAAAATTGCCCCACTAAGCCGGAAACAGCTTGATAGGTACTTATCCTCCTTGGCTAGAAATCGCTGATACTGCTAGTGAGGAGTGTGAATAGGAAGGCTAAAACGGCGCTCTACAAATAAAGTATTGTGTATGTCGGTGGCTAAATTTCAACAGGTCGCAGATTTACACTGATAACATCTCAATTAGACAAATGTTTAAAATGGCCAATTTGTCGGCAACTTATGTATCAAAACATTGAAAAGAGGTATGACTAAATAAAATTTGGTATGAGTAAATTTAGAAATATTTCAAACCGGGGATTCTGCTAACAGAAGTCCATGGCCACACAGACTTGCACATATTGTAAGTCAATATAAATAATACCAATATATTACAAAGACATTACATATATACATATTTCACATAGGCTGATAGAAATAAGGATGAGTACATTATCCACAGAATAAACCAATAATAAACTAGAAAGACCATACATGAAAAAAGGATAACACATAAGCGATAGGTGTCAACTGTGAAACCTATATAGTTAGGCATAAATCTAATAATACCTCACGTGATATTTTAGGAATATTAGAGAAAGGCAAGAAAAGACTGAGACCACTAACAAAATCATAAAACCAACAAAAATTAATATTAATATAAACAATATTCTAAACAATATTACTAAATAAGAAGAGATTGTGAATGGTGAGAATATCATATATAGTGTGTATGCCCAAGGGATGAAATACCTAATGAGCAATGTGATGAGAAGTGTGTATACAAAAATGAGAAATATGTATACAAAAAGAGAAAAAGAGAACAGATGGAAAGTACATATACCACGAAATGTAATAGGTTCTGCGTGTATCTAAATGGACAGGGAGATCAGGCCTTATTAATAAAGGCATTGATATCCCAGTCCACGTTCAGCCCGTGAGGCCTAAAACTCTTGAGCTGATATATCCAGAAGGTTTCAAGTCTGGAAACACCTCTGAGCTTGGATTCACCTCTCCAATGAGGAACAAATTTATCTATCACTTGGAAGCTGGTACCAGTATGGTTTTTGTTATGAAACTCCAATCATCATACAGCGATGCACTGCGATTTTGCAGTGCATCATGGGGCGTTCCGCGGTGCTTAAATTTCCCGTGAACGCCCCATAATGTTCGCTGTTCAGCCAACGGGCGGACACCCGATGTTCGAGTTGAACTTACTTTCGACTCGAACAACGAGCTCATCCCTAATTTCAGGGACAATTTCTTGGAGCTGAGCTGCACAATTATCTGCAAAGAATCTACACATAGAAAAACTACATGGCAATTGTATGAGGCAAAGGTTTTTCAGGTGAATATATATAGTGCTCAACCTATATATTCTCCATACATTGGGGTCTGAAGAATGGACTAGAAGCAGGAAGTGGACACAATATACCCCATGTATTTTAAAGAGGTGCTTATGGTAACCGCAAGGTTTTAACCAGCAGTAATGAAAACATAGAATGTCATCTGTGTCTTAATCAATAGAGCAGTTATAAGTGCATCAAGGCAATATGGCCTATTGCATTTAAAATCTCTACAATGTATTAAAATTATATGTCTGGATATTGATTTGTGCTGGCACTGCTAAAGCATAGGGGCTAACAAGGAATAGTGCATGAGATTGGCAATGTCTCTGAAGCCCAACAGGAGCAATAAGTACTAAGACCTATGACAGTGTGGGGACAAAAGTTTCCTGGGAATTTGAAAAGCCAGAACCTTAACCAAGAATAGTATAACAGAACCAACAGGGCTTAGTGCCATGTGTTTCTAGATTGTAAGCTCTAACGAGCAGGGCCCTCTGATCCCCCCTGTATGGATTTATGGCTGCGCAAACTGTTGGCGCTATATAAATCCTGTATAATAATAATGTGTCTGTGTTTGAACTTGGATCCCTCTGGTTCTGTGCTGAAGCTCTGTGAACTCTGCCACTGGAGGATCCGAATCTGTGCAGCAAATACTCTGCTTAGTGCTTTTGCTCCTTGGACTTCTTAGTTCCACCTGCCTTCCATATGCAGTCAATTTGCAATCAGCTTCTTGTAAATTGCACTTCCTGTGCTCTGTGCCTATTTGCGGATCAATTCAATGGGTGCATGCTTTCCTGCTGGACTGCTGAACTACTGGATTTCTGGAGTTTTGCCTGATTCTCTGACTATGGTTTTGCCTGCCGATTCTGCATTTCGCTGCCAGTCTGTGTATGACCCTTGCTTGCCTCTGACTACTCTTTTGGATCCTGATTTTGTAATGTGCTGCCAAGACTTGTTGCTGATCTGCCTGACTAAGCTGATGCCTCAACTCTCAGGCAAAGCTCCACTTTGGACTATACCTTACTGCAGGTACCTTACACTTACAGTAGGAAGACAAAAAAGCAAGTTGTCTGTATGGAAGAAGTCTGTTTCTAGGTAGGAGAACAAAAGCTATAATGTAGCTTCAGCTTGGGGAACCTGCTCTAGGTGGTGAGGTATACCAATGACAGTCAATGATTCCCATAACTTCTCCCTGCTAATGCACTGTTTTTTCAGTGAGGGAACATCTGTATCAAAGTTTGCATAGAGACACAGGACTTTCTAGATTGGCTTGGATGTCTTCTGGTGTAGTGCAGGTGGGATTATCAAAATCTGGATGCCCCCTTTAACAATAAGAGGGTCTCCCAGATACTGCTCCCATGTGAATAAGTAAGGGGGTACTCGTACTCATTCACAAAGAAATGTAAGCTTTAACAACAAAACACACACACAGTTTTTAGGATACCCCCCAAAAAAAGGTCCACAATGTACATTCTTTATCAATCATGTCATCCAGTGATGTAGATCCATGTCATTCATAATGACAGCTAAAAGAAAACACTATGCCCATTGATGCACATCTCGTCCCCTTGCTTTACTTCCACAGAATGACAGATTATATATACAAAGGGATGCATTCCTGGTCTCCTGGTTGACACCATTGACCCTTTATTGTGAAAAAAAAGTCCCACAATATAAATGCATCATCAATCACGTTGATCAATGATGTAGGTCCACATAAATTGTTAAGTAGTTATATATTTAGCCAGGTTGAAAAAAAGACTCTAGTCCTCCTATTTCAACCAATAAAAAAAAAAAAACCACAATTAGAAAACATTCATAATATACCTTATCCTATATCCATAGATGATCCAGAAATCATGATAAATGATACCTGCAATCCCTGGCAACAGAAAAAAATGCCCCTCAGAATTGTTTTGAGGACCGTCCCCTTAAAAATTATAACTTGGTGCACTAGATAAATTAAAAGAAACATTAAAAATGAATAGAGGTATTGCAGCTCTATAACACTCATGCACAGGGCAGCCATCAGAAATTGTCAGGCCCCTTATACAGCTTTAGGCCTGGGCCCCCCCGAGCCTGACCACCAACATTCCCCAGGGTCCCGTCCACTGGCCGTCCCACTAAGTCCTTCAGTGCCTTAGCCCCCTCACACCTGTATGCTCTCAGCCCCTTCACACCTGTACGCTTTCAGCCCCCTCACACCTGTATGCTCCCAGACCCCCTCACACCTGTACGCTCCCAGCCCCCCTCACACCTGTACTCTCTTAGCCCCCCTCACACCTGCATGCTTCCAGCACCACTCACATGTGTATATATCACATGCACGTACACAGGCATGTATACACACACAAGACATGTACACATACAGAGACATGTACAAACAGACATTTATACACAAACAGGCATGTACACAAACAGGCATGTACAGTCAGGTCCATAAATATTGGGACATCGAAACAATTCTAATCTTTTTGGCTCTATACACCAACACAATGGATTTGAAATGAAACAAACAAGATGTGCTTTAACTGCAGACTTTCAGCTTTAATTTGAGGGTATTAACATCCAAATCAGGTGAATGGTGTAGGAATTACAACAGTTGGTATATGTGCCTCCCACTTTTTAAGGGACCAAAAGTAATGGGACAATTGGCTGCTCAGCTGTTCCATGGCCAGGTGTGTGTTATTCCCTCATTATCCCATTTACAAAGAGCAGATAAAAGGTCCAGAGTGCATGTCAAGTGTGCTTTTTGCATTTGGTATCTGTTGCTGTGAACTCTCAATATGAGATCCAAAGAGCTGTCACTATCAGTGAAGCAAGCCATCATTAGGCTGAAAAAACAAAACAAACCCATCAGAGAGATAGCAAAAACATTAGGTGTGGCCAAATCAACTGTTTGGAACATCCTTAAAAAGAAAGAACACACCGGTGAGCTCAGCAACACCAAAAGACCCAGAAGACCACAATAAAACAACTGTGGTGGATGACCAAAGAATTCTTTCCCTGGTGAAGAAAACACCCTTCACAACAGTTGGCCAGATCAAGAACACTCTCCAGGAGGTAGGTGTATGTGTGTCAAAGTCAACAATCAAGAGAAGACTTCACCAGAGTGAATACAGAGGGTTCACCACAAGATGTAAACCATTGGTGAGCCTCAAAAACAGGAAGGCCAGATTAGAGTTTGCCAAACAACATCTAAAAAAGCCTTCACAGTTCTGGGACAACATCCTATGGACAGATGAGACCAAGATCAACTTTTACCAGAGTGATAGGAAGAGAAGAGTATGGAGAAGGGAAGGAACTGCTCATGATCCAAAGCATACCACCTCATCGGTGAAGCATGGTGGTGGCAGTGTCATGGCATGGGCATGTATGGCTGCCAATGGAACTGGTTCTCTTGTATTTATTGATGATGTGACTGCTGACAAAAGCAGCAGGATGAATTCTGAAGTGTTTTGGGCAATATTATCTGCTCATATTCAGCAAAATGCTTCAGAACTCATTGGACGATGCTTCACAGTGCAGATGGACAATGACTGCGAAAGCAACCAAAGAGTTTTTTAAGGGAAAGAAGTGGAATGTTATGCAATGAGCATGCATTTCACTTGCTGAAGACAAAACTAAAGGAAAAATGCCCCAAGAACAAGCAGGAACTGAAGACAGTTGTAGTAGAGGCCTGGCAGAGCATCACCAGGGATGAAACCCAGCATCTGGTGATGTCTATGCGTTCCAGACTTCAGGCTGTAATTGAATGCAAAGGATTTGCAACCAAGTATTAAAAAGTGAAAGTTTGATGGATGATTGTTAATCTGTCCCATTACTTTTGGTCCCTTAAAAAGTGGGAGGCACATATACAAACTAGTGTAAACAAAATAAATAAAATATAATATAGTGTATAAATAATTAATGTCAATAGTGATACTCATAAATAGCTATCAACTGAGTGAAATCAGCAGACAATCAAACATCAAAAATAAAAATCAAAACAAAAATAACGGTTCAAAATTAAATTCAAAGAATATAATAAAAAAATTCAAAAAGTTCAAAATATTCAAAAATGTGTGTGTTCAAAAAAGTGTTCACATAGTGTTGAAATCAAACTTCTGGATAAATCCTCCTGGGGTTCAGCAAGATATCAGACAACAGTAATCCACCACCATCACCGGCCACACAGCCTACTCACCAGATTGTGGTGACTCCCATGACAGGAGTCAAAAACGCTTCAAGAACAACCAAAGAAGCTTCACACGATCACGGCTTTGTTCAGATGCTGGAACTCAGGTAACTCAGGTAACACTGTAGCTGCTTGGATGCATACAAATTAACCCCCGAATAGAGATGGGTCAATGAAGACCATTAATGCCATGGATGGGGAGAAAATGAATGGAAAATTCCCATCGTGAAAAAAGCTAAAAACTGCATCGCCCACGTGTGGGTTCATGCGGACAAACAAACAAACTGAATTGCGAACGGAAGTGGCGTGTCACGTTCGGTACGTCCGACCGGTTTCGTCAGTGCGTTCTGACGTCATCAGGGATCATACGAACGGGCACGCTACCTCCTTAAATACACACATCAATCAAAGGCATCCAATCCAGTGACATCCCGCCTCGCAGAGGAATTAACCAAAATTGAAAAATAAAATTAAAATAAACACTGCCATCTTGTGGCCAGCAAGCAGAATACGGTTATAAAATTATTACGACATCTAAACTGCCATCTTGTGGATAGATTACTCAACTGAATAAAGTGTCAGTTTATGGATAAATCAGGATACATAAATAAAATGAAATAAATAAAGTATAATAAAATATGATCAACTAAAATAAAATAAAAATCATCCTAACTGGCTCAAAGGGATACCTAAGGGGCAACTACTAAGGATTAGACGTAATTGTGATTCTATGTCAGATTACACGTCTCAATGTAATCTATTGGTTGACAGATTCAAAGAAAAAGGGTACCGGGAAAAAGATCTCAGGGCCACCCAATTACTTATTTCACGGATAAATAGGGGCCAACTCCTGAAAGATAATATCAAAGAGAAATGTGAATTGGACTATGTTCCTTTTCTGACTAGTTTCAATAGGGACTACAATGCAGCTATCTTCATAGTTCCAGTTTTCACCCCCAATACACTAAACGGGCTATTATACACAGCCAGGCTATCAGATACCACCGAATTTGTTCAGACCCAGAAGACAGAGATAAACATCTCAGAACACTGGCAGACTCCTTCCATAAGAAAGTTTACAAGACAAAACCATCAACAACAGCATAAACACAGCCTTGAAAACCCAAAGAGAAAATCTCCTCCAATACACAGAGAAAAAAACAAATAACCGAGTACCTCTAGTCACCACATACAACCCAGCACTTGAAGGGATCAAAAAGATAATCAAAGATTTACAACCCATTATAACAGAGGATGAAACTCTGAAAGGAATATTCCAACAACCCCCATTATTGGCTTTCAGACAACCATCCAACCTCAGACACAAACTAATCAGCAAGAAACTTCACTCTGATTATGAAGTCACAAATAATGGAAGCAAATCCTGCAATAAAAAACGCTGCAAACTATGCAACCAGATCAATCTATCCAAAAGTGTTACACACACAAATGGGACCTTCTATATCATGGGATCTTACACTGTACCTCCAGTAATGCTGTGTACCTCATCCAATGCAAAAGGTGCAGCAAAGGATCTTATGTTGGTGAAACAGGACAGAAGTTGCAAGCGAGGATGAATTTGCACAGACATACCATCAAAGAACATAAAGAAGACAGTTTATGCACACCTGTGGGACATCATTTCTCACAACCGGACCACACTATAGAAGACCTCAATGTTTTAGTTCTTAAAGGGAATTTCAGAACTATCCAGGAAAGGAAAATGTTTGAACTAAGAATGATACTTCTTTTTGACACGAAAAATAATGGCCTGAATTTAGATATTGGTTTCCTTACACATTATGCTAAAGTTTTACGACCCCCTCTGTGACTAGTACCCCCCCCCCATTCTATAGCTCTTCCTCTGTCTTATCTCACTAACTTTGCTGCTATCTTTATTACCATTGATTTGTATGTGTTTGGTTTTCTCTCTCTTTTTTTTTTTTTTTCTTCTTTAACATTCTGCTTAAAAATTCTGCTTGGACCTTGAAGAAGGGGACATACCCTGAATGCTTGTCCTGAAAAATTGTATGTTAGTGCAAATAAAAAAAAGTATCACGGACAGTACTCAATTTTCTCTGTCACAATTGCACTAATACGGCTACAATCAAATCAAGTATAATAGGGAATACAAAAGTGTTGAATTTTTTTTTTTTTTAAACACTGGCCAGTTTTGCTAGGAGACAGGACTTTGTCCAGCTTCCTACCAGGGTAGGTTCATCTATCGGCGTGCACCGAATTTGCAAAATAAACTAGCCCCGAATGTATTAAATCCCCCCAGGAGAGCTCCCACTTTCTTGGATCTTAACCTCTTCGTGCCTGCACTATAGCTGAAAGACGGCTACAGTGCGGACGCAAATTGTCAGGAGGCCGTCCCTGGACACTCTCCTGTTTACTTCCGCGATGCATGCTCCCGCGGGCGCACATCGGGGAAGTTCTGTGCTGTCCGTGTCCCTTGGACACAGCCAGTCACAGATCGCTGTAAACAGCCAATCACAGCGGCCGTTTACAGCGTGATCGGCGGTGCCAATGAGAGATGATCTCATATGTAAACAGCGGCCGTTTACAGCGCGATCGGCGGTGCCAATGAGAGATGGTCTCATATGTAAACATATGAGATCATCTCTCATCGCCGGCTCTCCCTCCTCACACAGAGACAGCGTGTGAGGAGGGAGAGCTAACCGCTGCAGCGTGAGTAAAAAAAAAACAAAAAAGTGACGTCAGTGCCATCTGTCTCCACAGTCATCTGTCCCCACAGTCATCTGTCCCCACTGTCATCTGTCCCCACTGTTATCTGTCCCCACTGCCATCTGTCCCCAGTGCCATGTATAAGTGCCATCTGTCATCAGTGCTGCGTATCAGTGCCATCTGTCATCAGTGTCACATGTCATCAGTGCCACGTATTAGTGCCATCTGTCATCAGTGCCACACACTAGTGCCATCTATCATCAGTGTCATGTGTCATCAGTGCCACGTATTAGTGCATCTGTCATCAGTGCCATGTATTAGTGCCATCTGTCATCAGTGCCACGTGTCATCAGTGCCACGTAGTGCCATCTGTCATCAGTGCCACATGTCATCAGTGCCACATATTAGTGCCACCTGTCATCAGTGCCACGTATTAGTGCCATCTGTCATCAGTGCCACGTATTAGTGTCATCTGTCATCAGTGCCATGTGTCATCAGTGCCACATATTAGTGCCATCAGTGTCACATGTCATCAATGCCACGTATTAGTGCCATCTGTCATCAGTGCCACGTATTAGTGCCATCTGTCTTCAGTGCCACGTATTAGTGCCATCTGTCATCAGTGCCACGTATTAGTGCCATCTGTCATCAGTGCCATCTGTCATCAGTGCCACGTGTCATCAGTGCCACATATTAGTGCCATCTGTCATCAGTGTCACGTGTCATCAGTGCCACGTATTAGTGCTATCTGTCAGTGCCACATATTAGTGCCATCTGTCATCAGTGCCACGTATTAGTGCCATCTGTCATCAGTGCCACATCAGTGCTACGTATCAGTGCCGTCTGTCATCAGTGCCACACCAGTGTCATCAGTGCCACGTATCAGTGCCATCTGTCATCAGTGGCACATCAATGTCACGTGTCATTGTCCTGGTGCTCCAGGGCCTTCAAAAATGTAATAAGTAGTCAACAAGTTAGATGTGTCATTTATGCTCCTATCACACGTGATGGCGCTCCCTGCATGTTGGGCCTCTCTATGTGGCTAGGCTGTGAAAAAGTCCCACACATGTGGTATCGTAATACTCAGGAGGAGTAGCAGAATGTATTTTGGGGTGTTATTTGTGGTATATACATGCCATGTGAGAGAAATAACCTATTACAATGACAATTTTGTGGGGGAAAAAAATCTTCATTTTGCAAAGAATTGTGGGAAAAAATGACAACATCAAAAAGCTCCCCATGCATCTTACTAAATACCTTGAAATGTCTACTTTCAAAAAAGGGGTTATTTGGGGGGTATTTGTACTTTCCTGGCTTGTTCGGGTCGCAAGAAATGAGATAGACCATCAGCACATCAGGTGTGATCAAATATTTATGATTTTCACCATAGCTTGTAGACTCTCTAACTTTCACAAAGACCAAATAATATCCACTAATTTGGGTTATTTTTACCAAACATATGTAGAAGTATAAATTGTGGTCAAAATTAATGAAGAAAAATTAATAATTTGCAAAATGTTATCACAGAAACTAAGAAAAATGCATTTTTTTTCAAAATTTTCGGTGTCTTTTTTCATTTATAGCGCAAAAAATAAAAAACCCAGAGGTGATCTATACCATCAAAAGAAAGCTCTATTTGTATGAAAAAAAGGACAACAAATTCATTTGGGTACAGTATTATATGACTGAGTAATTGTCATTCAAAGTGTGAGAGCACTGAAAGTTGAAAATTGGTCTGGTCACGAGGGGGATTTAAGTGCCCAGTAGGCAAGTGGTTAAAGGGTTTTTTTTATTGTAGGAAGTGTAAAGCCTGCAAATAATCTAGGAATAATATGAGAAAAGTAGGACACTTCACATCCTTCAGCACGGGCAAGGATTACAAAATAGATAAATCCATCACCTGTAAATCCGGGTTACAGTTTGCCAGAAGTACCAAGTGAAACCTCTGCACATGCATCAATGAACACCTCACAAACAATTAAAAATGTTTTTTCCAAACACAGTCTCTCTAACCATTTTAAAATCCACCATTGGCAGGATCCTAGCTTGGCTAGATTTTTTGGGATTGACAAGCTGGTTGCTGATTGGAGGGGAGGAAATATGGTTCAGAGAATATCAAAAAACGAAATTGAATGGATTTATCGATTGAATACACTTACTCCGGCAGGTATTAATGTCGACATCGATCTAAATTGTTATCTGTCCAATTACTGATTCATGTCTATACAGATTGTGAAGGGGCAATCCATTCCGGTCTCCCTTTGTATTTTTCTTTATTTCCTCCAAATTTAGGTTTGAATTGAAATGTATTCAACAACATTGTTTTTATTTTATTTTATTATTATTTTTATTTTTATTTTATTTTAATTTATCATATTTTATTATATTTTATTTATTTCATTTTATTTATGTATCCTGATTTATCCATAAACTGACACTTTATTCAGTTGTGTAATCTGGCATCTATCCACAAGATGGCAGTTTAGATGTCGTATTAATTTTATAACCGTATTCTGCTTGCTAAACAAGTAACAAGGCGCAATATGCAGATATCTTACAATATAGTACCTAATAGTCCAGGAATGTGGATGTACAGATGTGTACACTGGTAATATAAACCACAGACTCAGTCAGGGCGGCCACCAAGAAACCAAAAGCAAGTTCTATTGGAACTTGCTTTTGGTTTCTTGGTGGCCGCCCTGACTGAGTCTGTGGTTTATATTACCAGTGTACACATCTGTACATCCACATTCCTGGACTATTAGGTACTATATTGTAAGATATCTGCATATTGCGCCTTGTTACTTGTTTAGTGTCTTATGTCAGAAGCCATAAGTGCTGCATGTCAAGATTCTTGCATTGTATCCATATTTGCCATTTTATATTGCACCTTAATGTATTTTTTATTTTGTTGTATTTTTTATACCATTCGTTCTTTTTAATATGTTTTAAACCTTCCTTCCCCCTCCCCCCCTCCCCTTTTTTTTTTTTTTTTTTTTTTTCACCATCCTATGTTCCCCTCTCCTTTTTGTTTATAATGGACCTTTTAAAAGACATAGAAACCTATAGACATAATGTTTTAGAAGAGTTATATACCCTACTACCACAAAATATTTTTTCCAATGATGCTAAACTCTCTGGTGCGACTAGATACACCCTTTGTGGAAAATTCAAACATCTAGAGAGAATAATTAAACACACTAATCAACATTGGTGGGATAGATTTTTCCTAGAAAAATATATCTTTGCCAAAACCTCACCCCGAGGCCTTAGAATCACCAAAGAATGTCCGTTTTTAGACGCCACCAACAAAAAAGAATGGGAAAGCATCTCAGAATTTTGTACCTCAAAATGGATGGAAATTCTCATCAAACATAGAACAGATCTTTTTGAAAAATTTCGACTTCAAGCTAGTACCATAGCTACGGCTATTATTCACCATAGGGTTACTGTTCCCTCTTCCTGGCTTGGTGTTCTTAAAAAGAACACCAAATCAGATGAAGATCATCTGATCAAAACTAAATTGGGAAAATTCAGACGAGATCTGGATGATTTTAATCACAACAGAATTTTCAACTGGAAGCAGAAATCTGTGCGCTCAACATTAGATCAGAGACCCACACGTCTCCCCCCTCCACATCCTTCCTCTTCTTCTGACAATAGCCCCTCAGTCCCCCCATCCTCTTGTCCCTTTCCTCCCCCTTCCCTTCCCTCATCATCCTCACACCTCCATCCCCCTCAACCCCTCCCTTCCCTTATGGACATCATTCTCCCTCCACGCAAGAATTTCCCAGGTACTTTTACTCCCCATTCCAGTTTAGATCATTATAGGAATAAAACTACCAGGACTAAATGTCTACTCAATGATCTCAACAAATTTTACAACAGACCTTCCCACAAAGAAAGGGTCCCAGATTTCGATACCGGGACTAATACTGCCCAAAATAGTTCCACAAAAAATCCTTTGTCCATTCCCTCATCTCTAATTAGAGGTCAAACCAATGACCCCGACACACATGAACCAAATACCTTTGGGTCCATTAATATGGAACCTGTAGATACTCAAAGTATGACCCACAATCCGACTCACACTACAAAACTACTTATCCCCATTCAATCATCCGATTCCACCTCTGCCAACATTGTAGATGTTCCTCCCCTTCCCCCCCCTTCTTCTTCCATCACCTCGGATCCTGTGGTTTTTTTAGCCTCAAGTCCTCCTCGAACCAACCGGAGAAAAAGAAAACTCACCGGAGAGGTTGCAGAGGAGGACGTAACAAGCCCAAGACCATACACACCAAAATTCCGCAAACTGTGAAAATTTACAATCTATCTTCCCTTCAGCTTTCCCCCACCGATACCAGTTTACTCAGTAAAGGACTCAATTTTGCTCCCATCAATAAACCCAACCCCTTTCTCTTATTTAAAGATCTTAATAGGTATATTCGGAATCTGACATTAAAAAGATTTTTTCTGGCCAAACAAAATAAACCCAATACTAATACTATTGATCTTCCTTCCGCTATTCCTTCCCCAGATCTCTTTGAATATGATGGTGACATCATTGATGCCTTGGAATCTCTCACTGGAGAAGAAGACACACTCAGTCTTCTCACACAACACCTCGCCACTTCTCCACCCATTTCATACTCATCTCTCAAACCTAAATCAGTTTTTTACCCTGCTCAATCCAAAGGGCCCTACCTGGAAAGTTTCTACAGAGTAGTCTATGCCGACTTTCTTAAACTTTGCCAGTGTTCATCCCGTGTACCACCCCACATACACAATCTTTCCCCCTCAGAAATCCAGGCCTTAGACTCTCTAATCCACACGTCAGATGTCATTATCAAATCCGCGGACAAAGGGGGAGGTATAGTTTTGCTTAACAAAGCGGACTATATCAAAGAAGCCAAGAGACTCCTTTCTGATAAGACCACATATCGGAAGCTCAAAAAAGACCCCACCGCAGACTTTACTATTGAGGTTAATGCTATAGTTAAGTCAGCTCTTGAACGTGGAGTGATTAACAAAACTGAAGCCTCTTTTTTCACTAAAAGTTTCTACCAGACCCCATATTTTTATTACTTGCCCAAAGTACATAAAAACCTTACCTCTCCTCCTGGCAGACCCATTGTGGCTGCCATGGACAGTGTCACTACTGGGTTCAGTCAGTATATTGACCAATTTCTTCAACCGATTGTCCAACAGTTACCATCTTACATCAGAGACGGTACACACCTTTTAGAATTACTTACACCTTATAAGTGGGAGTCTTCCTACATATGGTTGTCATTAGACGTTACCTCACTCTATACCTCCACCCCCCATCAATTTGGCCTATTAGCTTTGGAATTCTACCTTGCACAAGATCCCTTGATAAACCCCAGACAGGCCGCATTTATCTTGGAGGCTACCAATTACTGTTTGACTCACAATTATTTCGATTTCGATGGCGAATTCTACCTGCAAATACAAGGGACTGCCATGGGAGCTAACTTCGCTCCCTCATACGCCAACTTAGCCATGGGATATTGGGAAGAACATTACATCTCACATAATAATCCGTTTTCACCCCATATTGTATTTTTTGGCCGATACATAGACGATTTAATTGTAATCTGGGATGGTCCTATTGATTCCATTACTTCATTTGTAGATCACTGCAACCACAATCCCTACGGTTTATCTTTCACACACCTCTCCGATCCCAATTGCCTGGCCTTTTTGGACCTTGAACTAAGTCATGTAGACAAAAATATCATTGCAAAAAATTACACCAAACCCACAGCTGGCAACTCTTTTTTACATTATAAGAGTTGCCATTACCCAAAATGGACCAATAACATACCCAAAGGCCAGTTCTGCCGTCTTAGACAAAACTGTACTCAAGACACTGACTATGACACCCAGAGTCTCCTACTGAAAGAGAAGTTTGCTGATAAAGAGTATCCCCAAGAGTTAGTGGACCAAGCTTGTAATTACTATTCAAAAGGAAAACCCATTAAAAAAGAAAGGGAAGTCACATCAGACCACTCGATGAGATTTCTAACTACTTTTAATTTTCAATATAAGAAAATGGAAAATATTCTACAAAAACATTGGAACATACTTCAACAAGATCCCCTCCTTAAAACTATTCTCCCAAACATACCTAGGATTACTTACCGGAAGGCTCCATCTCTGAAAAATAAAATTGCTCCGAGTAAATTTCCGTCAGATCATATTACCACTAATCCCACCCAGCTCATACCCCTAGTGGGCATGTTTCAGTGTAAAAAGATTCGCTGTAAAACTTGCTCGTTTGTCCAGCATGGTAAAAAATCTTTTGTTTCCAAAGGTAAAACATACTTATTGGATCAACTTTACAACTGCTCATCCGAGTTCGTTGTATATGGCCTTAAGTGCCCTTGTGGGTTGATCTATGTTGGACGCACCATCTGACCCCTGAGGCAACGGTTTGGACAACATCGACGACTCATTGAGGGTGGCAAAGACCTACATAGTGTTCCCCGTCACTTTGCCGAACACCACAAAAAATCCACCGTTGGTCTCGAAGTGTGGGTTATCGAGCAAATCTCTAAATCCATGAGTCAAGCTGAACGTTTTAAAAAACTATGTGCGAGAGAGACTTTTTGGATATACTGCCTTGACGTCCTCTCGCCCGGTGGCCTCAATGAAGGTATAGAAATAGCCACAGTACTATAGTCTTTCTTGCCCTATTTTTCCTTTACTGCTTACTTTGATACTGTATTTTGAAAAATTATATGTCCATATTTATAGGTATATATATTTCTGTCATTTTATCACAGGTTTTGTCTTCCCATCTGTTTTATATATATTATTGGGGGTGGCGGGTTCGTTCCAGTAAGTATTGGTAACCCAGGAGGTGAAGTTAGGCCTCTCGTGTATGGGTGTGTATGTTTATACTTGTATATGTGTATATTCATGCATATGCTTGCCCCCCCCCCATCTAACCCCCCCCCCTTTTCTTTCTTCTTTTTCCTTTGCCTCCCCCCCCTTTTTTTGTTCCGTCCTCTTCTTTTCCCTTCTTTTCCCTCTTGCTTTTTATTGTATGCATATGTGCACATATATACCTTATGCTAATGTTTCATACTTACATTTTCTCTACTTCCTCCCCCTCTCCCTCCCCTCCTTCCCCCCCCCTAGTCTCCCCTTCTCTCCCCTTCTCTCACCTGGTATCCAGCTTACACTTAGTCCCATATATTTCATACCTCTTCTGTTACATGGTGTCTCAGTATATAATTTTTTTATAATTTTTTGTTTTTTCCATATTACTTAATCATACATTCATTTATATCTATCTATTATATTTATACATCCATCTATATTAATTTATTATGTTTATACATGAATATTTACTTTTCCCCATATCTATCATATACCTCTTCTGTCACATAGTGTCTTTTATATAATTAATTAATCTTTTATTCCCCGACCATATATACATATATGTGTTCATATTATTTACAATTTTCATATGCTTATATCTAATTTCAGTTTATCATTCCTTCATCATCCTCTTTATTTATTCATTTTTATAATTTCCCCATTCTTTATTATTTCTTACTATTTTAAATTGTATTTCGTATACACACAGTTCTCTGTCCCATTTTTTTGCCCCATTTCCTGTTTCATTTTCTGCCCCACTTCCTGTTTTTCTTAGTTCCTCCCCTTCCCCTTCTCATCAGTCTGTGTCTCCACTCATGTTTTTGGTTCCGCCCCCCGTTCTGCCTATATTAAACCCCTCCATGTATCTGTATCCATGCTTGAAAAAGGAATGCGGCTATTCCATCCACCTATAGCCAGCAATTTCAGAAACGCGTCGCATGTTGATGACGTCACGGCTCGGCGCCGGACTGTGTCTGCTCTCCAAGCCTCGCTTCCATCTCATACACACGGCCGTGTCTCTCCCCTCACCATACAGGGACAGTACGATCGCTGTGGAGATACAGCGCAGCCCAGCCACCCAGCCAGACGTCTTTTCTCCTCCTTTTCACAGATATTAATGCCATTATTGGACTGATCCCTCCCTCCTCCACTGGACTATTGACACCATCCTCCAGGGACATTGCATTACACCAGTGTGTGTATGTGCTCAGTGCTCAGTCATCTGCACCCCTGCTTGCCTGGATTGGATTGTGCTCCAGCTACAGCTTCTACTCACAGCTCTGGGTTTTTCAGCTCTCCAGCCTTCACCACGCTCCTGTATATGCCTTCTCCTACTTTCATGTGAGTGGATATTTTGTTTTAAATAAAGTGTTTATTATAATTTCTCAGAGGCGCCCCTATTCCTTGTGTATTCTGCTTGCTGGCCACAAGATGGCGGGATGTCACCAGATTGGATGCCTTTGATTGATGTGTGTATTTAAGGAGGCGGTGTGCCCCTTCGTAGATCCCTAATGACGTCAGAACGCACTGCCGAAACCGGTCCGACATACCAAATGTGACACGCCATTTCCGTTCACAACGCAGTTTGTTTGTTTGTCCGCACGAACCCACACGTGAGCGATGTGGTTTTTAGCTTGTTTTTAGCCTGTCCAATAAATTTCTTAACATACTTCACGATGGGAATTTTCCATTCATTTTCTCCCCATCTATGGCATTAATGGTCTTCATTGACCCATCTCTATTCGGGAGTTTGTTTGTATGCATCCAAGCAGCTACAGTGTTACCTGAATTACCTGAGTTCCAGCATCTGAACAAAGCCGTGATCGTGTGAAGCTTCTTTAGTTGTTCTTAAAGCGTTTTTGACTCCTGTCATGGGAGTCACCACAATCTGGTGAGTAGACTGTGTGGCCAGTGATGGTGGTGGATTACTGTTGTCTGATGTCTTGATGAACCCCAGGAGGATTTATCCAGAGGTTTGATTTCAACACTATGTGAACACTTTTTTGAACACACACATTTTTGAATATTTCGAATTTTTGGACTTTTTTGATTATATTCTTTGAATTTAATTTTGAACTGTTATTTTTGTTTTTGACTTTGATTTTGATTTTTGATGTTTGATTGTCTGCTGATTTCTCTCAGTTGATAGCTATTTATGAGTATCACTATTGACATGAATTATTTATACACTATATTCTATTTCATTTATTTTGTTTACACTAGTGTGTGATATCTGCACTTGCACTTTATATGGAGCGTTGTTTGTAATTAATTTGTTAATTATTGTCTTTTTTATTTATCTTTATAACGTGCTGCTCCTTAATCAATTTTACATTAGTTTAACCAGCTTCCATTTGCGTGGGTTGGTAGTTTCTACCATTTATTATACATCTCCTCTTTTTTAAGTCACACCCACAGCAATGGATATTTTTGATTATATGAGCAGCAGACCCATTGACACAACTGATGTTTTTGCTTCTGCTGAAAATTTAGCACTCAAAGATTTGGAACACAATTTTAAATCCTTAAAAAATATCCTGGATAAGAAAATCTGAGCTTGGTGGGATGTTGCCACATTAGAACAGTATGTTAAGAATAAAATGACCCCTAGGTGTTTACGTTGGGACTTAGGTCCAAATGATGGTCTTGAAGACTCTGATTTGGATGCCCAATGGTACAATTTTTTTAATGATAGTGAATGGAAACTATTGGATATAATTATTTGTAGGAGATAAGCCAAACTACGAATACAAGAGACCAAAATTTCTGCACCTAAGGAGGCTGTTTTACCTTTTAAAGACACTGCAGAGTACAAAGAAAAAAAAAAACATACAGGTACAGAAACATTTAGAGAAATTGGATAAGGATACCAAAGCCAAGAAAATTAATAAGTATTAATGTGACCTCAAAGATTATAGGGAAAACAGAATTTATAAATGGCAGAAAGAGTCAGTGGATCTAGTTCCAAACCAATCCATGGACACTTCCTCAGAGAGGTTGGAATCCATCCAACCTCCCAGTGTTCCTCTATGTTCTACCCCAGGTGGTGGTAACCAGGGGCGTAAGCCCGGCCCCCCACCCGAGGCACTACCAACAAATAAGGAGGTACTATTCCCAGAGGTGACACAAGCAACTCTGGTTACCCGACTTACCCCGCCCCTATATCCAGTTCCAGCCATTATGACAATGGCTATTACGGAGGTTACGACATCCCCGCGTACAATAGGTTCCAACCCCTCTACCAAGGGGATGATCCACAGAGAGGTGGCTCATCCCATAGGGGTTTTTGCAGGAGAGGACATGGAGATCCACCCTCCCGGGGGGGCTGGAATAACAACAGGGGTTACTCCGGTCAAAGGGGAAATTGGAGAGGAATCTCCATCCTGGTACAATCCAGCACCAGGGACCCGATATGGGGACCAGGCGAATTCCCATTGGCAACAATGGGTATCACCTGTCTGGCCCACCCAGGACCCCCAAAGAAACAATGTAGAGGCATGAGAGGAGGAAGGAAGAACAAAAAGAAAGAGAGAATAGTTGGCCAAGGAATTTTTAATTTGAGTGATGAGTCCTTCACTCTCAATGAACTTAAAGTACTTGAGCTAGGTCTCAAATATGCCCCGGATAAAGGACTAAACAAATTTGAGGTGTTTATTGACACTGAGAAATTTGTACATAAACTTAATATCAAAAAACACTTTGCAGAGAAACAAGCTCCTAACACCCAGCCTATAGAATCAGAATACCAACACAGCCGATTGAGAAATCAATCAGTCTTTAACCCCAAAAAGTCATCCAATCATTTTGTCGAGATGTTTAAAAGTTTGGTTGAGCAAGACATTAGACTCATTGAAACCAAAAAAGGGAAAAAGAAGGGTAAAATCCAAAAAGGTATAGAAGCACTTGAGAAAAATAAAAATATCGCTATCCATCAAGCGGATAAAGGGGGGGAATAGTGGTCTTAAACAGAGATGACTACATGAAAGAACTCAATAGGCTGGTAAGTGATACTGTGACATATAAGAAAATTAAAGGTGATCCCACGAAAAAACTCAAAATTTTAGTGAAGGATAGTGTACGCAAAGCCAAAGAGATAGGAATCCTTAACAAGAAAGAAGCCATATATTAACCACTTCCCTACCGGGCCAATTCTGACATTTCTCTCCTACATGTAAAAATCATAATTTTTTTGCTAGAAAATTACATAGAACCCCCACACATTATATATGTTTTTTTAGCAAAGACCCTAGAGAATACAATGGCGGTTGCTGAAACTTTTTATCTCACACAGTATTTGCGCAGGAATTTTTCGAACGCGTTTTTTGGGGAAAAAAACTGTTTTGTGTTTAAAAAAAAAAAAAACAGTAAAGTTAGCCCAATGTTTTTGCATTTTGTGAAAGATGAAGTTACGCCGAGTAAATAGATACCTAACATGTCACGCTTCAAAATTGCACACGCTCGTGAAATGGCGCCAATGTTCGGTACTTAAAAATCTCCATAGGCGACGCTTGAAATTTTTTTACTTGTTACATGTTTTGAATTACAGAGGAGGTCTAGGGCCAAAATTATTGCTCTCGCTCCAACGTTCGCGGCGATACCTCACATGTATGGTTTGAACACCGTTTTCATATGTGGGCGGGACTTACATAAGCGTTCGCTTCTGCGTGCAAGCACACGGGGACAGTGGCGCTTTAAAAAATTTTTTTTTTATTGTTAATTATATTTTATTTTTTTATTTTGACACTTTAAAAAAAAAAAAAAAAAATTGATCACTTTTATTCCTATTACAAGGAATGTAAACATCCCTTGTAATAGCAATATGACATGTCAGGTGCTCTTAATAGTGAGATATGGGGTCAAAAAGACCCCATATCTCACCACTAGGCTGGGAAGCCTGAAATAAAAAATAAAAATAAAACGATCGCCGCTTCCCAGCCGAAGCGGCGCCGTTTTTTTGAATGGAGAGGCCGGGCGTGACGTCAAAACATCGCGCCCGGCCTCCGACGATCATAGAGACTCCGGCGACCATCTGGTCTGCCGGAATTCTCTATGATCTACATGCGGCGCCGGCGGATCCGCTCTCCGCCTCACCGATCATAACGGTGAGTCGGAGCAAGCACCGGAGGGCGGCGGGAGGGGGGGACGTCCCCTCTCGCCTCCCATAGGAACGATCAAGCGGCAGAACGGCCGATATGATCGTTCCTATGGTGTAGAGTTTCGCTGGCTGAAACCGGCAATATCTGAAAGATGTCTGTAACTACAGGCATCATTCAGATATACCCGCACAAAGCCCAGGACGTCATATGACGGTGGGCGGGCGGGAAGTGGTTAAGTCCCTGATGCACCCAGACTCCCTATAATATATCAATTGCCCAAAATACATAAAAAATTCAAAATGCCCACCTGGTAGACCTATTATCAGCGGCATTGATTCTATTTTTTTTAGAGATTAGGTGAATATGCTGATTATTTTTTGCAGCCCATTGTTCAATCGTACCCCTCATATTTGCAAGAGAGTAAACATCTTATGAACTTGCTTAAGGATATTCTGGTTCAGGATGACACAATCATTTTTACAATTGATGTTGAATCAATCTATACCAACCTGGTTCAGAAAGTTGTCTTGAGAACAACAAGGAGGGCCCTTGATTCCAAGTCCAGACTCAGGGTTGAACAGAAAGAGTTTCTGATGAGATCTTGGAGCTGGCTATGTCTAATAACTATTTCTGGCATGAGGGGTATTGTTACAGGCAGATCAAGGAAGTGGCGATGGGGGCCAAGTATGCTCCCAGTGTGGCCAATATACTCCTGAGTCTTTGGGAAGACCACAGCATATTTGGAACCCACACATCCGAGATCTGCCTGTACAAAAGGTACATTGATGACATTGTGATTCTGTGGAACGGTACAGTGCAGGCATTGGAAACGTTCCTTAATACCATCAACTACAATTGCTATGGACTAAGTTTCACAGGCAATTGGAGTACAAGTGAGATTAGTTTTCTTGACCTAACTCTATATAAGAACAATGGTAAAATCCAAACCAAGACCCATTTCAAGAGTACCAAAAGAAATAGTTATATACCCACGGCCAGTTGCCATCATCCTAACTGGCTCAAAGGGATACCTAAGGGGCAACTACTAAGGATTAGACGTAATTGTGATTCTATGTCAGATTACACGTTTCAATCGAATCTATTGGTTGACAGATTCAAAGAAAAAGGGTACAGGGAAAAAGAACTCAGGGCCATCCAATTACTTACAGTATTTCACGGATGGATAGGGATCAACTCCTGAAAGATAATATCAAAGAGAAATGTGAACTGGACTATGTTCCTTTTCTGACTAGTTTCAATAGGGACTACAAAAGTGTTGAAAATCTTTTTCAAAACACTGGCCAGTTTTGCTTAGGAGACAGGACTTTGTCCAGCTTCCTACCAGAACATCCTACGTTCATCTATCGGCGTGCACCGAATTTGCAAAATAAACTAGCCCTGAATGTATTAAACCCCCAAGGAGAGCTCCCACTTTCTTGGATCTTAAAGGGCTTTTTTATTGTAGGAAGTGTAAAGCCTGCAAATTACCTAGGAATAATATGTGAAAAGTAGAACATTTCACATCCTTCAGCACGGGCAAAGACTACAAAATAGAAAATTTAAATTTAAAAAAAATAAATTCATCACCTGTAAATCCACCTATGTCACGTATCTCATTATTTTCCCGTGCGGGTTACTGTATGTCAGAAGTACCAAGGGAAACCTCTGCACACGCATCAATGAACACCTCACAAACATTAAAAATGTTTTTTCCAAACATAGTCTCTCTAACCACTTTAGAATCCACCATCGGCAAGATCCTAGCTTGGCTAGATTTTTTGGGATTGACAAGCTGGATGCTTATTGGAGGGGAGGAAATATGGTTCAGAGAATATCAAAAAATTAAACGGAATGGATTTATCAATTGAATACACTTACTCCGGCAGGTATTAATGTCGACATTGATCTAAATTGTTATCTGTTCAATTACTGATTCATGTCTATACAGATTGTGAAGGGGCAATCCATTCCGGTCTCATCCCTTTATATTTTTCTTTATTTCATCCAAATTTAGGTTTGAATTTAAATTTATTCAACAGCATTATTTTTATTTGATTTTATTTTATTATTATTTTTATTTTATTTTAATTTATCATATTTTATTATATTTTATTTATTTCATTTTATTTATGTATCCTGATTTATCCATAAACTGACACTTTATTCAGTTGTGTAATCTGACATCTATCCACAAGATGGCAGTTTAGATGTCGTAATCATTTTATAACCGTATTCTGCTTGCTGGCTACAAGATGGCAGTGTTTATTTTAATTTTATTTTTCAATTTTGGTTAATTCCTCTGCGAGGCGGGATGTCACCGGATTGGATGCCTTTGATTGATGTGTGTATTTAAGCAGGCGGCGTGCCCGTTCGTATGATCCCTGATGACGTCAGAACGCACTGACGAAACCGATCGGACGTACCGAATGTGACATGCCACTTCCGTTCGCAACGCAGTTTGTTTGTTTGTCCGCAGGAACCCAGACGTGGGCGATGCGGTTTTTAGCTTGTTTTTAGCCCGTCCAATAAATTTTTTGGCATAATTCACGATGGGAGTTTTCCATTAATTTTCTCCCCATCTATGGCATTAATGGTCTTCATTGACCCATCTCTATTCGGGAGTTCATTTGTATGCATCCAAGCAGCTACAGTGTTATCTGAGTTACCTGAGTTCCAGCACCTGAACAAAGCCGTGATCGTGTGAAGCTTCTTTGGTTGTTCTTGAAGCGTTTTTGACTCCTGTCATGGGAGTCACCACAATCTGGTGAGTAGGCTGTGTGGCCAGTGATGGTGGTGGATTACTGTTGTCTGATGTCTTGCTGAACCCCAGGAGGATTTATCCAGAAGTTTGATTTCAACACTATGTGAACACTTTTTTGAACACACACATTTTTGAAAATTTTTGAATTTTTTGAATTTTTTTGATTATATTCTTTGAATTTAATTTTAAACTGTTATTTTTGTTTTTGACTTTGATTTTTATTTTTGATGTTTGATTGTCTGCGGATTTCACTCAGTTGATAGCTATTTATGAGTATCACTATTGACACAGTTTGTAATTAATTTGTTAATTATTGTCTTTTTTATTTATCTTTATAACGTGCTGCTCCTTAATCAATTTTACATTAGTTTAACCAGCTTCCATTCGCGCGGGTTGGTAGTTTCTACCATTTATTATACATATACAAACTGTTGTAATTCCAACACCGTTCACCTGATTTGCATGTAAATACCCTCACATTAAATCTGAAGGTGTTCCTAGTCTCCTAGTTTTCCCTGTAATTGTTTATTTTTCTTTTTATGTTATTTTTAAGTTACATTTATGGTTTGTATTTATGCAAAGAACATTTTGTTTTATGCATTAACTGATTGTGACATATTTTATATTTAGTTATTTATTTAATCATGACTTTTTTTGTACATATTTATATGGCGATTGTGCACATCATCATCTTTCTATTTGGTAATTTGCCGTTCAACAACAGTTAATGCACTTGAGTGCCCCTTTGTATATTTGGACCCTCCCCTTTTTAGGGGTGGGTTTCCTAATTTCAGACAGTTTCTGACTGCAGATGGGCACCTCTCAAGCATTGGGCCTGGATTGATTTCCTGTCTGTATTTGTTCACTTTTGTGAGTACATCAGATTTTATTCTTTCTGTAATAAAGAGTCATATGATAATGCACTAGGCCGGTGTGCCCTGGTGTGCCCTCTTCCTCTGTCTCTGTTACAAAATCAATTCTCGATCCAACTCATTCCTTGGAATATCTGGATCTAGACCTGAACACATATCAGACCAGAGTGTTTCTTCCACAGAAAACAATTTGAATTCTCCAATCTTAGATTTTTCTAGTCCAGGAATTGTTCAAATTTTTGCTTTTGCATGAGAGTCTTGGGCCTGATAGTAGCCTCCTTTGAGGCAGGCTCATTTGTCCAGTTCCAATCAAGATCTTTATAGCATAACATTATAGCCTCTTGCACATGGATGTAATAATTTACTGATGTTTTTATGTAGATCTTGCTAGCAGAAAGATCCTGAGTAAAAGACCTTGTGTATACATGTATATAAGTTCAAAAGTGTTTATGCATATACATGCATAACATTCTTTTTTATTCTCTTCTAGTTGCTAGTGTTGCAATATACGCAAGTATACACACGTATACATGCATATGTGCATAACGTACTGTTTTCTCCAATGTGCAAGAGGCCCATTATGTTATGGGACAAGTCAACTGTGTCCCTAGAAAGGCTGATTCATTTGGCATCGAGTTTTCCCTTGCCCGGTAACTCAGGAATACAGCTATGGAATTGAGGGGGTTCTTCTTTCTCATGGTCTGTACGATTCTCACAATGGATGCCAGTCTGTCCTGGACACCTTGTTAGTGCAGGGGACTATGGTTTTTGGAAGAGTATGATCTTCTAATCAGCATCCTGGAGTTTCAAGGGATTTGGCTGCCTCTTCAGCACTGGACCATACTACTGTAAAGTAATCAGTAGAACAATGCCACGGCAGTCACATAAATCAAGCAGCAGGGAGGACCTAGAAGTCTCCTCATGGCAAGAGAGGTAGATTGGATCCTTTCCTGGGCAGAACGTTACATTCCTGTCTCATCAATGTATATCCCAGCATAGACAAATGTTGTTCGGCGAACAGCGAACAATATATGGTGTTTGTGGCAAATCCGAAAGCCGCGGAGCACTGTTAAACTCTATGAGACACTAACATAAAAAAACAAGTGCTCATTGTAAAGGCTTATATGCAAGTTATTGTCATAAAAAGTGTATGGGGACCCGGGTCCTGCCCCAGGAGACATGTATCAATGCAAAAAAAAAGTTTTACAAACGGTCATTTTTTTCATGAGCAGTGATTTTAATAATGCTTAACCACTTGAGCCCCGGACCATTATGCTGCCTAAGGACCAGAGGTCTTTTTCCAATTTGGCACTGCGTCGCTTTAACTGCTAATTGCGCAGTCATGCAATGCTGTACCCAAACGAAATTTGCGTCCTTTTCTTCCCACAAATAGAGCTTTCTTTTGATGGTATTTGATCACCTCTGCGGTTTTTATTTTGTGCGCTATAAATGGAAAAAGACCGAAAATTTTGAAAAAAAATGATATTTTCTACTTTTTGTTATAAAAAAAATCCAATAAACTCAATTTTAGTCATACATTTAGGCCAAAATGTATTCGGCCACATGTTTTTGGTAAAAAAAATGTCAATAAGCGTATATTTATTGGTTTGCGCAAAAGTTATAGCGTCTACAAACTAGGGTACATTTTCTGTAATTTACACAGCTTTTAGTTTATGACTGCCTATGTCATTTCTTGAGGTGCTAAAATGGCAGGGCAGTACAAAACCCCCCCAAATGACCCCATTGTGGAAAGTAGACACCCCAAGGAAATTGCTGAGAGGCATGTTGAACCCATGGAATATTTATTTTTTTGTCCCAAGTGATTGAATAATGACAAAAAAAAAAAATATTTACAAAAAGTTGTCACTAAATGATATATTGCTCACACAGGCCATGGGCCTATGTGGAATTGCACCCCAAAATACATTCTGCTGCTTCTCCTGAATATGGGGATACCACATGTGTGGGGCTTTTTGGGAGCCTAGCCGCGTACGGGGCCCCGAAATCCAATCACCGCCTTCAGGATTTCTAAGGGCGTAAATTTATGATTTCACTCTTTACTGCCTATCACAGTTTCGGAGGCCATGGAATGCCCAGGTGGCACAAAACCCCCCCAAATGACCCCATTTTGGAAAGTAGACACCCCAAGCTATTTCCAGAGAGGCATATTGAGTCCATGGAATATTTTATATTTTGACACAAGTTGCGGGAAAGTGACACATTTTTTTTTTTTTTTGCACAAAGTTGTCACTAAATGATATATTGCTCACACAGGCCATGGGCATATGTGGAATTGCACCCCAAAATACATTTAGCTACTTCTCCTGAGTACGGGGATACCACATGTGTGGGGCTTTTTGGGAGCCTAGCCGTGTACGGGACCCCGAAAACCAATCACCGCCTTCAGGATTTCTAAGGGTGAAAATTTTTGATTTCACTCTTCACTGCCTATCACAGTTTCGGAGGCCATGGAATGCCCAGGTGGCACAAAACCCCCCCAAATGACCCCATTTTGGAAAGTAGACACCCCAAGCTATTTGCTGAGAGGCATGGTGAGTATTTTGCAGCTCTCATTTGTTTTTGAAAATGAAGAAAGACAAGAAAAAACTTTTTTTTTTTCTTTTTTCAATTTTCAAAACTTTGTGACAAAAAGTGAGGTCTGCAAAATACTCACTATACCTCTCATCAAATAGCTTGGGGTGTCTACTTTCCAAAATGGGGTCATTTGGGGGGGGTTTGTGCCACCTGGGCATTCCATGGTCTCCGAAACTGTGATAAGCAGTCAAGAGAGAAATCAAAAATTCACGCCCTTAGAAAGCCTGAAGGCGGTGCTTGGTTTTCGGGGTTCCGTATGCGGCTAGGCTCCCAAAAAGTCTCACACATGTGGTATCCCCGTACTCAGGAGAAGCAGCAGAATGTATTTTGGGGTATAATTTCACATATTCCCATAGCATGTTTGAGCAATATATCATTTAGTGACAATTTTGTGCAAAAAAAAAAAAAAATTGTCTCTTTCCCGCAACTTGTGTCGCAATATAAAATATTCCATGGACTCGACATGCCTCTCAGCAAATAGCTTGGGGTGTCTACTTTCCAAAATGGGGTCATTTGGGGGGGTTTTGAACTGTCCTGGCATTTTATGCACAACATTTAGAAGCTTATGTCACACATCACCCACTCTTCTAACCACTTGAAGACAAAGCCCTTTCTGACACTTATTGTTTACATGAAAAAGTTTTTTTTTTTTGCAAGAAAATTACTTTGAACCCCCAAACATTATATATTTTTTTAAAGCAAATGCCCTACAGATTAAAATGGTGGGTGTTTAATTTTTTTTTCTCACACAGTATTTGCGCAGCGATTTTTCAAACGCATTTTTTGGGGAAAAAACACACTTTTTTAAATTTTAATTCACTAAAACACACTATATTGCCCAAATGTTTGATGAAATAAAAAAGATGATCTTAGGCCGAGTACATGGATACCAAACATGACATGCTTTACAATTGCGCACAAACGTGCAGTGGCAACTAAATAAATACATTTTTAAAAGCTTTCAAAAGCCTTTACAGGTTACCACTTTAGATTTACAGAGGAGGTCTACTGCAAAAATTACTGCACTCGATCTAACCTTCGCGGTGATACCTCACATGCATGGTGCAATTGCTGTTTACATTTGACGCCAGACCACCGCTTGCGTTCGCCTTAGTGCGAGAGCAGGGGGCGACAGGGGTGCTTTTTTTTTTTTTTTTTTTTTTTCTTTATTATTTTTTTGCTTTTTTATCTTATTTTTAAACTGTTCCTTTCATTTTTATTTTTTTTTAATCATTTTTATTGTTATCTCGGGGAATGTAAATATCCCCTATGATAGCAATAGGTAGTGACAGGTACTCTTTTTTGAAAAAATTGGGGTCTATTAGACCCTAGATCTCTCCTCTGCCCTCAAAGCATCTGACCACACCAAGATCGGTGTGATAAAATGCTTCCCCAATTTCCCAATGGCGCTATTTACATCCAGCGAAATCTAAGTCATAAAATGCTCGTAGCTTCCGGTTTCTTAGGCCATAGAGATGTTTGGAGCCACTCTGGTCTCTGATCAGCTCTATGGTCAGCTGGCTGAATCACCGGCTGCATTCTCAGGTTCCCTGTTGAGACAGGAGAGCCAGAGAAAAACACGGAAGACGGTGGGGGGGGGCATTCTCTCCCACGGCTTGTAAAAGCAGTCTAGAGGCTAATTAGCCGCTAGGATTGCTTTTACATGAAAGCCGACCGCTGGCTGAAAAGAATGATACCAAGATGATACCTAAACCTGCAGGCATCATTCTGGTATAACCACTCAAAGTTGTGAATGGCGTACCTGAAGACAAAAAAATGGTTAACAATAAAGCACAGTAAACGGTAAAGTATAAAAAATTGCATACCTGAAAAGCAAACATGATAAAGCATAATAACAATAAAACATTGCAGAATAGAATACAGTAAAAAAGAGCAGAACAATAGAGAGAATAGAGAGAGAGAGAACAATAAAACGACAACTATTTTTTTTTATTTTATATATATATATATATATTTTTTTTTTTTTTACACTTTTTTTGTAACTAACCTTTATAACTGTAACCGGTTCCAGGTTCGGGTCTCTCAAAATGCGATGGCATCTTGGGAGACCCTGTGAAAGTGTGCCTAGTCTGTGCAATGCTGTACCCTACGCTAATACTCAACTAGTGTATGGTAGCGTTCAAAACATTCACCAATGCAAAGACCAGGATTGTCAGGACAGGAGGGACAATAATAGCGGGTGTCACGCCTATATCCGCGCTAGCTGCAGACACAATATCTTTTTTGGGGGCGTTCGCTGGGTAGGGGTACTCGGGAGGACATAAAGAAAATGCCTCTCATGCAGCCGACTGCATTTGGTTGGGGATGTGAATGGGGAAGTACGGGCGCTGCAGAAGCGGTGGGTTCCCAATTAGGATTGGCGAATGCAGTAGGAAGGGCACTATGGGCACGACGGGCCTGTGTTTGTCTTTTTGGTGGCAGCGGGACACTACTTGTGCTTGCCACCTCACCAGCTTGAACTGCACTTATGGGACTCGCCACGTCACCAAGTGTTACTGCAGTGCTGGTTTGACTACGACCGGGGTGTACTAGGCCGCTGGCGCTTGCCAGTTCACCAAAACGCTACCAAAAAATCTGTTAGCGATCGCAGGGATCAGGCCTGACTCTGCGAACGCTGCAGTTATGCGTTTTAGTCTTTTGTAAGTGACAGTGATCGATCGATACTGCACTTGGGTGGGCTGGGCTGGGCCGGGCGGAGGGGCAAAACGCAGGTGCTAGCAGGTATCTGGGCTGATCCCACTAACACTGCGTTTGTGAGAACCCTAAACTGCTGGGGATGCTAGTATAGATCTGATCGGATCAGATATTGATCCGTTCAGATGCTATACCACTAAGGGTGGTGTACGGTGCGTGCGTGGGTGTTAGCGGTACTGGCGCTAACCTGACGCTGCCTGGGGCTGGTGCTTGCCAGTTCACCAAAATACTACCAAAAAAACTGTTAGCGATCGCAGGGATCAGGCCTGACTCTGTGAACGCTGCAGTTATGCATTTAGTGTTTTGTAAGTGTCAGTGATCGATCGATACTGCACTTGGGTGGGCTGGGCCGTGCGGAGGGGCAAAACGCAGGTGCTAGCAGGTATCTGGGCTGATTCCGCTAACACTGCGTTTTTGGGAACCCTAAACTGCTGGGGACACTAGTATAGATCTGATCGGATCAGATATTGATCCGTTCAGATACTATACCACTAAGGGAGGCGTATGCTGCGTGCGTGGGTGTTAGCGGTACTGGCGCTAACCTGACCCTGCCTGGGGCTGGTGCTTGCCAGTTCACCAAAATACTACCAAAAAAACTGTTAGCGATCGCAGGGATCAGGCCTGACTCTGCGAACGCTGCAGTTATGCGTTTAGTCTTTTGTAAGTGACAGTGATCGATCGATTCTGCACTTGGGTGGGCTGGGCTGGGCCGGGCGGAGGGGCAAAACGCAGGTGCTAGCAGGTATCTGGGCTGATCCCGCTAACACTGCGTTTTTGGTAACCCTAAACTGCTGGGGACGCTAGTATAGATCTGATCGGATCAGATATTGATGCGTTCAGATACTATACCACTAAGGGAGGTGTATGCTGCGTGCGTGGGTGTTAGCGGTACTGGCGCTAATCTGACGCTGCCTGGGGCGACGCATATCACCGCCGGGCGATCAGGGGGCTAAACCTTTATTCGGTAATAAACGGCGGGTGCCCTGACACTATAAAAAATAAACAAACTAACCAGCGTCAACTGTAACGGTTATACGGTGATCAGTGGTGAAAGGGTTAACTAGGGGGCAATCAAGGGGTTAAAACATTTATTCGGTAGTATATGGGGGTCCCTGACGCTATAAAACGCTGACGGCGAACCTAAATATTTATGTCCCTAACTAGCGTCACCAGCGACACTAATACAGCGATCAGAAAAATGATCGCTTAGTGACACTGGTGACAGGGGGTGATCAAGGGGTTAAAACTTTATTAGGGGGGGTTAGGGGGGTACCCTAGACCTAAAGGGGGGTAATACTCACTGTCCCAACACTAACTGTCACAAACTGACACCAATGCAGTAATCAGAAAAAAAAAAAAAAAACTGCTGGTGTCAGTTTGTGACGGGGGGGGGTGATTGGGGGGGGATCGGGGGGCGATCGGGGGGGGGGGGGATCGGGGTGTTTTGTGTGCCTGGCATGTTCTACTGTGTGTGTGTGTGTTGGTGCACTCACATTGATGTCTTCTCTCCTCGGGCCGGAACGGAAATTACCGAGCCGAGGAGAGATGACATCATTTCCTTTGCTGCTGTTTAGCATACAGCAGCAAAGGAATGATTTGATTGGCCGGCGGCGATCGCGAGGGGGGGGCCACGAACGGATGGTCTCCCCCTCACCACCGATCGCCGGGGCACAAAGGACGACCGCCTCGGGCACCGGGGGGGGGGTCCGATCGGACCCCCCACCCGCGGAAGGCAAATCACGTACACTGTACGTGATTTTGCCTGTCCGTGCCACTTTGCCGACGTACATCGGCGTGAGGCGGTCGTCAAGTGGTTAAAGTGAAACAATAAAAATGAAATATTCCTTTAAATATCGTGCCTGGTGAGTGTCCTGAGTATGCCTGTAAAGTAGCAAATTTTTCTCGTGTTTAGAACAATACCACAGCAAAATGACATTTCTAAAGGAAAAAAGTAATTTAAAACTACGGCTGTAATGAATTGTCGGATCCCGGCCAATATAGATAAAAATCATTGAAAAAAACGGCATGCCCCCCCCCCCCCAGTCTATTACCAGGCCCTTTGGGTCTGGTATGAGTATTAAGGGGAACTCCTCACCCAATTTTTTAAAAAATGGCGTAGGGGTCCCCCCAAAATCCCTACCAGGCCCTTCAGGTCTGGTAGGGATTTTAAGGGGAACCCTGCGCTAAAATGTAAAAAATATGGTGTGGGGTACCCCCCAAAATCCATGCCAGACCCTTATCCCAGCACCTAACCTGGCAGGCTGCAGAAAAAGCATTTTTTCTTTTTTAATAAAGGACTTGTCCCAAGCTGTCTCTTGTCATTTTTAACATTTTGTCACTTTTTTTGGTGAATGAGTAGGGGTACAATGTACCCAATACCCATTCACATAGGGTGGCCAGAATCTGGGGGTCCCTTTGTTAAAGGGGGCTTCCAGAATCAGATAAGCCCCCCTGCCCGCAGACCCCCACAACCACCGGGCAAAGGTTGGGGGATGAGGCCCTTGTCTCCATCAACATGGTGACAAGGTGCTTTGGGGGTGACCCCAAAGCATCCTCCCCATGTTGAGGGCATGTGGCCTAGTACGGTTCAGGAGGGGGGCGCTCTCTTATCCCCCCTTTTCCTGTGGCCTGCCAGGTTGCGTGCTGGGATAAGGGTCTGGTATGGATTTTGGGGGGACCCCTACACCATTTTATTTTTTTACTTTGGTGCAGGCTTCCCCTTAAAATCCATACCAGACCTAAAGGGCCTGGTATGGATTTTGGGGGCAACCCCTATGCCATTTTTGAATAAATTGGCACAGGATTCCCCTTTTTTTTTAAAAAATTGTATTTTTATTGGGTTATAAAAAGAAGAAAAGATACATGTAAACTCATTACACAATGTACATTGAACTAGTAAGGAAAGTGCAATGTTTACAAACATACAAAAAAGATGACAATGCAGAACATTTAGGAGTGCATAAACCATGTCCACAGATACAGGACACAGAGGTGCACTGTATCACTTATCAGAAATTTTAAACAACTTATAGGTAAATATTAGAGTCCAAACCAAAGCACAGTCAAGAATATAAGAAGGGTAGAGGCTTTTGGGAGGGTATAAAGTATTCAAAAGAAGACCATTAAAGCATCAGTTGGCATAATTAGCAATGGGGAGAGGGAGGGAATGAACAGAGACACCGTTATGTTAATATAAATATAAATCAGAAGGCGGTGGTTGGCATAGGATACCCATATCCTGATAGATCCCAAGGTTCCCACACTTTAGTAAATTGGGGAATGGAACCATGCACAGATGCTGTTAGAAACTCCATCCTCCGGATCTCAGCCACTAGTTGCAGAAATCTAGACCATGGAGGAGGTGTACTGGACAGCCAGCATTGAGGAATAAGCCTTTTGGCTGCTAGCAAAATGTAAGGCTCAGTTCACACAGGGGCAACACGATTTCAGCGCGACTTTGGAAGGCGACTTCAACGCGGCTTCAACGCGACTTCAGCGCGACTTTAGGCAAATTGCAACACAACTTCAAGTCGCCTCCAGGACAGGCGACTTTGGCTGTGGCCAATCACAGGATAATCAGCTCTCTGGGAGGGAGGGGTTTGCCTGGGCAAACAAAATTTTTTCCCTGTAAAGTCGCTTGACTGTAGATAGAGATCCGACTTGGAGGCGACTTCCATTGATTTCTATGGTACAGGTCGCCTACCAAGTCGGATCCAAGTAGTACAGGGAGTACGCTCTGAAGTCGGAGCGACTTTAGTAGTGTCTATTAAGACGTTCCCATTCACTGTAATGTGAATCTCTTTCTGGGGCGACTTGGGACGACTTGAGGGCTTACAAGTCGGATCCCAAGTCGTCCTAGTGTGAACCGAGCCTTAGAGATTATTCTGTATGTTTTTTTGGGTACGCCTGGAATAGGGAGCCCCAGTAGGCAATTTAAGGGATCTAGCGGGAGAGTCACATCCACCACCTTCTGTATGAGTTTGTTCACATAGTACCAAAAGGGTTGAATCAGAGAACACTGCCAAAAAATATGGAATAAGGAACCTATGTCAGATCCGCAGCACCAGCAGTGCGGCGAAACTAAGGGGTCATATTTATGAATTACATCAGGGATCTTATACCAGAACATAAGAATCTTAATGGATATCTCCCTTTGAGTGACACATTTGGAGGATTTGAAAACAGAAGACCAAATCTTATCCCAAAGCTGTACTGTAATAGGTCCTGCCAATAGAAGGGACCACTTTTTCATATAGTGATGCATGGTCTCCTCTAGAGGAGTCCACTCATGGAGGATGCGGTAGGTACAGGATATTAAATGTCATTGGTGTGGGCCCTGGGCTCATATATGTTCAAAAGCGGTTGGGTTATCAAGGGTCAAGGTTGAAGATTGAGAGTGAAAGAAGTGTCTAACCTGTAGATAAAAATGGAAACATGGGAGGGTATATCAAACTTCTCACATAAAGTATTGAAGGTGTGTAGTCTATGTGTGATGGGATGGACCAAGTTCCGTAACTGAAAGAGAGGTGCGTGGAGCCATGGGAAAACCCTACCCAGGGACATACTGTCTGGTATGATTGGGTTAAAAAGTATGTTCGCTAAAGGAGGACAAGGTGAGGTGAGTGGATAGTCTTTGGAACATTTACACCAGATGGTTAGAGTAAAAGTCATTGGAGCAGTGCATTGACGCTTATAAATGGGATCCAGGGAGCGAGGGGCGCCCCATATCAAGTAGCACGGGTGGACCGGGTATAGCACTCCTTTTTCAATGGCAGTTCACTGATTCGGAGCGTGTAGAGAGGACCATGAAGTAATGGCCCTTAAGTGTGTAGCAAAATAATACTTGGCAATGTCCGGGGCTCCCAAACCCCCCCTGGATCTTAGGGAGAAAACCACCGAGCTCGCAATGCGATGAGCCCTACCCTCCCATATGAACTCCTCTGAAGTGCTTTTAGCTGAGAAGAAGGCAGGGCAACCGGTAGTGTTTCAAATTGGTAAAGCAATCAAAGTAAAATAGACATTTTAAGGACATTGATCCTACCTAATAGGGACAGAGGATATTTCGTCCAGGCCGACAAGGATTTGTTAATATCTAGAATCAAAGGTGGAAAATTGGCAGAATAGAGGGATGAGTAGGAGGGAGTAAGAAGGACACCTAAATATTTGAGAGAAGCGTTGCACCATTTATAGGGGTATGAGTCTTCGAGCTGAGACAGTTGAGATGATGTAATGTGTATGGGGAGGGCTTCAGTTTTGGAATTATTAACTTTATAGCCAGATATGGCACCAAAGGAAGCCAATAGTTTATGTAACGAGGGGAGAGAAATTAACGGGTTGGTAATGGTAAGCAGAATGTCATCTGCAAAAAGTGACAATTTAAATTCCCCCTGCCGCATCACTACTCCCTGAATGTTCTGGATGAGAGTGGATGGACTCGGCCAGGGGTTCTAAACATAAAATAAAGAGTAGTAGTGGTAGGGGGCATCCCTGCCGAATTCCGTTTGTCATGGGGAAACTGGGCGATAAGAAGGATGACATCCGCACTTGAGCTGTAACAGTCGTATAAAGAGCCTCCAAAGCTTTTAAAATAAGACCACTAAAACCAAACTTTTTTAAGGTGGCAAACATATATGGCCAACCCAGCCTGTCAAAGGCCTTCTGTGCATCTAAACTTAGAATCAGTGCTGAGCGAGATGACCTGTCCAGGAGATCTATCAGATCTATCGTACGGCGGGTGTTATCTTCCGCATGCCTGCCAGGGACAAAGCCCACTTGGTTACTATGTATCAGTTTGGGGATAAATCTGGATAACCGGGATGCGAGTATTTTGGTAAATATTTTATAGTCTGAATTTAGAAGGGCTATGGGTCTATAATTATCTGGAATAGAGCGGTCCTTGCCAGGCTTTGGAATAACTGAGATATAAGAGTGAGAAAAGTGTGGAAGTGTGGAAGTGCCTTTAAGTAGAGAATCATACAAAGATAACATGTGTGGGGATAAAGTATCAAAGAAGGTTTTGTAGTAAGAGTATGGTAAGCCGTCAGGACCTGGAGATTTATGCAGTGGGAGAGTTATGGACAGAAGTTCCTCGGTTGTTATGGCCGCATTCTAAATCTGCTACAGATAATTTTGGAAGGTTTATGTTGGAAAAAAAAGACTCCAATTTTTCCTGGGTGAAATTGAAGTGATTTTCTGGAGTCAGACAGTTATAGAGTTCACTGTAAAATGCTCCAAATATTTTGGACATCTCATGAGGGCAGTGCACTCTAGACCCATCTGCTTGTTGGAGAAAGTCAGGAAATGAACTGAATGGACGTGGGCATAGTTTATTGACTAACATTCTATGGGGTTTATTAGAGTATTCATAAAATTTCTGCTTCGTCCAGAGTAAGGATCTGGCTGTTTTGTCAAGCTGTGTTGATTTAATTTGTTTCCTGAGGGAGATGACTTTACGTAATTTCTCCACCGTGGGAGCACACAACAACCTCCTCTCCGCAGCTATCAGAGCGGATGTCAAGGATTGTAAAAGTCCAGCTATATCTTTCTTCAATCGAGAACTTTCAGCTATGCAAGCGCCACGGAATACAGCCTTGTGTGCCTCCCACAGAGTAGAAACCCCCGCCACTGACCCAGTGTTGTGCTGAAAATAGTCTACCAAACTTTTTTAAAATAGAGTGGGATACCTCGGACTGTAAGAGATGATCATTAAGACACCAATGACAGGATTTGATGTAGGCCTGAGAAAGCATTAGATCCAGGATGATGGGTGCATGATCCGACCATGTAATGGGGGATATGTCTGACTCGACCACGTAGGAGAGGAGTGGGGCTGAGATGAAAAAGTGGTCGAGACGTGAGTACATTTTATGAGCTGGGGAATAGAACGTGAACTGTTTAGCGGAGGGATGCTTGATCCTCCATGAGTCGGATAGTCGGCGGGACCTAATATATTTACGAAAAGCATTAGCTTGGGACGAGATTTTTTTTGGATGGTACAGTACTGAAAGGGTCTGTCTATCTCTAGAGGGTGACATAACCAAATTGAAGTCCCCACCAACAATCATAAAAGGTTGTGTGTGGTATTAAGGGTTATCAAAAAGTTTGTTTAGGAACTCAATCTGGCCCGTATTAGGGGCATAGAGATTAACAAGAATAAAGGAAGCAGACATATATTCACAATTTAAAATAAGAAATCTCCCGTGGGGGTCTGCATGGGAGTTTTTAACCTTGACAGGGCACGACTTCTTAATCAGAATTGCCACTCCCGCCTTGCCCGTGTAGTCAGAGGCAAGGAAGGAGGTGGGGAAAAACTTTGAGGCAAAATTAAATGAACCTCCTGCCCGGAAGTGAGTTTCCTGGATCATTATTATGTCTGCGCCAGATGCTCTGAAGTCCTTCAGAGCCATCCAGTGTTTATTAATAGAACCTAGGCCCTTCACATTATACGACATAATCTTCAGGGCCATGACTGTTTTCTAATCAGATAGTCTTGTGTAGAGATAGTAAAGGGGAGGAGCAATACAATATTGACAATAATGAAATATGTATAATTCTGATTGTGAATGGCATCATTAGCAGTAAGTCCTCGAGATGTGAGTGTTAACAAATGAACTCTGTAGTTAAGACTCTTTGAAGCAAAGAAACAGAAACATTGCGTTTGCAACCTATAAGGCTGATCTATATACATGGACATAAGAAAGAAAAAAAAATAACAAACAAAACAGAAAAAAGAAACAAAATACTTACATTTTCGCAAGCCTGAGATGTTACTGCATCTCAGGGAACCCTGGATATAATCAAAGTCAACTGAAGAATAGGAGCAGACGTTGCCTAAGGTACAAAAACCTCTAAAGAAATGAGATGGTAAAAAAAAATTCTACCCCGAACAAGAAACAGGGTAGATACAAAACTTTATGAAACCAGAGCAGCAAACTTTGTTTCATCTGTAACACGAAGAAACGGAAGGCGAGGAGTAAAAAAGGATTCAAAAGAAGAACAGTACAGAAGATTCAAGGTGGTTGTTTGGAGGAGCGCGGACATTGGGGTGTAGAGAGGTGCTTCTTGGATTTACCCCGAACTGGTGTCCATATGCGGCTAGAAGTATTTGGTGGTAGACATACTTGGGCGGCAGGAGGGATCAGATCTTCTTCCGGAAGAGGAGGCAGGCCGAGGTTTTTCAGGAAGGCCTCGCCTTCTTGTAGGTCACGTAGGGTGTACTGGGGAACCTTCCTTTGACACGGCAAGGTGAAAGGGAAAGCCCCAGTAGTATGGAATCTTATGATGTTGCAGATAGGAGGTGACTGGACGCAGGTTCCTTCGTTTAGCAAGAGTAATGGGAGAAAGGTCGCTAAAAATCTGCAGTTTCCCACCCTTGTACATAATTTGAGATTTATTACGTGTGGCCAAGGTCAGCGCCTCTTTGCTTTCATAAAAGTGAAACTTCACTATAACATCCCTAGGCCTAGCTCCAGCCAGACGTTTTGGGCCCAAGGACCGATGTGCCCTGTCCAGGCGCCAGTCTATGTCCACAACTGTAGGGGCCAGGGTGTTAAAGAGACCCCAGAGATATGTACGTAGGTCAGGATCTCCTACCGTTTCTGGAATTCCTCTAAATCGCAGGTTTTTTCTCCTCTCTCTGTTCTCTAGGTCCTCTTGTTGTAATTGTAACTGAGAAACAGAGAGACGCAGATTGTGATTTTTTTCCTCCATAGCCTGAACATAGTTCACCATCTCATCGAATTTGTTTTCGAGAGTATCCGTACGTTCCCCAATTTGGTTTATTTCCCCTCTCAGCTCGTTTGCCAATTTGCTTACCTCTGCCGAGACATTAAACGTGATTTGTTGAAGCAAAAGCTGTAGTTTAGCGTCCAGGATATCAGGGGTGAGGTATTCATGTGGGGATGATGGGTTGAGAAGCTGTAGTTTAGCGTCCAGGATATCAGGGGTGAGGTATTCATGTGGGGATGATGGGTTGAGAACTTGATTTTGGGTATTGGCTGGTTGAGGGTTCTCTGTATCTTCCGTAACTAGGGATGGATCCATCGTGGCGAATGGGTTCATGGAGGAAGTCAAGGTTGAGGGTTGTGGCCTAGTAACAAAGCGTTCCATATTTGATTCCTCACATGGCCCAAACTGTGGCTTATAGTAATGCTGCTGCTGGCCAACTTTGCCCATGAGGTACTTAAAAAGTATAGTGTTCAGGCAGGGTTACCTCTGGGGCTAAACATAGCTAATAAAACATTTCGGAGGTCTCGGAGAGCAGACTAGGGCCCAGGAGTCACTTAGAAAACAGCTGACATGTTAGAGAGAAGAACTCTGTTAAGCTTGACGGGGCTGATGATCAGCAGCCCTGTGGACCCCTATAGTACTTGTGAGGAGGTGGTTATTAGGGCAGGTGGTCCCCAAAAGTTTTGTGAAAGAATGGCCAGCTAAATGTCAGGAGGGAGACAAATGTGCCTGGGAATCCTTGGAGTACCAAGATGGCCGCCGTCCTCCAGGTGTAGGCCGAAGCCGCGGACTTTCCTGGGGAGCGGCCACCGGACCTGTGAGATCCGCTCTGCCGAGGCCCAAAACCTCCAACCGAAGACGGGCAGCGCTCCACAGGAGGATGGACACCTCCAGGGGTGTCGACTGTGGGGGGATGCTACTCACTGTGGCCCGGGAGAAGATCCGAGGTCGCGACCGGAGGCCTCCACAGAACGGCCGGCCGTGATGTAAAGGAGGCACACAAAGGGAAGTCTCTCACACCTCCCTCCGGCTGAGACACTGCCTAAAGTCCTCCGGAGGCGGATTGTCCCACTATTAAGGCTGGGGTATGCTCTCTTTTTGCGGATGGCGATCCTAAGGTGTTGGAATCGCCGTGCAGATTGTAGGCCCCAAGATGGCAGGGGCCGCCAGGCTGTAAAGTCGGCCGCAGATCCGGAACCAGGCAGCCACACACAGCAATATTCCCCTGGACCAAGGCAGGATCAGTCCCAACACCAGGGAAGGTGAACTAGGGCCTCACCAGGGCAAGGTGAGCGATGGATGGTGGTAGATTAGAGCTGGGTGTGGAGAGCTCAGAATCTGTATGTCTTCCCAGCTTCACGCCCAGGACATGCCCCTCGCACAGGGTTCCCCTTAATATCCATACCAGACCTGAAGGGCCTGGTATGGATTTTGGGGGGAGCCCCACACATTTTTTTTTTCATTTTGGTGAGGGGTTCCCCTTAATATTCATACCAGACCCAAAGGGCCTGGTAATGGACTTGGGGGGAAGAACCCATGCAGTTTTTTCAATTATTTTTATCTGTATTCCCAGGATCCGACAATTCATTAGAGCCGCAATCAGATTTGAATTACTTTTTTTTCTTTAGAAATCTCATTTTTCTGTGGTATTGTTCTAAACAAGGGAAAAATGTGCTACTTTACAGGCATTTTAAGGACACCCCCCAGGCACGATATTTAAAGGAATATTTAATTTTTATTGTTTCACTTTAAACATTATTAAAATCACTGCTCCTGAAAAAACTGACGTTTTTAAAACTTTTTTTTGCATTGTTATATGTCCCCTGGGGCAGGACCCAGGTCCCCATACACTTTTTATGGCAATAACTTGCATATAAGCCTTTAAAATGAGCACTTTTGATTTTTCATGTTTGTGTCCCATAGACTTTAACGGTGTTCGTTTGTTCGTACAAATTTTTTGCCTGTTCGCATGTTCTGGTGCAAACCGAACCGGGGGAGGGGTGTTCGGCTCATCCCTAGTGGCTATGTGGTATTATTACACTCTGATTTATGCTTTTCCTATCCTTAAAGTGGTTTTTAAGCCTTAATGTTTTTTTACCTTAATGCATTCCATGCATTAAGGTAAAAAACCTTCTGTGCTGCACGTGTCCCCCCTCACCCCACTTATACTTACCTGAACCCGATTTCAATCCAGCGATGTGCATGAGTGCAGTGGCACCCCTGGCTCTGTCCCTACTCACTGCATAGATTCAAATTCTGTGATGAGGGAGCGGGGCGGGGCCGAGCCACCCTGTCTGTGTCAATGGACGCAGACAAGGCAGTTCGGGAGCAAGACATCATTAATGCCCCCATAGGAAGTGGTTTCCTATCTGGGCATTTGCCGAAAGGAGGGGCCAGGACAGTGGGGGACCCTAGAAGAGTGGGATCGGGGCTGATCTTTTCAAAACCATTACATAGAGCAGGTAAGTATAACAAGTAAGTTTGTTATTTTAAAGGAGAAAAAAAAGGAATGTTTAATGTTACTTTAAACTTGGTCCTCATCTGTAAGCATGAGCTGAAGTATGCCCAAACTTTAGCCCATTCAACCCCCTGTTCGGCGGGAGTGAAAAATCATATATACAAGTGGTATCAGCTTCTCACTGTCATTAAGAACCACTGACATCACCAGAAATCCCCACTTATTTTAAGCAAAGAAGCAGAGATAGCAGTAACATCACTGACATTTACCAACTATGGCCATGTCCATATGGGGTCAATGACGTCACCACTATCCCTACCCCTTCTCCTTTATATTGCTGATAAACAGCTCAGGAAGCTATCATTCTACCCCAGGATCAATTATGTGCGCCGGTTTGTCAGGTTTTTTTGCGGTGAGTGGAGGGCATTAGACATGTGCAATTCGTTTCGGTTTGTCCGAATAAAAAAATAACAAATTTCAACTAATACGAAAGAAATTATAGCGAATATAACGAATGAATTCGACATGATTCGGTAATTTGTTAAAGATCTAATGAAACAAAAGATCAACTCAAAGTAAATATTACAGTCCAACCAGCTGATTAATTTTGTGCTGGAGGTTGGATTACTGGTAAACTGCATTCCTGAGAACTGAGTGAGAAGGGTGTTGTATTGTATTTGAGCAGAAGAGAAGAGATATTGTCATTGTGTGTGTTAATAGATTCAATAAACAAACGACTTTCCAAAATACGAATCATTATCACGAATCAATATACATATATAAATATCGAATTTCAACTAATACAAAAGAAATTATAGCGGATATAACAAATGAATTTGACATGATTCGAGATTCAGTATAACGAATATCGACACTCTACAGAAATAATGAATTATATGAAAACAAATTAATTTAACATAACAAATATAACAGAACAATTATGTATTTTACGAATGACAACGAACTGAAACTGAACAAAATTTTCCATTGTGCACAAGTCTAGAGGGCATTATAATTATTGATGGTTTTACAATGTGGGACATTTTTGGGGTATTTTTATTATAAAGGGCTTGTTTGGGTGTCTTTACTTTGAGGTTAAACTTTCTAGGTTGACAGCACACAACATGTTATTGACAAAAAAAAACAAAAAAACACACAATCCCCTCCAAGGGTTCCCAAAAAATACATAGTAGATCCTTAGAGGTGTCTGTGTGCTGCAAAAAAAACCACAAAGAAAATGTCAATGAAATGTCATTTGCAGGCAATTTTATAACTTTTTTCTTTTATAAATGTCAGTGCTGCTGCAGTACTTTTTGGATATCACACAGATTTGCAGGGTTGTCAAGCACCTGGGCTTTTATTAGCTAGGATCTTGATTCAGTTGCTTTCCATCTGCAGCTTGGAATGGACGGTGCATGTGTGGCTCCAGCCTTGATCACAGATCTCCATTAGGTATGGTCTTTTTTCATTTGTCATGTATTAGGGCACTTTATTTGTTTTGTATTGATTTCTGGGCTTTTTTGCCTGGAAATTTTTTTATCCATATGCACTAGAGTTGCCACCTGTACGGGAATGACCGGGACAGTCCGTTTTTTGACACTTCTGCCCGGGTTTCTGTTCATCTGACACCCGCACACAACATAAGCCAGTCCCTCCCAACCTGTCAGCTAAATCTCCGCTCCTAGGATCAAAGCTTTTTATCAGCTTGTCTCCCTGGGTGCAGTATTGTCATGGGCCAGAGAGGGGTCAGGAGGTAGGCTGCAACTTCTCTGATCCTGGTGCCTGGATGCCGACGCCCCTGGATGATCTGGCTGCAGAGAGGCAGCGCTTGCAGTGTTGGGGATGTGCCGGCTGGGAACTTCAGGTTAGTACAGCAATGGCAAGGCATGTGCAGGATGGTGAAGCTTTTAAGGGAGGCGGGAGAAGATAAAGATAGTAGAGTGGGTGTAAACATGGCTCAGAGCTGAGGAGGGATGGATGGGGGATCATGTGGATGAGAATGCAATGGAAAGGAGTAGTGGGAGAGAACTGATCCCTGCACTCTGTATATACCATGCCTTGATCCCTGCACTCTGTATATATTATGTCCTAATCCCTGCACTTTGTATATACTGTTTCCTGATCCCTGCACTCCATATATACCATGCCTTAATCCCTGCACTCCATATATACCATGCCTTGATCCCTGCACTCCATATATACCATGCCTTGATCCCTGCACTCTGTATATATCATGTTCTGATCCCTGCACTCTGTATATACTATGTTCTGATCCCTGCACTCTGTATATACCATGCCCTGATCCCTGCAATCTGTATATACCATGCCCTGATCCCTGCACTCTGTAGATACCATGCCCTGATTCCTGCACTCTGTATATACTGCGTCCTGATCCCTGCACTCTGTATGTAACAAACTCCTGAATTCTGCATTGATTTTGTAGCACACTCCTGACCTTTGCACATTTTAAGACCCTCCCACTGCAATTTAGCCAAACCCACTATTTAATGTGGAATGTTCAGGAAGGGGGGGGGGGGTGCGTAGTTAAGCTCCTGCACCTGTTCTGTGAGGAAAAAAAAGCCCTGTCTGGGATGCAGACAGTCTGAGTGGGAACTCAGCAGGGGTATCGTAGAACCCAGTGATAAATCTTGTTGGCTGCACCTGCCTGTGCTGTGTTCTCTCTGCCTTCTCCCCTGTGGCAACCAACCCCCTCCTCTGCCAGTGTCATTAGTACAGTGACAGTGTACAGCATTATCACTGTATTAGTGTCACTGGGGATGTCAGTCCATTGTACCTCCCAGCAAGGGTCTGTTAGCACCAGATTTCCCTCCACTATCACAATCACCGCTAAGGTGTTCGGGTTTGGCTTGAAGAAAAGGTGACAAGTATTGTTTGCACAATTTATTTTAGTGCAGTGGGTCTTTTTGACTTAGTGATACCAACATCCCTCACTATGAGCTGACAGCTTAATAGCTGCACACATCAGCCCTCAATAAGTATGTTTCATTTTGTGTGGTACTAAGTCTCCATTATCAACAGCACTGGTCACTTTGTTTTCATAATAGACACATTTTTGTTGTTTTAGAGTCTAAGCACAGCATATTTGTCTTTCTTTTAGGGATATATAATTGCATTAGGTAATTTTTGATGTGACGGTTTGGAATTTATGTTTTTTGTCTTTTCATTGTGATCTGTTGGGGCGCCTGGAGATCCATATATTGGGCACCTGTTCTTTCCATCTTCCCCGCCTTTCTACAACTCCAGGGTAGAGTCTGATGTGCATCTGGAACCGGCCTGTTACACATTTGGAAGTTTTAGTTATTGGATTTTAATTATAAGTTAATTATATTTTATCTACGGGAAGGCTTTTGGACAGATTTCAGAATTATGTAAGCTTCTAACATCAAGCCGGATGGGGATTATTTTTTATTTTTTTTATACCTTTTAACCTCTCATGTGCTTTCTATCTTCAGATATCCCTGTGTGCTTCTCCTGAGGAAGCAAGTTTTTATCTCACGAAACGCGTAGAGATTTTAAGTACAGACCATCTTGATTTATGGACAGCATGAGCTCAGTTGTCATATGTTGATGTCAGGTCTTTTCAAACGTGAAGGTTTTTGAATGTCATTTGATGATGTTTTTTCACTGTTGGTATACATGTATAATGATATGTGTTTTATAATATATGTATTTTTTTAATAAATGTTCTTATATTTTACCTTGGTGTTGTGACTCAAAAGTCCCATGGGCTGTAGATAGTTGTGGTGTATGTTATATAACCAATTTGGCTCTTTGGGCGCACTATGCACGTCCAAAGAGTGAACCTTTAATCACAAGCTGATGGTGGCAGTAGCAGCCATCAGGCTGTGTGTGTTTTGTATAGCCGTCTCTTGGCTTCAAAGTGAAAGTGATGTGGCAGCTCCATAGCTGGCGATCACTTTCACACAACCAGCAGCGCAATGCCTCCTCCCTCCTGCTGGTGGTCCCCCCTTCTCCCATGGTTCCCGGGCTGTCCCGTGCTCACTGGTGCCTGGGAACACAGCTGGCGGCTGGGGGAGAGATTGCAGTGAGACCAAGGCAAACCCATGCCTTGATCTCACATGCAAACAGTGATGTTACTTCCGCTTCCTGGCCAGCACAGCCATACATCTAACCAAGCTGATCTGTGCTTGGTTAGATAGTGTGAAGGGCAGGGGAGACATTGGGGTCTATTGGACCCCTAATGTCTCCATAAAGAGTACCTGTCACCTGCCCATAGCAATCAAGTAAAAATAAATATAAAAAAAATTATAATAATTCTATATAAAAAGAATTGCCTAAAACCCCTGTAGCCCCACACACCTGCGCAAAAGCAAACGTGAGCCCAGGGTGTGCACATGCATTTAAACCGCAGTCACACCATTTGTGTGATATATCGCCGTGAACATCAGAGTGAGAACAATAATTCTAGCACAACAGCTACTAGTTAATTCTAAACTGGTGAGCTGTAAAAGCTTTTAAAACATCACCTATGTGTATTTTTGGGCACCATCATTTTTGGCAAAATCACAGGCACACACAATTTAAGACATGGAATGTTTGGTATCTATTTACTAAATGCTACCTTATTAATTATATTTTATATATGGTGTGATTTTGCACTAAAATTAATTTTCTTATATTTTTTTCCTGAAAATTTGTGTTTAATAAACAGTTACGCAAATATCACGTGAACCAAACATTTGCAACTATTACCTTTTTATTCTACAGGTCCTCTGCTTTCAGTATATATATATATATATATATATATATATATATATATATATATATATATATATATATATATATATATATATATATATATATATATATATATATATATATATATATATATATATATATTTAAGACCCCCTTAAATTTTTCACTCTTTGTTATATTGCAGCCATTTGCTAAAATCAGTTCATTTTTTCCTCATTAATGTACACACAGCACTCCATATTGCCAGAAAAACACAGAATTGTTGACATTTTTGCACATTTATTAAAAAAGAAAAACTTAAATATCACATGGTTCTAAGTATTCAGACCCTTTGCTGTGACACTCATATATTTAACTCAGGTGCTGTCCATTTCTTCTGATCATCCTTGAGATGGTTCTACACCTTCATTTGAGTCCAGCTGTGTTTGATTATGCTGATTGGACTTGATTAGGAAAGCCACTCACCTGTCTATATAAGACCTTACAGCTCACAGTGCATGTCAGAGCAAATGAGAATCATGAGGTCAAAGGAACTGCCTGAAGAGCTCAGAGACAGAATTGTGGCAAGGCACAGATCTGGCCAAGGTTATAAAAAACTTTCTGCTGCACTTAAGGTTCCTAAGAGCACAGTGGCCTCCATAATCCTTAAATGGAAGATGTTTGGGATGACCAAAACCCTTCCTAGAGCTGGCCGTCTGGCCAAACTGAGCTATCGGGGGAGAAGAGCCTTGGTGAGAGAGGTAAAGAAGAACCCAAAGATCACTGTGTCGGAGCTCCAGAGATGCAGTCGAGAGATGGGAGAAAGTTGTAGAAAGTCAACCATCACTGCAGCCCTCCACCAGTCGGGGCTTTATGGCATGGAGTTTGGTAAAAAAACACCTGAAGGACTCCAAGATGGTGAGAAATAAGATTCTCTGGTCTGATGAGACCAAGATAGAACTTTTTGGCCCTAATTCTAAGCGGTATGTGTGGAGAAAACCAGGCACTGTTCATCACCTGTCCAATACAGTCCCAACAGTGAAGCATGGTGGTTGCAGCATCATGCTGTGGGGGTGTTTTTCAGCTGCAGGGACAGGAAGACTGGTTGCAATCGAGGGAAAGATGAATGCGGCCAAGTACAGGGATATCCTGGATGGAAATCTTCTCCAGAGTGCTCAGGACCTCAGACTGGGCCAAAGGTTTACCTTCCAACAAGACAAAGACCCTAAGCACACAGCTAAAATAATGAAGGAGTGGCTTCACAACAACTCTGTGACTGTTCTTGAATGGCCCAGCCAGAGCCCTGACTTAAACCCAATTGAGCATCTCTGGAGAGACCTTAAAAATGGCTGTCCACCAACGTTTACCATCCAACCTGACAGAACTGGAGAGGATCTGCAAGGAGGAATGGCAGAGAATCCCCAAACCCAGGTGTAAAAAACTTGTTGCATCTTTTCCCAAAAAGACTCATGGCTGTATTAGATCAAAAGGGTGCTTCTACTAAATACTGAGCAAAGGGTCTGAATACTTAAGACCATGTGATATTTCCGTTTTTCTTTTTTAATAACTCTGCAAAAATGTCAACAATTCTGTGTTTTTCTGTCAATATGGGGTGCTGTGTGTACATTAATGAGGAAAAAAATGAACTTAAATGATTTTAGCAAATGGCTGCAATATAACAAAGAGTGAAAAATTTAAGGGTGTCTGAATACTTTCCATCCCCACTGTATATATATTGTTCTGGTGATTAATTAATTGCCAAAAATTATGATTTTTAAATGTATGGGGAAAATTAAAAAAAATTGCTTTGGAGCCGAACTGGTTAATTGAATTGTGCCTTTTTAATGTTTCAATTTACAGTAAGCATTTAAAGCATTTGGCGAAATAGATTTTTTTAAAAGTCTTTTTTTTTGCATGCTAATTTTTTTTTTTAAATCTTTGTTTTATTGATTTTGTGCATATAAATATATAACAAAAAAAACCAGAAAGATCAAGAGGTTCAAGATTGGATGCGTAATCTGTACAGTGAATGTAACGGAAACAGTAAGTCATGTATACTAGTACATAAGGAAAAGAGGGGGGGACACACAGGAAAAGAGGGGGGGGATGAGAGAGCGGACCCCTGCTTCCTGAACCATACCAGGCCAAATGCCCTCAACATGGGGAGGGTGCTTTGGGGTAGCCCCCAAAGCACCTTGTCCCCATGTTGATGGGGACAAGGGCCTCATCCCCACATCCCTTGCCCGGTGGTTGTGGGGGTCAGCAGGCGGCGGCTTATCAGAATCTGGAAGCCCCCTTTAACAAGGGGACCCCCGGATCCCAACCCCCTGTGTGAATTGGTAACGGGGTGCCTACCATTTCACAAAAAAAGTGTCAAAATGGTAAAAAAAGACAAGAGACAGCTTAGGGCAAGTCCTTTATTAAAAAATAAAAAAAATAAAAATGTCCCACGGTGTAGGTTCATGCCACACATCCACTAGATTGTATTGTAAGAGGAATGTTTTCAGTCTAGTAATTTGGAGATGCGAGATTGAACTATGTAGTGTAGTGGAGTCAAGTTAAGGGTCAAGAACGCAATTAAAGTCTCCCGCCATTAGGATAACTCCCTCGGCAAAACCCATAAGGATATGGAGATACTTAAGACATTGAGTGATTAGGTCTTGATTGGGAATATACATGTTTGCTAGAGTGTAGGTTTTGCCGTATAATGTGATTTTGAGAAACAGGTATCGACCCTCTGGGTCTGAGCAGGTGTCTAGGAGTTGATAAGGAAGGGATTTGTGAAAGGCTATGGAGACACCCCTTGACTTCGACTGAGCATAAGTACTGTGGTACCAAGAAGGGAAATATTTGTTGCGTAGTATTGGTATGTGGTTTGAGGGGAAATGAGTCTATTGGTATTCTAACCTTATATTTATGAAAGCCATAGAGGACTTGTGATCTCTTGGATGGTTCGTTGAGCCCTCTGGCATTGAAGGAACACATCTGAAGTGACGCCATTATGGGATGGTCCCGAAATCAGTGGGTCACAGGGGGGGTAGTAGGTGGAAAACAAAAAAGAAGAAATGAAAGGGGGTGATAGAGAATCAGATCCAGACAAATAAAGTAAGGGAAGGAGAGAAGAGAAGTAAAAGGGGAGGGGGAATGGGGGAGAAAACTCCCAATGAAGCTCTAAAGCAGGAAAAGAAAGAGGATGGCTAAATGTAGCCTACAGATATCTGTTAAGCCCAATATTAGGGAGCTAGACAGGATCCTTGTCACCTTTAAAATGGGGGGGAAGTAAGCTAGCTCATAAACGGGTGAGCAACAGGTACCACATGATAGCATAACGTGAGAAACAAAAGAATAACGAGCAAACTGTGCATTGGTTGTAAACAAACTAGAGAAGCACTTTAAAGTACCAACAAAGAAAGGTATTAATGTATAAACACCAGCCTATAATAAAAGGCTAAAATAAGGGGGAGGCCCCACGGGAGACTTGGGCAGGGCAGCTGCAAGTGTAGGAAATTTACGAATTGCAATACAGGGCAGGTACCATTAGGCAGATGTAATCCGCTGCCCCACAGTGCAATTCAAATCCAGGGTGTAAGGGGCAACAAAGAGGTTGCTATTAAAAGGAAGCTGGTTGTGCCTAGGTCTCCCATATGGAACTCCACCTCACCGCTTATTGGGAGATATATTCAAGATCAAAGTGCATCTGGAATGTCAAGGAACAGGGATAGGGGAGAGAAGGGAGATTAGGAAAAAAATTTAATTAAGGGGAGCGAAGAAAAAAAGGGGGGGGGGGGTGAGGGGGAAGGGGTAAAAGAAGAGACAAGTAGGGATATCAGTAGACATTTCCATATACACATAAGATCAAGGCATACAAAATGAGCACCTTGCCCCTCTGTAAGCTTAAAACAGCAAGGCGAGGGTAGCTAAGTGCCCTAGGGCATCAGCCATAACAATCACAGGACATGGGTGCGGATCAAGCTAGACATCAGAGTTCTCTGGGGAAAAAAGGACCATTAGAGGGTGTGAGAGAGGTGTTTCTTGAAGATGGCGTGTGACGTCTCCGTTGAGGCAGAGGTCTGAGGTTCGGTGATAGATAGATCGACAACCAGTTCAGGATATCCGGAGGCACATCCAGAAAGGCAAACAAGTCCGGCAACTGTTCTGGGTCATGGAGAGAAAATCTGTAACCATGGAGGTGAATGAGAAGGCTGAAGGGGTATCCTCAAACATACGAACCACCACACTCATGGATTTTCCCCAGCAGGGGTTTTATTTGGCATCTCATAAAGAGGGTCTGGAGGGAAAAGTCGAGAAGAAGGTGTATAGTGGCTCTGTTGAATTGGAAAGGGCCTCTGTTCCAAGCCCTGCGCACGATTTCTTTTTTGAGGTTGTAAAAATGCACACGACAGAGAACATCCCTGGGTTGAGAGTGTTCACCTTGGAGTGGTATGTTAACCCTGTAGACCCCATCCAGTTCAATCGGGGAAGAAACAGGTATCCCCAATAGATCATTGAAAATCCCAATGACGGTTCTTAAATTGGTGGTTTCTACCACCTCAGGGATGCCGTGGAGTTTGATATTATGCCAGTTTCTGAGGTCATCGTGTTGGAGGCACATGCCGGATTATTTCTGTTGGTAACTACAGCGTGTTTCCTCCAAGGATGTGAGGCGTTGCTGAACAGAAATGTGTTCTGTGGATAAGGTGGCAATCTTGGATTTCAGGGCAGATACAGACTGTTTCACCTTTTGGATATCACCTCAAAGAGATGTTTCCAACCAGGCAGAAAATGTTTCCATATCCCTTTTAGTAGGGAGAAAGAGCAAGATGTCCGACATCTCTGCAGGAGACAACACTGAGCGGGGCTTTTGTGAGGTGGAGGCAGCTGCGGGAGCCAGTGAGTGCTGGCTGTCTATAGTAGGGCTGGTGGAACAATCCTCCCTGAATACTGCAAGGAGATCAGAGAAGGTGGAAGGTGGAAGTTAGGAGGGCAGCTGAGGCTCAGAGATGAGCGGATGTCCTACCATTCATGTATTTAGTGCTGGAGAAGGTAGGAGCAGAGCCGTCTCTCGTGGAGTTTGTAGGCGCAATGTTGCCCTGGGATGCCCATCTCGTACGGGGTGTAAGTGCTACGCGGTGTTAGGAAGCACTGTATGGTGCCAGGTTTTGGTCCTCGGTGTACTCCTGCGAGGCGTACCGCCTCCTGGCATTCAGGTTGTGAAGGGTGATGATGGCACAGAGCCTCGGATTGCAGTGGCGGCCTCGGAGCTCAGTATCCCTGCATCTTCACGCCGCCATGTCCAGCCATGCCCCCTGCATGCTATTTTGTTTTGTTTAAACACCCTTGCCTATTAGCCCAGAAACTTGAACTTTTTTTTAATTTAACAGATTTGGCTCCTATTTATTTTATTGGGGTTTGGGTTCGACACCCTGCTCTAACTTAACCCATAGCAGCTCAGGCCATCGCTTCTCATCTACTTTGTAGGAAAGAGCAGGGCTTTCCAGTGATCCTTGCTATAGACTGGCCCAAGTGAATGTGATTTGCTGACCCAGTTAGACACTCAATAGGCTCTGAAGCATTGTCACAATCTTCTGTGCCAAAGACCAAATTGCTATCCTTCTTTATATTCACTAACTTTAATGACAAGGCTGCAGAAGCCCAGCTCATGATGAGTAAGGGAATCTCTAAGCCAAAAAATGTCCAGCTCAAGAACACCCTAAAAGCACTCCACTAGGACAAAAGGATACTTATCCACTTCATATCCGGGCCATTTCTGACACTTTGCTCCTACATGTAAAAATCATCATTTTTTTGCTATAAAATTACATAGAACCCCCAAACATTATATATGTTTTTTTAGCAGAGACCCTACAGAATACAATGGCGGTCATTGCAACTTTTTATCTTGCACGGTATTTGCGCAGCAATTTTTCAAACGCGTTTTTTTTGGAAAAAAAACAGTTTCATGCTTAAAAAAAAACAAAACAGCAAAGTTAGACAAATTTTTTTGCATTGTGTGAAAGATGAAGTTACGCCGAGTAAATAGATACCTAACATGTCACGCTTCAAAATTGCACACGCTCGTGGAATGGCGCCAAACTTTGGTACTTAAAAATGCCCATAGGCGACGCTTTAAAATTTTTTACTGGTTACATGTTTTGAGTTACAGAGGAGGTCTAGGGCCAAAATTATTGCTCTCGCTCTAACGTTCGCGGCGATACCTCACATGTGTGGTTTGAACACCGTTTTCATATGTGGGCGGGACTTACGTATGCGTTCGCTTCTGCGTGCGAGCTCACGGGGACAGGGGCGCTTTAAAAATTTTTTTTTTTTTTTTAATGTTAATTTTACTTAAAATTTTTTATTTTGACACTTTAAAAAAATATTTTTTTTTTTGATCACTTTTATTTCTATTACAAGGAATGTAAACATCCCTTGTAATAGGAAACTGACACGATCAGTCCTCTTTACAGTGAGATATGGGGTCAATATGACCCCACATCTCACCTCTAGGCTGGGAAGCCTAAAATAAAAAAAAAAAATAAAACGATCGCCGCTTCACAACCGAAGCGGCGCCGTTTTTTTGAATGCAGAGGCCGGGCGTGACGTCATAACATCGCGCCCGGCCTCCGAACGATCATAGAGACTCCGGCGACCATCTGGTCCGCCGGAAATCTCTATGGTGAACATCCGGCGCCGGCGGATCCGCTATCCGACTCACCGATCGCTGAGGTGAGTCGGTAGTAGCACCGGAGGGCGGCGGGAGGGGGGGGGTGTCCCCTCCCGCCGCCCGTAAGAACGATCAAGCGGCGGAACAGCCGCTATGATCGTTCTTATGGTGTACGGAATCGCCGGCTGAAAATGCCGGTATATGAATGATGTCTGTAGCCTCAGACATCATTCAGATATAAGCCCTGAAAGTGGAGGCCGTCATATGACGGCCTCCGGATGTCAAGAGGCTAAGTAAGTTGATACTATTTTTCAATAAAGATACTTTTTAACATGAATTGGAGCTCCTTCACGTGTCATGTCAGGGATACCTGGGTGGCTTTAGTCTAGAGATGGCATTGGCTGTTTACTAGACTCACTTTTTGGTCCAGTCGGCTGCAGTAGATATCTGGCAGAAATTTTCTGATTGTATATGATGGACTACTACTCTGTTTTACTATTCACAGATACAGCTGTAATTGATTACCAACTATTATTGTTGTCACTACCGTATAAGAGGACTGCAGTGCTTTTAGACTGTGTGCTTGCGCTCGTCATTTTTTGGTTTAGTCTGTTCGTAGGTCTGGGCTCCCTGGACAGTCCTTGCTGCAGGTACCCTTACCATGCTTCCAGCCAGGACCCTGGGAAACATAGTAGCATAGTTGGTAAGGTTGAATAAAGACAACAGTCCAGGGCTGATCCTAGGGTCACAGACGCCTGGGTGCAGAAATATTTCTGGTGCCCCCACGTGGGCGTGGTCATCTTACCAACTCCTCCCCCTTACAAATGTTTCTATGGCAATGACTCAAACACAGAGATGCTCCCCTAAGAAGTCTTTGTTACCCTAGGATCCTCCCATGATCTCTTAACAATAAAGCAAATACAGGAAGAGCGTACACTAATGGGACCTGGAGGGGAGTCTCTCTGATGCACACAGAGAGGGCTTCTGTTAGAGAGTCTGTTAGAAAGATCCCCCAGGCATAGTACAGGAGATGGTCAGAGACTGTAGACATGTTACAAGAGATGGTCAGAGACTGCAGACATGTTACAAGAGATGATCAGAGACTGCAGACATGTTACAAGAGATGATCAGAGACTGCAGACATGTTACAAGAGATGATCAGAGACTGCAGACATGTTACAAGAGATGATCAGAGACTGCAGACATGTTACAAGAAATGGTCAGAGACTGCAGACATGTTACAAGAGATGGTCAGAGACTGCAGACATGTTACAGGAGATGGTCAGAGACTGCAGACATGTTACAGGAGATGGTCAGAGACTGCAGACATGTTACAAGAGATGATCAGAGACTGCAGACATGTTACAAGAGATGGTCAGAGACTGCAGACATGTTACAAGAGATGATCAGAGACTGCAGACATGTTACAAGAGATGGTCAGAGACTGCAGACATGTTATGAGAGATGATCAGAGACTGCAGACATGTTACAAGAGATGGTCAGAGACTGCAGACATGTTACAAGAGATGATCAGAGACTGCAGACATGTTACAAGAGATGATCAGAGACTGCAGACATAGTACAAGAGATGGTCAGAGACTGCAGACATGTTACAAGAGATGGTCAGAGACTGCAGACATAGTACAGGAGATGGTCAGAGTCTGCAGACATGTTACAAGACATGGTCAGAGACTGCAGACATGTTACAAGAGATGGTCAGAGACTGCAGACATAGTACAGGAGATGGTCAGAGACTGCAGACATGTTACAAGACATGGTCAGAGACTGCAGACATGTTACAAGAGATGGTCAGAGACTGCAGACGTGTTACAAGAGATGGTCAGAGACTGCAGACATAGTACAGGAGATGGTCAGAGAATGCAGACATATTACAGGAGATGGTCAGAGACTGCAGACATACTACAGGAGACGGTCAGAGACTGCATACGTGTTACAAGAGATAGTCAGAGACTGCAGACATACTACAGGAGACAGTTAGAGACTGTAGACATGTTACAAGAGATGGTCAGAGACTGCAGACATGTTACAAGAGATGGTCAGAGATTGCAGACATGTTACAAGAGATGGTCAGAGACTGCAGACGTGTTACAAGAGATGGTCAGCGATGGCAGACATAGTACAGGAGATGGTCAGAGAATGCGGACATGTTACAAGAGCTAGTCAGAGACTGCAGACCTGTTACAAGAGATGGTCAGAGACTGCAGACCTGTTACAAGAGATGGTCAGAGACTGCAGACATAGTACAGGAGATGGTCAGAGAATGCGGACATATTACAGGAGATGGTCAGAGACTGCAGACATACTACAGTAGACAGTCAGAGACTGCAGACATGCTACAAGAGATGGTCAGAGACTGCAGACATAGTACAGGAGATGGTCAGAGACTGCAGACATAATACAAAAGATTGTCAGAGACTGCAGACATGTTACCAGAGATGGTTAGAGACTGCAGACATGTTACAAGAGATGGTCAGAGACTGCAGACGTGTTACAAGACATGGTCAGAGACTGCAGACATAGTACAGGAGATGGCCAGGAGTCAGCTCACTCTGAATTGTCCATGGCCACTCCGTTGGGTAGAGCCCAGATCTGTATTCTGGCAATGACTCCATTCCTTTCTCCGCCAGGGATGGCGCCAGGCTGTGTGGCTTTCCCTCTGGTGGCACAGGTCAGCGGGGTTCTCTCTCTGATGGTTTTCCCTCAGCACTGTCCTCTCCCTCTGGAGTTCTGGGTGTACTTCCCTGAAAGCTTTCCCGGGCTCCTGTCTCTCTCTCTCTCTCTCCCATTCAGCTGAGCATGCTGTGTGGACTGCAGTTTCCGTGTTACAGTGGGGCTGCCAGTCCTCGGGACTACATGTCCCACAATCCTCTTTTTTCTCCTTTTTTTTTTTCTTCCCTGGCTGATATGAAGGCGGGGGAAGAAACATAGTGCGCTGCTCACTAGTACAGCAGAGCGCGCGCAAGCAGGAGAGGGAGAGGGGAAATAAGAGCCCGCGGCTGCAGTAGCGTCACTAGGCTTGGTGTCACCCAGTGTGGTAAAACATGGTGTCACCCCCCCTCCACCAACTATAGTCGCCCCTCAGTACAGACCCCCCTCCACTAAGTATAGACCCCCCTTCGTCAGTCCAGACCCCCCACTAAGTATAAACCCCTCTCTCAGTACAGACCTCCCATCAGTATAGACCCCCCTCAGGACAAACCACCCCCCTCCATTAGTACAGAACCACCCCTCCTCCATTAGTACAGACCTCCCAGAACAAACCACCCTCCCTCCATTAGTACAGACCCCCAGAACAAACCACCCCTCCTCCCATTAGTACAGACGCCCCCAGAACAAACCACCCCTCCTCCCATTAGTACAGACGCCCCCAGAACAAACCACCCCTCCTCCATTAGTACAGACCTCCCAGAACAAACCACCCCATTCCATTAGTAAAGACCCCCCTCCATTAGTACAGACCCCCCAGAACAAACCACCCCCCACTATTAGTACAGACGCCTAGGACAAACCCCCCCTTCATTAGTACACCCCCCAGAACAAACCACCCCCCTCTATTAGTATAGACCCCCCGACAAACCACCCAACTCCATTAGTACAAACCCCCCGACCAAATGACCTCCCCTACATTAGTACAGACCCCCAGGACAAACCACTACCCCCTCCATTAGTACAGACCCCCCAGGACAAACCACCCCCCTACATTAGTATAGACCCCCAGGACAAACCACCCCCCTACATTAGTATAGACCCCCCAGGACATACCACTCCCCCTACATTAGTATAGACCCCCCAGAACAAACCACCCCTCCCTACATTAGTATAGACCCCCAGGACATACCACCCCCCTACATTACTATAGACCCCCAGGACAAACCACACCCTACATTAGTATTGACCCCTAGGACAAACCACCCCCCCTACATTAGTATAGAGCCCCCAGAACAAACCACCCCTCCCTACATTAGTATAGACCCCCCAGGACAAAACCACCCCCCCTACATTAGTATAGACCCCCAGGACATACCACCCCCTACATTAGTATCGACCCCCCAGGACAAACCACCCCTCTACATTAGTATAGACCCCCCAGGACGAAACCACCCCCCTACATTAGTATAGACCCCAGGACGAAACCACCCCCCCTACATTAGTACAGACCCCCCAGAACAAACCACCCCCTACATTAGTATAGACCCCCAGAACAAACCACCCCCTACATTAGTATAGACCCCCCCAAGATGAAACCACCCCCCTACATTAGTATAGACCCCCCAGGACGAAACCACCCCCCTACATTAGTATAGGCCCCCAGGACAAACCACCCCCCTACATTACTATAGACCCCCAGGACAAACCCCTCCCCCTACATTAGTATAGACCCCCCCAAGACAAACCACCACCCCTACATTACTATAGACCCCCAGGACAAACCCCTCCCCCTACATTAGTATAGACCCCCCAGGACAAACCACCTCCCCTACATTAGTATAGACCCCCAGGACAAACCCCTCCCCTTACATTAGTATAGACCCCCCCAGGACAAACCCCCCCCCACATTAGGTTAATTGAAAACACCCAGGCGGCAGCTGGAGAGGAGAGGACAGTGTACAGCCCTGCCGCCCGGGTGGAGTGTGTCAGAATTGGGCAGTATGCGGGAGTGAGACACAGGAGGTCGGAGGAGGAGAACTGGAGCGCGTTGGGCATGGGCACGGGCCGCCCCCCCATGACGTCACTGCACGGCTGGTCTCTCACACAGAGACAGCCGCTCTGATCTCATTTCGCTCTCCTCCTCTTACAGGAGGAGGGAGGGGGGATGGGCTTCGGCACTCGGCAGGTCGAGGCAGCGACCAGCAGAGAGAGCCGCCTATGGACAAGGAAGAGGAGGAGGAGGAAGGAGGGGAACACTCTGACGCTTCAGCGCCCCCACCTCTGTGGCGCCCGGGTGCACTGCACCCTGTGCACCCCCTCCATTATCGGCCCTACAACAGTCCATCCAGTTCAACCTGTGTAGGTGTGTGTAGAAAATAATTTTCCATATCGCTTTAAATTGTTTACATTAAGATGCACGTCCAAGAGTCTTTTAAAACTATCCATGCTTCCTGCTGACACCACCAATTATGGAAGAGAGTTCCACATCCTTACCGCCCTAACAGTGAAAAACCCCCTACACAGCTTAAGGTTAAACAGTTTCTCTTCCAGTCTCACCGTGTGGCCCTGTGTCCTCTTGCACTCCCAGTGACTGAAAAGTTTCATACTTATGCTGGGATCACCATTGAGATATTTGTACATCGCAATCATATTCACTCTCAAGCGTCTCTTCTCCGGAGAATATAAATAAGTGAGGTCATTCAGTTCCCATATTAACCGGAAGATTTGGCTGCTCAATGACCAGGTCATTTTTTGAGATAAGGCACTGCGTCGCTATAACTGACAATTGCGCAGTCGTGTGACGCTGTACAGAAACAAAATTGATGTCCTTTTTTTCCCCCCGCAAATAGAGCTTTCTTTTGGTGGTATTTGATCACCTCTGCAGTTTTTATTTTTTGCGCTATAAACAAAAGAAGAGTGACAATTTTGAAAAAAAACACAATTTTTTACTTTTATTATAATAAATATCCCAATTTAAAAAAAAAATTAAATAAATGTTTTTCCTCAGTTTAGGCCGATATGTATTCTTCTATGTATTTTTGGTAAAAAAATCGCAATAAGCCTATATTGATTGGTTTGCGCAAAAGTTATAGTGTCTAGCATATATATAGCGTAACACACGATCTGTCTCCTATCCCTTGAGAGAAACGGGATTTGTGTGTTTACACACACAGATCTCATTTCTCGCTCTGTCACGAGCAATCGCTGGTGCCCGACGGCTGCTGGGCACTCGCATCAGCTCCAGGCACATGCTGCGGGCACGCGCACAGATGTGATCTGAGGGGCTGCTGTTACCCACGGTGGGGATTCATCCAGCCACAGTTCCAGAGGTCGGTGTGTTGATCTTGCCACAGCTCCAGAGGTCTGTGTGCTGATCCTGCCACGGTTCCAGGAGTCGGATGGCGACGGACATCCAGCCCTAGAGGGATCCCGGCTATATCTCCAGGTGTTTCTGAGGGCATGGGTCAATCCAGTTACAAGGGAAACAGACTGGCCATTGTTAAGTCAGATCAGTTCCCCTTTATGTCTGAGTGCATAGGCCACTCTAGACCTATTTAAGTTGTTTGACTGTGTTATTTTGAAGTCTGTATTTTGGGTTTTGATTAACACTAATAAAGACCACAGTTTTCCATTCTTGACTATTGAGTGGCTATAGATCACTGTTTGTTTGATTGTGGAAAGTCTCCCAGTAAACAAACTTCCTGTTCACTACATTTGTGTCTGTTTTACTGTGTTTGCAAGTACACTGTTTGCTAGGTGTGCCAGAGGGGCTGAGACAGTTCTTTGGGGTTGAGAGCAGGCTGAACAAACTTAAGCAGCTCCTTTGGGGGTATTGCTACACTGAGATTAAATTACACACAAGTGGACTCTATTTACCAATTAGGTCCCTTCTGAAGGCAAATGGTTCCACTAGAGTTTAGTTAGGGGTATCAGAGTAAAAGGGGCTAAATACAAATGCACTCCACACTTCAGATATTTATTTGTAAAAAATGTTGAAAACCATTCATATATTTCCTTCCAATTCACAATTATTTGCCACTTTGTATTGGTCTATCACATAAAATCCCAATAAAATACATATACATTTTCTCCCTTCACCTTTCAGGACAGCACCTTGGAGAGAGCATCGCTTCACCTCTTCACAGGAAACACTGCGTGACAACGCCCTTTTTAAAGACAGCTGCTTTCACCATGCCTTCAGTTTTAGTGTTTCCTCCGCCATGGAAGCACTGCTTGGGGAACCAGAGGGGCTGTGCTCTCTTCAAGGGGAGTTTTTGAGCAGTACCTCCTTTGCTTTATTCTTTGACCAATCCAGCTCCTTCCTGCACGAGAGGGGGGGTGCTCCGGTGTCCCTTCCTTCGCTGGCTAACAGGGGTAATAGTCTGCTGGAGGTCGTCCGCCCAGAGTGCTTGGGGGACCGCGGGTGTGCTCTGTCTGAGTGTACATGCTTGGTCTCAGCATGTCGTTGCCGAGTCCCGGAGGGTGGGTGACGTCAGCTCTGGGGGAGGAGACTTCTGGTGGGGCATATCAGCAATTAGTTCTGGCTGCTGGAATGCAGGAGGAAGGGGCGGGTCTTCTGGCCAGGACTTCCTTTTGTTTGGCACATGGAGGAAGTTATTTAAAAAGCACACAGGCGGCAGCTGCAGCGTTCGCAATGGAGGAGGTTGGATCGTCAGCAGCGATGGCAGATGCAGGTGCCCAGGTTCCCGGCCAGGCCCAGGTAGGAGAGGTGCAGAGGCACCTCTTTCCTTTTCTTACTGGGTGTGTTTTTTCTTTGTCTATGCTAGGCCTGCAGCTGTCTGCTATAGTGGGAATGTTCTATTATCAGTTCAGCATGGAGGGAGACTCTGGGGCACTTAGGGGTGTTTGCTGTGGGCACTGTGTGTTTCTCTCTGTTGGCAGCTATATATCGCCCTAATAGATGGTGCGGTTATGTCTTGCTTTTTTTCAGAAAGCCACCGCTAAGTCAGAGAGCGCAACAGAGAGAAAATGCCCTTCATGCAAGAACCCATTAAGGGACTCCTGGCCCAAACCGCTGTGCAAATCCTGCATCGCAGGCTTAGTGAGAGAAGAATCTACACAGGAGTGTAAAGAGCTCTTTTCATCTGTCAGAAAAGAACTAGCAGAGACCCTAGGGACAGTATGTTCCCTTCTGAAAAAACAGGGCCAGGGTTCCAGCCAGGAACAAAGCTCCCAATCCAGCCTTCCTCCTACCGCTTCCAGGATTTTGGGGAGTGAGTCAGAAGAAGAGGAACAGAGTATCCCTCCCTCAGCCATTGATTCTGAAGAGGATGAGGGGGAAGAAGAAAATAGATCTTCTAGGTTCAAACTAACGCTGGAAAAGGTGCACGATTTACTTAAGGCACTATATACCACCTTGGAGATTCAGGAAGAGAAAACCCAGCTATTGATACATGATAAAATGTATCAGGGGCTGGAGGAGGCCAGACATAGAGCCTTTCCTGTCCACAAGGTTTTGTTGGATATGATCAAAAAATAATGGAAGGATCCGGAAAAAGGCCAGTTTTTCTCCAAAGCTCTCAAAAGAAAGTTTCCTTTTGCAGACGACAAAGCGTTAGTTTGGAACAAGAAACCAAAAATTGATGCCGCTTTCTCTCTGGTGTCCAGACGGACAGACCTGGCATTTGAAGATATGGGTGTATCGAAGGATGCCATGGATAAAAGAGCAGATGCACTTTTAAAGAAAGCCTGGGACTCGTCCCTATCTAACCTAAAAACGGCGATGGCCGCTATAGTTGTTGCTAGAAATATGGAGTGTTGGCTGGAACAACTCAAAGGTCATGTGGTAGCAGGTACTTCTAGGAAAGTTCTGTTGGAGTCCTTCTCTACCCTGTTGAGAGCGGTAAAATATATGGCTGATGCCTCAGCCGAATCCACCAGGATGTCGGCCAGGTCCTCAGCACTTGTTAACTCTGCCAGGAGGGCCCTTTGGCTGAAAACCTGGTCAGGAGACTCAGCATCAAAGGTAAAACTTTGTGGGATCCCTTTCACAGGTGACCTGGTCTTTGGACCAGAGTTAGAGACAGTCCTTGATAGGACAGTGGATAAGAAAAAGGCTTTCCCACAGAAAAAGAAAGCAGGGCAACAAAAGAAGAATTTTTGTCCTTTTCAACAAGGCCATAAAGAAAAGGATCAAACCCAGAAAAGGCCCTGGAACCCTCAAAAAGGGAGAGGCAGAGGACAGGTGCTCTTTAGACCTCCAGAGCAGAACCCAAAAAAGCAGTGACCATCTCCCAGTGGGCGGGAGGCTACAGGACTTCCTGCCAGCTTGGGAAAGAGCAACAGAAAGTCCTTTTGTCCTGAATTTAATCCATCGGGGATATCAGCTAGAGTTTTTACAAGCACCTCTGAGCCGGTTTTATGTGACAAACCTTCCAAAGGATCAGGAGAAGGTTTTGGCTATGAGATCTCTGTTAGGAGAATTGATGAACAAGGTGTCATCTTCCAAGTCCCAAAAGATCAGGAGGGGAAGGGGTTTTTACTCCCACATGTTCCTGGTCAAAAAACCTTCAGGAAAATTTTGGCTGATTCTCAATCTTAAAATTCTGAACCAGTCCATAAAATACAAAGAATTCAGGATGGATACAATTTTCTCTGTGAGAAATCTACTTACCCCCAGATGTTACATGGCGTCTATCGATCTGAGAGACGCCTATCTCCATATACAAATCGCAGCCTCATCACAGAAGTTCCTGCGATTGGCTGTCAATCTGGGGGGGAGGAAGATTTGGCACCTGCAGTTCAGGGCTCTGCCTTTCGGCCTGTTCTCCTCTCCCCGGGTATACACGAAAGTAGTGGCAGAAGCCCTGTAGACTCTGAGACTGAGGGGGATCTCAACAGTTCCCTACTTTGGCGATTTGCTGCTGTTTGCCGACTCAAAGGATCAGGTAGAGGTCAACCTGCAAGTAACCCAAGCACATCTAAACGGTTTGGACTGGCTTCTGAACCTCCAGAAATCAAATCTGATACCATCTTAAAGAGTAAGGTTTCTAGGGTACGAAATAGACTCAGTAAAACAAAGAATCTTCCTTCCTCAAGAAAAGGTGGAAAAGATGCAGATGGCTCTGAAGATACTTCAAACCAACACAGAGGTGTCCGTAAGGCAGACCATGTCTGTGCTAGGTCTATTGACAGCAGCAATCCCTGCAGTACAGTGGACCAGATTTCATGCTCGGCCCCTACAGGCGGACATTTTTCTGAACTGGGCACACCAGGAACCTTTGGAAAAGAAGTTCAACATAGGGGTAAAGGCAAAAAGATCACTTTGGTAGTGGAGAAATCAGGAAAACACCTCAAAGGGTCTCCCATGGTCCTTCCCGGCAACTTGCAGGTTGACAACAGATGCGAGTGCATGGGGTTGGGGAGCTCACCTCAAGGAACGAACAACTCAGGGGGTATGGTCCAAACCAGAGGCAAGAAGGTCCTCAAATTGGAGGGAGTTAAAGGCTATTCACCTAAGCCTCATTTGTTTCCAGCAGTTTCTAAAAGGTTAACATGTCCAGGTACTGTCGGACAACATGACAACGGTATTATACCTAGCAAAACAAGAGGGCATGAGGAGCAAGACTCTGATGGAGTTAGCTCATCAGATCCTGAGCTGGGCAGAAAAGAATTTGGCCTCGTTGTCTGCAGTCCATTTAAAAGGCAAGGAAAACACCTTGGCAGATCTCCTCAGCAGGAGAGAAATAAGAGAAGCAGAGTGGTCTCTAAACCAGAAGTTATTTGTGATGATCTCCGAGAAGTGGGGCTCTCCTCAAGTAGACCTCTTTGCAAATCAAAGAAATGCAAAAACATTGGCTTTATTCTCTCTTCAAAGGCAGGATCTGGCCCTCGGATAGGATGCATTAGGTCACAGATGGGACCTCCCTTTGTCTTACAACTTTTCTTCCGTTTCAATGAATACCGCGGTTGTTAGCAAAATTCAGAACAGGATTCACAAGTCTGATACTAATCACCCCGTATTGGCCGAAGAGGCCCTGGTTTTCCACCCTAGTGGAACTCTCAGCGAAACCCCCCTGGAGATTACCACTCAGGGCGGATCTTCTGTATCAAGGACAGATTTTCCATCTAGATCCAGCCTACCTCAATCTGATGGCCTATTTCTGAAGAGAAAATATTAAGGAAAAAGGGACTCTCAAAAGCTCATCAACACCCTTCTTGCCAGCAGGAAGAAGGTCACCAGGGCTATCTACTTCAAAATCTGGAAGTGTTACAATTCCTGGTGTTCCAGCAAAAACTTTAATTTACTTAGCGTTATTTCAGTTTTAGAATTTCTCCAGGAAGGTATGGAGAAGGGATTAGCAACGAGTACCCTCAAAACGCAAGTAGCTGCCTTATCAGTTTTTTTGGAAAAAAAACCCTGTCAAGGGAGCCCTTGATAGTTAGGTTATTTAGGGCTATGGCAAAAATTAGGCCTAGACCTCTTTATAAGTTTTCCCAAGTGGCATTTATCTTTAGTTCTTCAGGGGCTCACCATGTCACCATTTGAGCCAATAGAAGAAGTATCATTAAGATTTCTGACACTAAAGACTATACTTCTGGTCGCAGTGACGTCTGCCCGGAGAATTAGTGAAATACAGGCATTATCTACCCAAGAGCCTTTTATGAGATGTCTGCCAGAGAGGATAGTCTGCCTAATGTTTCCTCTGTCTTTCACCGGACGCAGGAGATCATTCTCCCTACCTTTTTGTCCCTTGCCTTCTGGGCCAGGTGAAGAGGCCTTCCACACTCTGGACATTAGAAGGTCTCTCCTTAGGTGTTTAGAGGTAACAAAGAGTATTAGGAAATCATCTTCATTCTTTGTCTTGATGGAAGGAAGTCGCAAGGGGAGTAAAGCCTCCAAAAGTACCCTAGGAAGATGGCTGAAAAAAGCCATTAAAGAAGCTTACCTATCCTTAGATCTGGAACCTCCAGAAGGAATCTTGCCTCATTCTACGCAGACTGTGGTGGCTTCTTGGGCAGAGAGGACCGGGGCATCACCTGAGCAAATATGTGAAGCTGCCACGTGGTCCAGTTTTTCAACTTTTATAAGGCATTACCATTTGGATCTAATGTCAGCCTCAGACCATTCCTTTGGTAGGAAGGTTTTACAGGCAGTGGTCCCACCCTGAAGTAAGTACTTGGTTATTATCTCCAAGCTGCTGTCCTGAAAGGCGAAGGGAGAAAACCTTAGTTAGACTTACCGGTGACGGTATTTCTATGAGCCTTTCAGGATAGCAGCCTACTTCCCTCCCTAGGTGATCATATGTAAAGTATAATTATGGGGCTTGGTAATTGTCTGTTTATATCTTCCAGCATGTCGGAGCTTTTCTCAGTAATAAATTAAGGCATGGTGGAAGCAGCTGTCTTTAAAAAGGGCGTTGTCACGCAGTGTTTCCTGTGAAGAGGTGGAGCTATGCTCTCTCCAAGGTGCTGTCCTGAAAGGCTCGTAGAAATACTGTCACCGGTAAGTCTAACTAAGGTTTTTGGTTATAACATGACAAAATGTGGAAAAGTTCAAGGGGTATGAATACTTTTTCAAGGTACACCATGTGATAGACTCGCCCAGAACAGAAAGTATACTGTATACTGTATGTTATTCCAAAACAAAGGTGACTGAGCTGTGTTTATATGAACTCTTACCACAGTTGCAATGTATATAGAAATTTCTGTCACTTCTGAGGATTTTGAACATTCAAAGCTGTTTCCGATATTTTTCTCTTGCTATGTCTGATTGTCCTCTCTGACAAATGCTGATCTTGATATCTGTTTGTACTGATGGATACAATTAGGAAAGAGCAATCACTGATCATGTCTCTGCCTTGAACAGCACATCCTATTAAATTTGCTTCACTGCTCAGATTGAAAGAGGTGACAAGAGGATATGACAGGTAAAGGAACATGAGTCAGAATAAAATTTGTGTATGGTGATATGAAGAAAAAGAAATAGTTTGTTTTTCTGATTTTTATATCATCAAATTACCACAGAAGAATGAATTTAAGTGAATAGACTAAACTGGGGAGAGTTAAAAAAGTAAACTATAAGAAGAATTTGTGACCTAATATCAACACCAACGCTGCATGGTATATATATATATATATATATATATATATATATATATATATATATATATATATATATATATATATATATATATATATACACATATATATATATAAAATTATCGTATTTATCGGCATATAACACGCACCTTCATTTTAGGAGGGAAATTTCAGGAAAAAACTTAAATTTGAAATAAAGAACTTTGAAGAAAAATAAGGATCAGTGCCCATCAATGCATCCTCACCATTGCCCATCTGCAGCTTGATCAATGCCCATCTGCAGCCTCACAATTGCCCATGAATGCAGCCTGATCAATGCCCTTCTACAGAGGCCTGTAGAAGGAGCTGATGCTCTGAGCGCATAGCCTCTTTTCCTCTCCTGGTGTCTCTCTACTTCCTGTTGATGTCATCTCCCTGTGCTCCACGGTGGCCCGGACCAACTTCCTAGTGGCCACAGGACAGATTGAGGCTCCCCAGTCATCTGCCAGATCCATGGACACTCGTTTTGGATACCGATCTACACCTGCAGACACCACTATTTACAGATGAGCCTGTTTTTATGTTATTTCTTGTAAGTGCATTACTTACTTTTCTAATAAATCACATTTAATATACTACACTCAGGTTGGCACTTCCTGTCTCTCTCCCTCTTCATCAATCTGCTTACAGAGCTGGCTTTTCTTTGAGGATAGCTGCCTCCTGCCACCTCACCCTAAGAACTGTTGCTGTATGGACTATTGAGCCATTATTGCTCTCATATTGCCTGCTATATTACTTAATGTACACAAATATTTGCGCTTACAGTTTTTTCTTTTTATCAATGCCCATCTACAGCCTCACAATTGCCCATCTGCAGCCTGATCAATGCCCATATGCAGCCTCACCATTGCCATGAATGCAGCCTGATCAATGCCCATCTGCAGCCTCACCTCAGATTACTGTTGCCTCGGAGGGGACAGGGAGGGGGGGGGGGCGGGACAAGCACCGTCAGATTACATACAGCGAGAATCTCCTGTTTACTCTGCGGACCCTTTAATACAAAGTCCCGCCTCCTTGACCGGCTTCTATGATAGACAGAACACTGGTCCAATGCCGGCCCAAGAGATGGGAATTCCCATTACGGAGGCTGCTGAGTAAACAGGAGATTCTCACTGTATGTAATCTGATGGCACTCGTCCCGTCCCCCTCCCCGTTCCCTCCTAGGCAGCCCAAATTGCAGTATCGCGTATAACATGTACACACTATTTGCATCCGATTTTCAGGGTTAAAAAGTGTATGTTATATGCCAATAAATTCAGTATATACAATGCCTTGAAAAAGTATTCATACCCCTTGATATTTTCCACATGTTGTCATGTTATAACCAAAAACGTAAATGTATTTTATTGGGATTTTATGTGATAGACCAACACGAAGTGGCACATAATTGTGAAGTGGAAGAAAAATGATAAATGTTTTTTTCATTTTTTTTTACAAATATGTGAAAAGTGTGTTGTGCATTTGTATTCAGCCCTCCTGAGTCAATACTTTGTAGAACCGCCTTTCACTGAAATTACAGCTGCAAGTCTTTTTTGGGGATTTCTCTACCAGTTTTGTACATCTAGAGAGTGACGTTTTTGCCCTTTCTTCTTTGCAAAATAGCTCAAGCTCTGGCAGATTGGATGGAGAGCATCTGTGAACAGAAATTTTCAAGTCTTACCACAGATTCTCAATTGGATTTAGGTCTGGACTTTGACTGGGCCATTCTAACACATGAATATGCTTTGACCTAAACCATTTCATTGTAGCTCTGGCTGTATTTTTAGGGTCGATGTCCTGCTGGAAGGTGAACCTGGGGGAGCAGGTGTGTTAAATTTGGTGTTATTGCTCTCACTCTCTCATACTGGTCACTGGAAGTTCAACATGGCAGCTCATGGCAAAGAACTCTCTGAGGATCTGAAAAAAATAATTGTTGCTCCACATAAAGATGGCCTAGGCTATAAGAAGATTGCCAAGACCCTGAAACTGAGCTGCAGCACGGTGGGCAAGACCATACAGCATTTTAACAGGACAGGTTCCACTCAGAACAGGCCTCGCCATGGTCGACTAAAGAAGTTGAGTGCATGTGCTCAGCGTCATATCCAGAGGTTGTCTTTGGGAAATAGACATATGAGTGCTGCCAGCAATGAGTGCTATCAGGTTAAATGGGTGGGGAGTCAGCCTGTCAGTACTCAGATCATACGCCGCACACTGCACCAAATTGGTCTTAATGGCTGTCGTCCCAGAAGGAAGACTCTTCTAAAGATGATGCAAAAGAAAGCCCGCAAACAGTTTGCGAAAGACAAGCAGACTAAGGACATAGATTACTGGAACTATGTCCTGTGGTCTGATGAAACCAAGATAAATTTATTTGGTTCAGATGGTGTCAAGCGTGTGTGGCGACAACCAAGTGAGGAGTACAAAGACAAGTGTGTCTTGCTTACAGTCAAGCATGGTGATGGGAGTGTCATGGTCTGGAGCTGCTTGAGTGCTGCCGGGGAGCTACAGTTCATTGAGGGAACCATAAATACCAACAGTACTGTGACAACTGTTTCATATCCAACTTTTGAATACAGGCATCTTTTTTTTTTCTTTTTTCAGATGATAGAACTGTCCTAGGAAATAATAATCCAGGGTAGGGGTGATCAACCCACACAGGAACCAAATGTTTGAGGTAGGGATGACCCCAGAACGTTATAAGACACACCCTAACAATAGAGGTTTGAGGGTTAGGAAAATACATTGAGCAATTAGGGCAGATGATAAATATATAAGATCATCCAATGAGATAAAGTAGGGTCTATAACATATAAAATATACATTCTCTGGCACATATACGGTTTAATATTTTGCAAGGATAAAACTGGGATAAAAATTACTTAAAAAAAAATTATACAAAGATCAATAGTCCCACCATCTAATGATATACTGAAACCTGTTTCCTCTGATTATTGCACATTTAATTTTAGAACTCTCAGTTGAATAGAATAATGTCTACTATTATTATATATATAGTATCTCACAGATGCATTGATTGAGTTGCTGCCATGTGATTGGCTGATTAGCAATTTGTGCTACCAAGTAATTGAACAGGTGTACCTAATAAAGTGGCCATTGAGTGTATAGATACAGTGTCTCACAAAAGTAAGTACAACCCTCACATTTCTGTAAATATTTTATTATATCTTTTCATCTGACAACACTGAAGAAATGACGCTTTGTAACAATGTAAAGTAGTGAGTGTACAGCTTGCATAACAGTGTAAAGTTGCTGTCCCCTCAAAATAATGCAACACACAGCCATTAATGTCTACACCGCTGGCATCAAAAGTGAGTACACCCCTACGTGAAAATGTCCAAATTGGGCCCAATTAGCCATTTTCCCTCCCCGGTGTCATGTGACTCGTTAGTGTTACAAGGTCTCAGGTGTGAATGGAGAGCAGGTGTGTTAAATTTGGTGTTATCGCTCTCGCTCTCTCATACTGGTCACTGGAAGTTCAACATGGCAGCTCATGGCAAAGAACTCTCTGAGGATCTGAACAAAATAATTGTTGCTCTACATAAAGATGGCCTAGGCTATAAGAAGATTGCCAAGACCCTGAAACTGAGCTGCAGCACAGTGGCCAAGACCATACAGCGTTTTAACAGGACAGGTTCCACTCAGAACAGGCCTCGCCATGGTCGACTAAAGAAGTTAAGTGCATGTGCTCAGCATCATATCCAGAGGTTGTCTTTGGTAAATAGACATATGAGTGCTGCCAGCAATGTGTGCTGTCAGGTTAAATGGGTGGGGGGTCAACCTGTCAGTATTCAGACCATACGCATCACACTGCATCAAATTGGTCTTAATGGCTGTCGCCCCAGAAGGAAGCCTCTTCTAAAGATGATGCACAAGAAAGCCCGCAAACAGTTTTCTGAAGACAAGCAGACTAAGGACATAGATTACTGGAACTATATCCTGTGGTCTGATGAAACCAAGATAAATTTATTTGGTTCAGATGGTGTTAAGCGTGTGTGGCGACAACCAAGTGAGGATTACAAAGACAATTGTGTCTTGCTTACAGTCAAGCATGGTGGTGGGAGTGTCATAGTCTGGGGCTGCATGAGTGCTGCCAGCACTGGGGAGTTACAGTTCATTGACGAAACCATGCATGCCAACATGTACTGTGACATACGGAAGCAGAGCATGATCCCCTCCCTTCGGAGACTGGGCCGAGGGGCAGTGTTCCAACATGATAACGACCCAAAACACACCTCCAAGATGACCACTGCCTTGCTAAAGAAGCAGAGGGTAAAGGTGATGGACTGGTCAAGCATGTCTCCAGACCTAAACCCTATTAAGCATCTGTGGGGCATCCTCAAATGGAAAGTGGAGGAGCGCAAGGTCTCTAACATCCACCAGCTCTGTGATGTTGTCATGGAGGAGTGGAAGAGGAATCTAGTGGCAACCTGTGAAGCTCTGGTGAACTCCATGCCCAAGGGGGTCAAGGCAGTGCTGGAAAATAATAGTGGCCACACAAAATATTGACACTTTAAGCGCAATTTGGACGTTTTCACTTAGGGGTGTACTCCACTTTTGTTGCCAGTGGTTTAGACATTAATAGCTGTATGTTGAGTTATTTTGAGGGGACAGCAAATTTACACTGGTATACAAGCTGTACACTCACTACTTTACATTGTAGCTGTCAGGAAAATGCCCGTGGGACTGCCAATCCTGCCAGCACCCGTCATGGTCACGCCGGGCGGATTCCTGTGCACATGCGTGCACACAAGTGGGTGCACGCAGCTGCGCAATGGCGGGTGTGTACAACGTGACAATTGTTGGCGCCCTCTGGCCTATTTAAGCCTGCTGCAGATGCATGCAGGTTGCTGGATTATTGTCAGCTTCCTGCGTCTTCTGTACCTACTATCTGCATTCGGTTTCTGTTTACTACTCGGCTTGCCTGACTCCTCCTGCTCTCCGTTTGCATCAACCCCCAGCTTGGGCTTAACTATTCTCCAGTCTCTGCACCTGTACCTTTTGTTGTCCGCACGGTATTTGACCCCTGACCTGGCTTCCGACCTTTCTCCCGGTTAATCCTGCTGTACCTTACCTCAGTCTGATCCTGTTGTGTATGACCCTCTGGTTGCTCCTCTGGGATCTCTCCTTGCACGGCTGTCTAATCAGGTAGGTTGTAAAGGCAGAAGTTTTTTTTATCTTAATTCTATGCATTAAGACAAAAAGCCTTCTGTGTGCACAGCCCCCCTAATACTTATCTTACCCCATCTCTTTACAGCGATCTCAACGAGTCCCTCGGTCATCAAGGACTCTCCCTCCTGATTGGCTGAGACACAGCAGCAGAGCCATTGGCTCCTACAGCTATCAATCAAAGTCAGTTAGCCAATCAGGAGAGAGAGGGGGTAAGGCAGAACCACAACTCCATGTCTGAATGGACACACAGAGCTGCAGCTCGGCTCGGGTGCTCCCATAGCAAGCTACTTGCTGTGAGGGCATTTGACAGGAGGGAGGGCCAGCGAAGAGGGACCTGAGAAGAGGAGGATCCAGGTTGCCCTGTGCAAATCTACTGCACAAAGCAGGTAAGTATATAAGTATTTTTTTTTTTTTTTTTAAACAAGACTACAATCACTTTAATTACAATACGTAACTAAACCATTTATATATCCAAGTTAATTATTTAAAGGTTTAAGTGATAATTTAAAGGCTGGTAAGTAAACCTGTAATAGGTGTGCTTCTTTATATGATAATGGTACAACATAAGCTGCATTCCCTAGCATGAGTTTTGCACAGGTTTTCTCTATGTGGCTGCATGCGACAGAACCCCCACTCAGACCTTCTGAATTATTACTACAGAGAGGAGAGTCCTGGCTGCAGTTTCTCACTTACCTGAGAGCAAATAAATGGGCACTGTGTGATCTGCTTCTATTAACATTTAAAAACAATTACACTCTGGGAGAGGCAGCTTGCGCCAACACTGAGAGCTGTCATAATGCAGCAGAGTGAGGAAATAAGGCCATTAAGTTTGCAAGATAACGAGTAGTATTTTCATTGCTCTTAAATGATTTTGCTTTTTGGCTAATGTCTTCCACCTGTAGTGCTGGAACTTAAATTACACTGCTTGGAGCCATCCAAAAATACTATTCACTCTGTGTATCTTGGCTAAACAAATATGACTTTAATGGTTTGGTTGCAATATCAGAAAATGTTATTCCGTTCTAAAAGTACATGTGTGACACCTGTCTAGAGCTACGTCAAAATAATATCCAGCTTTATAAAGAGTCAGACCTTATATAGTGGACTGCAAGAGAACTGCCCCTGAAATGGGCAGGAGGATTTTTCAGTGGGCCCTGCTGTTTACAAGTATATTATCAGGATGCATTTTTTTTTCTCTTCTCTGCACAGAAGGGTCTACCCCTAGCTCATCCTCTGATTGGCTGTTGTTAGGCAAACTTTCATGCAGATCAATCCTTCCTACTCTAATCTTTATAATTTGATAGAAGTAGCTGATATGAGAAACAGCCCCGGGCACTGACCGCAAGGGAGAAGCTTAGAAGGAGGCTACATCTGTAAGTTGTTTCTATACAACAGAGTATTTTTTTTCCCTGTTTGCTTTTATTTTTTTCAAAAAGTAATTTTATTGAAAATATATTGTAACAAGATACCAGTATCTTCATACAATCGTTTAGGAATCAAGGAACAGTGGTTGTTGTAGTTAAGACAAGTGTGTCAAAGATTTGGCTACTAAAAAAAGTCTCATATGTAAACATTTCAACATACATAAGGCGGATAAGTGCTATGTCTAGTAGAAGAAAAAAAACAATACATTAACTTTGGAGTAGATATTACTAGGTACCATGGCATATTGTTCCATCTTGTGGTATGACCAGTGAGGGGAGGTTTCACTTTGTAGAGTGATGGTGTGGGAGTTTGTATGATAATTAAATCCATATGGAGTGTGAAGTTGCTGGCCGGGTGCTCTGTTACGAGGACCCGAATAGCAACAGGTATTAGGACAGGGTCTTGATGGATAATGAAAGACATAGGGATGAAGGGCGGGGGGTAAACTCTAGCAGTTGGTGTCATGTATAGGGACATGATTGAGTTGAACATACGGTTTTGAAGTCCTATGCATCTCAATACTGCTCCCATATAGTCCCTGGCCAATCTGTTAAACGCCTTCTCCGCGTCCAACGACAGGAAGAACCCTTTATGCTTGTTGGTTGTCATCCAGTGGTGGAAATTTATGGCTTTGATAGTGTTATCTCTTGCTTTTCGTCCCGGAATGTAGCCAACCTGGTCTTTTTCTATTAAAGATGGTAGAAGAGGAAGCAAGTGATTGGCAAGGATTCTGGCAAAAAGTATCAACATTTAGTAGGGAAATCGGCCTATAGTTCGTAACTAGTGTCGTGTCCTTCCCCTCCTTTGGTATAACTGTAATGTGTGCTTCAAGAAGTCTGTGGAAGGGCAGAGTATTTTTAAGTTGGATGTTTAACTTTAATAAGGTCCTGTTCTGGGACTTTACATCAAGAGGCCCGAGTCATTCTGTTTTCAGCTCACCGTATGATACAAACTGGACACTTGAGCTCTCTTAATCTCTTAATCCTCTTGATTTATCCTTTTATTGGGATCTTTTTTTTTTTTCCTTGGTTTTTGTTATATGCAATGTAACTATCTCATTGGTTACTTCTCTTTTAACTGTTCGAATTTCTTTGCAAATAAAATCTTTTGTAAAACAGAATGTTTTCAAGTTTATCTGTAGGAAATATCTGCATTTGTTTTGCAAACTGTTTTGAGAATCTTGCTCAGAGTTCAAAGGTAAAAAAACTTTGCAGTGTACCTGTCTGAAGTCTATGCAAGGCAAATCTTATCATTCCTATCTGCCCATTTGTAGGGATAATAAGCAAGCTATTGTCAAACAAAAGGCATGTGAAAACAGGCACAGCTATAAGGGCCATGGATCAAAGCCAAAATTAAAACAAATATAAATATGAAAAACAATATCTCTCACTACAAAAAATAGCATACTCTCGCTAACAGCTCCTACTTTGTCTAGGTTAAAAAAAATGAAAATTTTGGCCATGAGCAGGAGAGCACCAGTCAAAAACTCTTGCATATGGAAGCAAACAAAGGTAAACAACTAGCTAGCATGTCTTTTTAAAGTTTGGTTAACTTTGTCATACATTCATACATTTTGCATTTTATTCTTCTAGAGTAAACGGCAATTAAAGCACCATTTAATTATGTACTAATATATATATATATATATATATATATATATATATATATATATATATATATATATATATATATATATATATATATATATATATATATATATATATATATATATATATATATATATATATAATATATATATTTTTTTTTATGTATAATTTTATTTTTTTACAAAGTGGAATTAAAATAATTAATTATCGAAGTAGAATGGTCATATTTGCTGAACACCACAATCATTATTTTCAGAGTGAATTCCAATAACAGATCCCCTTAACTTGTTGTACCGCTGTTCTAGAATAAAAGGCAAAAGTAGTGAAGCAAGGAAAAAATTCTATATTTAGGATGTGTTTCAGAAACCTTTTTCTTCCAGGATAATATCAGGGACCGCAGGTTCTGGGGAATTGTGAAGTTTTGTCATCTGTAAACTAGGTGAGTAGCAAAATGGCTGAACTCATTTCAAAGATTCCAAAGTCTACAGTCATTAAAATGAGTGATTCTTTTGAATTTGCAGTCAGCAACAAACTAAAAGCAGAAAAAGAGGAAAATGGAAAGAAAAGGGACCACAAGAAAATGTGTGAATTTAACAAAAAGATAATGCATACCCCATTCTGGGAAGAAGGATTGCAAAGTTAACTCTTTTCAATTTTCAATTGTAACAATTTTACAAAAGAATTGTGCTGCCTGATGAAATTTAAAGGAAGAAATATAAATTAACCAATTGTTTGCCAGAGATTGGAATGGACCTAGTAAACATTATTCTAATTTTCCATTAAAAAAATAAGCGTGCAGAACAAAGATAAGATATGAAGAGGAATGCCAGCTAAGAATAATTTTGTATTTTAACATAACCCTGAGTCAAAAGTCTTAAATTTGATTCTTAAAGCTAAGCATAAAGAAAAATAAATAGTACTGGCTCCCTTCCCTACTCTTAGCCTCTACAGATGCATCCAACTTTATTTATCAAATCCTCAAAGACTGCATAAAATATTTCCAGGTAGGTATACATTTCCTACAGAACTAGTGTTGGCACATTATTATGTAGGTATTGCCTGCAAATTAAGTAAATCTCAATAAATAGAAATGTATTTTCAAAGTGAGAAATAAATGAAACAGAAAAATGGCTTAGAACAGGATAAAAAAGTTTTTAATAAAAAAGTATTAAAGTTTGTACTGCCTGTTATTAAAGCCTGGGTAAACAGCAGTTAAGAGAATCCATAGTGTTTTATGTATTTTCTTTTTTATGTTCAGTGCTAAAAATATATATTTTTCTTATTTTAGGAAGGTAAATACGAAATATTGTTTCTGAAGGTATCATGTTTACCACTTGAAGCTGACAGGTGGAACACCTTGCCAAAGTTGCATGCTCTATAAGATTTTACAGAAAATTGTGGATCTACAAATGAAAGGCCTAAAAAAGGCCTTTCTAAAAAAAAGTAGAGTACAGTTAAAAGAGAAGTAATCAATGAGATAGTTACATTGCATTGTAAAAGAAAACAGTAATGGCAAAAGCATGGTACCCTTGTAGGATATAACAATTGTACATTTGAAGTCTGCATAGTTCCAGGTCACTGAATGAAAATGCATTAAAGCCAGCTGGTCTTCAGGGGGCATGATGGTGTGTTTTCAGGCCGTCCAGCCTCTTTGTGAAGCCATACCCCTTTCTTGGAATGCTGGTCTATTTATGCCCAAGTGTGATTAAGAAGCACAGTGGGAATAAATAAATAAATGTGGCTTGTAGCAAAATGATGCGTTGTGGGCCTAATGGTGTTGTGCTATAAACAACTAGTCCATATAAGAACAAAGAATTATTGAAACTAGAAAAATAGGTGGAAATGAGGAGGGACAGACACCGCGGAAACAATATTGTGTGGTGTTGCAAAACCAAAAAATACTAGCGATATTGGGCAATGCATAAAGGCACAATATAGGCAAGATATGAGTAAAATTGGAAACATTGCATAGCACTATTACAATATAGGCTAAAAACTTTGGGCACAACACACGATTTACTAACAAACCTTAAATATTTTTTAGCTGAGGTTGAGCTGCAGAAACATTGTGTGGAACCTTTACAGCACTGGGGCACCAGAATAGGCTGTAAAGTTTTAGACAGAACACATATATGCAGCATATATTTATAGGGCCAAAGCACCAGAATAGAGCAAGAGAGGTAAGAGGAGATGGTAATGAAAAAAATATATAAAGAGCGCTACCCTGTAACAAAAGAACTTCCCTTAGATAGACTCATGAGTATATAAAATAATAATTAATATAATAATAAAATAATAACAATACATCAAATCCAATATATCATAATTCACATGAAAGTCCGTAGTCTTAAATATTCTTAATTGTTAAGTAAAATTCCATTGTGCAAAAGTGCCAAAGTGCTGTAAACTCAGATACGGTGACCCCACTGAAGAGGTCCACGAGAGAGCAACGCATATGGAGTAAGGTGTTAGCAGATGATGCTATCCTGCAATCGTTCCTAACCAGACTGTGGTAAGCCAGTGGATTTTACATTGTGCAATTTTCAGCTGGCACCGCTAGTGAACCACTATAAGATTTTATGGCAATAAAATAGTTTTTTACAGAGAGCACTAGATGGTATGTTTTCTGTTTTATATAGCCGGTATTACATGTGAACATCCCATGAAGGAGAGAGCTGGGCTGTGAAAGCTATAAGGATATCCATCCATGCGCACAGATCTCCATGTATCCCTCAAGGGAAACTGCATGCTTTGACTCTCTGGTAAAACAGGAGTCAAAGCTGGAGGTGAGCTGCTAGAGAGTACTGGTGATAGATTGCATGAGCACCTGTTCTTGATTAATTGTGATTGTTGAACACAGAGGTGTCAAGAATATTCGATCTAAGGCCTCGTACGCACGATCCGGTTGTTGGCCAACTGAGCGTCTGATTTTTGTCCAAAGGGCGTGTGCCAGGAACTTGTCTTGCATACTAACAGCACACAATTGTCGGCCAACAAACACGAACGTAGTGACATACTAGACATACTACGAGACTACAAAGAGGAAGTTCATTCCTCAAGCGCTACCCTTGGGGCTCCTTCTGCTAATTTTGTGTTAGTAGAAGTTTGGTGAGTGTTGATTCGCACTTTTCAATTTGTGCTTTTCAGTTTGTTTCTGAACGGTTGTTCATCAACCAGTCATGTTGTGGAATCAGAGGAGAGAATGTGCTATTTTTGGGCTTCGAGTTATTGCTTTGACCCAAGTCCAGTCCAGGAACAGGAGGAGGAGGAATTCTTGGACCAAAAATTTGTTGCCTAATCGTGACCAATTATGTCATATGTCTTTGCTGCAGGAGCTCCAGGAGAATAATCTGGATGATTTTCGGAATTATCTCCGAATGACGGACCCCTGCTTTCACCAACTTTTGGCATTGGTGACCCCCATATTAAGAAGCAGGACACATGCATGAAGCTTGCCATCATTCCAGAGCAAAGGCTCATAGCCACCTTGCGGTACTTGGCGACAGGGAGAAGTCTCCAGGACCTCAAGTTTAACACTGGAATCTCCACCCAGACTCTGGGACTCATTATTCCAGAGACCTGCTCAGCCATTATTCAAGTCCTGCAGAAGGACTATATTAGGGTAAGTTTTTACCTTTAAGATCACATTCTATGTATTAATGTTTGCTAATGTAATGTATTAATTTGTTGATTACATAATTATCAATATTGTAATATGCTGTGAATGTCCTCTTTGTCCTCATGCATGCTGTAAGCTTTTACTGCTCCTTTTTCGGCCTACATGCATATTTTCCATAACTAACCTCCCCAGCATGCTATCCTGGGCCCATACACACCTAGCCTAGTAACTTAACAATGTTTTTGGCCAGCTTACCCTAAACAACCCCTAAAATGTGTACAATTTTTCTTGTTATCCTCAAATTCAGGCATAGTGCAAGAGACCATTTTTTGGGGCCCAAACTCATTTGGAACCCTCCTTCCCCCCAAAAAATGCTAAGTCAACAGATACAAATACTCTATCTGCTGACTTTGCTTTTGTGTTCATATTTCGGTATAAATTCACCAAACAGTGTAGTGCAAGGGCCTGCCTGATTACCTACAAATGATAACATAGAAAGTTTTTGATGCCTCCTATTATATTGATATTTTTTTTTCAGAATGTCAAAATGTGCTGCAATTTGGGCAGTGTGTATCCAGATTTTTAGATTATGACACTCCTTACCTGTCCACTGGGCTGCCAATAGTGTAAGTAAGGAGGGGCTGGCTAAAGTATCACATATTACTTATGCAAACAGCTCTCATGGAAGTGGAGAGGGTTACCTGTTCAAAACATCTACCCTTTACATATCCCCACCCTAAAATATTGGGCCACCAGAGGGAGGATGAATCAGATAAGTTGACCTTACACTTTTGTCTTTAAATACTCATTTAAGTTTTATCCTTAGCTTGGCTAAGCATGTTTGTGTCAAATCTGCTTACAATGTTATGTGCAGAAGTAGTAATTTCTTTTTTTCCTTTTTTTAATCCACAGTTTCTTTCCAACCCAGAGCAATGGCAGAATGTTGCAGCCCAGTTCCACCATCAGTGGGATTTTCCCAACTTTGGTGGTGCTATTGATGGCAAGCATGACTGGATTGTCCCACCACCCAACTCTGGCTCATATTATTTTAATTAGAAGGGCTTTTGCTAGCTGTAGTGTCTGCCAACCTATGAGTTTTTGTATCTGGATGTTGGGAAGAGCGGCCACAACTCGGATGAAGGAGTGATTATGCAGACAGAGTCCTACAAGCAGCTCCAGAATGGCACCTTAAACTTGCCACCTGCTGAGGAAAATGTTGAGGGCCTCAATTTTGTTTTTGTTGCAGATGAGGCCTTTGCTCTGGGGGAACATCTGATGAAGCCATTTCCTATGAGGAACCTTACCCCAGAGCAGAAAGTATTCAATTACAGGCTCTCTTGTGCCAGAAGGGTGGGCGAAAATGCCTTTGGTATCCTATTGAGTCATTTCAGGCTGTTTTTAACTCCGATCAACCATGTGGTCCTGTGCTGTAGTACTGTACAGAATTTTTTTAAGGAGGAATACTACCAGCTAGCTTTCCTCACTGTCAAGTGACGTGGACCCTGCAGTGGCAGGCCCAGGTGAAGAGGCCGCAGCTTAGCCATCTTTGGGCGTGCTGACGCCTATTGAAAATGTCCGTACTGGATTTCCCTCAGAGATTTACAGCAGAAATACCTTGATTATTTTGTGGGTAGGCAGCAAATCGTAGCTGATTTAAAACATACCAACATCTTGGTGTATAACATGTATGTTTTGCATTATTTCTCTTTTTTGGGGCTAAACAGGCATGTTCTGAAACAATAGATACACGTCCCAAACTCAGGAACTTACAAAGTTTGATTTTGGTAAAGTGAAGGCCAAATGAGACATTAGTATCCCAAGACTGTGTGGATGTTGTTTTCCTCATGTGGGTTGATCTCGCCCTTCTAAAAGCCAAAATTTGAAGCCACGTATACGTAGAGGCATAACATTTACATTTCCCTTATGATCCCATGCCGCATATCTGCTTTATATTTACCTTCATCTTTAGAATACCAAGTCATACAAAGATTTTAGAAAATCTTATATATAATTCTCTAGAGCTACTTGGAGAAAGAGCATATACAGACAGCTAATTTACACATTTACATATTGGTTAGATCCAAATATTGCTTACTTTTTTGTATGTACACCATATGGTCTTGTTCACGGCGTTTGCGATCAGACTATCGTTTTCAGATTTGGTCCTTTGATCTTTCCACCGAAAAATCACTCTGCAAAACGGCGATGACCTTCTCCAAAATGATGTCCTTTCGGCTGTTGGGCATTTTGTAATTGCGCAGCTTGCAGTCATAATCGTGCTTCTCTAGGATGCACACCATCTCCACCATCTCACCCTTGTTCTTGGGGGTTGCTTTGTGCCTCCTATGAACTTCACTGCCACTGGGCTGCCATGAATCCGCAGAATCTGCCATGTTGTCCCTCCCAAATGTTCTGCTGTGTGTGTCACATGCAGAAGAGAGGTGGTCACGCCCCAGCGTCATGATGCACTGAGAGCAGAGATTCATGCATGTGCAGTGTATATAAAGCCAGAATGCAAGGTCAATGGAACGGTCGTAGGAACAATCTTGGAGTGGAGAACGAAGGATCGCCAATGCAAGAAAGGAGCCATAAAACGAAGGTACAATTGGAAATTTGGGCATAGGTGGTTAGTGGTCTATACTGCTTAGATTGAGGCCTATATTGGGACCAGCTTATGAGTTAAGCCAGACATTATGGTTTGTCTTGTGTTCTGTCTTGCAGGAATCATATCTTTTATCATGACGGATAAATTTACTGCGCCTGATTTTCTGTACTCGGAGCTGCCCTGTCTCTGGAAGGTCAAGAGTAGAGACTACTCCAATAAAATACTGAGGAAGGCAGCTTTGTAGAAACTACTCGAGTTGGTGAAACTCAACTCAACTATGTCAAGACAAAAATATCAAACCTGAGGAGTACTTTTAAAAGGGAGCTCAACAAGGTCATGGACTCAGAGAGATCTGGAGCAGCAGCAGATGACATATACAGTATCTCACAAAAGTGAGTACACCCCTCACATTTTTGTAAATATTTTATTTTATCTTTTCATCTGACATCACTGAAGAAATAACACTTTGCTACAATGTGAAGTAGTAAGTGTACAGCTTGTATAACAGTGTCAATGTTCTGTCCCCTCAAAATAACTCAACACACAGCCATTAATGTCTAAACCGCTGGTAACAAAAGTGAGTACACCCTTAAGTAAAAATGTCCAAATTGGGCCCAAAGTGTCAATATTTTGTGTGACCACCATTATTTTCCAGCACTGCCTTAACCCTCTTAGGCATGGAGTTCACCAGAGCTTTACAGGTTGCCACTGGAGTCCTCTTCCACTCCTCCATGACAACATTACGAAGCTGGTGGATATTAGTTACCTTCCGCTTCTCCACCTTCCATTTGAGGATGCCCCACAGATGCTCAATATAGTTTAAGTATGGAGACATGCTTAACCAGTCCATCACCTTTATCCTCAGCTTCTTTAACAAGGCAGTGGATGTCTTGGAGGTGTGTTTGGGGTCGTTATCATGTTGGAATACTGCCCTGCGGCCCAGTCTCCAAAGGGAGGGGATCATGTTTTGTTTCAGTATGTCACAGTACATGTTGGCATTCATGGTTCCCTCAATGAACTGTAGCTCCCCAGTGCTGACAGCACTCATGCATCCCCAGACCAAGACACTCCCACCACCATGCTTGACTGTAGGCAAGACACACTTGTCTTTGTACTCCTCACCTGGTTGCCGCCACACACGCTTGACTTGATCTTAGTCTCATCAGACCACAGGACATGGTTCCAGTAATCCATGTCCTTAGTCTGCTTGTCTTCAGCGAACTGTTTGCGGGCTTTCTTGTGCATCATCTTTAGAAGAGGCTTCCTTCTGGGACAACACCAATGCAGACCAATTTGATGCAGCGTGCGGTGTATGGTCTGAGCACTGACAGGCTGACCCCTTCAACCTCTGCAGCAATGCTGGCAGCACTCATACATCTATGTCCCAAAAACAACCTCTGGATATGATGCTGATCATGTGCATTCAACTTCTTTGGTCGACCATGGCGAGGCTTGTTCTGAGTAGTGGAACCTGTTCTGTTAAACCGCAGCATGATCTTGGCCACCCTGCTGCAGCTCAGTTTCAGGGTCTTGGCCATCTTTATGTAGAGCAACAATTATTTTTTTCAGATCATCCTAGAGTTCTTTGCCATTAAGTGCCATGTTGAGCTTCCAGTGACAGTATGAGAGAGTGAGAGCGATAACACCAAATTTAACACACCGGGTCCCCATTCACACCTGAGACCTTGTAACACTAACTAGTCACATGACACCGTGGAGGGAAAATGGCTATTTGGGCCCAATTTGGACATTTTACTTAGGGGTGTACTCACTTTTGTTGCCAGTGGTTTAGACATTAATGGCTGTGTGTTGTTATTTTGAGGGGACAGCAAGTTTACACTGTCATACAAGCTGTACACTCACTACTTTACATTGTGGCAAAGTGTCATTTCTTTAGTGTTGTCACATGAAAAAATATAATAAATATTTACAAAAATGTGAGGGGTGTACTCACTTTTGTGAGATACTGTATGTCCCCAGACTGTGGTATTACAACAGCCTGCGGTTTTTGACTGACCAGACATAACCCAGGCCATCGCTGTCTACAACCCCTTCGACATCTGCTGAGGCCACAGCTCCTGAGGTCCACCCTGGTCCTGCTGCACAGGAAGAAGATGTGGAGGAGCCCAGCTTGACCCGGGTATAGCATTGTTGAACATATTTGTATCCAAAAATACAATGATGATAACTAGACGTTATTGTTAAAATATTTCTGCCTTAACAAAGTGGTTTCCATATCAATAGACAGTAGTGACCAAAAATGATTTGAACAAGAATTAAAAATGCTGGGGTTAGAATATTAGTCTTTTATATTTGTCCACATTCAATTTGCAGCAGTAAGGAGATCAAAATTGTGTGTGATTGATGACCAAACCCTAAAAAAATATTCTAATTATGTCCCATTTTCATTCACAGGAAATTGTCAGTCTGGAGGAGCCAGCGGTCAGCAGCCAGACAGAGTCACAGATCCCTCCCCTACACCTTCCTGCTAAAAGGGCCAGGGAGAGTAGGAATCTGGAGGAGGCCACTGCTGCCTTCCATAGCCAGACCACTACTGCCATTCGGACAGACCCAGATGAGGCTGAGGGATTTGCTGTGGTGACGGCCAATAAATTAAGGGAGATGGATGGTGAGCAAAGGAACAGGTGTGAGGAATTCATCCTGTAGCTCCTCAACAAGGGGGTGAGGGGCAAAATTTCAGAAAACACACACCTGTGTGATTTTGTGGCCCCACATCCACCACCTCCAAAGCCACCCCACCCACCACAGCAGCATGGCGGTCAGTGACTATACCACCTACAAGATCCAACAAGCCCACTGGACTGGGGATTTTCACCCTTCATCACTTACTAATTTCCCTTTTTTTTGGAATGATGATTTTATTTGTTATATTTTCTATATTTTTGTGTGCATAGAATGCACTTTTTGGTTACATTCTTTGTATTTGGATGACAGATAGCATCTCTAATTTATTAAATGTATTAACTTTTTTTTTTAATGCACAATAAAAAAAAATGTGCAGAATAATACTTGGCTATGTGTTTTACTTCAAATGACAGTTTGGGAGTAAACAGTTATGCTTTAAAAAATACAATGTAAAATGAACAAGGGACACCAACATAGTTGTAACTTTGATCATAAAAACTACGGGATAAGGGTGTTGTGATAACTTGCCCAAAAATAATAGTATAATAATAATAATAATAATAATATTATTCTTGATATCACTAGAAAACAAATGCCTTTTTAAAATACGTTTGTCATAACTCCATCAGTATCACCAGCAAAGCAGCTTCATTATTATCCCATTAAAGAAGAAGCGCTGCATTTCGACATTTCAAAATTTGCCGCATTACAAACGTTAATTCTCCATTACGAATGCTAGTTTACAAGACCGACTGCTTCTGGCTTTTTCTTTGCTTCAGATCATGCGTGTTTGTACTTCAGACTTTTGTGTGACGGACTTGTGTACAAACGATACTAAAATCAGACAACAGACCGTTGTCTGCTAAAAATTTACTAGCCTGCCATCCAACACTCGTTGGCCGAAAGTTGGACAACAATTGTCTAATGCCCCGTACACATGGTCGGATTTTCCGACGAAAAAATGTTTGATGGGAGCTTGTTGTCGGAAATTCCAACAGTGTGTAGGCTCTATCGGTCATTTTCCATCGGAATTTCCTTCACACAAAATTTGAGATCTGGATCTCAAATTTTCCGACAACAAAATCCGTTCTCGTAAATTCCGATCGTGTGTACACAATTCCGATGCACAAAATTCCACGCATGCTCAGAATCAAGTACGAGACGGAAGCGTTTGGTCTGGTAAAACTAGCGTTCGTAATGGAGATAGCACATTCGTCACGCTGGAATTTTTAAAATCTTTTAATGCAGCAAATTCTCTTCTTCTTTATAATGCTAGAATAATGAAGTTGTTTTGCTGCAGATATTCACACAGAGTTCTAAAAAAAAGATTTCTTTATTATTTCTCATGATCTCCTCAATAATATTATATATTTTTTTTGTCAGATCTCCACAATAATGTTTTGTATTTTTTTATAGTGATTTTTTTTTTATAATTTTTTTTTTTTTAATCAAGATCTCCTGTTTTATTTTTATTTTTTCTAGTGATCTCCATAATTGTTATTTTTTTTTTTCGTTTTGTGTGTCAAGTTACCACAACACCATTTTTATCTTGCATTTTTTAACCTCAAGGAGTTTGGTTGCTGTCCCTTGATAATTTGACTTTGTATTTTTGAAATGTATCTGCCTACTCACAAACAAACTGTCCTTTTTGAAGTAAAACACATAGGCAAGTATTTTAACAAAATAAATAGCCATTTATTATGGGTCATAACAAAATAAAGAGGAAGGCAACGCTGAATAAACTGGTTAAATGTGCAAAGCCTTTGTACCACAGGGCACACATCAAAACTATTTTACAGGCAAAATTGGTGGCCTGAGGAGTTCATATAATAGTGAGCACAATCTGGCATAGGAGTCCAAGAGATCATGAATAGCAGCAGATGACATATATGTCCCCAGACTGTGGTCATACAACAGCCTGCATCCTTTGCCAGACCAGACAGAACCCAGGCCATCACACTCTTGTCTTCCTTAGACGCTTCCTTCCAGGCTGTGGCTCTGGTGTTGGAGATGTGGCAGGAGGTGGAGGAGAAGGATGATGGTCGACCTCCCGGCTACTACTTACCCCAGCCACCTCCTGGCTGAGGCTTTCCTGTGTATGAAAAAGGGACATAGTTTTAGTTTTTTTGTCATCAATCACACACAATTTAGAGGTCATGACTGTTGAAAATTGAATGTTAACAAATGGAAAAGACTATCATTCTGAGCCCAGCATTTTTCATTCTTTTCCCAATCCTTGGCCTGGGTTCACTCTGGTCTGACAGAAAATGCAGTTTGTCATAGTACCACAGCCTGGGGACATAATCGTCATCTGCTGCTCCTGATCTTTGGGAATCCTGGACCTTCTTTCTCTCCCTAAGATAAGTACTCCTCATGCCACCAATTTTGGTCTTCAAATAGGTAATGTCTGCCATGGGGATCATCGGCTTCACAAATTCAAGTAGTTTCTCCAGTGCTGCCTTCCTCTTTCTTAGCTTATTAAAAAATGGGTGGTTCACCTGCCACAGACAGGGCAGCTCCCTGAACATGTCAATGAATATTGATAGAAATTCCCTATCATTGAATGGATCCATTATCTCTGCAAGACACAACACAAGACAAACTCTAATGTCAGGCTAAACTCTTCTAATCTTGTCCCAATATAGGCCTCAATCTAGAAGCAGTATAGGCCACTGATGCACCAAGTTAAAATTGTACCTTCGTTATCATGATCGGTGCTTCCGCTACTCCTTCCTCCGCTCACAGATGGTACGTACGATGCACGTGTGTTACACTCTATATACACTGTGCATGCGTGAAACTCCGTCCGCCCCTGACCTTCTTTCTAGTCTATTCCCCGCCCCTCCTCTTTCTGCGCAGTGGGGAGAGCACATGGCGGAGAAAGAGCAAGTGCATGCAGACAGCAGCAGCAACGACGAAAGCCTGGAGCCACAAACGTCCCAATCCCAGAGGAGATTTAGGGCCTCAAATATGTCCTTTATAGAGATGGTGGACATCTTGAAGAGGGCCGACTATGATGAGAGGCATGGACCTTACCCAAACCCAGGCCAAGATCATGGCTAAAGTTGTGAGAAGTCTGCACAGTAATTTTGGGGTATCAACTGAGGAAACGCTGGTCAGACCTGAAATTGAGGGAGCACGATCAGTACTTAAGGATCAAGAGAGTTCTTCAAAAAAGTATCTTGTTGTCGTGTGTTCCTATTATTATTACTATTATTATTACTTGCATACTGCTCCATGTGCTTTTCTTTGCTGTTATACAGTTTAAAATGGCAACTTTCAGGTTTGTGGGCACAGTAATCGTTCATAATAAACATCATTTGTTCGCCCACTAATACGATGTTTTTTGCAGATACAGGTTAACATTAACATTTATTCAGGCCTATTTGTATTAAAAGAAGTTTATGACATTGTTGTCTACATGGGTTTGTACTATAATGAAATGCAAACTTGATTCAGTGTAAGGAGAGGACACTCAGCAGCTGTTTATACATCTGGACACAGGAACACTAGTGTGGGACACCAGAACAAACTTTTTAGGGTGCCCCACACATGTGCTCCAGTGGATACTAAGGTTGTCTCCATGTGTGAAAATTGTACAAAAAAGGTAAATATTCCAGCTTTAGAAAGGGAAAAAAATAATGTCTTCAGCTTGGAAATCTGCCAAAAAAGACAATTGTACGACACTTCCAAGCAATGTTTCATATTACTATTTCTGGCCTCAAATATCTGGGTGCTAAGTATACCTTTTATTTATTGACATAGGGGAGAAAAGACTCGGGACATCTGAGGACACCACGGACCCCTCACCTCTGAAAGAAAAGCAAATCCCCACCCCACAACCAGATGTGGAGGAAGGAGAGGTTTATGAAGTGGGCGAAATAGTGACCACAACAGGTGAGTGTCTGAGACCACAGCTTCAGGTAATAGATGGATGTCTGCATATTTATAATACATGGTGTGTTTTTTTTATTTTAGGTGATGTGGATGTTGTGGAAGAAGATTCGCATTTCACAAGTGCACACATCCTCATCGGGGAGATCATGGTGTGCAATCATGATTTACAAAAGATCAAGGAAGACATCAATGATATTGAAAAAAGACTCAAAAACATCATTGATGTTTTAGCCTGAATCTAAAAAACACCTAAAGTCTTAATTTTTTTGCTCTTTTTCACCAATTTTTTAAGTATCTTGAATGCCAAATTTTGAAGATGCACACAGTGGGGGTCATTTACTATAGCGCCACGGTGCTAATTCGTGGCAATTTAGCGCGAATTAGCGCTAATAGCGCTAATTCGTGCTAAAACGGTATTCACTATAGCGCTGGTGAGAAAATTCTCCCAAAATCGAATTTACTATAGCTCCCTGAATCTAAATAGTGCCCAAACCCTTACTCTGCTAAAACCTAGAGAATTGCACATGGAAATAATGTTTAGAACATGATATAATTGTCTAAATGGTACTGAAATATGCGGTATATTATTTAAAGATTATCTGCTTTTAAACTGTGTGAAAAAGTGATTTCTACACTGAAATATCTTTAAAAGTCTGAAAAGTGAAAAATTCCCCGTTTTGGACAACTAGGTGCCAACACAACTGAGCATGCTCAGACCTGAAAATAACTCTCTTTTTAACTCAAGTGTCTTTTTTACCTGGAGCTATAGTAAATACCAAAATGAGAGCTAATTAGAGAACATTTTTTGGAAGTTAAAATCTGCTCTAATTTAGTCCAAATGAAGTTTCAGTCACTGATTCTAATGGAACAATTCTAACTTTCTCAAAAAAACCTTTTAATGTTGAGATGAAATGTATCTTTCTGTGAAATAAATATTCCTTTGCAACATTGTTGCTTCTACTTAAAATATTTTGATTTGAAGAATGCTACAATGTGGAATGTTTTGATGTTTTGATAAAATATATTTTTCTCTGTCACTTTCACTTGTTACTCTCAATCTCACAACAATCTTTAACCTAAACTCACACAGGAGTCTTTATAATCCACAAACAATACCATTGCTGACGCAAATTTAAAATGAATAACATTTTTTTGTGCTTTCTATTTTTTCAAAATATTCATAATTTGAGCCCAAAAAATGTGATATATGTACCAACATCAGAAATCAAAATGTAATTCCCAAAAATTTGAGGGTAATATTCTACTCCCACCCACAAAAAAAAACACCAAATATCACAGAATAAATCAAGAAGAATAACTCTTGAGTAATGTAATTCCATCACTTGTATGTCCATAGAAATGCAGTATTTATGTGTTTTTATGTGTATTTATGTGTAGTTCTGTGTAGTTATGTGTAGGAGGCTCCAGTGTTGCCAACCGCCAGTATTTTTACTGGCAGCCAGTAAAAAATGGGCACTTTTCTTCTGCCAGTAAATGCCAGTGAAAGAAAAATGTTGCCAGTAAAAAATATGGCTGTGCAGCTTGACCGAGACCATCCAAGTGCCTGCTACAGTGTGTTCCGCCTGTGCCGGCAGTGTGTCACGCAACGTCATAGTGTAGGGAACAGAGCAGCCGGAGCCTTATGTGCTGGTCTGTGGAAGGGAAGGAAGGCAAGCCGGGAGTGGACTGAAGGGACCACCTGGCATGCAGAGAGTGGGTCACTGTGACTTAGGAGGGGACGTGTCATCAGTGGCGTCAATAGGATTGGTGTCACCTGGTGCGGTAAAATTTGGTGTCACCCCCCCCCCCCTCGGGCCACTGAGCAATCAGGGGCACTGAGCAGGCTAGCGCATCAGCACAGCTCTCCCCCCGTGTAATCCCCCTAATATAACCCTCCCCCGTGTAATTCCCCCTAAAGGTGACGCCACAGCGTATCATGTTAGTGAGGTGCCATCATCATCTGTGTGGCTGCACACTGCTGTCAGTGTCATTTGGGGTCAATTTCTTGTGTGTGTGCCACCCATTCTAATTTCTTGCCCTCCTGAGTCCTGTCCCTGAGCTACTTACCGTACTATATCGAAAATAAAATAAGAAATATGTTTTTGCCTTAATATCTACCTTAAATCACATTGCTATTTGCATATTGTACTTGTTTTGTAGCCTAAATACTGAAATTTGCACTTAAAATTGTCATTTTGTAACTTTTGGATATGGCAGTAAAAACTTGACTGCCAGTAAATTTTGGGTGTTGTGTCAGTAAATTTCAACCTGGCAGGTTGGCAACACTGGGAGGCTCTCACATGTGGCAGCTCCATGGCTTAGAGGTTAGAACTTCTGCTTAGTATCCCTGAGGGTCTGGGTTCAAATCCCAACCATGTTACTGCATGTGGGTAAGTTGTCTCATCTCCCAGGTCCTATAATTATGTCTAAATGTAGTAGTTATGTGTAGGAGGGTTCCACCACCATTGTAAGTCTTTTCCAGATACACTATTTAGCCAAAAGTATTGGGACACCTGCCTTTACACACACATGAACTTTAATGTTAGCCCAGTCTTAGTCCGTAGGGTTAAAATTTGATTTGGTCCACCCTTTGCAGCTAGAACAGCTTCTGGGAAGGCTGTCCACAAGGTTTAGTGTGCCTATGGGAATGTTTGATCATTCTTCCAGAAGTGCATTTGTGAGGCCAGGCACTGATGTTGGATGAGAAGGCCTGGCTCGCAGTCTCTACTCTAATTCAGCCAAAGGGTGTTCTATCGGGTTGAGGCCAGGACTCTGTGCAGGCCAGTCAAGTTTCCCCACCCCAAACTTGCTCATCCATGTCTTTATGGACCTTGCTTTGTGCACTGGTGTGCAAACATGTTGGAACAGGAAGGGGCTTTCCCCAAACTGTTCACACAAAGTTGGGATCATGAAATTTGTCCAAAATGTCTTGGTATGCTGATGCCTTAAGAGTTCCCTTAACTGGAACTAAGAGGCCAAGCCCAACCCCTGAAAAACAACCCCACAACATAATTACCCCTCCACCAAATCATTTGGACCAGTGCACAAAGCAAGGTCCATAAAGACATGGATGGGTGATTTTGGGGTGGAGGAACTTGACTGGCCTGCACAGAGTCCTGACCTCAACACAACAGAACACCTTGGGGATGAATTAGAGAGGAGACTGTAGGTCAGGCCTTCTCGTCCAACATCAGTGCCTGACCTCACAAATGCACTTGTAAGAATGGTCAAACATTCCCATAGACACACTCCTAAACCTTGTGGACAAGAAGAGTTGAAGCTGTTATAGCTGCAAAGGGTGGGCCAAATGAGTTTTGAACCCAATACTAATACTGGGATGCCATTACAGTTCATGTGCGTTTAAAGGCAGGCATCCCAATACTTAGGCCAATAAATTGTATATTGCTTGTGACACTGAGCATGGCTATGGACTTAGGGCTGGTTCACACCACAGAGATGCAGAGAACATGTGTGAGGCTGCCTGGTGGCTAAGTGGGTAGCAGTTCTGTCTAGCAGCACCTGGGATGTTGGTTCAATTCCCCAACATGCTAATCCTTGTGTTGAAGTTTATATGTTCTCCCTGTGTGGGTTTCTCACCACAGTCCAAAGACATGCAGGCATTTTATTTGTCTCCTGTCGAAAAAGGTTCTAATGTAAGAAAGGTAATTTTGGACTTTATATTGGAAGCTCATTGCAGCCAGGGACTGATGTTAATGTTTATTAGCACAAATCATGCCCAGGCACTTGGACATTTCAAATTTTAGGGTTTAGGTACATATGCTTAGAAAACTGTTGCTTTGTTTATGTGGATGCAAATGGACTTTGATCTTTGTCCTGTAGTTAGAGATTTGATGCACATAGCCAAGGCTAACACAGTTGCGAACACTATTATGTGTTCCTGCCCATCAGGTGCAATCACTTTAGACATACATGAAGAGACAGATTGAAAGATACTGGTGGGCGTGTACTTCTATTGGGTGTGTCCTTGTGCTAACAATACAACCTCTCTTATATAAAGGCCTGCAGTAGGGGGGCTCGTTTGGCCTGAGAAGGTCAGGTTTTTTGCTGTGATTTGTGGGGGAGAAGGAATGCTATTGGGAGATTTGATGAAATTCTTGTGCATTTTTTCATATCAAAAGTGGGGTTATGTGGCCATGCTGTCAATGTTGTGTGTGTATTGTTCCTGTCTGATCATGCAAACATCGTTTGGAAGCATCTGCTGACCTACTCTTTTTTTTTTTTTTTATCTCGTTTAATCATGTACACCGAAATGCAGCTTCCAGCAGAACATGGTCACCAATGTATGTATGTGTGGATTGTGGGCTGGTGGTGGGTGTCATAAGTCTTTTGTAATATTATGTGGGAATGCTTTGTAAGAATGTCTGTTAAGTATGTTTCTATAATCTTGCAGATAACAATGTGATGTGTTGCCCATTATACACAGAAATTAAAGCTGTGTCCACTCTAAGGTTTTGTCTAATTTTAGATTGTAAGCTCCTATGAGCAGGGCCCTTAAAATCCCATTGTTAAATGTAGCACCATATATCCTGTCCAAAATTTTTTGAAGCTAGTAAATGTAATTTTTTGTTTTTCTGCTGGTAAAATAAAAGTCCATAATTGAGCTTTGTTGTGTTTTGTTTTTTTTCTTTTTCTTCTACTTTCTTCCCTTTAGTTTGTGGGTGGTGGTTTTGGGAAAGTGCAATATCTCTTATATTTTATTTCAATATGTATTTGTGCACCAAAAAACTAATCTCTTTGCCCTGGTTCACATTGATGCTACTTTGAAATCGCGCTACTTCTCTTGAAGTAGCACGATTTCAAAGTAGCAAGGTCAGCGTGATTTTAGGTGCTACTTGATAGACATCTGTGTGGCTTCATACACAAATGTCTATTGAAGTCGCACCGGAAATCGGCAAAAGTAGTGCAGGAACTACTTTAGCAAATTGGTGCGGTGCCACAAAAAAAATGTTGCATCGATTGGAACAGTGCCATTGCTGCCAATAGTCATGCGATTTGATCTCTCAAATTGCTCCAATGTAAACCTAGGCTTCTGCACACCTGCAAGTAAATGATAAAGGTAGAATCTTTATATATAACAGCTGTGGAGAATTGCAGGTAATAAATTCAGCTGGTGGATAGGCAGTGTTTGTGTCAGCTTTAGTTCACATTGGTGCGATTTGACATGTCAAAGCAGTGACAATTGCACTGTTTTAATTGGTGTGACTTTGGGGTGCAATTTGTATTGATATCAGTGCAGAAACCTGCACAGATGTCTCTGAAATTGCCCCTGCAGTCGGGACTGACATGCGGGAATTAAAGTGTGATTTCAGCTGAACTATTTCCTCCTGCTGCTAACCCAGGGACACCATTTCTTATTGAACGCCTTTAAATATCATAAGTAGAAATACAAATTTGCATATCTGCAAATAAACAAAAATAATAAAATTCTAATAGTGGTTGCGATCAAATATTTGTAGCAGCAATCAAAAGAGTGTAGTTTCGCCTTCTGACCCAGAAATAAGTCATTGTAATCACCTGGAAGTCCCTGTGCTGGTCAAGATCTCCATCTAGGTGGACATGGCGAGGTCCCTCTTTAGCAAAGAGGAGGTGCGGCTAATTTTCCGGATAAGGGTATGATATGTACTTGTGCTTAATCAATGCGGGGGTGGATTTGGTAGTTAGATTTGGTGTGGGTGGGGTTCATTGATTTGTTTGGCATCCCCACACATTTGCTTCTGGCCCATGTGCACACATCACTTCTTGCATTTGTTCTGCTGATGTAAATGCAAGTATAAATGAGAGCTCCTTTCTATTAAAATATATATGACTTGTTTCACAGTTGGGCGACTTTGGACTTCCGAGTTGCTTGACAAGTTGTACCCCCATGATTCTTAATGAGAACTAGGGATGGGCCGAACATCCCCCCTGTTCGGTTCGCAGCAGAACATGCGAACAGACAAATAAATTTGTGCGAACACCATTAAAACCGCTTCCCGCCCGCCGTACGCCAAATGATGTCCTCAGGTTTGAGCGGGGATATCTGAGTGATGCCTGTAGCTACAGACATCATCCAGATCTCATCTTTTAGAGCCTGCGAATCTGCACACCATAAGAATGATCATAGTGGCTGTTCCACTGCTTGATCATTCTAACAGGAGGCGAGAGGGGACGCCCCCCCCTCCCGCCACCCTCCGGTGCTTGTACCGACTTACCGCTACGATCGGTGAGTCGGTCACAGGATCTGCCAGCCCCGGATGTTTAGCATAGAGATTTCTGGTGGACCAGATGGTTGCCGGAATCTCTATGATTGTTCGGAGGCCGGGCGTGATGTTATGACGTCACGCCCGGCCTCTGTATTAAAAAAAACGGCGCCGCTTCGGCTGGGAAGCAGAGATTGTTTCTTTTTTATATAATTTCAGGCTTCTAAGCCTAGAGGTGAGATGTGGGGTCTTATTTACCCCACATCTCACTGTAAAGAGCACCTGTCATGCTTATTCCTATTACAAGGGATGTTTACATTCCTTGTAATAGAAACAAAAGTGATCCAAAAAATTTTTTGGGGAAAAAAAGTGTCAAGCTAAAATAAAAAAAGTAAAATTAACAATAAAAAAAAAAAAACTTTTAAAGTGCCCCTGTCCCTGTGAGCTCGCCTGCAGAAGCGAACGCATACATAAGTCCCGCCCACATATGAAAATGTTGTTCAAACCACACATGTGAGGTGTCGCCGCGAACGTTAGAGCGAGAGCAATAATTTTGGTCCTGGACCTCCTCTGTAACTCAAAACATGTAACCAGTAAAAATTTTTAAAGCGTCACCTAAGGGGATTTTCAAATAGCGAAGTTTGGCGCCATTCCACAAGCATGTGCAATTTTGAAGCGTGACATGTTGGGTATCTATTTACTTGGCGTAACTTCATCTTTCACATTATACAAAAACATTGGGCTAATTTTCTTGTTTTTTTTTTAAGCCCAAAACTGTTTTTTTCCCCCAAAAAACGCATTCGAAAAATTGCTGCGCAAATACCGTGCTAGATAAAAAGTTGCAATGACTGCCATTGTATTCTCTAGGGTCTCTGCTAAATTTGGGGGTTCTATGTAATTTTCTAGCCAAAAAATTATGATTTTTACATGTAGGAGAGAAATGTCAGAATTGGCATGGTAGGCAAGTGGTTAAAGTCTATGGGACACGAACATGAATAATCAAAAGTGCTAATTTTAAAGGCTTATATGCATGGTATTGTCATAAAAAGTGTTTGGGGACCTGGGTCCTGCCCCAGAGGACATGTGTCAATGCAAAAAAGTTTTAAAAATGGCTGTTTTTTCGGGAGCAGTGATTTTAATAATGCTTAAAGTGAAACAATAAAAGTGTAATATTCCTTTAAATTTCGTACCTGGGGGGTGTCTATAGTATGCCTGTAAAGGGGCGCAGGTTTCCTGTGTTTAGTACAGTCTGACAGCAAAATGACATTTGAAAGGAAAAAAAGTTATTTAAAACTACTCGCGGCTATACTGAATTGCCGGCTCGACAATACACATAAAAGTTCATTGATAAAAACTGCATGGGAATTCCCCACAGGGGAACAACCAACCAAAATTAAAAAAAAATGATGTGGGGGTCCCCCTAAATTCCATACCAGGCCCTTCAAGTCTGGTATGGATATTAAGGGGAACCCCGGCCAAAATTAAAAAAAAAAATTGGCGTGGGGTCCCCCTCAAAATCTATACCAGACCCTTCAGGTCTGGTATGGATTTTAAGGGGAACCCCGCGCCAAAATGTTTTAAAAAAATGGCGTGGGGTACCCACAAAAATCCATACCAGACCCTTATCCGAGCACGCAACCTGGCAGGCCGCAGGAAAAGAGGGGGGGACGAGAGAGCGGCCCCCCCTCCCTCCTGAACCATACCAGGCCACATGCCCTCAACATTGGGAGGGTGCTTTGGGGGTAGCCCCCCAAAGCACCTTGTCCCCATGTTGATGAGGACAAGGGCCTCATCCCCACAACCCTGGCTCGGTGGTTGTGGGGGTCTGCGGGCGGGGGGCTTATCGGAATCTGGAAGCCCCCTTTAACAAGGGGACCCCCAGATCCCGCCCCCCCCCCCCCCTGTGTGAAATGGTAAGGGGATACAAAAGTACCCCTACCATTTCACCAAAAAAATTTCAAAAATGTTAAAAATGACAAGAGACAGTTTTTGACAATTCCTTTATTTCAATGCTTCTTCTTTCTTCTATTTTCTATCTTCTTTCATCTATCTTCCTTCGGTTTCTTCCTCCATCTTCTTCTTCTTCTGGTTCTTGTTCTTCCGGTTCTTCTTGTTCTTCTGGTTCTTCTTGCTCTTCTGGTTCTTCATCCGGTCTTCTCGTCCGGCATCTTCCTCAGCGGCGCCGTCTTCACTTCATCTTCTTTCCTCGGGCCGCTCCGCATACACGATTGGATGGGAGGCTCCCGCTGTGTGACGCTTCTCCTCTTCTGACAGTTCTTAAATAACGCAGCCCCCCTCTGACGCAGGGCGGGTGACCCCGCCCCCCTCTGACATCACGGGGAATGCCACAGGGAAGTCCCCGTGCGTCAGAGGGGGGCGGGGTCACCCGCCCTGTGTCAGAGGGGGCGGGGTCAACCGCCCTCCGTTATTTAAGAACTGTCAGAAGAGGAGAAGCGTCACACAGCGGGAGCCTCCCATCCAATCGTGTATGCGGAGCGGCCCTAGGAAAGAAGATGAAGTGAAGACGGCGCCGCTGAGGAAGATGCCGGACGAGAAGACCGGATGAAGAACCAGAAGAACAAGAAGAACAAGAAGAACCAGAAGAACAAGAAGAACCGGAAGAACCAGAAGAAGAAGAAGATGGAGGAAGAAACCGAAGGAAGATAGATGAAAGAAGATAGAAAATAGAAGAAAGAAGAAGCATTGAAATAAAGGAATTGTCAAAAACTGTCTCTTGTCATTTTTAACATTTTTGACATTTTTTTGGTGAAATGGTAGGGGTACTTTTGTATCCCCTTACCATTTCACACGGGGGGGGGGCGGGATCTGGGGGTCCCCTTGTTAAAGGGGGCTTCCAGATTCCGATAAGCCCCCCGCCCGCAGACCCCCACAACCACCGAGCCAGGGTTGTGGGGATGAGGCCCTTGTCCTCATCAACATGGGGACAAGGTGCTTTGGGGGGCTACCCCCAAAGCACCCTCCCAATGTTGAGGGCATGTGGCCTGGTATGGTTCAGGAGGGAGGGGGGGCCGCTCTCTCGTCCCCCCCTCTTTTCCTGCGGCCTGCCAGGTTGCGTGCTCGGATAAGGGTCTGGTATGGATTTTTGGGGGTACCCCACGCCATTTTTTTAAAACATTTTGGCGCGGGGTTCCCCTTAAAATCCATACCAGACCTGAAGGGTCTGGTATAGATTTTGAGGGGGACCCCACGCCAATTTTTTTTTTTAATTTTGGCCGGGGTTCCCCTTAATATCCATACCAGATCTGAAGGGCCTGGTATGGAATTTAGGGGGACCCCCACATCATTTTTTTTTTTAATTTTGGTTGGTTGTTCCCCTGTGGGGAATTCCCATGCAGTTTTTATCAATGAACTTTTATGTGTATTGTCGAGCCGGCAATTCAGTATAGTCGCGAGTAGTTTTAAATAACTTTTTTTCCTTTCAAATGTCATTTTGCTGTCAGACTGTACTAAACACAGGAAACATGTGCCCCTTTACAGGCATACTATAGACACCCCCCAGGTACGAAATTTAAAGGAATATTACACTTTTATTGTTTCACTCAAAGCATTATTAAAATCACTGCTCCCGAAAAAACGGCCGTTTTAAAAAAAAAAATTGACATTGATCCATGTCCCCTGGGGCAGAACCCGGGTCTCCAAACACTTTTTATGGCAAAGAACTTGCATATAAGCCTTCAGTGAGAACTTTGGATTTTGCAGGTTCGAGCCCCACTGACTTCCACTATTCCAGCATGTGTGATCTGACAGGCATTATTGCCGCAATAGCGCTGCTTTCCATTTGCATTAGCGCTGACTTTCTGAGAGTTGAAGTCTTCCTGGCCTTTTTTGAGAGTTATTTTTTGGTACTGCAGGAGAATTTTGTGGCGCTATAGTAAATGACCCCCAGTGTGTCAACATGTGCTATCTGCCATCACGGGATATCCAGGTGCGCGTTTTGGGAGGTGCAACCCCTTCCTCACAACTAAAGTAGCTGAGAGGAAGGGGTTGCACCCCTGAAACACGTCCATTGAACCCCCATGATGGGAGCTAGCACATGTTGACATTAGGCATGAAATCAGGAGGGAAATCCCTATTTTGACTCTCAATGTGTGTGCATCTTCAAAATTTGGCTTTCTGAGGGGTGACATCACCCCATCTGATGAAGGCAATATCAACACAGTTTGGACATACTAATATCTGATATTGCCTTTATTTTTTCAAAGTTGAACTTTGTAAGTTCCTGAGTTGGGTATTGTTTTATGGTTTTAAACATGCCTATTTAACACAAAAAAGGCTATTTGTACTGTCTATACCAAAAGTGTTTTTCATAAAATATGTTGGTTTGTTCAAAAACCCTTTTCTAACGCACATATGAATGAGCACTGAGTAAAAAACAATGTGTGGCTTCTTCGTTCAATGCTCAATAGCAGTTTTTGGAGTAAGTTGTTGTTTATAGTGACAATGGGGGTTATTTCCTAAAGACAAAGGAAAATGTTAAAAAATGAAAGCTCATTGGAGAACCTAGGAGACAGTTAAAAGAAACACAAGCAGTAAATCAAAGGAAATATTATTATTTCAGTTTAAATTAAAAAAACTATTTTTAAATGTTTATTTACCACTTCCCGCCCGGCCTATAGCAGATTGACGGCCGGGCGGTGGTTCAGTTATCCTGACTGGGCTTCATATGACGTCCAGCAGGATAAAATGCCGCTGCGCGCCTGTGGGGGCACGCATCGCGGCGATCGGTGGAGCGGCGTGTCAGGCTGATACACCGCTACACTGATATTGGTAAAGAGCCTCCAGTGGAGGCTCTTTACCACGTGATCAGCCATGTCCAATCATGGCTGATCACGATGTCAATAGGAAAAGCCGTTGATCGGCTTTTCCTCACTCGCGTCTGACAGACGCGAGTAGAGGAGAGCCATAAAGTCTAATACAAAAACTCCAGTACAATATAGGTGAATAAAAGAGAGAAAGTGAAATTAGTTAAAAAACACTCATCAAGGAAAACTAAGGCGGATGCCGTACAAAAAGGCGGATCCCACACAATAATAAATAAATTATAAATAAATCAACTAATGCATAAGTATAATAATGAAAAAGCCCATCTAGCAAGAAATAAATAATTAATAAATTACCACATAAAAATTATTAATGTACTATGTGATACACCATAATAAGTGAGTTAATCTCAGATATAAAATCAATCAGTAAAAAAATATTTCAAACAAATCATAAACACCAGAAATTATTAGAAGCAAAAAATAATTGAAAAACGCACATAAAGTCCCATTCCAGAGAAAATCAGTGCAAGGAATAATAAAACAAAATTTTAAAAATAAGTCCATGAAGGGTGTGAAGGTAATGATCCAAGAGAAGATATATGAGACTAGATTCAATAGCCAAGATGGTAACACACCCACGTGAGTATAGAGCAGTGATCATCAACCCTGTCCTCAGGGCCCACTAACAGGTCAGGTTTTATGTATCACCTTGGGGAGACTTGTGCAGACTAGAATAATGCAATCACTGAGCAGCAAATATCACCTGTGATGTATTTCAGTTATCTTGCAAACCTGGTCTGTTAGTGGATAGATAATATTCCTGAGAAGCCGCACTTTGGACAAGTCTATATAGTAAAGAAAACACAGGTTGCTGCCTCCCTTACACAAAAACACTCACAAGAAGTGCCCTGCCAAACGTACATATTATAAAAACTTAGGGACAGACTGGCGCTACCTGAAAACCTGTTTGCTAAGCATATACAGGAAACATTAACATAACGTTTTTTATCTATCTCATACGTGAAATTTCTTACCCCTCAATGATGTATGGGAGGGGATGTTTATACTACTGCAGATGGGTAGGAGACGTGTATATATATATATATATATATATATATATATATGTATCATAACCATTAATGCATATAGCCTGTAATAAGGATGATATGTATAGCATATAAGAAAAACGCTGTATAGATATACTATATGGTACTAATAGGTCGATATCCAATCTCTAAAGTAATAGCCATATCCAACAGTATTACAGAGCAGCTGGAGACATATTCTATATATCAGAAAACATGTACTGGTGATGTTTGCTAGTTCCTAGAGAGAGAGGCTACATCCACCATACATATACATATATCAGTGTTTACACGGTTCATATATTGTATCGGTTGAGGCACAGTAAAGTATAGTAGTCCCATGTACTTTTCACGGCAACAAGTCAGGATGTTCCCAAGGGTGACTTTCGTGTGAGCAAAGTTGACGGGTGACTTCTGTGCTCCCCCCTCAAATTGCCTACTCACGACTGTCGGAACAGCAGTGGTTCTCAACCTGGGGGTCGGGACCCCCTCGGGGGTCGAATGATGATTTGCCAGGGGTCACCGAATCCAGTGCTGTTCCTGAAGCCCACACAACACTCTCCCAGCCTTTTTGCGGCCGCCCAGCAGGGCTGTCCCTGGAGCCTGCTCACTCAGCCTCTTCGCAGCCGCCCATTCAGTTCACAGCATGGGTGGGGGGCAGAGACTAGAGGTCAGCTGACTTGTGAGGAATGTGAAGTGGGAGGGGCTGAAGGAGACCCTATCTCCTGATTTCGGCGTAGGTGTCACTGCTGCGAGACACCACAAAGTCGGAGACACAGTGAAGCCAGAGACACAGTGAGTAACACTACTGTGATTATAGTTGCCATTAAAAGTCCCCACTACAGTTCTCAGATCAGCAGATGACCTTGATCAAGAGCACCTAAGTTGGTTGCTCAGAACTCCCCCCAGCACTGCCACTCATCCCAACTCCCCCCAGCACTGCCACTCATCCCATTCCCCCCCCCCACCAAGGAGTAAGAGAAGGAATAAAAATAAAGAGTACACGGAAGGGAGAGGAGAAGAAGGGAGGAGCAAAGAAAAGGGGAGAGAAAGAACAATTAAGACGGCTAGAGAGGAATGGGGAAAAAAACAAGAAATTAGGATAGAGAGAGAGATAATAGGGAAAGAAAGGAGAACAAAGAGAAAGAGTGGTACATCCTAAAGTGTACCATAAGTGATTTTATACTGTACGAGTGGAAAGGACTCAGGGAGCGCTAAATGTCCGTGGGTTAGGGGTTCAAAATTACTTGTCTTGCCTTGGGTGCTGACAACCTACGCTACGAAAAATAATTTTACTGTTAGGGGTCCCCACAACTTGGGAAATTTTATCAAGGGGTCACGACACCAGAAGGTTGAGAACCACTGCCCTACAGGGATATCAGGCCTGTAGGACTTTAAATAGGCTTTGCTGCTCCCTGCTGCTTTTTCGTAGGTGTCTCAGGTATATCCAGGTGGGTCACGATGCGGCAATACCTTCATGCATCAAAATATAAAAAAGGGCTTCCATGGTGTGATAAAGTACTAAACTTGTTTATTAAAAACCACTTTTTTAAAACCAAAAACAAAAAACAAAGAAATCCAAGAGTAATATGTCCACCCACCCAGTGACCACTGGAGTAGGATGGCAATCAGATGCCGACTTGGATACAAAGTCACTGTACCCAATGCATGTACTAAGATGGGGGAAGTGACGGTCAGAGCGATGTTCCTGTGTTCCACCCACTCGTCTGCAGGGAAGTGACGTAGTAAGCGTAGTTCCGTCGTGCGCGCTTCCTGGTCTGTTAGTGGTCCCTTAGGACAGGGTTGATGACCACTGGTATAGAGGCTACCAACTACAGATGACCACCAAAAGTGATCTCATCAGGCACAGGGAATGTTAAGGTCTCCCAGGAACCTATAAACGGCATCTGTAAAAGCAGCTAGGTCCGTGGCACTCAAAAGACAAAAACAGAAATGGCTCCCATAGTGTAATCGTTCATAAAAGGTTTATTATATAAAATGAATTGCATTTCAAAGAAATTCCATCCAACTTGAGCATATAACAAATGTGGATCAGTGGTGGAAAATTGCGGCGTCTCCACAGGCACACTAAGCACCTGAAAAAATGTCAGGACCTGTACTCAGATTGTCATTGATTTTCAGCGGGACCCTCAGGATGTAGACCAGGAAGAGCATGAAGAAGAACCACACCGTCCACAAGTACGTCCACGAGCACACGATACACGACTTCAGCTGAAGTCACCTTAACACTCCCTGTGCCTGGTGAGATCACTTTTGGTGGTCATCTGTAGTTGGTAAGGAGCCTCTATACTCACTTGGGTGAGTTACCATCTTGGCTATTGGATCTAGTCTCATATATCTTCTCTTGGATCATTACATTCACACCCTTCATGGACTTAAACATTTTGTTTTATTATTCCTTGCACTGCTTTTCTCTGGAATGGGACTTTATGTGCGTTTTTCAATTATTTTTTGCTTCTAATAATTTCTGGTGTTTATGATTTGTTTGAAATATTTTTTTATTGATTGATTTTATATCTGAGATTAAAAGTAAATAAAGTGCGCTAACAGTATGAGAATATACACATAAATGTGAATGCATATGGGTGGTAGTGAAAACCACAATCTACTGAGAGCAAATAAATGACTCAATGGGTGGTGGAAAAATATACGTGCCAATCATAAAAACTCAAATAAAAAGAAAAAAGTGTACATGTGAAGTACAACAATAATAATAACGTGAAAACATGATAATCAAACAGACTCAGTCCATGAGTTCAAACATAAAACGTTCATCAGTGAAAAAATGCTTCCATCCACTATACAGCTTAGCAGCAACCAATCTCCCTATGAGTGGATCGACAAAGGAGAGGGATGTGCAGGATGGTACAATTCCACTGGCGGTGACTCCAATAAGTGAGAAAAGTGGTAAAGGTGGACTCTTACCCTCCGTGTTGGACCCCCTCCTTGGCAGGGTGTATCAGGCATGCAGATTTTGCCCTCTGCAGGGACCGTATGATGAGAAGATCTCCCCAGCAGCTGTCAGGAATGCTGTCTCCGGTCCGGGCTGGTCCAAGTGAAACGCCTGAAGAGGGGGGAAGGACAGCTCTCTTGCTCCCAGTGTGGCAACACTTCTCTGTCAGGAATAGTGGATGGAAGCATTTTTTCACTGATGAACGTTTTATGTTTGAACTCATGGACTGAGTCTGTTTGATTATCATGTTTTCACGTTACTATTATTGTTGTACTTCACATGTACACTTTTTTCTTTTTATTTGAGTTTTTATGATTGGCACGTATATTTTTCCACCACCCATTGAGTCATTTATTTGCTCTCAGTAGATTGTGGTTTTCACTACCACCCATATGCATTCACATTTATGTGTATATTCTCATACTGTTAGCGCACTTTATTTACTTTTATTTTCCATGGTATACACAGATATTGGTGTATTTTATGTGCAGCTTCTACCTTGACTTTTTGCTCTGTAGCGCAGTTTTTCTTTTTATATCTGAGATTAACTCACTTATTGTGGTGTATCACTTAGTATATTAATAATTTTTATGTGGTAATTTATTAATTATTTATTTCTTGCTAGATGGGATTTTTCATTATTATCCTTATGCATTAGTTGATTTATTTATACTTTATTTATGATTGTGTGGGATCCACCTTAGTTTTTTTTAGTTTTTTTAATGTGAGCTTTTTCACCTTTATTTTTTACTTCCAATTGATTTTTGTACGGCATCCTCCTTAGTTTTCCTTGATGAGTAATTTTTCACTAATACTTCTCACCTTTATCAATCTCTTATGATTTTAGCACTGCATCTTTTAGTCACCTAACTTGGATAATAAAGCCCCATACACACTATTAGATTTTCTGCAGATTTTTGTCTTCAGATTTACCAAAACCATATCATATGAGGTCAAACCTTAATGCCCCGTACACACAATCGGACATTCTGACAACAAAATCCATGGATTTTTTCCGACGGATGTTGGCTCAAACGTGTCTTGAATACACACGGTCACAAAAATCTTGTCGGAGATTCCGAACGTCCAGAATGCGGTGACGTACAACACGTACGACGGCACTAGAAAAGGGAAGTTCAATACCAAGTGTGCCACCATTTGGGCTCCTAATCTCATGTTAGTAGAAGTTTGGTGAGAGTGACGATTCACGCTTTTCAGCCTTGTGCTTTTCCGATCGTTACTGCTCTTCAGTTTGTGCTTGTGGGTTTGTATCTGGTTTTCAGTGCTTGCCCCCCCAAAGCGCACGCAAGGTCCGTATAAAATATATGGAGTAGTTTGTGGGTAGGGGGCCATTGATATGCCAGAAAATGTTTAAAAAAAAATTTGTAAAATGTTTATTAATCAAAACTGAAATAATATTTCCTTTGATTTACTGCTTGTGTTTCTTTTAGCTGTCTCCTAGGTTCTCCAATGGGCTTTTTTTTTTACATTTTCTTCAATAGTGCAAACATAATTTATTTGATACATGAGGCGACAATCTCTTCTTCAGCGAACTATTATTATGTTGTGGGTCTGCTACACACACACCTTGTTTTTGTTGTTAATGTGTGTAATGCATTACTGTTAAAAATATACATCATTTTCAGCACCATTAATGAATTTTGCAGAGTCATGGAAATGGCATGATTGTGTCCAATTATAAAGCACTGTGGGAGTTTTTTACTAAAGGAAAATCCACTTTGCACTACAAGTGCACTGCAAAAGTGCACTTGACACTGCACTTGAAACTGCACTGAAAGTGCACTTGTAGTGCAAAATGTATTTGCCTTTAGTAAATAACCCCCAATTCAGTGTAAACACCAAATTTACTCCAAAAAATTATATTGAGCATTGAAAGAAGAAGCCACACATCGTTGAGTAGAAAACGTTTTACTCTGTGCACATTCACATGTGCGTTAGAAAATGTTTTTTGAACAAACCAACATATTTTAGTAATAACATTTTTGTTTTTGACAGTACAAATAGCCTTTTTTGTGTTAAAACGGGCATGTTTAAAACCATAAAACAATACACAACTCAGGAACACACAAAGTTCAACTGTGACAAAGTGAAGGCAATATCAGACATTAGTATGTCCAACCTGTGTTGATCTTGCCTTCATCAGATGAGGTGATTTCACCCCTGGGAAAGCCAAATTTTGAAGATGCCCACAAATTGAGAGTCAAAATGGGGATTTCACTCCTGATTCCATGCCTAATGTCAAAATGTGCTAGCTCCCATCGTGGGGGATCAATGGACGTGTTTCGGGGGTGCAACCCCTTCCTCTCATCTACTTTATTTGCGAGGAAGGAGTTGCACCCCCAAAACGCGTACCTTGATATCTCGTGATGGCAGATAGCACATGTTGACACACTGTGTGCATTTTCAAAATTTGGCTTTCTAAAAAATATTTAAAATGTGTGAAAATACTAAAAATAAAAATAAACTAGAAGAATTTTGTGTTTTTTTTAGATTCTGCCTAAAACATCAATGATGTTTTTGAGTCTTTTTTCCACATCATTGATGTCTTCCTTGAAGTTTTGTAAATCATGACTGCACACCATGATCTCCCCGATGAGGATGTGTGCAGTTGCACTTGTGAAATGCGAATCTTCTTCCACAACATCCACATCACTTAAAATTAAAAAACATACTATGTATTATAAATATGCAGGCATACATCTAATACCTGATGGATAAATGAGGGCAGGTAGACTGAAGGGGAGCCCACCCCTTCTTAAAGGTACAGGAGCACACCAAACACCCAGCAGGTAGCACAATGGCTGCAAAGGTGCTGGTGCGTTGCTGGACCAATACACACACCAACGTGATCACAAAAAACTTGCCACCAACCTCATTTATAGCTGGCTATTGCAGTAAGCGGCATTAGAAGGCTACAAACAGATACCAACAAAGCCTGGGGAATACCCAGGAAAAAATCCAAGCCTACTTACCACCAGCTCACAGACAACCAATTAACCTGTCTAACAGTATGCATTAAAAACAGGGGTTTAGTCTGCATGCATTTGCAAACGCATGCATAAGCCACAGAGCCTCCTCACGGCACCCTGATATCTGTGGTCCTAGCACTAAAATATGAGTGTCCCCACAGTAGAGGCACATACATTCTGATGGATAAATGAGGGCAGGTGGACTGAAGGGGAGCCCACCCCTTCTTAAAGGTACAGGAGCACACCAAACACCCAGCAGGTAGCACAATGGCTGCAAAGGTGCTGGTGCATTGCTGGACCAATACACACACCAACATAATCACAAAAAACTTGCCACCACCCTCATTTATAGCTGGCTATCGCAGTAAGCAGGATTGGAAGGCTACAAACAGATACCAACAAACCCTGGGGAATGCCCAGGAAAAAATCCAAGTCTACTTACCACCAGCTCACAGACAACCAATTAACCTGTCTAACAGTATGCGTCAAAAACAGGGGTTTAGTCTGCACGCATTTTCAAACGCATGCATAAGCCACAGAGCCTCCTCACTAGGGATGAGCTGAACACCCCCCTGTTCGGTTCGCACCAGAACATGCGAACAGGAAAAAAGTTTGTTCGAACACGCGAACACCGTTAAAGTCTATGGGACACGAACATGAATAATCAAAAGTGCTAATTTTAAAGGCTAATATGCAAGTTATTGTCATAAAAAGTGTTTGGAGACCTGGGTCCTGCCCCAGGGGACATGGATCAATGCAAAAAAAGTTTTAAAAGGCCGTTTTTTCAGGAGCAGTGATTTTAATAATGCTTAAAGTCAAACAATAAAAGTGTAATATCCCTTTAAATTTCGTACCTGGGGGTGTCTATAGTATGCCTGTAAAGGGGCGCATGTTTCCTGTGTTTAGAACAGTCTGACAGCAAAATGACATTTCGAAGGAAAAAACCCATTTAAAACTACCCGCGGCTATTGCATTGCCGACAATACACATAGAAGTTCATTGATAAAAACGGCATGGGAATTCCCCAAAGGGGAACCCCGAACCAAAATTTAAAAAAAAAATGACGTGGGAGTCCCCCTAAATTCCATACCAGGCCCTTCAGGTCTGGTATGGATATTAAGGGGAACCCCGGCCAAAATTTTTTTAAAAAAATGACGTGGGGTTCCCCCTAAATTCCATACCAGACCCTTCAGGTCTGGTATGGATTTTAAGGGGAACCCCGTGCCAAAAAAAAAAAAAAAAGCGTGGGGTCCCCCCAAAAATCCATACCAGACCCTTATCCGAGCACGCAACCTGGCAGGCCGCAGGAAAAGAGGGGGGGACGAGAGTGCGGGCCCCCCCTCCTGAACCGTACCAGGCCACATGCCCTCAACATTGGGAGGGTGCTTTGGGGTAGCCCCCCAAAAAACCTTGTCCCCATGTTGATGAGGACAAGGGCCTCATCCCCACAACCCTGTCCGGTGGTTGTGGAGGTCTGCGGGCGGGGGGCTTATCGGAATCTGGAAGCACCCTTTAACAAGGGGACCCCCAGATCCCGGCCCCCCCCACCTGTGTGAAATGGTAAGGGGGTACTTACCCCTACCATTTCACTAAAAAACTGTGAAAAATGTTAAAAATGACAAGAAACAGTTTTTGACAATTCCTTCTATCTTCTTCTCCTCGGGCCGCTCCACACCCATGGCATGGGGGGGAGGCTCCCGCTCTTCTCTTCTTCTTTTCTCCTTTTCTTCTCTTCTTCTCTTCTTCATTTTCTTCTCCGGGCCACTCTGCACCCATGCTGGCAGGGAGGGAGGCTCCCGCTGTGTGACGGCGCTCCTCGTCTGACAGTTCTTAAATGACGGGGCGGGGCCAACCAGTGACCCCGCCCCCCTCTGACGCACGGTGACTTGACGGGACTTCCCTGTGACGTCACGGGGAATGCCACAGGGAAGTCCCGTCATGTCCCGTGCGTCAGAGGGGGGCGGGGTCACCGGGTGGCCCCGTCCCCCGTTATTTAAGAACTGTCAGACGAGGAGCGCCGTCACACAGCGGGAGCCTCCCTCCATGCCAGCATGGGTGCGGAGTGGCCCGGAGAAGAAAATGAAGAAGAGAAGAAGAGAAGAAAAGAAGGAGAAGAGCGGGAGCCTCCCCCCATGCCATGGGTGCGGAGCGGCCCGGAGAAGAAAATGAAGAAGAGAAGAAGAGAAGAAAAGAAGAAAAGAAGAGCGGGAGCCTCCCCCCCATGCCATGGGTGCGGAGCGGCCCGAGGAGAAGAAGATAGAAGACGCCACGGAGGAGATGCTGGACGAGAACGCCGGAGGAAGAACCAGAAGAGCCAGAAGAACCAGAAGAACCAGAAGATGAAGGAAGATAGAAGAAAGAAGAAGCATTTAAATAAAGGAATTGTCAAAAACTGTCTCTTGTCATTTTTAACATTTTTGACAGTGTTTTAGTGAAATGGTAGGGGTACTTTTGTACCCCCTTACCATTTCACACAGGGGGGAGGGCCGGGATCTGGGGGTCCCCTTGTTAAAGGGGGCTTCCAGATTCCGATAAGCCCCCCGCCCGCAGACCCCCACAACCACCGGCCAGGGTTGTGGGGATGAAGCCCTTGTCCTCATCAACATGGGGACAAGGTGTTTTGGGGGGCTACCCCAAAGCACCCTCCCAATGTTGAGGGCATGTGGCCTGGTACGGTTCAGGAGGGGGGGCTCTCTCGTACCCCCTCTTTTCCGGCGGCCTGCCAGGTTGCGTGCTCGGATAAGGGTCTGGTTTGGACTTTTGGGGGGACCCCACGCCATTTTTTTTTTTAATTTTGTCGCGGGGTTCCCCTTAAAATCCATACCAGACCTGAAGGGTCTGGTATAGATTTTGAGGGGGACCCCACACCTTTTTTTTTTTTTTTAATTTTGGCCAGGGTTCCCTTAATATCCATACCAGACCTGAAGGGCCTGGTATTGAATTTAGGGGGACCTCCCACGTCATTTTTTTTTTACATTTTGGTTCAGGGTTCCCCTGTGGGGAATTCCCATGCCGTTTTTTTCAATGAACTTTTATGTGTATTGTCGGACCGGCAATTCATTAATAGCTGCGAGTAGTTTAAACACTTCAATACCAGGCACTTAGACACCTTCCCGCCCAGCCCAATTTTCAGGTGGCACTAACGGGCACTGATGATGGGCACTGATAGGCGGCACTGATGTGCACTGATAGGTGGCACTGATAGGCACTGATAGGTGCCACTGGTATGCGGCACTGATGGGCACTCATAGGTGGCACCGATGGGCACACATAGGCGGCACTGATGGGCACTCGTAGGTGGCATTGATTGGTATATATCGGTGGCACTGATGGGTACTTATGTGTGCACTGATGTGTGGCACTGATGGGCACTGATAGGTGGGCACTGATGGGCACAGATGGGCACTGACAGGTGGCACCGATGGGCAATGACAGGTGGCACAGATGGGCAATGACAGGTGGCACTGATAAAACATTGCTGGGCAGATCTGGGCATTGCTGGGCAGATCCTTGACATAATAGTGCCAATCAGTGCCCATTTGTGGGCACTGATTGGCACAGAATGGGCACATGTGGATGGCCATGGGGTACATACCTGGCCATCCACGTTGCCCCTTCCCTGGTGGTCCTAGTGGCATCCCTGGTGGTCCAGTGTGGTGATCTGAGGGGGGGCTGCGCTGATAAACAATCAGCGCAGACCCCCCCTGCCAGGAGAGCCGCCGATCGGCTCTCCTCTACTCGCGTCTGTCAGACGCGAGTGAGGAAGAGCCGATCAACGGCTCTTCCCATTGACAGCGTGATCAGCCGTGATTGGACACGGCTGATCACGTGGTAAAGAGCCTCTGCTGGAGGCTCTTTACCAAGATCGGTGTAGCGGTGTGTCAGGCTGACACACCGCTCCACCGATCGCCGCGATGCGCACCCCCGGGGGCGCGCTGTGGCATGTTATCCTGCTGGACGTCATATGACGCCCAGTCAGGATAACAGAACCACTTCCCGGACGTCAATCCGCTATAGGGCGGGCGGGAAGTGGTTAAATTACTTTTTTTCCTTTGAAATGTCATTTTGCTGTCAGACTGTTCTAAACACGGGAAACATGCACCTCTTTACAGGTATACTATAGACACCCCCCAGGTACGAAATTTAAAGGGATATTACACTTTAATTGTTTCACTTTAAGCATTATTAAATTCACTGCTCCCGAAAAAACGGCCGTTTTTAAAACTTTTTTTTGCATTGATCTATGTCCCCTGGGGCAGGACCCAGGTCCCCAAACACTTTTTATGACAATACCATGAATATTAGCCTTTAAAATTAGACCTTTTGATTTCTCCCATAGACTTTTAAAGGGTGTTCCGTGGCACCCCAAATTGTTCGCTGTTCGGCGAACTTGCGAACAGCCGATGTTCGAGTCGAACATGAGTTCGACTCAAACTCGAAGCTCATCCCTAGTCGTGAGTATTTTATGCGCAGGGGATTGTTTTTCCACAGGAAGGCTGTGCAGGCCTTTTTGTATGTTGCGAAAAAGGAGGGGGGAGGTGTATCGGTATGGTCTGCATGAGATATAAGAGGCAGGGAAGGACAACCATTTTAATTAGGGCTGAGCGGCCAAATCAGGATATATTGAGATGGTTCCATTCTCTTAAGTTAGTTTGGATTTTTGAAAGGGCGGCTAGGAAATTGTGGTTGTAAAGGTCTACTGTGTTCCTGGTAATCTGGATTCCAAGATATGTAATAGCTTCTTTCTTCCATTGGAAGGGGAAGGAGTCTTGGGAGTGAGCTATTTCTTGTGGGGTAAGGAAGATATTTAGGGCATGTGACTTGGAGTAGTTAATTTTGAGGTTTGATAGCTCCTCAAAATGTGTCATATCCCTCAGGAGGTTGGGTAATGAAAGTTAAGGAGCTTGTAGAGTGAGTAAAATGTCGTCCGCAAAGGCGGCTACTTTAAATTCTCTACGCGCTATGGAGATGCCTATGATGTCTATACTGTATTGTTGCGTAATCTGTTTAACAGAGGTTCTAGCGTCAAGACGAAGATCAGGGGGGATAGAGGGCACCCCTGACGTGTTCCATTGCTTATAGAGAAGGCGTTTGACAGGAGGCCATTAGCTCTCACCCTTGCTGAAGGGTTAGTGTACAGTGCGTTAATGTATGCATACATGCGAGGTAAGAGATCTATGCCTTTCAAAACTTCCTGTATGTAGTCCCAGGCCACCCTGTCAAACGCCTTCTCAGCATCTAGGGATAGGAGAAGGCCCTTAGTTCCCAATGAAGTCAGTCAGTGATGTATATTTAGGGTGCGTATGGTGTTATCCCTGGCCTCTCTACCTGGGATGAGTCCTACTTGGTCAGAGGATATGAGGCCAGGGATGAGTGGTAGCAATCTATTGGCCAGTATCTTTGCGTATAGTTTGATATCTACATTAAAGTGGGGTTCCACCCAAAAAACAAAAATACATGAAAAATCCCCCCAAAAAAAACAAAAAAAAATTGGATATTTTTTTTTTTTACTTACCTCTAAATGCCTGTTGCTAGGGGGTCCCTCGTAGTCTGCCCCTTCCAGTGCCTGGGCTGGTGACATCACTTCCCCCTTGGCACAGGAAGGGCTCCGCTCTGCTCCCTCCCTCCTGTCAATCATCTGGGACCCATTACAGGTCTTGTAGATGATCTTTACCTTCCTTCGGGAAAAGAGTTAAGTGGGCTGCCTAATGAAATGTGTGGGTTTGATAGTGAGTTAAAGAGGGAGTCCCGCGAAAAAAAAAAAAAAATTAAATGTCAGCAGCTACAAATACTGTAGTTGCTGACTTTTAAAATAAGGACACTCACCTGTCTCAGGGTCCAGCGATGTCGGCACCCGAGGCCGAACCGTCGCTCGGCTCTCGGGTGCTGCCACCGCCATCTTCTGTAAGGGAATCAGGAAATGAAGCCTTGCACCTTCACTTCCCGGTTCCATACTGCGCATGCGTGAGTCGTGCTGCACAATCAGAATGGTCCCTGCTGTCTCTGGGACCCGTGTGTGTCCCAGCAGACAGCGCAGGGGGACGGGAAGTGGCGTAGACTCCCATGGGAGTCTACTCCCGGAAGTGGGTGCAAATACCTGTATTAGACAGGTATCTGCACCCCCCTTCCCCCTGAAAGGTGCCAAATGTGACACCAGAGGGGGGGAGGGTTCCAAAAAGCGGAGGTTCAATTTTTGTGTGAACCTCCGCTTTAAAGGTCTTTAGCATTTCGGGTATTAGAATATCTTGAAAGCTTTTGTAATATATTAGTGTGAAGCCATCGGGACCGGGGCTCTTCTCTACTTTCATCTGTTTTATTGCCAATTGAAGCTCCTCCATTGAAAAAGGGCTTTCCAAAGCTTCAGCTTGCTGCAGGGTGATAGGTTTGGGGCAGTACTGAGCTATGAATTCTTTTATTTGGGAGGCACGACTGTTCGCTTTTGTTTTGTCATCATTATTTTGCGGTAAATTGAACAGTTTAGCGTAATATTTTTCAAAGTGTCTGGCGATATCTTCATTTTTTGAGAGGAGAGTGTCGTGTTTGTCTCGAACGTGAATGGTGCGCGCCAGCAATCTCCCACTCTTATTGCCGTGTTCATAGAACACTTTCTGTTGGAGTACCTACCGCCTCCTCGTGCACTTCCCTAATTCATCTAGTAATGTAGCTTGAGCTTGTAGTAGCTCCTGTAGTGTATTTTGCGAGGTCGTTTGTTTGTGGGCCGTCTCAAGTCGGTTCATGGATTTGATAAGTGATTTGATCTGTTCCTGGTGTCCCCTTTTGTTGGTCGTTGCTAGGGCTATGAATTCCCCCCTTAGTATGCACTTATGTGCCTCCCAGAGTGTGATAGGTGCAATATCTGGAGTAGAGTTTTCTTGGAAATACATTCGGATGTGGGATTGGATCTGGTTTAGCGCTTCTGGGTCTTTTAGCAGGGAGGGGTTCAACCGCCATGTTTTTGTTGTTTCGTTTGTTTCCGGGAATGTGAGCATTACTGAAATAGGGTGGTGATCGGACAAAAACATTGGTTCTATAGTGGTCTGTGTGAGAAGGGATGAATCAGTCTGTGATAGAAATAGATAGTCTATTCTGGAGTATTTTTGGTGTGGAAGAGAATAAAAGGTGTAATCTTTGTCTGTTGGGAACATGGTACGCCATGTGTCATGGAGTGTTAGGTTTTGGAGTTGGAGTTTGATTTGGCGGAGTGCCCGGTAGGAGAGAGTGGTAGTGCCTGTGGAGGTGTCAAGATTAGGATTTAGTGGCACATTGAAGTCTCCGCCTAGTATTAACATACCTTTCTGAAAACTGGATAGGAGGTCACAGATTTTTTTGAAGAAAGACACTTGGTGTTCGTTTGGGCAGTACACATTGGCTAGAGTGAATGGTTTGGATGCATATGTGCCCTTAATAAAGACGTATCTGCCTCCAGGATCAATGATGTGTCCATCATCTGAAAGTCAGCATGTTTGGAGATGAGTATAGAGACCCCTTTCATTTTGGAGTCTGGGTTTGTGGAGTGTATAGCCTGTTTGTATACATGGTTTGCCAATTTGGGAATGGCATTCGATCTAAAATGTGTTTCTTGGAGTAGTAGGAAATGTGCTTTATGTTTCGCCAGGGCAGAGAGAACTTGTGATCTCTTTTCTGGCAAATTTAAGTCTTTAACATTTAGTGAGATGCATTTCAGTGACACTTGTGTTTTATTGGTCATCTGTTCTGGATGCATTCTGAATGTTGTTGGGATATATCACCTCGATATAGGAAGTTCACGGGGGTCGTTTTGTAGTCTCACTATTGTCCGTGGATGATAAGAAGGGGATAAGTGGGGGAGAGAGAAAAAGCGCCCCCCCCCCCCCCCGAAGACAAGGGGTTAGAGAGAGGAGAGAAGATCAGAAAAGAGAGAAATGAGAATTACAGGGTATGACTTAGGGTGGTTAAGTCTCAGGGTTAGGTGGTATGGGGTAAGATGGTTAAGCGGGTTCACACAGTAGTGGAATATCCACGTTCTGTGTATGGGAAGTCACTGGAGATGTTATAGGATCACCTAATCATCTAGTTAAAATGAGTCTGGGGTGTTAGCTAAGGTCCAATAGGACTGCTGTGGTGGGACAGTAAACTGGGAAAGGACCAGATGGATTGGCACTACTGAGGACGAAGAAGGTATGTATATGTGTCGTCGGATCTGATATGGTAAGGGTAGGTGCAAGATTTAGTTTGGGTTAGTACACCATTGTTGAGAAGAAACCAAATATATGTATAAAGTTTAATCAAGTAGCTAGTTTGTATGTCACTGTTCGTTGAGTACTGAGTGGGGTCTATCGTTCTGTACATGCAGTTATTAAGTAGAGTGAACACTTATTGAAAAGTCAACTTATGTAACAAGTAAACATAACTATTGTAAAATGCACTTTCAGGCTAGATACTCTAGATCTCCTCTTTCCCCTCTATTTGGGTCTTGGAGACTGCTTCTTTACAGTAAAGAAGCAAAATCCTTGCTATAGCTGAAGAATAGTATGCCTTAGTAGGGAGAGACCTGCCCGACGGGTTTCCCCCTAAGGAGAAAAATCTATGAACAAGTTTTGGTTTTGTGGTTGTGAGATAGCTCTGTGCCCGGAGCCAAAGCGCAGCGTCATCTTGTTTAAATTGTAGCATGATGCATCTATACCTTAAGTCAAGTGTAATGCCGCGTACACACGGTCGGACTTTCTGGCCTACTTGGTCCGGCACACTTTCTGACGGACTTTGTCCGCCAGGTGCGCCGGACTTTAAAACGGACGGACTTGCCCACACACGACCGGACTTTGCGGCGGGCTAAGTCCGCCCGTCTTTCCGACGGACTTTCGCCGGAGTTACGGCGGACTTTCAGAATGAACGGACTTGCCCACACACGGACAAGTCCGTTCATTTTGAACGTGACTCAGGTGCGACGGGACTAGAAAAGGATGTCAATCTTGCCGCTTTTATTGGCGAGATTGACACCTTGCGAGCCCCATCGCGGGTCATACCAGGCCCTTAGGTCTGGTATGGATTATAAAGGGAACCCTCCTACGCCGAAAAAACGGCGTGGGGTCCCCCCTAAAATCCATACCAGACCCCAATCCGAGCACGCAGCCTGGCCGGTCAGGAAAGGGGGTGGGGACGAGCGAGCCCCCCCCTCCTGAACCGTACCAGGCCGCATGCCCTCAACATGGGAGGTGGGTGCTTTGGGGGAGGGGGGCGCCCTGCGGGCCCCCCCCAAAGCACCTTGTCCCCATGTTGATGAGGACAAGGGCCTCTTCCCGACAACCCTGGCCGTTGGTTGTCCGGGTCTGCGGGTGGGGGGCTTATCGGAATCTGGGAGCCCCCTATAAGAGGGCCCCCAGATCCCGGCCCCCCCACCGTATGTGAATGAGTATGGGGTACATGGCACCCCCCTCCCCCAAAGCACCCACCCCCCATGTTGAGGGCATGCGGCCAGGTACGGTTCAGAAGGGGGGGGCGCTCTCTCGTCCCCACCCCCTTTCCTGACTGGCCAGGCTGCGTGCTCGGATCGGGGTCTGGTATGGATTTTAAGGGGGACCCCATGCCGTTTTTTTGGCGTAGGGGGGTTCCCTTTATAATCCATACCAGACCTAAGGGCCTGGTATGCCCTGTGCTCGCCACAATAGGTAATTTATTTTTCCTATTGCAGCGAGCGCGAAATGCAATACCCTGCCCTTGCGTCGTATCTGGTCCGTTGGACCAGCATACACACGAGCGGGCCTTCCGTCGGACCAGAACACAGACGAGTGGACTTTCCGCCCGAAACTGAGTCCGATGGAAAGATTTAAAACATGTTTCAAATCTAGGTCCGCCAGAGCCTACACACGGGCAGATTGTCCGGCACACTCTGGTCCGCCGGACCAAGTATGCCGGAAAGTCCGACCGTGTGTACACGGCATAAGTGTAAGTAAGTAGCGGTTTATGTGAGAACATCTCAACTTACTGCTACTGCTATGAAGGTCTGGGGTGCATTGAGAAAGGGGTTAGTTTTCTCAATGACCCCTGTGTGGGGTTTCAGCATGTTCTGGCGCATGTGGGAGGAGATCTTGGCATGAGATACGTTCTCCAGGTGATGTAGGATCCAATCTGCGGTGTCTGGATCTATGTCACTGGGCTTTAGGTGATGCGTTATAGGACACCGGCTTCCATGGTTCCTTTGGGAAATAGGAGGAATACCAATCAGGCAGATCCACTTGCGGCAAGTTGAGCTTTTCACAAAAGGCAGGAAGGTTTTCTGGTGTTCGAAGGTGTGCGGTGCAACCTCTGGTGGTTGCAGAAAGGCAGAAAGGAATCTTCCATCTATATTGGATGTTGCGTGCACATAAAGTTTCCAGCAGGGGGCATAGGGAGCGTCTGTTCTGCAGGGTTATCTAAGACAGATCTTGGAACAGTTTAATGTTCGCATCATTGTATAAGATGCTGCCTCTGTCTCTTGCTTTACGGAGTATCTCCTCCTTGAGAGAAAAGTTCCCAATACAGCACACAATGTCCCTGGGGGATTCGGAGTCACGGGGAGGGGGTCTCAGTGCACGATGGAGTCTTTCCATCTCAATAGGGGAGTCCGCTGGTCGGTCAAGTAGATTGTTAAATATTGCACAGACCGTCTGTGGTAAGGCCGACGGATCTACTCCTTCAGGTACCCCACTTATCCTGATGTTTTGCCTGTGTCGCCTGTTGTCTAAATCTTCCACTTGTCTGCGGAGTTCGAACATATATAATATGCAAATACTGTGCAATGTAAATAAATAATTAATAATGCCTCTAACGTGCAATAAATACCAAATTGATAGCCATAGTATAATACAAAAAAATATATATATATATATATATATATATATATATATATATATATATATATATATATATATATATATATATATATATATATATATATATATATATATATATAATATTAGTATAAAGTGCTGGTGCATAAAACAGCTACTATATAACAAAATGGAATTCTAAAGTGCTCTTGTGCCAGTGAAGGGATCCTTTAGATACTCTGGTGAGCTTTCCAGTGAAACAACACTCTGTGCGTGCCTTATTCGTGCTCCTATTATGACTGCACTCACCAGATCCTTCACCCCCTCCTGGGGTCATACACCTCCACAGTATATGCCACTGTGTAGCAATGTGGGATAACACCGTCCTTAGTGTTGACTATGAGGAGATTCCAGAATCGCCCTGTTGCTATGTAGTCCTCCTAATCTGCCACTTCCTGGTCCGCGGAGCTCCTCGTCACTTCCTCCCTCGGCTGTGCTCCTGGGAATCATATCATTTCAACACATCATTTCCCAGGAGCACAGGTGAGGGAGGAAGTGACGAGGAGCCACCAAGCCACGCCCCTAACGCAGTATATTTCAGTGCGTTATTGCAGTTTTACTGCAGTATATTGTAGTGTGTCAGTGGAGTGTGTCTGTGTAGTGAGTACTCAAGTTAAAGTGCACCAAACACCACTTTCCATTAATTAACCACTTAAGGACCACCCCATGTACATATGCTGTGGCAGGGTGGCCCTTAAGCGTGAAATCATGTACCTACATGTGATTTCTTTCAAGAGCTCTGGGGCATGCACGTGCCACCACAGCCCTGCTCCCACTGTGATTGGACACAGTGGAAGCCAATCAACGGGCCTATGAAAAAGCAAAGCAGACTGCCCTTCTAGGCAGAAACAAGGATCTCTGTTTTCCTCCAGTCACAGCATTCCCCCTACAGTTAGAAAGCACTCCCTAGGAGCACACTTAACCCTTTGATCGCCCCTGATGTTAACCCCTTCCCTACCAGTCTCATTTATACAGTGACAGTGCATTTTGTTAGCACTGATCACTGTATTGGTGTCACTGGTCCCAAAAAAATATCACTTAGTGGCAGATTTGTCCACCACAATGTCGCAGTCCAGCTAAAAATCACCATTACAAGTAAAAACAATAAAAATAATAAAAAGTCCATAAATCTATCCCCTATTTTGTTGATGCTATAACTTTTTTGCACAAACCAGTCAATATACGCTTATTAAGGGTTTTTTTTTTTACCAAAAATATGTAGCAGTATACACATTGGCCTAAATTGATGAAGAAATTCAATTTTTAAAAAAAAAAATAATTGGGTATGTTTTATAGCAGAAAATAAAGTATTGTGTTTTTTTTTTCAGAATTCACTGTCTTTTTTGTTAATAGCACAAAAAATAAAAACCGCAGAGGTGATCAATAGCCACAAAAGGAAAGCTCTATTTATGGGAAAAAAATAACATACATTTCATTTGGATACAGCGTCGCATGACCGCGCAATTGTCATCTAAATTAATGCAGTGCCGTATTGCAAAAAATGGCCTGGTCATTAAGGGGGTAAAACCTTCTGAGGCTGAAGTAGTTAAATCTTTTTTGGTTTTATAATAAACAGAATTATGCTATGTTGATCTTTCTCTGCCATTTATTTATACATACAGTATGTATGAACATCCCATTGCCCAATTACTAAGAAGTAAAGTTAAAGAAGGAGGAATTCAAAGACCAGCACACCCAGAATATTCACATATAACTCCTGTCATTGGGAGTCCATAGCAGCTTGTGAGGGAGTGAGCACACAGGAGGGGAGCGCGATTTGCACGGCATCTGAGTTTACAGCACCTTGGCACTTTTGCACAATGGAATTTTTCTTCATAATTAAGATTTAAGACTATGGACGTTCATGTGAATTATGATATATTGGATTAGATGTATTTGTATTATTTACTCATTGTTGATTGCTAGCAATTATTTGGTTTATGTACTCATCACGAATCTAGTAAAGGGAAGTTTTTTGTATCAGGGTAGCACTCTATATATTTCTTTCGCAATTTAAAGGTACAGCACTTTTTAGAGCAGAAACCCATAAAAGCATAATATTGTTTGTTTATATATTTTTTTTTATACCATAAGCGCAGGAATATTTACAAGTGTGTGTGTGTGTATTTACACACACATATATTTTTTTCTGATTTAATTTTGGCAGTTGTCATTTTTTTTTGGGGGGGAGGGGGGCACATGTGATACTTAAAATGTGCTGTGAAAACTCTGGCCAGTTTTGCAGCCTGGAGAATAGTCCATGGGGTCCTCACTTCCCAGAGTGTGTGTATCAGCCCTGGATATGGTGTAGTCCTTGTTCAAGCCTGAATGTGATTTCTGCCTGGTCTGACCTCTGTAGTTAAATAAAACTTTGAAATGTGGAACTGGGGCAGTCGACAGTGCCACAGCTACTTTCAGGAAATGTGATAAAGAAGTTTTTATAAAGGAGGAGGGGGTACAGGTGACTCATATGTCACTACTACAGAGGACACACTTTACCACCACTAACTTTAGCAGTGTGCACTTTTCAGCATCTTCCCCAGCCACCAGAACATTGATCCAGTGTGCTGTGAAAGATACTGTATGTAGTGTCTCTGCTCATGTTTCAACCCTTCACTGGTCCTACCTACCTACCTTAAATTTAATGTTCCAAAATGTTATGGAACATTATGTGCTGAATGTGCTGAAACTGGGAAGTAAAACAAAGCTAATAAAGGGACAAGAGGATCTCAGATATGGGGAAAGACTACAAGCATTGAACTTGTTCTCTCTGGAGAGGAGACACTTGAGAGGGGACATGATAGCAATGTACAAATACTGTACTAGTGACCCTAGCATAGGGAAAAAAACTTTTCAGTGAAAGGGAATTTAAAAAGACACGCGGTCATTCACTAAAATTGGAAGAGAAGCAGTTTAACCTTATAACTGCGTAGAAGGATGTGGAATTCTCTTCCACAAGCAGTGGTATCAGCAGGGAGCATCGATCAAATGGGCACCTTAACGATCACAACATTTAGGGGTATAGAATGTACTATTGACATAAACACAAGCACACTAACACACCACAGGTTGAACTGGATGGACTGGTGTCTTTTTTCAACCTTACCAATTATGTAAACAATGTGTAACTATGTTATAAACAAGTGGTTATTCATCGGCACACGTGTCCACTTTGTATATTTTCTCAACGTATGTCTTTAGTTTCTGCCCACAAAGGTAATTAGTAATTTGCTGTGTTTTCACAATTCAGAGTGTAACTATACCATACTCAGGGGGTTATTTACGAAAGGCAAATCCACTTTGCACTACAAGTGCACTTGGAAGTGCAGTCACTGTAAATCTGAGGGGGACGTGCAAGGAAAATAAAAAACAGCATTTTAGCTTGTTCATGATTGGATGATAAAATCAGCAGAGCTTCCCTCATTTCAGATTTACCCCTCAGATTTACAGAGACTTCACTTCCTACCAGTCACTTTTCCAGGCCTTTCTCTCGTTTACTCTTCTGTATTCCTAATGGGTTATCAGCAACCTGTATTTTTCTCTTCTTCCCTTGGTGCATTCGTTCTATTACTCCCTAAGCTCCCATAACTTCGGCATATCTCATTGTTTGTTTGAATTTATCCCATTCTTGCCATTTTTCCTCGTAGGCGTCCAAGCCTTCCCCGTCACTATACCTCAAGTACTCTAAGTTTTGGATCTCATTAACTTTATTGCACCAACTCCTCGTTGTGGGTCTCGTTGGTTCCTTCCAATGTCTAGGGATGAGACTTTTGGCTGCATTTAGGAGTGGCGGCAATAGACTTTTCAGATATTGTTTGTTCGGGATATTTATCCCGTGAAATAGGCAACTCCATGGATCGTCTAGAAGCATTATGTTAGTTATTTCTCCTATTATTTGCCTAATTTCTTCCCAATATTTTTTAATTTCCAGACATTGCCACCATATATGGGCCGTCGTCCCAATCTCTTTGCTCCCTCGCCAACAGTATTGTGATTTTTCTTTTTGACTTTTATGCGCTTTATCGGGGGTGATATGCCATCTCACCAGGCATTTGTAATTTGTTTCCCTCATGTTACTATTTACTGTAGTGGTATGTACCCTGCGCATTATTTGGCTAATCTCTTCCTTCTTCAGGCAAGTTCCTAGTTCATTTTCCCACTTAATAATATACGGTGGAATATCTGGGCCAGTCCTTTCTGTGAGTGTTCTATATATTTTTGAGATCACCCTCTTTTTTCCCTTGTCCACGCAAATTTTTTCTATGGGAAGCAAATTTGCTTCCGATCTTATTGGCTGGGGCAAGTACTCTGTAAAGTGTTTTAATTGGTTGTATTGCCATTCATCTATCAATCTCCACTCCCTTTTGCTCTTTAATTCATGATACGTTCAAATTTTACCTTGGTCCATAATATCTTTCAGTTGTGCATTTTCTTTTATCCATTTCCCAAACCAGGCTTCAATTCCCGGTATAAAATATTCTGTGTTTGTTAGGGATATTAATGGTGAGTTAAATTCCCATTTTTCCTGTTTGTGGATGTGATCCCAAATTTTTAGTGCGTGTCTAGTGATGATGTTTGTGCCTTTATCTAATTTTCTGTATTGTGGGGGTATCCAAATTATTTTACCTAAGTTGACTGTGCTTATTGTGCCCTCCATCTTCACCCATCTCTTTTCTCTATTTTCTTTAGCCCATTCTACTACCCGTGACAATATTACTGCATTATAGTAATTTCTAATATCTGGTGCTCCCCAGCCCCGTCTTACTCTATCTTTGGTTAACTGTGCCATGCTTATTCTTACTTTTTTCCTTTTCCAGATAAAACTTGTGAAGAGCTTTTGTATTGTTTTAAAAAAGGCGTCCGGGAGTGGGATCGGTAGCATCTGCATTTTATATATGATTTTGGGGAGGGTGACCATTTTGATAATATTTATTCTACCCCCCCACGAGATGTTTACTGTTGTTATTCTATTTAATTCATTTTTAATCTCATCTAGTAGTGGGAGGAAGTTTATTTGATACAGACTTTCATTGGTTTTGGTCAACTTAACCCCTAAGTAGTTTATTTCTTTTTTACCCCAAACAAATGCGAAACTCTTTTGAAATAAAAGTTCCTCACTTTTTGGGATATTAAACGTGAGGGTTTCAGACTTCGCTGGGTTTAACTTAGAGTTTGAGAGCTCGCCGTACTCTTTTAAAGTTTTCATTAGATTTGGGAGAGATGTTTTTGGTCTGGTTACATAGAATAGGATATCATCCGTGTATGCGGCTAGCTTGTGTGTTTCCTCCACCAGCTTTATCCCCCCTATGTCAGGATTCTGTCTTATCCTAGCTAAAAGTGGTTCTAGTGCCAACACAAAAAGCAAGGGGGATAGTGGACACCCTTGTCTTGTTCCGTTGAACATTTCAAATGGATCCGAAACTATCCGGTTTACCCTTACCCTGGCTGTAGGTCTAATGTATAGGGCCTTTATGCGTTTTATCATTTTCTCACCCAGTCCTATTTCTTCCCATGTACCTTGCATGAGGCCCCAGTCTACCCTGTTGAATGCTTTCTCGGCATCTATCGACAGGAGTAGTCCTGGGGCCCCATTACCTTTCATCTCCTGTGTTGTTAGCAGGGTCCTGATACCATTATCTTTCCCTTCCCTCCCTGTGATAAAGCCGACTTGATCAGGGTGTATTATTTTTTGCATTACTTTTTTCAGCCTATCCTCAAGGATTTTAGCGTAGATTTTGGTATCTAAATTTAAGAGGGAGATCGGTCTGTAACTTGAACATAACGTTCCGTCTTTCCCTTCCTTAGGGATAACAATAATAGTAGCTTCTAAGGCTTCTTTGCGTAATTCCTCTTTATCCCCAATCCTGTTCATGAGATAGCACATTTTTGGGATCAAGATGTCTTCAAATTTTCTGTAATAGAGAATTGTCAGGCCATCTGGCCCCGGACTTTTCCCCATCGGTGTTTCTCTTATGGTTTTTGTTATTTCTTCCTCCGTGATGGGTGTCTCTAACTGACTGATTTGTTCCTCTGTGATTTTCTTTAGACCGCTCTCTCTCAGGTATGTTTTTATTTTAGCCCTTTTCTGTTCGACCTCGTTTTTAGTGCCTATATCATATAAACTCGCATAGTATTCCTTAAACGTCTTGGCAATTTCCACTGATTTATGTGCGAATTCCCCCTTACCTGTCTGTATTTTGTCTATGTAATTTGCTGATTTTTTTTTTTTTGCTAGAGCCTGCGCTAAATGTCTCCCTGGTTTATTCCCATATAGGTACCTTTCTTTTTTTACTTTGTTATATGTCATTCTCGTATCTTGCTCTATAAGTTCTCTCATCTCCTCCCTTTTTCTGCTGAGCTTTAACAGAGTTTCGTTGGCGTTCTTGTTCTTATGGAGCTGTTCTAGTATGTTAATTTCTTTCCTCAGGGCCCTGGTCTTCTCTCTAGTGCACCTTCTTTTCTCCGCCTCCTCTTTTATCATGATGCCTCTTATGTAGGCCTTATGCGCCTCCCACACCGTCATTTTAGATACCCCTTCTGTGTTGTTTTCTTTAAAATAGGTCTCTAACTCTTTTTTCATTTGTTCTTCTATTGATTTATCGTGTAAGAGTTCCTCATTTAATCTCCAGCCCTTATTCCTTATATTAGCCTCTCCTATCTTTAGTTGTAACATTACCGGCGCATGGTCAGAGAACGTTATTATACCAATGTTTGTACGAATAGCCGCCTCTAGCCACCTATGCTCTATTAAAAAATAGTCCAGTCTAGAGTATGATGAGTGGACAGGGGAGTGGAACGTGAAGTCTCTTGTTTTGAAGTGTTGTAGTCTCCATACGTCTACCAGTTGATATTGGTGCAGTTTCTGTTTTAGTTTGTTTCTCCATCTCATCCCAATCTCCTGTGCACTTGACGTACTATCTTCCTTTGGTTCCGGGCAGAAATTGAAGTCGCCCCCTATTATGAGGCCCCCCTTCTTAAATTCCACTAGATCGGCTATCCACCTGAGAAGGTAGCCAATGGGGTTCTTATTTGGGCCATATATGTTTGCCAGGGTGCACTCTACTCCATTTAATTTTCCTTTTAAGAACAAGTATCGCCCATCGGGGTCCACTAGTCTCTCATCTAGCTCAAATTTTACACCTCTGGCAAACCCTATGGCTACTCCTTTTGCTCGACTAAGTCGGGAATCGCCATAATACCATATGGGGTAATCTTTTGAGCTTATCTTATTGTTATTTGTTAGTGCGAAATGGGTCTCCTGGAGTAGGACCACGTCCGCCTCCAGGAATCTCAGCTCGCCCACAATATTCGCTCTTTTCCTGGGAGCATTTATGCCACGTACATTATAGGAAATAATCTTTAGAGCCTCTGTTGTTATGATTGGTCGCACCACTTTGTGGGAGCAAGGGCCGCGTCCTTGTTCTTTCCTATTATTACTGGTAGATTCCCTATCCCTCCCGCTTCCCTACCCCCCCGTCCTGTCCCTCTCTCCCCTTCCCCCCCAACCCAACCCCACCTACCCCCCAATCCTCCCTCTTCCCCCACCCACCCCTCCCACCACCACCCCTCTGTTGGGGTAATCTGGTCTCCTGACCTGAAAAACCATGAGCCATACCTCCCCTCCTGGCCCACTGGTTATCCCCCTTGAGGTGAAGCTCGGCTTAGACGTCCCCAGATCCTATGCTCCCCCCTTGTTGGGGGTTGCCCGGGTCCACCCTCTCCCCCACCCCCTCTGCACCCCCCCCCCGGCCTCCCCCCACGTGACCACATGGTATTTTTCTGTTGCCTTACAGGTACAGATCTAGTTATCCCAGTTTATCTCAATTTTATCTTGAGAACTGGTTGCCAGGCCTGCTGTTCTTTAGTGGGGTCCCGATTTCCTGTTCTTTCCCACCATCCTGGGACTTCGACTAAAGGGATCCCCAGGCGGTCACAAAATTTCTGAGTTTCTTCGGGAAATCTCAAAGTTGCCGAGCAGCCTTCCTTGAACCCGTTCAGGCAGGCAGGAAAACCCCAAGAATATTTAACTTTGTGCGCTTGAAGCTGGGCCAGCAGCGGTTTCAACACTCTTCTCCTGGTCAGTGTCTCCGTCGCCAGGTCTGCAAAGATTTGTAAGTTCGTCTCTCCGTATCGCACAACTTGGTTCTTTTTTATACACATCTTCACCAGTTCTTTATCCTGAAAGTTGTGAAATCTTGCGATCACGTCTCTTGGGGCGTCCCCCTTGATCTCTGGGGGCTTGCGGATCCTGTGCACTCTGTCAAATTTTATTTTACCATTTGTGCTGGGTGGGGTGATCATTCCCCCAAAAATTGCATCCATTTTTCCTTGAAGATCCTCTTTTTCTCCCTGAACCTCTGGGAGACCTCTTATTCGCAGGTTCCTTCTTCTGCTCCTATTCTCCTGATCTTCCAATCTATACAGGATATTTCTTTGTACTTTTATGACCTCCTCTATCTGTTTTTTGACATCATCCAGTGCTTCTCCATGTTGATCTAACCTTGTTTCTGCCTCTTCCACCCTTTTTAGTATTTGATTCATGTCTTCTCGTAAAGAATCGATTTTTCCATTTATGGAGGTTTCCAGCTTTGCGAACATCTCCGCCATCTCGCTTTTGGTTGGTAGTTGTTTTTCTCTGGGATCTTCTGTTTCTATCTCCTGAATCTCATCACTTGCTGCGTGGATCTCTATCTCTGCTATTTGTCTTCTTGTGCTCATCTTTGGCAAACTCTCCGGAGCTTTACTTTTAGCTCCTGTTTGTTTACCTGGGCTTTCTCTGTTACTTTCTCTATTACAGTCCTGTACCATGTACTTCCTGATGGTTCCCGGGCTTGCGCTTGTTCTAGGTGGGTTCGCTGTCATCCCTTTTGTTGATTTACCTCTCATTCCTAGCTTTTATCCCCTGATATTCGAGGAGGGGTGGTACTACCAGGTGTATTTATGGATATAGGTTTGCACGTGTGAGTTTTTCTATATAGTTGCAGTTATATACCGGGTGCATTCGGTTTCTCCAAACCCCTATTCGTTCCTTGTACCCAGTGAGGTTTTTTTTTTTTTTTTGAGTGTTCGGATATGCTGCTTCGATTTCAGAGTGCAGTTTAAAGCAAAACAGTATGAGAGTTCAACAAAGGAGCAACATAGACTGTTGCATAAAACTATATGGTAGGCAAGGAAAGAACTTATATGGTAGGGTAGGGTTTTAAGCAAAAAAAAAAAAAAAAAAGGAGAGAGTCCTGTGAGAAGTCTCTGCTTTGATCCCTTTTAGGCCTTTCCTTCCCCCTTTCCTTTCCCCTCCCTTCTCCTCTCCTTTCCTTCTTCCTTTCCCCCTTTTCCTTTCTCTTCTTTCCTTATGTTATATGTTATAAGTCCGTATATGTTGTTATGTAGGGATGCTGCTCCTCTATGGATAATCAGGATAATGTATATCTGTGTATTGTTATGAATAGCGCTGGGTGAGTACTTGCAAAGATTTACAAGGGAAGAGGCAAAAAAAAACAAAAAACATGGGTTTGTGGCTGTACCGCGGACGTTCCAGTAACTAAGTCCCGGTCACTCCCCCTCTGCCAACGCCAACCTGATAACATTAAGTAATGCTAGGTATGCATTCATTTGCTTACAGTTGCTTACAGTTGCTATTGCATATTGCTATTGCATATTGCAGGTTTCACAGCCTTGGGATAAAATGCACCACAGCAGACATCACTTCAGGCAACATTATTGGGATGTGAATATATATTTCTTTTCTTTTTTTCCGCTTACCCCATTGGCTGCTCTTGACGACTCTCGTCTCTTCCTTGTGTATTTTTTTTCCTTTTTTTTTTTTACCTCTGGTCTTTCAATGTCCTTCCGTCTCTCTGTGCCTCCGTGTCCTTCTGTTCTGCTCACAGCCTCACACTAGATCCCCTAGATCTCCTTCCACCACAGTGACCGACTGTCACTCTGCTCTTCTAGGGGGCCAAAAACCTCCACTGCCCGCTGTGTGTAATATTGGACTGGTGGCAATCTCCTGAACTCCACGGCTCCTCCTCGCCCCCTAGCCACGCTCCACGCTCCAGCTCCGGTCCTGACCCCACTCACAGACCTCGCAAACCTATACGAGGAGCAGCGGGAGAAACAGAGACCCGGATGGTGCAGTGGAGGTTATCGCCAACCGAGGTAGGTTATGGATTATGGGTTTACCCGCCGCTACGGGGCTTGCAGGGGGCACTCACACTGCAGGCACTCACGCTGAAACCCGCCGCTGCTATCCTTACGTGGCACACGTGCTGGTCCGTGGGGGGGACGCCGGGAGGTGGGGGACCGAGGGGCTGACGCCTAATCTCGCATCACAGGGGGAGATACGGCCAGCCTCACGGGCTTAGCTTCGGCGTCTGTCTAACGCCCACATCCGGCTCCTCCCTCCGAGACTGCACTTCCAATTGCACTTGTAGTGCAAAGTGAATTTGCCTTTCATAAATAACCCCCTCAGTATACAACTATGCAATATTCAGGATGTAACTACATCAAATTCAGGATGTAATTATGCTATATTCAGGGTGTACTTATACCATATTCAGGATGAGATATTATAGGTTTAACTATGCAAAATTAAAGTCCTTCTAAAGTCTAAACATTTTGTACCCTAATGCATTTCCTGCATTAAAGTAAAGAATGTTTAGGTTGCAGTGTCGCCCCTTTACCTCCCCTTCTTATAGTTGTCTCACAGCACTGTGGCCTTCTGTAGTGACTCTCTCACACACTTTGCTGAGGCAGTGGGAGCCATTGGCTCCCACTGCTGTCAGTAAAAATCTGTGAAGAAGGAAGGGGGTGCAAGCCACGCTGTCTGTGTCTATGGATGCAGGCAATGTGGCTTGGGATCAAGCCCACATGAGTGTCCCAATAGAAAGCAGCTTTATATGGAGGCACTCACAGTGGAGCCAGGAGCGCTAGCTGGGAAACAGATAAGATGAAGTTCAGGCCCACTCTGCATTTCCATTGCATAGAGCAGGGAAATATAACATGTTTGATATTAGAAAAAATAATACTTTACAATCACTCGAAGGTTGTTACTATGACATATTCTGGATGTAACTATGCTTTATTCAGTATGTAACTATGTCATGGATGTAATAATGCCAATTCAATATGTAACTATAGTGTGCCACCTGGGGAATGACTATATAAAAAAAAGTAATTCAGTTCTAAGAATTTATTCTTAAAATCTTGACTCCCCCAGATCCACTTTAAACCGAGCTTGCATTGAATTTGAACTTTATCCCTAATGTACAGAAATACAACAGGGGTGGCCCCCTCCCACCACCACCCCTATAATAAAAATAGTAATAACAAAACTAAATGGACAAAAAATTGAGTAGAAAAACAGGTCCGATCTTACCATCAGGAGCCAAAGAACAAAGAGGTCATATGAATAAACCCGTCAACACTGTAAGGGGAACGTATGACAAGCAATACAAAGAATACGAATTATACTGCACCGTTGGAAAAAAACATGACTCAGAATGGCACTGGCCAGCCTACAGTCGATATACCAACTAAGACAAACCCAATGGAAAACGTGTCACCATATACATTTTTTAGAGGAAGGATCTGTGGGAAATTGGAGTCCCACAGCTCAGCAGGAGATCCCTCTATAACTACCACAAAAGATGATAAGAAAAAGAGAAGGAGAAGAGGCGGACGTGGAGGAAAGAACAACAAAAAGAGGGAAAAGATCATCTCCACACATACCACAATCAAAATCTTCAATCTATCCAGCTCTGTATTTAATGACACAGAGCTTAACGTTTTACGCAAGGGACTCAATTTTGCCCCCAAAAATCCCCCAAACCTCTTTGAGATTTTTGTGGACCTAAATAGGTATACGAGGAACCTTACCCTTGAAACTACCACCCAAGATGATATCAATGCCTAGGTATAGTAACATTATAAGTATTCTAAAAGTTGAGATAACATAGAGGATCTGGAGCAAGAAAGAGGGAGAAGAGAAAGCAGACCACAATTCCCTCAAGAAAGGGCCTCACTTCTATGATCAGCAATCCAAGCTGCCCATGCATTATAAAGTTCGAAGTGGATAATGTAGCTTTGGAAAAAGAAAATTCCAACTGAAAATGGGAATTTAGTATGCCGATGACATCTGATAACAAGGGTGGATGTGGGGACTTCCACCGCCTTGCTATCGCCAGTCAGGCCGCAATCAAAATATGTGTTGCCACTGTTTTGATTTGTTTTGGCCATGATGGAATAGACAATCCCAACAGAAGCTCTAGTGAGTTCAAAGGTGAGGGACCGAGCATATAGAAGTAAGGAGATTAGACACTTCTGACCAGTAGATTTTGATATTAGGGCAGTCCCACCAAATGTGACATAGAGTTCCAATGCACCCACAGTTTCGCCAGCACCTTGGCGAGTTGGAGGGGTAAATATTGGCAAGTCTGGATGGTGTATAGTACCATTTGTGAAAAAGCTTTAGTAGTGCTTCCCAATGTGTGATACAATGGGACAACTGCAACGCTAGTGAGAGGGCCAGGTGCCAGTGCTTGGCTGTTGGGGGATCTGTCGTGAAAGAAGACCAATTTTGTATTGATGGTGAAGATTGGTCTTGAGAAGGAGTTATGAGTAACTTGTACACCAAGGAAATCCCTCTGACAGTAGGTTTAGGTGTGTCATAGAACGTCAAAACTGAGTCTTCCTCAGACCATTGAGTTTTGTAGAATAGTAAACGAATGCAAGGGTACATATAGAAGACTTTGAAGAAATCTCATAGGAGTTTTGTAGAGAGGAGAAAGTGTGCAATCCGGTAGAGGAGAAAAGGAGTCCCATGTTTGTGATTCCTGAGGTCGCGCAGGTCGAGAGGGGCAAATCTGGCAGGAGAAGTCCTAAGGAACTGAGAGGTAACTTGGAGAGTATGGATAATGGTAATCCTTCTGTAATTTGTGGAATAGACGACCATATGCGAAGTGACGCTGTTATAGTATCCAGTGGATAATGAGTATGTTTGAAGCAGATCAACGATGCGCTGAGCAGTGATTTGGGTCAAGTTGGTTTGGTGATGGTTGGACCGCCAGATTTTGATTTGGTCTAGAAGCACAGCATGGTAGTGAGCTTGAATATTAGGAGCCCCCAAGCCACAATAGTTTACTGGGAAGAGCAGGATTGACCTTTTTATCCTGGGGTGTTTTTGTTGCCATATGAATATAATAATGATTGGAGTTTCCGTAGTTGAGCCTGAGCAAATCGGTCCATATATACAAGACAAACCGTCTTTTGCTTTCAAACGCGCCAGGTCCATTAAGGATAACTTGGTGTCCAGCGAATATGTAGGGGGTGGGGCGGGTAAGCGCGACCCCTGTAAACGTTTCGGAACCTTTAGTTGTGGCGGTTGCCCGTACTGCCAGTTTATGAATATCAAACCAAACATCAAACTACCTGATGGCTGCAAATACACACCAAAGCACTTTGCCAACTGCAAAACATTTTGTGTGGTATATCTCCTTATGTGCGACTGTGCATGCTACTACGTCGGTAAGACGAACCAGGAATTCTGGCGGAGAGCTTACCGCCATATAATTTCTATGAAAACGTGTAACCCCAGTCTACCCTTGGGCAGACACGTTTCCACATTTCACTCTGGTATATTTCCCAAGCTGTCCTTTCTGATCCTGGATCGTGCCCACCCAGGGTTGCGTGGGGGGGACTGGAACAAAATTCTGCTGCAAAAAGAACAAAAGTGGATTTTTCGTCTCCAGGCCACCAGGGCACCAGGCCTCAATGAAACCACGTCCTACAGACCCTTCCTAGAGGGCTTCACCTCAGGGGGATGTGAGTGGGAACCCCCCGGTATGAACACCCCTCTATTTCTGTAGAACCAACAGCTTTTGGATGGTTTTGGCCAGTTATTTATTGCCATCAGTGGGATAGGTGTGGTGACAATATAAGTGATTTAATATTCCTTTTTTGTACATGTCACAAGTGCATTTATATATATACTGTTGTCATTGTTATGTCAAGCCTTGCTTCCACTTCCACTCATCCTTCTTCTCTTTCCCCTTTTTTTTTTACAGCCTTGTCTCCAGCCATCCGTCCTTGCCTGTCTCTTTCCTCCTGTCCTTTCTACATGGCTATCCAGGGGTTAACATTGTGCACTCTGGTTGCGCTGCAGGGATGAGGCTGTTTGTACCATGGGGGCCCTAGGCCTGGGATCGGTGCGGCCCAGTGGGATCATGTCCTGCGGCGGGCAGATCTAACACTCGGCGCACGGGGGCCAGGGCTGCCACCTCCAGTCTGGCAATGCTTCTGGCCTCCCTCTCCATGATCGCCTATGGCCGGGATATGTATATCCCGTTGCCATGGCGATCAGCGTGCCGCGGGTGCCTGATGCGGACGCCAGTCCCCTCCCAGCACGAGTCCTTTCCCCCTTTCCAGGATGTGACGCCTCCCGCTCCTGGATTGGACGCGTGTGTGGGGCGGGGGAGCTGGCCTGCGCGCCGGGGACTCAGAGGGCGACTCCTCCTGTCAGTGATGACGCTGCTCCCAGTGGAGTCAGCTGTTTCATCACGTGCTCCTGATCAGCAGCACTATTTAAATAACAAGCCAGGCTGTCAGCTCACACACTGGTGGAGACACCGGACCGAGTGTGCAGCTGCCAGGATTGTCTAAGGTAAAAATTAGAGCCTTTTCTTCTTACCTCTAAGGTGTGTCCATAATGTCTTTTGGAGCTGCAGTGTGTATATACACACTGAGCACCAGGACCGCGTTTGCAGTCCAGGACATCACTACACTTTGTGATTTGGAATACATCCAAGAGCTCTTATTAATCATTTAACCCAGGTTCTTTCTGCTATTGCAGCCACTGAACATAGGCGCTCCACTACTTTATCCTCCTGTACTGTGGTCTCTGCCAGCTAACAGCCGTCATAAACAACATCTCCTCCTGAGCCAGCATAGGGACTTACCATCTACTTTGCACTAATAGGTATGTTTACCTGACTCCGACAGGTGTGTACTTAGAAGATGAAAGGACCCATTTGAGTTATACCCCCCGTTTTTTACTGTGCTGCTTTCTCTTTTTCTCTTTTATTTTTAGTCTGTAACATCTTGCATTTACCCTATATAGACCCGATAGGGTGTCTGTTGAGGGATAACCATCTTGGAGGTCTGGATAGAGATACTTTCAGTACTCATGCGCCCAATAGGTATGTATATAAAATAATACTCACCAGAGCCCCCCCTCTAAATTAATTTACTTAGAGGTATCTTGTGCAACACATTAAATGGGTACCCTTTTGGGACAATGGGTCATAATACACACTATTTTCTGGTCCCTAGTCTATTAGATCACTTATTATTCAGCTGACGGACGTGACGCCCTTTGTGTCCGGTCACGCTCTGCTGACGGTCCTGGTCTTGTTGGTGGTGGCGCTGATGCTTGGGTCTGGACCCCGGTGGCTAACAGGCTCTTCCCTTCCCCTTCCTCAATCGGATGCCATGTGATACTATTTTCTATGGTTAGAATGCTTTTTTGCTATTACATTGTTTTTTCTAAGATGTAAATAGTTGTTTATAAAGTAACACTTTTGATATACAATGTGTTTCACTGTATGTTTCTCTGTTCCTTTCTATGACATGGTCTCTAGATAGATATACATCTCACCTCCAGCCCCTGAAGAAGAGGTCATAATCAATACAAGAAACCTCAAAACGCGTCGGACCTGCACTGTCAATTAGCTCCTGTTTGCTGAAACCAGCGTTTTGTGGGTTAAGTGCAGTTCTGTTGATCTGTTTTGTATATCTGTATCATTACCATTTGTAAACTGTGGCATCCATTGTGTTATCACTGCTGTTTTTCATACAATATGTGTCATATATTTTTAACTAATTTTTTGATATAATAAAAACAAATATATTTTTTATACTCTTGATATATTATTTGAGACTTCCACCCCTTAAAATCCCATCTAAGAGGAAAATCTTTCGATTGTGAGCAAATGGCAAGGGGATAGTCTGGAATACATATAGAATATGTGGTAACAGGTACATTTTTGCCCGCCCATGAAACTGAGGTATAACCCAGTTTTTTGGATACTTGAAGAAGCTTCTCTACAAGGTAATTGAAATTTGTTTGTAGCATCATTTTGCTAGGGAAGGTTAAACGTATTCCCAAGTAGGATAGAGAGGGGCTAGAGGACCATGCAAATGGGCTCTGTGCAGAAATCATCTTTTTTGTGTGAGTATCAAGGCCTATATTTAACATAACCGATTTACTGTGGTTCACTTTATATAGGGATACTAGACTAAAGCGGTTCAGAATATGTTGGATTTCGGGGAGTGATCGCGAGGGATTTGTTAAAGCTATTATGACATCATCGGCATATAGACCTATTCTGTGTTCCGTATCTCCAATCCTGATTCCTGATACTGAAGGGGCTGTGTGAACTGTTTGGGCAAGAGGCTCCATGACCATTGCGAATATCAGTGGGGAAAGCGGGCATCCCTGTCTCATTCCATTTGTAATTAGAAAGGTATCTGATACGATACCCGAGGTCCAAACACGTGAACTCAGGGAAGAATATAAACTTAAAATCACTGATGAAAATGTGCCTGAAAGGCCGAATTTTTGTAATACAAAATCCATATAGGTCCAGTGAACCCTGTTAAATACCTTCTCTGCGTCCAGAGACAGGAACAGAGAAGGAGTTTGATGGTATTCCACCCACTGTATAAGATCGACAACCATCAGATGCCTGTCTACCAGGAACAAAGCCTACTTGTTTAGGATGAATTATTTGGGGGATGACCGTTGAGAGATGTTGTGCTAGTAATTTTGCATACAATTTAGTATCTGAGTTCAAGAGTGAAATAGACCAATACGTGGCTGGGCTGTCTGTTGTTTTGCCCAGTTTAGGCAGTGTGATCACAAGAGCTTCAAGGGATTCTTTAGGGATTAAACCTGTGGAGGCATACTGGTCATAAATGGTGCTAAGGTGTGAGGTAAGGAGCATCGCATAGTGTTTGAAATATTCATTGAGGAAGCCATCGGGGACAGGGGCTTTATGCAATGGGAGCTTCCCTAAAGTTTTAGGAATTTCTTCAGAGGTAAAGGGTGATGATTTCTGCTTGTGCCAAGGAAATTGAAGGGAGTAAGAGAGGAATGCTTTAATGTCTTCCAATCTGGGGCGAGGGGATGATTCTGAGAGGTTGTAAATTTTGGCATAGAAATGTCAAGTGGGTTTGTTATATGTTTACCATGGGTGTTTGTGAGGAATGACATGTTCTTATTTGATATGCTTTTTCATTTGACAAGCTAAGAGGGCTCTGGTCTGTTAAGAATAGGACTGAAGTTTTAAGCGTTTGACATAAAAGTAAAATTTTTTCTGTAGGTGTTCACTGAGCTGGCATCTTAATTGTCTGAGTTCAAGGGATGTGGCAGATGTGGGGTTAACCTTATTGGTTTGCTCTAGAGAGCGGATTTGGGATAGCAAGTATTCAGTAGTAGATGAGTGAATTTTTCGTTCATGTGCCCCAATTTTTATAAATAGACCTCGCAGAAAAGCTTTGTGTGCATTCCAAATTATTGTGTGATCTGCAACAGATCATGAATTAACAGTAAAGAAGGTCTCAATCTCGGACTTGATCTGAGTTTCATAGAGAGGATTGGTTAGAAGGGAGGTATTCATTCTCCAAACTGAGTGGCGAGGTAAGTGGTTATGGGCAGACAGTGTAATTGAAATTGGTGCATGGTCTGACCAGGTTATTAGGCCGATTTGTGAGTCCTTGATTGATTGTAGTTAGTGTTTATCAGTGAGAAACAGATCGATCCGAGAATAAGACTGTTGGGAATGGGAGTAAAAGTCTCGCTCTGTATCATGCAAACACCGCTATGGGTCATAAAGGTCTTCTGATTTCAATAGGGAGGAAAGGGCCGAAGACCTACGTTTCCATGTGTTTGTGGTGTCAAGTGTCGGATCAATGATGTCATTAAAGTCCCCGCACAGTAATGCCCCGAACACACGGTCGGATTTTCCGATGGAAAATGTCCGATCGGAGCGTGTTGTCAGAAATTCCGACCGTGTGTGGGCTCCATCGGACATTTTCCATCGGATTTTCCGACACACAAAGTTTGAGAGCAGGCTATAAAATTTTCAGACAACAAAATCCGATCGCGTCAATTCCAACCGTGTGTGGCCTGTTCCGACGCACAAAGTGCCACGCATGCTCAGAAGAAATTCCGAAACGGAACAGCTCGGTCTGGTAAACTTAGCGTTCGCAATGGATACAACACTTTCGTCACGCTGCAATGTTAAAAATGGTTTAATACAGCGCACTCTCTTCTTCTTTATAATGTGAGAAGAATGAAGTAGTTTTGCTGCTCATATTCACACAGACTTCTCACAAACTTCTTTCTTTACTATTTAATCGGGATTCCCTCAATATATTTTGATTTGTCACATCTGACAACATTATTTTTGTGTTGTATTGTTTTTTTTTTTTTTGTTTTAAGGCAGATTGTTTTTTTTTGGTTTGTATTTTTTTCAAGGCTGATCTTTGTTTTATTGTATTTTTAGTTTTACTCCAGAATATTTTTGTGTGTGTTTTGTGTGTCAAGTTACCACAACACCATTGATATGTTGTTATAATTAATCTGTAGGAGATTGTTTGGTGTTGGTGTCTCTTGTTAATTTCACATTGTACTTTAGAAATGTACCTGAATCATCACTAGGGATGAGCCGAACACCCCCGGTTCGGTTCGCACCAGAACCTGCGAACGGACCGAAAATTCGCACGAACGTTAGAACCCCATTGACGTCTATGGGACTCGAACGTTCAAAATCAAAAGTGCTCATTTTAAAGGCTAATTTGCATGGTATTGTCCTAAAAAGGGTTTGGGGACCTGGGTCCTACCCCAGGGGATATGTATCAATGCAAAAAAAACTTTTAAAAACTGCCATTTTTTCGGGAGCAGTGATTTTAATGATGCTTAAAGTAAAAAAAAAAAAAGTGAAATATTCCTTTAAATATCATACCTGGGGGGTGTCTATAGTATGCCTGTAAAGTGGCGCGTGTTTCCCATGTTTAGTCCCTGCACCAAATGTCATTTTTAAAGGAAAAAATCTCATTTAAAACTGCTTGCGGGTTTAATGTAATGTCGGGTCCTGGCAATATGGATGAAAATCAGTGAGACAAACGGCATGGGTACCCCCAGTCCATTACCAGGCCCTTTGGGTCTTGTATGGATATTAAGGGGAACCCCGCACCCAAATTAAAATAAGGAAAGGTGTGGGGCCACCAGGCCCTATATACTCTGAACAGCAGTATACAGGCAGTGCAAACAAGACAGAGACTGTAGGTTTGTTGTTAAGTAGAATCTGTTTGATATTTTGAACGGGTACATTTTTAACGTGTTTAGCTCCAGCCAAAAAATCTTTTTTAAGCTTTTTGGAAAACATAGAGAAGGGTTATCACCCCTGTGACATTTGTTTTGCTGTCTTTCCTCCTCTTCAGAAGATTTCACCTCACTTTTGTCCCAATGACAAATGTTTTTTGAAAATTTGGGGTTTTTTGTGGAACAAGGATTGGAAAGCATCAGTGGAAAGGAGAAATGTTTTTCCCATATTACCGTAACTCTTACAGGAGAGAATTTCCCTTCCTAGGGGTAGATTTCATCTCACTTCCTGTTGTCTCCTTCCGTTTGCAAGTAGGAGTCGTTTGTAAGTTAGATGTTTGAAAGTAGGGGCCTGCCCTATATACTCAGCAGAAATTTGGGCCTTAGGTGTTGTTGTGGCCACAACACTGTAAGCCCTCACAGGGCCCTGCTGTCAAATATTAGATCAAGAATTGTAATTACATGCCCCTGTTGAACAGTGGCAGAAAAACTGGGCCTTTGGTGGTGGTGGTGGTGGTGCTGGTGCCACAACCCTGTCAGTCCTCACTCGCTCTTGGTGGGTGCAGAAATGGGCCCTGCTGTGAAATATTAGATCAAGAATTCTAATTACATGCCCCTGTTGAACAAGGGCAGAAAAATTGGGCCTTTGGTGGTGGTGGTGGTGCTGGTGCCACATCACTGTAAGTCCTCACTCGCTCTTGGTGGGTGCAGAAATGGGCCTTGCTGTCAAATATTAGATCAAGAATTGTAATTACATGCCCCTGTTGAACAGGAGCTGAAAAATTAGGCCTTAGGCACTGGTGCTGGTGCCACAACACTGCAACCCCTCACAGACACTCTAGTTGGAACGCAGGAACAAGCCCTGCTGCAAAGTATTGCATCAAAAATTGTAATTACACGCCCCTGTTAAACAGGGGCAGAAAAATTGGGCCTTAGGCACTGGTGCTGGTGCCACAACACTGCAACCCCTCACAGACACTCTAGTTGGAACGCCGGAACGAGCCCTGCTGCAAAGTATTGCATCAAAAATTGTAATTACACGCCCCTGTTAAACAGGGGCTGAAAAATTGTGCCTTAGGCACTGGTGGTGGCGCCCAGAACCAAAAATATACTAACAAGCTATCAGCGTGATCATTGAGGAGGAAGAGGATAATTACTCAGGGATAGTCACTCAGCATCAGCATAGGCAGTCTTTGAAGGGATCTGAGATTTCAAAAAAAATTATTCGGTTACATCAGCATCAGGTGCTTGGTAGCTGGTGGTGATCCAAGACTGATTCATTTTTATGAAGGTCAGTCGATCGACCGAGTCGGTGGACAGACGCACCCTGTGATCGGTTACCACGCCTCCAGCAGCACTGAATGTGCGTTCCGAAAGAACGCTGGATGCAGGACAGGCCAGTAGCTCGATTGCATACTGTGCAAGCTCTGGCCAGTGATCAAGCCTCAAGACCCAGTAACCCAGAGGATTTTCGGTGGGAAAGGTGTCCAAATCTGATCTTGCCCCTAGGTATTCCTGCACCATGTAAAACAGACGCTGGCGATGGTTGCTGGAACCAATCATACCTTGGGGCTGCGGACCAAAAAATTGTCTGAAAGCATCGGTCAGACGGTCACCTTCTCCACCGCTCCTTCTTTGACTGACCGAAGCCTCAGCAACACGTTGTCCAGAAACAGGAGTTTGTAACCTCCAGTCTCTGGGAACGCATTGCACAGACCTTTCTGCAAGGCCTCCCGAAGATGTTTCATCCTCTGCTCCCTCTGCGATGGCAAGATAAGGTCCGCAACCTTACTCTTGTAACGTGGATCAAGGAGGGTTGCCAGCCAGTATTGGTCCTTCTCCTTGATACCACGAATACGAGGATCCTTACGCAGGCTTTGCAGGATCAGGGAGGCCATGCAGCGTAGGTTTGCTGAGGCATTCGGTCCGGAGTCTTCTGGGTCACTAAGGACGACATGGTCCGGAGTCTTCTGGGTCACTAAGGACGACATGGTCCGCAGCCACCTCCTCCCAGCCACGTACAAGTCCATGTGTTTCTTGGGACTGATCCCTTAAAGACTGCTGCTGATGCTGAGTGCCAGGCTCCACCTCCATACTGACACAATCTTCCTCCTCCTCCTCCTCCTCCTCCTCGTCCTCTTCCTGTGTGATCGGCGGGCACGCAGGAACACTGTCTGGATAAAGGGGGCCTTGAGAGCTAAGGAAGTCCTCCTCTTCCTGCCTCTGTTCTGCCTCAAGTGCCCTGTCCATTATTCCACGCAGCGTGTGCTCCAACAGGTGGACAAGGGGGACAGTGTCACTGATGCATGCACTGTCACTGCTCACCATCCTCGTGGCCTCCTCAAATGGTGAAAGGACAGTGCATGCATCCCTGATCATGGCCCACTGGCGTGGGGAAAAAAACCAAGCTCCCCTGATCCTGTCCTGGTGCCATAGTCGCACAGGTACTCATTGATGGCCCTCTGCTGCGTGTGCAGCCGCTGCAGCATGGCCAACGTTGAGTTCCACCTGGTGGGCATGTCACAGATTAGGCAGTTCTTGGGCAGGTTAAACTCCTTTTGGAGGTCCGTCAGCCGAGCACTGGCATTATATGACCGGCGGAAATGCACACAGACTTTCCTGGCCTGCCTCAGGACATCCTGTAAGCCCGGGTACCTGCCCAAGAACCGCTGCACCACCAAGTTAAGGACGTGAGCCAAACAGGGCACATCTGTCATTTGTCCCTGTCGGAGGGCAGAGAGAAGGTTGGTGCCATTGTCGCAAACCACCATTCCTGCCTTAAGTTGGCGTGGCGTCAACCACCTCTGAACCTGCCCCTGCAGAGCTGACAGAACCTCTGCCCCAGTGTGGCTCCTGTCCCCCAAGCACACCAGCTCAAGCACCGCATGGCATCTTTTGGCCTGCGTACTTGCGTAGCCCCTTGAACGACTACGGAGCACCGCTGGTTCCGAAGACAAAGCACAGGAAGAGGCCATGGAGGAAGAAGAAGAGGAGGGGGTGGAGGAGAGAGGTGTGTCACAATCATTAGCATTTTGGAGGCGTGGTGGCAGAACAACCTCCAACACTACTGCACCTTGTCCTGCATCCTTCCCAGCTGCCAGCAGAGTCACCCAATGCGCCGTGAAACTTAGGTAACGTCCCTGTCCATGCCTGCTGGACCATGAGTCAGCGGTAATATGCACCTTACCGCTGACCACCCTGTCCAGCGAGGCATGGACATTGCCTTCCACATGCCGGTAGAGAGCCAGAATTGCCTTCCGTGAGAAAAAGTGGCATTTGGGTACCTGCCACTGAGGAACCGCACATTCCACAAACTCACGGAAGGGGGCAGAGTCTACCAACTGAAAAGGCAGCAGTTGAAGTGCTAGCAATTTTGCCAAGCTAGCATTCAACCGCTGGGCATGTGGATGGCTGGGAGCAAACTTCTTTTGGCGGTGCAGCAGCTGGGGCAGGGGAATTTGCCTGGTACAATCTGACGTCGGTGTACCAAAAGCAGATTGCCCACAAGTACTTGGCTGTGACTAACCTAATTCTACACCTTCATTCCTCTCAGTGCAGGTCTCAGAGAGGACTGAAAGTCTAGTGGGGTTGGAAATCTCAGCTGATGAGGAGCAAGGAGAGGTCCTCTTTGTTCTTTGGTGTGGGTCTTTTAGATACGCTTGCCAACGAACTGCATGGCAGGTCAACATATGTCTGGTCAAGCATGTGGTACCCAAGCGGGAGATGTTTTTGCCACGCAAGATACGCTTGAGACATATGTTGCAAATAGCAGCAGTGCGATCTGATGCACTCGTCTCAAAAAAGGCCCACACCAAAGAACTTTTTGAATAACGCGCAGAGACTGCAGCGCCCTGCACATGTGGAGCTTTGGGGTGTGATGCAGTCAATGTGCTGCCCTTAGGCTGGCCCCTGGAGGGCATCCTGCCTCGTTGGTGATGTGCCGCCTCCTCCTCCTCCTCTCTCCTATCAGGCACCCACGTTGAGTCAGTGACCTCATCATCCCCTCCCTCCTCATCACTGGAGCAAACCTGGCAGTATGCTGCATCAGGGGGAGCATGACTGCCAGATTGCTGTCCTTCTTGGGCACCCCCTCTGTCCATGCTCATGTTACTGCCTTCATCGAGCTCAGTATCATCATCAGAGCCTTCCAAACGCTGGGCATCCTCCTGGAGCATGTACCCAACACTGTGGTCAAACAGTTCGAGGGACTCCTCAGGAGGACATGGTGGGGCTAGGGAAGGAGTCACTGATGACATTGAGCCGAGGGAAGAGGCCGCTGCTTTGCCAGACAAAGTACCCTGGGCATGGGTGACAGAGGATGAGGAGGATGAGGACGGCTTGGTCATCCACTCGACCAAGTCTTCCGCATGTTGCGGCTCAACACGGCCAGCTGCCGAAAAAAAGGCCAAGCGTGTCCCACGGCCACGTGCTGATGAGGATGCACCGTCTCCACGACCAGCACTAGACACAGAGCCTGCTTGACCTCTCTTATTGGCTTGTGACTGTCTGCCTCTCCTTCTTGGCCTTCCAGACATACTAATGGCCTGTAGTTGCACTAAGCTGGGATATATATATGTACTGATACTGCAGCTAGCAAAATCAACTGCCTGCCTGTAGTATGAGAACACCACCAACCTTCTACAGGTAGCTTTAGCTGAACACTGTGAGGTGGACGCACTCCACTAACTTGTAGGTTTAGTTGAACACTGTGAGCAGGACGCACCCCACTAACTTGTAGGTTTAGCAGAACACTGTGAGCAGGACGCACTGCACTAACTGTAAATAGTCTAGCTGCCTGACTGTGGTACTAATAGGATCAAAAGAACACCAGTAATTTTCTTCAGGTAGCTGTATATACTGTAACAAGACAAGCCTGCCTGTCAGTAAGAAGATAACAGGAACGGATCTAGCTGAACACTGTGAGCAGGACGCACCCCACTAACTTGTAGGTTTAGCTGAACACTGTGAGGTGGACGCACCCCACTAACTTGTAGGTTTAGCTGAACACTGTGAGCAGGACGCACCCCACTAACTTGTAGGTTTAGCTGAACACTGTGAGCAGGACGCACTGCACTAACTGTAAATAGTCTAGCTGCCTGACTGTGGTACTAATAGGATCAAAAGAACACCAGTAATTTTCTTCAGGTAGCTGTATATACTGTAACAAGACAAGCCTGCCTGTCAGTAAGAAGATAACAGGAACGGATCTAGCTGAACACTGTGAGCAGGACACACTGCACTAACTGTAAATAGTCTAGCTGCCTGACTGTGGTACTAATAGGATCAAAAGAACACCAGCAATTTTCTTCAGGTAGCTGTATATACTGTAACAAGACAAGCCTGCCTGTCAGTAAGAAGATAACAGGAACAGATCTAGCTGAACACTGTGAGAAGGACGCACCCCACTAGCTTGTAGGTTTAGCTGAACACTGTGAGGTGGACGCACCCCACTAACTTGTAGGTTTAGCTGAACACTGTGAGCAGGACGCACCCCACTAACTTGTAGTTTTAGCTGAACACTGTGAGCAGGACGCACTGCACTAACTGTAAATAGTCTAGCTGCCTGACTGTGGTACTAATAGGATCAAAAGAACACCAGTACTTTTCTTCAGGTAGCTGTATATACTGTAACAAGACAAGCCTGCCTGTCAGTAAGAAGATAACAGGAACGGATCTAGCTGAACACTGTGAGCAGGACGCACTGCACTAACTGTAAATAGTCTAGCTGCCTGACTGTGGTACTAATAGGATCAAAAGAACACCAGCAATTTTCTTCAGGTAGCTGTATATACTGTAACAAGACAAGCCTGCCTGTCAGTAAGAAGATAACAGGAATGGATCTAGCTGAACACTGTGAGCAGGACGCACCCCACTAGCTTGTAGGTTTAGCTGAACACTGTGAGGTGGATGCACCCCACTAACTTGTAGGTTTAGCTGAACACTGTGAGCAGGACGCACCCCACTAACTTGTAGTTTTAGCTGAACACTGAGCAGGACAAACTGCACTAACTGTAAATAGTCTAGCTGCCTGACTGTGGTACTAATAGGATCAAAAGGACACCAGTAATTTTCTTCAGGTAGCTGTATATACTGTAACAAGACAAGCCTGCCTGTCAGTAAGAAGATAACAGGAACGGATCTAGCTGAACACTGTGAGCAGGACGCACTGCACTAACTGTAAATAGTCTAGCTGCCTGACTGTGGTACTAATAGGATCAAAAGAACACCAGTACTTTTCTTCAGGTAGCTGTATATACTGTAACAAGACAAGCCTGCCTGTCAGTAAGAAGATAACAGGAACGGATCTAGCTGAACACTGTGAGCAGGACGCACTGCACTAACTGTAAATAGTCTAGCTGCCTGACTGTGGTACTAATAGGATCAAAAGAACACCAGTAATTTTCTTCAGGTGGCTGTAAATACTGTAACAAGACAAGCCTGCCTGTCAGTAGGAAGATAACAGGAACGGATCTAGCTAAACTGAATGCAGTGTATATATATATATATATATATATATATATATATGCAACACCTGGGATGCATATACTGTATATACACAATACACTGTAAGTGCAACTGACTGTTCTTCTTAATTTATCTATCTCAAATCAAATGTCACTGTCTGTCTCTCTCTCTCTCTCAATGAATGCCGGAACACACACTACACAGGGCCACCGTGCAGGTGGCCTTATATAGTGTGGGGCGTGTACTAAATCCCCTGAGCCATAATTGGCCAAAGCCTCCTTGGCTTTGGCCAATTACGGCTCTCTGTTCAGGCGGCGCTGTGATTGGCCAAGCATGCGGGTCATAGTGCATGCTTGGCCAATCATCAGCCAGCAATGCACTGCGATGCCGCAGTGAATTATGGGCCGTGACGCGCCACACGAATTTGGCGCGAACGGCCCATATCGTTCGCAATTCGGCGAACGACCGAACAGCCGATGTTCGAGACGAACATGGGTTTGACTCAAACACGAAGCTCATCCCTAATCGTCACCAACAAACTGTCCTTTTTGAATGAAAACACACATAGGAGAGTATAATTTTCCCAACATTTTCATTTATTAAGGGCTCACAACTAAACAAAGAGGGAGGCAACGCTGGAGAAACAGCAGAAATGGGTGAAGCCTTGGACCCCCAGGGCACACATCAACTATTTTCAAGCAAAATTGGTGGCCTGAGGAGTCCTTATCTAAGACAGTGCAGCATAGGTGTGCGCAGCCTAATGCATTAGGGTGTGCACCCTTAAGCTCAAACACACATGCATATGTATGTATCTACATATATATGACTCCGGCACATTGATCTCCCTGCTGGCACGGTGAAAGAGAAAAGGATAAACACTTCTCTTATGGCAGAGCCGGTAAGAGGGAGATCTTTCCCATGTTCCTGATGCTACACAGAACGATAACGCTAATGCGCAGGGGGGGATTAGGGTGTGCCTGGGCACACTCGGCACACCCTGTGCGCACGCCTATGCAGTGCAGTCTGGTCCAGAAGTCCCAGAGATCCGGAAAGCAGCAGATGACATCTGTGTCCCCAGGCTGTATTCATACAAGAGACTGCATCTTTTGCCAGACCAGACTGAACCCAGGTCATCACTCTCTGGTCTTCCTTCCACGCTTTCTTCCATGCTGTGGCTCTGGTAGTGGAGTTGTGGCAGCAGGAGGAGGAGGAGGGGCCAACTCAGTCAGGTGGGTATTGGGTGTTAGTTCCCCACTCACCCCCTTACTTAGGACTTTATAAAGAAGGTCCTCACATATTTTGCGTTGACCCTCCTGCATGCCCTGCAGTTTTGTGACAGCCATGCAGGCAAAGGCCTCTTCAGGAGTGGGTAAGGCTCTGAGGGACGCAGAAGCCTCCTGAATCAGCCTGAGGGCAGAATCCTGCATGTGAGTCGCCTTCCTCGCTCTTTTGTATGGAAGGCGGAGGGAAGGAACCTGCGATTCGGTCAGGCTTCGACTTGTTCCAGGCTTCTCCTGGCTGACACTTAGCCCCGCCTCCTCCTGGCTGCAACTTAGCCCCGCCTCCTCCTGGCTGCCACATTCCACAGCCTCCTCCTGGCTGAGGTCTTCCTGTGTATGAAAAAGGGACATTGTTTTAGTATTTGTTTCATCAATCACACACAATTTTCACCTCCTGACTGTTGCAAATTGAATGTTAACAAATATAACAGATTATCATTCTGAGCCCAGCATTTTTTATTCTTGTCCCAATTTTGGGTGCCCACTACTGTCTATTGATATGTAAAACACTTTTTTCAATCAGCACATAGTGATTAATAATGACATCTAGTAAAGATCATTTATTTATTGACCAGAAATCTGTAGAGGAATGCTATACCTGACTCCAGCTGGGCTCCTCCATTTCTTCCTGGCTGAAAGGCCCAGGTTGGACATCGGAAGCCTCAGCTGGGGTGCAAGGAAGAGTGGAAGGAAGAGTGGAGAGGGATTCCCTGACTTCAGTGTGGTCTGACAGAAATCGCAGTCTCTCATAGTACCAGAGCCTGGGGACATAAACATCATCTGCTGCAGCTCCGGACCTCTGGGAATCCGTGACCTTCTTGCGCTCCCTAAGATAAGTGCTCCTCAGGCCACCAATTTTGTTTTTTAAATAAGGGATGGTTGCTGTGGGGACCACCGGTGTCACCAACTCCAGCAGTTTCTCCAGCGCTGCCTGCCTCTTTTGTTTATTGTTGTAATGGGGGTGTCTCACCTGCCACTGACAGGGCAGCTCCCTGTACTTGTCTATGAACAGGGGGAGGAAATTGTGGTCGTTGAAGCCATCCATTTTCTCTGCAAGACACAACACAAGACAAACCCTAAGGTCAGGCCAAACTCTACTAATCTTGTTACAATCAGGGGCGGATCCAGAGCCTAGTCTCGGGAGGGGCACTGCCATAAAATTTTGCGGGCAATTTTTCGGGGCAATGGTGTTGGCGCTTCAATCATCACAGCACCATGGTTGATGTGGTGTCAGGATGATTGAGGCGCATTATTTATATTATTACATTGTAGAGTAAAATGAAATTGTTCAACTCACCATAATGCAGAATCATTGGGAGCCCTGAGCGTGTCAATTGTTATTGTCGCCTGGTACCAGATGCAGCGTGTCACTTGCCAATGTCGCCTGCCACAAGATGCGGATTGTCACTTGCCAATGTCGCCTGCCACAACATGCGGATTGTCACTTGCCAATGTCGCCTGCCACAACATGCGGATTGTCACTTGCCAATGTCGCCTGCCACAACATGCGGATTGTCACTTGCCAAGTTGCCAGTGGATGTGTCCCAGAGTGAGGGCGGGCAGTGAGAGATATTGTAACTCATTACCTCATGTAAATCAGCATATGCATGCAAAAGCATGTTGCATTGCAGCCATCTTGGTACACCCTCACTTGTCAGCAGTAAGACTAGAGTTAGAAGTCGGCAAGCAGACATCTTTATACACCCACTGGAGTCTTGCTTTTCACAGTTATTTTTAACAGTAAACTCAGCTTATTTAGTGAAATATAAGTTGAGTTTACTGTTAAAAATAACTGTGATAAGCAAGACTCTGGTGGGTGTATAAAGATATCCGCTTGCCGACAAACACTAGGCTTACTGTGGACGAGTGCGGGAGTACCAAGATGGCCACGACACAACGTCCCTTCAGTCACATTATCGGAAGGGGAGTGGCTTCAACACCTGCCTGCTCGCTGCCTCGCTCAGCCTCAGTCACACGCCAGCTGCCCGCTCCGGGCCGGCAGCATGATTACTCGCTCACCCGCCGGCTCAGGGCTTACCTGCTCGTATGTTTTTAGGGGGTGTAATTGCCCCGTTGCCCCCCTGGATCAGCCCCTGGTTACAATATAGGCTTCAATTTCGAAGCAGTATAGGCCCAAGTTTAGATCTTACCTTCGTTATCACGATCGGCGCCTCCGATGCTCCTTCCTCCACTCACAGATCGTACGTAATATGCACGCGTGTTACGCTTTATACACACTGCGCATGCGTGTAACTCCGCCTGCCCCTGACATTCTTTCTAGTCTATTCCCCTCCCCTTTTCGTTCTGCGCAGTGGGGGAAGAGCACATGGCGGAGACACAGCAGGTGCGTACTAATTACAGCAACAAGGAGGAGGAGGAGGAAAGCCTGGATCCGGAGACGTCCAGATCCAGAAGGAGACGCTTTAAGGCCTCAAATATGTCCTTTGGGGAGATGTTGGAGATGGTCGACATCCTGAAGAGGGCCGACTATGACGGGAAGTATAGACCTTACCCCAACCCCAATGTCAGAAAGGCCAAGATCATGGCGAAAGTGGTCATGAGTCTGCACCGGAATTTCGGGGTACGTCGATGGAAAGATCAGCTGCAAAAAAGTAAGTAGTTGTGCTGTGTTCCTCTTCTTTTTGTCTTTATTACGTTTGTGCTGCTCCATGTGCTTTTCTTAAAAGTGTACATTTTAAAATGGCAACTTTCATGTTCATAGGCACATTATTCGTTCGTATCAAACATTTTTCTTTCGGCCTATAAAACACCATTGTTTTGGCCACATGCATTTGGCCACATTTTTTACGCCCTACTTGTATGAAAATAATTTGGTTGTGTAGATAGCTTTGTTACTAGAATGAAATGCAAACTAGATTCTGTCATGGTTGTTTCATTTATCATTCCGGCCTCAGGCCCAACTGAGCTAGCATAGTTGGCAGAATGTTGACGTAAAAAGTTATGTAGAACACAGCATGCCAGGATTATATGATTCAGTTTATACTCCGCCATATGGATGGGTGTAAGAAATAGGCGGAACCAGCTGGCCATGATTCCAAATGTGTTCTCCAACACTCCTATCATATTCCCCCCCCCTCTCATGGGCCATTTCTAACATTATAAGGGGGGATCTTGGACAGGTAACCCTCTTAACTTCATTGAGACATGAATGCCTAAAGAATGGGTATTACTTGGAACAGCCCCTCCTTAGTTACACTATTGGCAGCCCACTGGACAGGTAAGAAGTGTAATAATACAAAGATATAAATACACACTGTACACATTTGAGCACATTTGGACATTCTGCTATTACCTATTAAGAAAATAATAGTATACAAAAACTTGAAACAGTACCATTTGAAAGTATATCAGCAGGCTCTTGCTTTGGGGAATTCATCAATAAATCTGAGCACAAAAGAGATGGGTATAGTGTGTATGGGTTTGGCAAAGTCAGCAGATAGAGGATTGAGGATAGATAGAGAATTGGGATCAGCTGACTTAACAGTTGGGGGAGGGAGGTTTTAAATTGATTTGGGGACACCACAAAAACAAGCCTCTGGCACTCTGCCTGAATTTAAAGCACAAATCACATTTCTAAACATTTTAGGGGGTGTTTGGGGTAAAGCACTACTATGGAGCTAATAAAACACATTGTTAAGTGACTACATGAGGTGAATATAGGGGCAGGAGAGCATGCTGGGGAGGTAAGTGAAGGCAAATATGTATGAAGGACAAAAAAATTACATAAAATTCCAGCATGAATGAGGACAAAGGGGACATTCACAGCATATTACAATCATGGTAATTAGGGAATGAGGAAAGAAATACAATATATTAGCAAACATTCAATACAATAAAATGTGATATTAAAGGATAAAAATCTTACCTTAATATACTCCTTCTGCAGGGCTTGTATGATGGCAGAACAGGTCTCTGGGATAATGATCCCCAGAGCCTGGGGGGAGATGCCTGTCGAGAACTTCAAGTCCTGCAGGCTTCTCCCTGTTGCCAAGTACCACAGGGTAGCGATGAGCCTCTGCTCTGGAGTGATGGCTTGCCTCATGCAGGTATCCTGCCTGCTGATATAGGGGGTCAGCGAAGCCAACAAACGGTGAAATACGGGGTCCGTCATCCTGAGAAAGTTCCTGAAATCATCAGGATTATTCTCACGGATCTCACGGAGCAAAGGCATATGAGAGAACTGGTCATGCTGAAGCAACCAATTCTTGGTCCCCACCCTGTTCATGGACTGGACTTGTGTCAAGGTCAGGACCCCAACACCAAGCCCCCGCACAGCACGAACTCTACGAGGAGTACGTATACGCAACATGGCTAGAAAACGGTCGGCTGCTCAGAACGAAGTAACAGAACGCACTGAAGAACAGCAAGGCCTGTGAAGAGCGACCTGAAAAACAGCAACGAGCAGACAAGATCGCACAGAAAACTCCAATACGAACTGACTGCACGCACTGAAGAGCAGATACAAACCCACAAGCACAAACTGAACCGCAGAAAACGATCTGAAAGCCACGAGTCTGAAAAAGCGCAAAGCGTCTCTCACCAAACTTTTACTAACACGAGATTAGCAAAAGGAGCCCAAAGGGTGCCGCGCTTGGTTCTGAACTGGCCTTTTCTAGTCTTGTCGTACGTAGTTGACGTCACCGCGTTGTTGGTGATCGGAAATTCCGACAACTTTGTGCGACCGTGTGTACGCAAAACAAGTTTGAGCCAACATCCGTCAGAAAAAATCCTAGGATTGTTGTCGGAATGTCTGATCAATGTCCGACCGTGTGTACGGGGCATAAGAGTGAGGAGTTTCTATATGGGGCAAGTTTAGATAGCAAAGATTTAAAGAAAGTCTTCTGGGCCGTATTGGGTATATTTACAATAGTAAGAGGGCGATTTTCAATTGAAGCGGGATAAAACCAAATATCTGCCATCCTCATCTTGTTCAAGTTGATGTAAAGTAAAAGAAACTGATGCAGTAATGGCTATCATGTTTTTTAGGTGCATTTGCATAAAAGAGTGGGGTAACGCTTGTGTGCACAAAGGAGGTTTGGTTTTGTGAAAATGGGTTTCTTGCACACATAACACATCGGCATGCTGAGCATGCGCCTCTTTCCATAAGAGGTTGCTTTTAAAGGGGGGAGTTTAAGCCTTTGGCATTGATTGACGAGACTTTAATAGCCATGGCGGTAGGAGATAACTATATAAGTGTACTAGGGGAGCGAGACTATGCCTCTTGGCGTGTATCAATCAATACTGTAAGTGTTCCCAACTAGGGATGAGCTTCGAGTTCGAGTCGAACTCATGTTCTACTCGAACATTGGCTGTTCGCAAGTTCGCCGAACAGCGAACAATTTGGGGTGTTCGCGGCAAATTCGAATGCCGCGGAACACCCTTTAAAAGTCTATGGGAGAAATCAAAAGTGCTAATTTTAAAGGCTTATATGCAAGTTATTGTCATAAAAAGTGTTTGGGGACCCGGGTCCTGCCCCAGGGGACATGGATCAATGCAAAAAAAAGTTTTAAAAACGGACGTTTTTTCAGGAGCAGTGATTTTATTAATGCTTAAAGTCAAACAATAAAAGTGTAATATCCCTTTAAATTTCGTACCTGGGGGGTGTCTATAGTATGCCTGTAAAGGGGCGCATGTTTCCTGTGTTTAGAACAGTCTGACAGCAAAATGACATTTGGAAGGAAAAAACTCATTTAAAACTACCCGCGGCTATTGCATTGCCGACAATACACATAGAAGTTCATTGATAAAAACGGCATGGGAATTCCCCACAGGGGAACCCCGAACCAAAATAATAAAAAAAAAATGATGTGGGGGTCCCCCTAAATTCCATACAAGGCCCTTCAGGTCTGGTATGGATATTAAGGGGAACCCCAGCCAAAATTTTAAAAAAAAATTGACGTGGGGTTCCCCCTAAATTCCATACCAGACCCTTCAGGTCTGGTATGGATTTTAAGGGGAACCCCGCGCCAAAAAAAAAAAAAAAAACGGCGTGGGGTCCCCCTAAAAATCCATACCAGACCCTTATCCGAGCACGCAACCTGGCAGGCCGCAGGAAAAGAGGGGGGGACGAGAGTGCGGCCCCCCCCCCCTCCTGAACCGTACCAGGCCACATGCCCTCAACATTGGGAGGGTGCTTTGGGGTAGCCCCCCAAAACACCTTGTCCCCATGTTGATGAAGACAAGGGCCTCATCCCCACAACCGTGGCCGGTGGTTGTGGGGGTCTGCGGGCGGGGGGCTTATCGGAATCTGGAAGCCCCCTTTAACAAGGGGACCCCCAGATCCCGGCCCCCCCCCTGTGTGAAATGGTAAGGGGGTACTTACCCCTACCATTTCACTAAAAAACTGTCAAAAATGTTAAAAATGACAAGAGACAGTTTTTGACAATTCCTTTATTTAAATGCTTCTTCTTTCTTCCTTCATCTTCTTCTTCTTCTGGTTCTTCTGGCTCTTCTGGTTCTTCCTCCGGCGTTCTCGTCCAGCATCTCCTCCGCGGCGTCTTCTATCTTCTTCTCCTCGGGCCGCTCCGCACCCATGGCATGAGGGGGGAGGCTCCCGCTCTTCTCTTCATCTTCATCTTCATCTTCTTCTTCATCTTCTTCTTCTTCTTCTTCTTCTTCTTCTTCTCTTCTTCATCTCTTCTCCCTTCTTCATTTCTTCTGCGGGCCGCTCCGCATCCATGCATGGAGGGAGGCTCCCGCTGTGTGACGGCGTCTCTTCGTCTGACGGTTCTTAAATAACGGGGGGCGGGGCCACCCGGTGACCCCGCCCCCCTCTGACGCACGGGACATGACGGGACTTCCCTGTGGCATTCCCCGTGACGTCACAGGGAAGTCCCGTCAATTCACCGTGCGTCAGAGGGGGGCGGGGTCACCGGATGGCCCCGCCCCCCGTTATTTAAGAACCGTCAGACGAAGAGACGCCGTCACACAGCGGGAGCCTCCCTCCATGCATGGATGCGGAGCGGCCCGCAGAAGAAATGAAGAAGGAAGAAGAGATGAAGAAGAGAAGAAGAAGAAGAAGAAGAAGAAGATGAAGATGAAGAAGAAGATGAAGAGAAGAGCGGGAGCCTCCCCCCTCATGCCATGGGTGCGGAGCGGCCCGAGGAGAAGAAGATAGAAGACGCCGCGGAGGAGATGCTGGACGAGAACGCCGGAGGAAGAACCAGAAGAGCCAGAAGAACCAGAAGAAGAAGAAGATGAAGGAAGAAAGAAGAAGCATTTAAATAAAGGAATTGTCAAAAACTGTCTCTTGTCATTTTTAACATTTTTGACAGTTTTTTAGTGAAATGGTAGGGGTAAGTACCCCCTTACCATTTCACACAGGGGGGGGCCGGGATCTGGGGGTCCCCTTGTTAAAGGGGGCTTCCAGATTCCGATAAGCCCCCCGCCCGCAGACCCCCACAACCACCGGCCACGGTTGTGGGGATGAGGCCCTTGTCTTCATCAACATGGGGACAAGGTGCTTTGGGGGGCTACCCCAAAGCACCCTCCCAATGTTGAGGGCATGTGGCCTGGTATGGTTCAGGAGGGGGGGGGGCCGCACTCTCGTCCCCCCCTCTTTTCCTGCGGCCTGCCAGGTTGCGTGCTCGGATAAGGGTCTGGTATGGATTTTTAGGGGGACCCCACGCCGTTTTTTTTTTTTTTTTTGGGCGCGGGGTTCCCCTTAAAATCCATACCAGACCTGAAGGGCCTTGTATGGAATTTAGGGGGACTCCCACATCATTTTTTTTTTTTAATTTTGGTTCGGGGTTGCCCTGTGGGGAATTCCCATGCCGTTTTTATCAATGAACTTCTATGTGTATTGTCGGCAATGCAATAGCCGCGGTAGTTTTAAATGAGTTTTTTCCTTCAAAATGTCATTTTGCTGTCAGACTGTTCTAAACACGGGAAACATGCGCCCCTTTACAGGCATACTATAGACACCCCCCAGGTACGAAATTTAAAGGGATATTACACTTTTATTGTTTGACTTTAAGCATTATTAAAATCACTGCTCCTGAAAAAACGGCCGTTTTTAAAACTTTTTTTTGCATTGATCCATGTCCCCTGGGGCAGGACCCAGGTCCCCAAACACTTTTATTGACAATAACTTGCATATTAGCCTTTAAAATTAGCACTTTTGATTATTCATGTTCGTGTCCCATAGACTTTAACGGTGTTCGCGTGTTCGAACAAATTTTTTTCCTGTTCGCATGTTCTGGTGCGAACCGAACAGGGGGGTGTTCGGCTCATCCCTATTCCCAACCAGACCACAAGGCAGTTATGCGAAAGAAATATCAATCTAATGCTGAGTACAATGTAAGTTAAGAGCAATAAGCACTACTTATAACTAGTTTGTCTATGCTTATGTAAGATAAAAACTAAGATATGCAAGATAAAAACTAAAACAATTAACAACAACGATAGAAAAAAAATATACAAAAAGAGAGAAAAAGAGAAAAAAAAGGCACAGTGGAGTGTGCTTAGCACACTGTAATCTCGGAGGGTGGGAGGTAAAACATCAACGTCGCCCAGGTTGGATCATGGTTGATATGGGACAACAAATTGATGTATGTGATTTAGCCATTGCCTGCCATGAGGGTCGCGTTCTGGATGTGGTTGTCAATGTCAAGGCCCTTTGATCCACGGTGTGGGGTGCAACAGGGAGCAGGCCCCAGTTTGTTAGTTGCTTGTAGCCATCTTTAGGTGTGAGTATGGGTACAGACTGATGTTGGTAGGTGACTAACAATTTAGCTGGAAAGCCCCATCTGTAGATAATTTTCTTGGAGGATTGAAGTGATCAGGGCAAATGCTTTGTGTGTTTCCATCGTGGCAGGGGATAAATCTGTGAAGAGTAGAATGTTGGAGTAAGGCGCTGGAAGGGGTTTCGTATTTTTTGCGGCACGAAGTATCTGCTCTTTAATGTGAAAAAAATGGACGCGGGCTAGGACAACTCTGGGAATATCTGCAGAGAGATGAGGAGGTTTAGAGAACCTATATGCCCTGTCTATAATGACATCTTTGGAAGTTAGACACAGCAGCAGAGTGGTGAAAAGCTGTTGTAAATAATTGGTGAGGCCTGCAGGCTTCACTGATTCAGGTATACCCCTGAATTTGATGTTGTTGCGTCTAAAATCCACCAATATAAATCCTATAAATCCACCAATATAACTTTAATACAGTGAATTTCTTCTGAGTGATGATCGTGAGCATCCAAGAGCTCGTTATGTGCTTTGGTATATTCCCCCATATTCTCCTCCTATAGCATCTGCTCTTTCCTCTAAACCCTGTCATGGTTTTGGACAGAGAGATCTGCAACTCTCTATACAAATCCTTTTGTAAAGTGAGCAGCATAGACTTCAATGTAGCCTTAGAGGCTGGGTTGTCAGTAGCAGGAATGGATGCCAGGGAGGATGTGATGTCTGAGCTGGGAGAGCCATTGGAAGTGGCTGCATAGAGTTGCTTTTTTGCTTGTGGCTCTTTGCAGGGAGAGTTAGCAAGTGAAGCTGCCCGCCTCTTACCTCTGTCTGTTGAGATCAGTGTGTCAGCGGTCACAAGGGGAGATAAGCTGTCCATCTCCTCAGACGCTGGTGAGTTGGAGGTTTCCCTCAGCTCTAGAGCTGTGCGCAGGGCAACAGTTGTGCTGGCACTGCTAGACTTGCTGAAGTGTGTCCCGGAGCCGGCCCTATCTTGGGCCATCTGCATGGCTACGGAGCCGTAATAGTGAGTGATCGGTGGGGTGCAGGAGGCTTAAATTTTTTCTTGGGCATGCCAGAGCAAGTCCCAGATGTTTCCATCTCTCAAGGAGAGAGCAAGGGAGCTGAAGTCGCGCTGGGTTGCTGTATATCCGAGCCATGGTGTGGAGCAAGGGATTCTGGCAGCCATCCCGATCTGCAGCAAGCCACACCCCCATCTATGCTTATTTCTGTAATCACATGCTCATACAGCCCGATACACCTCATGCATCAATTTCATTTCAGTAATCACCATCATGTAATCACATCAGAGGTGGTGTGAATGATACCAATACCACTTAAGGATATGCATTAGAATAGCCCAGTATCAGATACTATATATATATATATATATATATATATATATATATATATATATATATATTTCATTCCCTTTCTTTCATTCCTTACTAACAAACTCCCCATAGCTGTCAGCTGCTTTGGCACGCTGCAGGCCATTGCTTCGGCAGGGGAGGCTCTGATCGGTGTGCCACAAACTGAGCTGGTCTTTGAACACAAGTACCACCTCAGTTATATGGGCCACGCCTATACCAGTGATGGTGTGTGTTCCAGGGAATGACAGGGTCGCTTCCTGGTTCTCACCACCTGATCGCATAGTCGCCGCTTTGAGCCGGCTAGTCTCTTCACTCACACAGTCAGAACAGCCTACTGATTTTTGGCTCCCTGCAGACCACCGTCTGGCCTGGCCAGCCTCTATAGAATAGAATCCACTTCCTAGGTCTGACATCACGGGTCACAAGATCATTCCATGGACCCGCCCACCTCCGTTCTACACACACCTGCATCCTGATTTAAATGTCGCCTGTTCCCACACAACTACAGTCTGCTAGCACTTCTTTTGCAACGCAGGACAGCACTCTGCTAGGAGGATTGCAGAATTCCCAGAACGACTGCCTTTAGCCTGTAACTGATGTGTATGGGCTGCAACCTAACAACACGTTCAAACGCAGGTCAGCAATATGGATGATTCAATTCACTCTATTTCTTTTATACCCACTGACACTGTCGAGTTTGTATTATATCAGTCTATTGGGTCATTCCCTCTGGGTCCATCTTTCTGTGTCATTGATATCTCTGTAGGTTCAGATGACAGACAAATAACAAACCAACCATTTATTCTAGGTAGGTGTCATTCAGATCCCACCCATTTTTTACCAGTCTGTCAACTCACTCTATTTTGCAGTAGGCACTCTCACATGTCTAAACCCTTATGCACAGTGTTGCACGCATGTGTCTATGCGTTTAGATACACACAGGTACGTTTTCCCAATTTTGTCACCACTGAATATACACTAGTGACTCCCATCATGTGGTATATATGCATTCTTTTTGTGTATGTGTATGCGTATATGTTTGTACATGCATGTTTATATGTACGTGTATATATTTGTGTGTGTGTATATATATATATATATATATACAGTGCCTTGCAAAAGTATTCGGCCCCCTTGAACTTTTCAACCTTTTGCCACATTTCAGGCTTCAAACATAAAGATATAAAATTTTAATTTTTTGTGAAGAATCACCAACAAGTGGGACACAATTGTGAAGTGGAACGAAATCTATTGGATATTTTAAACTTTTTTAGCAAATAAAAAACTGAAAAGTGGTGCGTGCAAAATTATTCGGCCCCTTTACTTTCAGTGCAGCAAACTCACTCCAGAAGTTCAGCGAGGATCTCTGAATGATCCAATGTTGTCCTAAATGACTGATGGTGATAAATAGAATCCACCTGTGTGTAATCAAGTCTCTGTATAAATGCACCTGCTCTGTGATAGTCTCAGGGTTCTGTTGAAAGCGCAGAGAGCATCATGAAGACCAAGGAACACACCAGGCAGGTCCGTAATACTGTTGTGGAGAAGTTTAAAGCCGGATTTGGATACAAAAAGATTTCCCAAGCTTTAAACATCCCAAGGAGCACTGTGCAAGCGATCATTTTGAAATGGAAGGAGTATCAGACCACTGCAAATCTACCAAGACCTGGCTGTCCCTCTAAACTTTCAGCTCAGACAAGGAGAAGACTGATCAGAGATGCAGCCAAGAGGCCCATGATCACTCTGGATGAACTGCAGAGAACTACAGCTGAGGTGGGAGAGTCTGTCCATAGGACAACAATCAGTCGTACACTGCACAAATCTGGCCTTTATGGAAGAGTGGCAAGAAGAAAGCCATTTCTCAAAGATATCCATAAAAAGTCTCGTCTAAAGTTTGCCACAAGCCACCTGGGAGACACACCAAACATGTGGAAGAAGGTGCTCTGGTCCGATGAAACCAAAATCGAACTTTTTGGCCACAATGCAACACGATATGTTTGGCGTAAAAGCAACACAGCTCATCACCCTCAACACACCACCCCCACTGTCAAACATGGTGGTGGCAGCATCATGGTTTGGGCCTGTTTTTCTTCAGCAGGGACAGGGAAGATGGTTAAAATTGAGGGGAAGATGGATGCAGCCAAATACAGGACCATTCTGGATGAAAACCTGTTGGAGTCTGCAAAAGACCTGAAACTGGGACGGAGATTTATCTTCCAACAAGACAATGATCCCAAACATACAGTAAAATCTACAAAGGAATGGTTCACAAATAAACGTATCCAGGTGTTAGAATGGCCAAGTCAAAGTCCAGACCTGAATCCAATCGAGAATCTGTGGAAAGAGCTGAAAACTGCTGTTCACAAACGCTCTCCATCCAACCTCACTGAGCTCGAGCTGTTTTGCAAGGAAGAATGGGCAAGAATTTCAGTCTCTCGATGTGCAAAACTGATAGAGACATACCCCAAGCGACTTGCAGCTGTAATCGCAGCAAAAGGTGGCTCTACAAAGTATTAACGAAAGGGGGCCGAATAATTTTGCACGCCCCACTTTTCATTTTTTTATTAGTTAAAAAAGTTTCAACAATCCAATAGATTTCGTTCCACTTCACAATTGTGTCCCACTTGTTGGTGACTCTTCACAAAAAATAAAAATGTTATATCTTTATGTTTAAAGCCTGAAATGTGGCAAAAGGTTGAAAAGTTCAAGGGGGCCGAATACTTTCGCAAGGCACTGTTTTAATAGTTCACTGCTCTAATACTTTTTCAAGTATTTTTTAGTAGTACTTCTAAAATAATCATTTTTAGCTTCTAATGGTTTTTAATGCCTTAATTTAAATGAAAGTGCACTTGGAAGTAAAGTTGCTGTAGATCTGAGGGGGACATGCAAGGAAAATAAAAAACAGCATTTTATCTTGCACATGATTGAATGATAAAATCAGCAGATCTTCCACTCATTTCAGATCTACCCCTTAGATTTAGAGCGACTGCACTTCCAAGTGCACTTTCAGTGCACTTTCAAGTGCACTTGCAGTGCAAAGTGGATTTGCCTTTCGTAAATAACCCCCAATGTTCTAATGTTTCAACATTTTTTTTATATGTCTCTTGTCTGTAATTACAATGTATAACATGTCAACACTTTGTACACATTTGTTTTCTACTTGAACCCTAATTATACACACATACATTTGGTATTTATCTCATATAGAGCGATGTGATGGGGATACCTCTGGAGTAAAGGAGAATACATCACCCACTATGACTTTCTTCTATTTTCCAAGGCTCTGATGAAGAGGGAACACCTCAAAATGCATTAGCCTACCTCGATCATTTGCCCTTGTATGGTCATAACTCAATTTTAATGAATATCTTGTAACCTAGTTTGTATGAATTCATAGTAATTTCCTTGTACTCGTCTATTTTGTTTATGAATAAACTATACATCACTTTGATTCATGCGTTAGATCACGTGCCTTCCACTCCTTCATTTCCATACAGGAATACAACTTCTTTGGCAGGTAATACAGCTCCCATATTTGTATTTCAGTGGTGTTTTTAGCTGTTTGTCTTTGGTTCAGCTAATGGGTCACCATAACAATTAGTTATTTTCAGAAAAATGTCTCCATTTGCAACCCTCATTTTCTTCTCATACCATTTTTACCCATAGTTTCTTTAACACGTTATTGTAATTTCAAAAGTCATTTTCAGCACTTTTGGATCTGCAGCTTTTAAGAAAATCATACCTAGTGATCCTGCCATGAAATTGCTCATTCTTGTTAAAGGGTTTCAAAACTGTCACTATCTTCCAACTCCAAGGAGTTATCACCCTATCACATGTGCTTCCAAAGGGGTTTGGCGAATGATGTTATAAAGAACTTCATCCCAAACTTCTGTGGGCACATAAAACCATGTTTAACATGGGGAAATTCTAATGGAACATTTCCTGCATGAGCAGGGCCGCCATCAGGGGGGTACAGCCCATACACTTACAAGTGGCCCTAGTGTCTGGATGGGCTTGACCGACTGGCGGGGATGTGAGAAGGCAGGGAATCTCAAGCCCTGAACATATTCCTTGCCCCTGAGGTCTCTCTGCTGAAACAGAACTTCAAATTTGACTGTAATGATTCCTTCATCAAATATTTAAGCATTTCCCTCACCTCAAATTTGACTCATTATATGCCAGAAATTACCCTCCTATGTACCACAAACTTGAACAAGACTTAAAGTCTTGGTCCAAACAAAACCTCTCATGGATAGGGAGAATAAATTCTGTCAAAATGACACTGCTTCCTAGAATATTTTACCTCTTCCGTTCCCTCCCCATCCCAGTCAGGAGAGACCACCTCAGGTCCTTTCAAAGCAAAATACTTAAATTTATCTGTGGAAGCTCTGGATATAGGATCCAACAACAGACCCTGTACCGTAAACAAGGTGGGCTGGGACTCCCTCATTTATACAGATACTATCAAGCTTCCAGACTTGCCCACCTCTCCACAGTCTACACTAATAGGGAAAAACCAGATTCGGTCCAGATAGAATGCCAGGCTGTGCCACAATACACATTAGACTTTCTCCTTTGGAGCCCACCTAGAAACTGCCCACCTATCCTTGCCCCCACACTCTCTCACTCCTTTGCTTTGTGGGTCAAGTTAAGGCATGACCAATTTCTCATTTCAGAAATGAATCCCCTGGCACTTCTCTTTCATAATCCGAACTTTCCTCCAGGGTTGGACATAAAGGGCTTCCAATTGTGGCTGGACAAGGGGCTGTACTGAATAGGACAATTCTTTACGTCAATGGGCCCCTTCTCATTAGCATGTGTCAGCAATCTGTATCTCCCGCAATCGGAACTATTCTGATTCAGTCAAATCTCACATTTCCTCCACAGCATCTGGAAGGATAAATCTGAACCCCTCAAATTCACAGCCTATGAGCTTTGGTGTGGTCAAGCCATGGAGCAGAGGAGCGGCATTTCGGTCATCTATGCGTCACTCTCCCAGCCAACACAGAAATCTCTGTATATGTTAGCCTGGGAAGAAGATCTTCAATTTCAATGGAGCCTGGGGACCTGGCACTTTGCTCTTCCCACTTCATTTAAGGGCATTCTTAACATATTCCTACTGGAGGTGAGCTTAAAGGTCATGACTAGGTGGTACATGACCCCCGCCAGAGTAGAAAAAATGTATCCCTCAGCGGATCCTCTATGCCTCAGGGGATGCCACATTTTGGGCACGTTAGCCCACTTATGGTAGGAATGCCCTAGAATCAGATCTTTCTGGAGTAGGATCTTTAACCTCATTCGAAGGGTCACAGGTCTCCAGAGGTTACACTACTAAACTCACATATCCCAAAGATCTCCAAATGCAACCAAAAATTAAGGCTAAGGTCTGGAAGCAACCGTCAGTCTCAGTAAGGGCAGTCAAGCAGAAAGTACCATGGGTTATGGCCCAAGAAAAACAGGCTAGTATCCTGTCAGACAGGGATTAGTCCAAAATTCTGGTAAATTCTTCTTCCTCTTTCTCCCAGCTTCCCTACACTTTATTCTATTTCTCTAGCCTTCTAACCTCTTTCCCACTCAGGGATTTTCATCAGTATTTACTGGGAACTTACTAGGGCTCTTTCCTAGCAATCGACTGTTTTGAGAAAGGACCCTCGCTGGAGGGGAATGGGGGTAATGGGTGTCCCACCGCCTGGCACAGTATAATCCCATTGGGGGTTCCGGGGGGTCGATGCCCTCCTTCCTCGCTCCCAGAGGGGGTCTTCACCTCCAAGATTAAGAGCCTCTAACCTGTAGGATTTGTAACCACCTGAGGTGGTTATAATACAAGTCTTTGATAGATCTTTAGAGATTGGCAATTTACAATGTTCACTTTTGGATATATATATCTATGTAACCATCTCTTGTTATTGTTTTGTATAGCCATGACTTATATTCCACACATCCTATCTGTGCCTTTGCTGTTCTATTATTTTCTGTAAAAGTGCTATTTGCGAAAATGAAAATCTTTAAAAGTAAAAATTGTAATTACATGCCCTTGTTAAACAGGGTTAGAAAAATTGGGCCTTTGGTTTTGCTGGCACCAGAACACTGTAAGCCCTCACAGTTACTCTTGTTGGGCGCAGGAACAGGCCCTGCATTGAAATATTATATCAAAAATTGTAATTACATGTCCCTGTTAAACAGGGTTAGAAAAATTGGGCCTTTGGTTTTGGTGGTGCCAGAACACTGTAAGCCCTCACAATTACTCTTGTTGGGCGCAGGAACGGGCCCTGCGTTGAAATGTTATATAAAAAATTGTAATGATATGCCCCTGTTAAACAGGAGCAGAAAAATTGGGCCTTGGGTGGTGGTGGTGGTGCCCTAAACCAAAAATATAGTTGGAAGCTAGCATCATCAAGATTGAGGAGGAATAAGATAGTTAGCATAGGCAGTCTTCAAGTCTGCTCTTTCCCCTAGATATTCCTGCACCATATAATGCAGATGCTGGCGATGGTTGCTTGAACCGATCATACCTTTGTGCTGAGGACTGAAAAATTGTTTAAAGGCATCGGTCAGCCAGCCACCTTCTCCACCGCTCTTCCTCTGACTAAACGAAGCCTCAGCAACACGTTTTCCAGCACCAGGAAATGGTAACCTCCTAGGTCTGCAAATGCGTTACACAAACCATTCTTCAAGTCCTCTTGAAAATATTTCATCCTCTGCTCCTTCTGCAAAGGCAGGATGAGTTCTGCAACTTTACCCTTGTAATGTGGATCAAGAAGGGTTGCCAGCCAATAATGATCCCTCTCTTTGATACCACCCACGAATCCTAGGGTCCTTTCGTAGGCTTTGCAGAATCAGGGAGGCCATGCAGCGTAAGTTTGCAGAGGCATTTGATTCTGAGTCTTCAGGGTCACCAAGGATCACATTATCCATAACTACCTCCTCCCAGCCACGTACAACTCCTTGGGTTTCTGGGGACTGAAAATCATCCCTTGAAGATTGCTGCTGAGTGTTATCCTCTACATCCATGCTGACACAATCCTCCTCCTCCTCTTCTTCCTGTGTGTTTAGTGGGCCTGCAGGAATGCTATCTGGATAAAGGGGGCCTTGAGAGGAAAGGAAGCCCTCCTCTTCCTGCCTCTGTTCTGCTTCAAGTGCCCTGTCCATGATACCACGAAGCGTGTGCTCCAGAAGGAAGACTAGAGGGACAGTGTCACTGATGCATGCATTGTCGCTGCTTGCTATCCTTGTGGCCTCCACAAATGGTGACAGGACAGTGCATGCATCCTTGATCAGTAGCCACTGGTGTGGTGTGGCGAAAAGAAGCCAAGCTCCCCTGACCCTGTCCTGGTACAATACTCACACAGGTACTGATTGATGGTCCTCTGCTGTGTGTGCAGCTGCTGCAACATTGCCATCCTTGAGTTCCACCTGGTGGGCATGTCACAAATGAGGCAGTTGGTGGGCAGGTTGCATTCCTTTTAAATGTCAGCCAGCCGAGCACTGACATTGTATGACTGGCTGAAATGACCACCGACTTTTCTGGCCTGCCTCAGGAGATCTTGTAAGCCTGGGTACCTGGTCAAGAACCGCTGCACCACCAAATTCAGAACATGTGCCAAACATAGAACATGGGTCAAGTGTCCCTGTCAGAGGGTGGAGAGAAGGTTGGTGCCATTGTCGCATACAACCATTCCTGGCTAAAGCTGGCGTGGCATCAACCACCTCTGAGCCTGCCCCTGCAGAGCTGACAGAATCTCTGCCCCAGTGTGGCTTCTGTCCCCTAGGCAGACCAACTCAAGCACCGCATGGCATCTTTTAGCCTGACTGCTTGCGTAGCCCCTTGAATGCTAACGGAGCACTGCTGGTTCTGAGGACAAATCTGCAGAAGAGGCCATAGAGGAAGAAGAGGAGGGGGTGGAGGAGAGAGCTGTGGCAAAATCACCACTAGTATTTTGGAGGCGTGGTGGCGGAACAAGCTCCAAAAACACTGAACCCTGTCCTGCATCCATCCCAGCTGCCAGCAGAGTTACCCAGTGCGCCGCGAAGGAAAGGTAACGTCCCTGCCCGAGCCTGCTGGACCATGATTCAGTGGTAATATGAACCTTACTGCTGACTACCCTGTCCAACAAGGCCAAAACATTGCCTTCCACATGCCGGTAGAGAGCCGGTATGGCCTTCAATGAAAAGAACTTTGGAACTTGCCACTGAGGTACAGCACATTCCACAAATTCACGAGAGGAGTCAGAGTCTACCAGCTGAAAAGGCAGCAGTTGCAGTGCTAGCAATTTGGCCAAGCTAGCATTTAGACGTTGAGCATGTGGATGGCTGGGACTCAATTTCTTTTTGCGGTTCAGGGAAATTTTCAGGGAAATTTGCCTGCTAAAATCAATTGGTGGTGTACTGCTGGCAGATTGGCTGCAAGTACTTGTGACACCTATTGCTATACCTTCATTCCTCTCAGTGCAGGTTTTTGAGAGGACTGGAGGTATAGTAGGGTTGGAGAGTCCAGATGAGGAGCAAGGAGAAGTCTGTCTTTTTCTATGATGTGGGTCTTTCGAGTGCTGTTGCCAACGGACTGCATGGCAGGTCATCATACGTCTGGACAAGCATGTGGTGCCCAAGGGGCTGCTCTTATAGCCACGCTTGATCCGCTTTAGATATAGGTTACAAACAGCAATGGTGCGATCTGCTGCACACATGTCGAAAAAGGCCCACACCAAGGAACTTTTAAAAGTCAGCGGGGATTCAGCAGCGCCCTGCACCTGTGGAGCTCTGCGGTGTGATGCAATAGGGTGGCTGCCCTTAAGCTGCCCCCTAGAGGACATTATGCCTCGTTGGAGTGGTGCCGCCTCCTACTCCCTCCCCCCTCCTCTCTTCTCTCAGGCACCCAAGTACAGTCAATGACCTCATCATCCCCTCCTTCCTCATCACTGGAGGAAACTTGGCAGTATGCTGCATCTTGGGGTACACGACTGCCATTTTCTTGTCCTTCTGTGGCATCCCCCCTCTCTAGACTCATGTTACTCCCTTCCTCAACCTGTGAACCAACATCGGAGCCTTAAGATCACTGCGCATCCTCCAGCAGCATATAACCGACACTGTGGTTGAATAATTCTGGGGAATCCTTCATGCATGATGGTGGGGCTACGGAAGGAGTGACTGTGGACAAGAAGCAGGTGGAATAGGCTGCTTTGGCAGCTGCGTTGGAAGGCAAACTACTCTGAGCCTGGGTGATAGAGGATGAGGAGGATCCACCAACTCTTCTGCATGTTGTGGCTCAATAACACGGCCAGCAGCAAAAAGAAAGGACAAGTGTGCCCCACAGCCACCTGCAGAGGATGCATCATATCCATATATATATATATATATATATATATATATATATATATATATATATATATATATATATATATATATATATATAAAATTAGGGATGAGCCGAACACCCCCCGGTTTGGTTCGCACCAGAACCTGGGAACGGAACGAAAATTTGCATGAACGTTAGCACCCCATTGAAGTCTATGGGACTCGAACGTTCAAAATCAAAAGTGCTAATTTTAAAGGCTAATTTGCATGGTATTGTCCTAAAAAGGGTTTGGGGACCCGGGTCCTGCCCCATGTATCAATGAAAAAAAAAGTTTTATAAAAACGGCCGTTTTTTCGGGAGCATGATTTTAATGATGCTTAACCACTTGCCGACTGCCTAACGCAGATATACTGCGGCAGAATGGCACGGGCAGGCAGAATCACGTACCCATACCCGGTGCCAGAGGCGGCCGGCATTCCTTCGCGGGCGATGAGAGATGAGGGGGAGGCCATCCATTGTTGGCCACCCCCTCCCGATCGCTCCCGGCGAATGAAAATGCTTCCTTTCCCTCTGTAATGTAAACAGAGGGAAAGGAAGTGATGTCATCCCTCCTCGAGCCGGTCTTTTCGTCCCGGCGCCGAGGAGAGAAGACATCCAAGTAAGTGCACCAACACTACACTTACAGTAGAACACACTAGGCACACTTTTCACCCCCCATCACCCCCCGATCAGCCCCCGATCACCCCCCTGTACCCCCTGTCACTCTGACACCAATAGCAGTTTTTTTTTTTTTTTTGCATTGGTGTCAGTTTGTGACAGTTATAAGTGTTAGGGCAGTTAGGTTAGCCCCCTTTAGGTCTAGGGTACCCCCCTTTAGGTCCAGGGTACCCCCCTAACCCCCCTAATAAAGGTTAGCCCCTTGATTACCCCCCATCACCAGTGTCGCTAAGCGATCATTTTTCTGATCGCTGTATTAGTGACACAGGTGACGCTAGTTAGGGAGGTAAGTATATAGGTTCGCTGTCAGTGTTTTATAGCGACAGGGACCCCCATATACTACCTGCTAAAGGTTTTAACCCCCTGATTGCCACCTAGTTAACCCTTTCACCAGCGATCACCGTATAAGTGTTACGGGTGACGCTGGTTAGATAGTTTGTTTTTTGTAGTTTATTATAGTTTATTATAGTTTATTACAGTTTTAGGGCACCCGCCGTTTATTACCTAATAAAGGTTTAACCCCCTAATTGCCCGGCGGTGATATAAGTTAAGTTTTTAGGATCAGACAAGGTCTGCGTCGCCCCAGGCAGCGTCAGGTTAGTGCCAGTACCGCTAAAACCCACGCACGCAGCATACACCTCCCTTAGTACTATAGTATCTGAACGGATCGATATCTGATCCGATCAGATCTATACTCCCCAGCAGTTTAGGGTTCCCATAAACACAGTGTTAGCGGGATCAGCCCAGATACCTGCTAGCACCTGCGTTTTGCCCCTCGGCCCAGCCCAGCCCACCCAAGTGCAGTATCGATCGATAACTGACACTTACAAAACACTAAGCACACATAACTGCAGCGTTCGCAGAGTCAGGCCTGATCCCTGCGATCGCTAACAGTTTTTTGGTAGCGTTTTGAATCAGTCGCTAACAGTCAGGAGCTTTTTTGCCTGGGAGTCTCACTAGTGTACCCCTAAATTTAGTCCAAAATGGCAAATCGAAGGTACACTAGTGAAGAGGCCTACACGTTTCTGAGCATGACAGATAGTGAAGAGGAAGTCACTCATCTGTCAGATTCAGGCTCAGAATACGATCCTGTAGAGGACAGCGGCTCCATGACAGATAGCTCTGACGATGGAGTTGTGGTCCCTGCTAGGGTCAGGCGTACCAGACCCCAAACTTCTTCTGTCCTTGAAGTGCAAGAACCTCAGGGCTCTCGTATGGAGCAGAGAAGTACTAGTGCCGCTACTCCTTCTTGTGAACTGGCAAGCACCAGCGGCCTAGTACACCCTGGTCGTACATCCAGCACTGCAGTAACACGTGGTGACGTGACGAGTCCCATAAGTGCAGTTCAAGCTGGCGAGGTGGCAAGCACAAGTAGTGTCCCGCTGCCACCAAGAAGAAGACGAACACAGGCCCGTCGTGCCCATAGTGCCCTTCCTGCTGCATTCGCCAATCCGAATTGGGAACCCACCACTTCTGCAGCACCCGTACTTCCCCCTTTCACTGGCCAACCCGGAATTCAGGTGGAAACAGTTGACTTTACGCCACTGGATTTTTATTCGCTGTTTTTCACCGAAGATCTCTATAGATCTATTGTGGACCAAAGCAATTTGTACGCTGGTCAACACATCGCCACTATTCCCCAGTCCTCCCTTGCCAGAGATTGGAGACCAATTACGGTTTCCGAATTTAAGACCTTTCTGGGCCTTTCCCTCAACATGGGCATAACTAAAAAGAGTGAGTTGCGGTCATATTGGTCCACTGACCCAATTCACCATATGCCCGTGTTCTCTGCCTCCATGACCAGGGCACGATACGAGCAAATTTTGCGGTTCATGCACTTCAACGACAATGAACTCTGTCGTCCTCGTGGAGACCCTGGATACGATCGGCTGTACAAAATTCGGCCCCTCGTAAACCACTTCAACCAGTGTTTTGCAGACTTGTTTACTCCCCATCAAGTTGTCTGCGTTGATGAGTCCCTGATTAAATTTTCTGGCCGCTTGTCATTTAAACAGTACCTTCCCAGCAAGCGTGCCAGATATGGGGTCAAGATGTATAAGCTCTGTGACAGGGCCACAGGCTATACATGTAGATTTATGGTTTACGAGGGCAAAGATAGTCACGTAGAGCCGATAAACTGCCCTGACTACATAGGAAGCGCTGGCAAGATAGTGTGGGACTTGGTGTCACCCTTATTCGGAAAGGGGTACCACTTGTACGTGGACAATTACTACACGAGCGTGCCACTTTTTAGTCACTTGTTTGATCATCAGATTGGAGCATGTGGCACCGTGCGACCTAATCGCCGGGGCTTTCTCCAGCGGCTTGTAGAGTCCCGTCTTAGGCAGGGGGAGAGAGCCTGCTTGCAGTGTAATAATTTGCTCGCTATGAAGTGGAGGGACAATAAGAATGTTTTCGTTCTTACCTCCCTTCATGCAGACACGACGACCCAAATTACTATGGCGACTGGTGTTGTGGAGAAACCCCTCTGTGTCCACGAATACAACCTTAATATGGGAGGGGTGGACCTCAACGACCAGTTGTTGGCGCCGTACCTAATTGCCCGTAAGGTCAGACGCTGGTACAAAAAAGTGTCTGTTTATTTATTTCAATTGGCTTTGCTGAATGCTCATGTGCTATACAGAGCTTCAGGACGGACTGGATCCTTCCTTAAATTCCAGGAAGAGATCGTCAGAGCCCTTCTGTTTCCAGACGGTGCTCCACCTCACCTTCCCAATCCAAATGCAGTAAGCCGGCTGCATGGGAGGCATTTTCCTTATGTTCTCCAGAGTACCCCTACCCAACGAGCCCCCCAAAAAAGATGTAGTGTCTGCAGCAAGCGCGGATTTAGGCGTGACACCCGGTATTGTTATCCCTCCTGTCCTGACAATCCTGGTCTATGCATTGGTGAATGTTTTGAACGCTACCATACACTAGTGGAGTATTAGCGTAGGGTACAGCACTGCACAGACTAGGACACACTTCCACAGGGTCTCCCAAGATGCCATCGCATTTTGAGAGACCCAAACCTGGTACCAGTTAAAAAAGTTAAAGTTACTAAAAAAAGTGTTAAAAAAAAATAAAAATAAAAAAATAAAAAAATAAAAATACAAATAAAAAAAACAAAAATAGTTGTTGTTTTATTGTTTTCTCTCTATTCTCTCTCTATTGTTCTGCTCTTTTTTTTATTGTATTCTATACTGAAATGTTTTATTGTTATGTTTTTATCATGTTTGCTTTATAGGTATGCAATTTTTTTATACTTTGTTTTTTTATTGTTAACCACTTTTTTGTTTTCAGGTACGCCATTCAGCTGCAGAGCGGATTTATTTATCTTGACAGCAACAGCGTTTGCTCCCACGATACATAAAGCTGTGACTCCAGCGCTGTCGGAGGTGATTTCACCACCACAGTTACATACTTCAGCATATATGCCAAAGCGTGGGGGCAGCAGTGGGTGGAGGAGCAATTTGCTCCTGCCTTTTGCGGGAGGATGCCCCCATGCTTCGGCATATATATATTTTAGGTAGGCACAGGTTGTGTTAAATGTTTTATTTTTTACTATGTTTTTTTTTGTATTTGCTTTGCAGGTATGGTAAGTATTACTGTTATACTGTAATGTTACTTTGTTTTTTTGTTAACCATCATTTGCTTAGCAGGTACGCCATTCAGTTGCAGCGCGGATTTATTTATCTTGACAGCAACAGCGTTTGCTCCCACGATATATACAGCCGTGACTCCAGCGCTGTCGGAGGTGATTTCACCACCACAGTTACATATTTCAGCATATATGCTGAAGCGTGGGGGCAGCAGTGGGTGGAGGAGCAATTTGCTCCTGCCTTTTGCGGGAGGATGCCCCCATGCTTCGGCATATATATATTTTAGGTAGGCACAGGTTGCGTTAAATGTTTTATTTTTTACTATGTTTTTTTTGTATTTGCTTTGCAGGTATGGTAAGTATTACTGTTATACTGTAATGTTACTTTGTTTTTTTGTTAACCATCATTTGCTTAGCAGGTACGCCATTCAGTTGCAGCGCGGATTTATTTATCTTGACAGCAACAGCGTTTGCTCCCACGATATATACAGCCGTGACTCCAGCGCTGTCGGAGGTGATTTCACCACCACAGTTACATATTTCAGCATATATGCTGAAGCGTGGGGGCAGCAGTGGGTGGAGGAGCAATTTGCTCCTGCCTTTTGCGGGAGGATGCCCCCATGCTTCGGCATATATATATTTTAGGTAGGCTCAGGTTGCGTTAAATGTTTTATTTTTTACTATGTTTTTTTTGTATTTGCTTTGCAGGTATGGTAAGTATTACTGTTATACTGTAATGTTACTTTGTTTTTTTGTTAACCATCATTTGCTTAGCAGGTACGCCATTCAGTTGCAGGGCGGATTTATTTATCTTGACAGCAACAGCGTTTGCTGCCACGATACATAAAGCCGTGACTCCAGCGCTGTCGGAGGTGATTTCACCACCACAGTTACATACTTCAGCATATATGCCGAAGCGTGGGGGCAGCAGTGGGTGGAGGAGCAATTTGCTCCTGCCTTTTGCGGGAGGATGCCCCCATGCTTCGGCATATATAAATGGTGCATGTATGCCCATCATTAGAAGTGGGTGGATGAAGGGAGGTATTCTAATGGTGGGCATACCCACCGATCAATATCTTTTTTTCGTTCAGCCCACAGGCTGCATGAAAAAAAAGTTTACAATATATGCCCAACAAGGACCAGTATGTTGCTGGACTTTGAGTGGTTATACCAGAATGATGCCTGCAGGTTTAGGTATCATCTTGGTATCATTCTTTTCAGCAAGCGGTCGGCTTTCATGTAAAAGCAATCCTAGCGGCTAATTAGCCTCTAGACTGCTTTTACAAGCAGTGGGAGGGAATGCCCCCCCACCGTCTTCCATGTTTTTCTCTGGCTCTCCTGTCCCAACAGGGAACCTGAGAATGCAGCCGGTGATTCAGCCAGCTGACCATAGAGCTGATCAGAGACCAGAATGGCTCCAAACATCTCTATGGCCTAAGAAACCGGAAGCTACGAGCATTTCATGACTTAGATTTCGCCGGATGTAAACAGCGCCATTGGGAAATTGGGAAAGCATTTTATCACACCGATCTTGGTGTGGTCAGATGCTTTGAGGGCAGAGGAGAGATCCCAATTTTTTCAAAAAAGAGTACCTGTCACTACCTATTGCTATCATAGGGGATATTTACATTCCCTGAGATAACAATAAAAATGATTAAAAAAAATAAAAATGAAAGGAACAGTTTAAAATAAGATAAAAAATCAAAAAATTAATAAAGAAAAAAAAAAAAAGCACCCCTGTCCCCCCCTGCTCTCGCGCAAAGGCGAACGCAAGCGTCAGTCTGGCGTCAAATGTAAACAGCAATTGCACCATGCATGTGAGGTATCACCGCGAAGGTTAGATCGAGGGCAGTAATTTTAGCAGTAGACCTCCTCTGTAAATCTAAAGTGGTAACCTGTAAAGGCTTTTAAAGGCTTTTAAAAATGTATTTAGTTTGTCGCCACTGCACGTTTGTGCGCAATTTTAAAGCATGTCATGTTTGGTATCCATTTACTCGGCCTAAGATCATCTTTTTTATTTCATCAAACATTTGGGCAATATAGTGTGTTTTAGTGCATTAAAATTTTAAAAAGTGTGTTTTTTCCCAAAAAAATGCGTTTGAAAAATCGCTGTGCAAATACTGTGTGAAAAAAATATATAATGTTTGGGGGTTCAAAGTAATTTTCTTGCAAAAAAAAATAATTTTTTCATGTAAACAAAAAGTGTCAGAAAGGGCTTTGACTTCAAGTGGTTAGAAGAGTGGGTGATGTGTGACATAAGCTTCTAAATGTTGTGCAAAAAATGCCAGGACAGTTCAAACCCCCCCCCCAAATGACCCCATTTTGGAAAGTAGACACCCCAAGCTATTTGCTGAGAGGCATGTCGAGTCCATGGAATATTTTATATTGTGACACAAGTTGCAGGAAAAAGACAATTTTTCTTTTTTTTTGCACAAAGTTGTCACTAAATGATATATTGCTCAAACATGCCATGGGAATATGTGAAATTACACCCCAAAATACATTCTGTTGCTTCTCCTGAGTACGGGGATACCACATGTGTGAGACTTTTTGGGAGCCTAGCTGCGTACGGGACCCCGAAAACCAAGCACCGCCTTCAGGCTTTCTAAGGGCGTAAATTTTTGATTTCACTCTTCACTGCCTATCACAGTTTCGGAGGCCATGGAATGCCCAGATGGCACAAACCCCCCCCCCCAAATGACCCCATTTTGGAAAATAGACACCCAAAGCTATTTGCTGAGAGGTATAGTGAGTATTTTGCAGACCTCACTTTTTGTCACAAACATTTGAAAATTGAAAAAAGAAAAAAAAAATATGTTTTGCTTGTCTTCATTTTAAAAAACAAATGAGAGCTGCAAAATACTCACCATGCCTCTCAGCAAATAGCTTGGGGTGTCTACTTTCCAAAATGGGGTCATTTTGGGGAGTTTTGTGCTATTTTGGCATTTTATGGCCTTCAAAACTGTGATGGGTAGTGAGGAGTGAAATCAAAAATTAACGCTCTTAGAAATCCTGAAGGCGGTGATTGGATTTCGGGGCCCCGTATGAAGCTAGGCTCACAAAAAGTGCCACTCATGTGGTATCCCCGTACTCAGGAGAAGCAGCAGAATGTATTTTGGGGTGTAATTCCACATATGCCCATGGCATGTTTGAGCAATATATCATTTAGTGACAACTTTGTGCAAAAAAAATTAAATATATAAAAAAATTGTCACTTTCCCGCAATTTGTATCAAAATATAAAATAATCCATGGACTTGACATGCTTCTCAGCAAATAGCTTGGGGTGTCTACTTTCCAAAATGGGGTCATTTGGGGGGGTTTTGTGCCATATTGGCATTTTATGGCCTTCAAAACTGTGATAGGTAGTGAGGAGTGAAATCAAAAATTTATGCCCTTAGAAATCCTTAAGGCGGTGCTTGGTTTTCGGGGCCCCGTACGCGGCTAGGCTCCCAAAAAGTCCCACACATGTAGTATCCCCGTACTCAGGACAAGCAGCAGAATGTATTTTGGGGTGTAATTCCACATATGCCCATGGAATGTTTGAGCAATATATCATTTAGTGACAACTTTGTGCAAAAAAAAAAATAAAAAAATTGTCACATTCCCACAACTTGTGTCAAAATATAAAATATTCCATGGACTCAACATGCCTCTCAGCAAATAGCTTGGGGTGTCTACTTTCCAAAATGGGGTCATTTGGGGGGGGGGGGTTGTGCCATCTTGGCATTTTATGGCCTTCAAAACTGTGATAGGTAGTGAGGAGTGAAATCAAAAATTTATGCCCTTAGAAATCCTGAAGGCGGTGCTTGGTTTTCGGGGCCCCGTACGCGGCTAGGCTCCCAAAAACTCCCACACATGTGGTATCCCCATACTCAGGAGAAGCAGCTAAATGTATTTTGGGGTGCAATTCCACACATGCCCATGGCCTGTGTGAGCAATATATCATTTAGTGACAACTTTGTGCAAAAAAAAAAAAAAATTGTCACATTCCCGCAACTTGTGTCAAAAAATAAAATATTCCATGGACTCAACATGCCTCTCAGCAAATAGCTTGGGGTGTCTACTTTCCAAAATGGGGTCATTTGGGGGGGGGGGGTTTGTGCCATCTTGGCATTTTATGGCCTTCAAAAATGTGATAGGTAGTGAGGAGTGAAATCAAAAATTTATGCCCTTTGAAATCCTGAAGGCGGTGCTTGGTTTTCGGGGCCCCGTACACGGCTAGGCTCCCAAAAAGTAACACACATGTGGTATCCCCGTACTCAGGAGAAGCAGCTGAATGTATTTTGGGGTGCAATTCCACATATGCCCATGGCCTGTGTGAGCAATATATCATTTAGTGACAACTTTTTGTAATTTTTTTTTTTTTTTGTCATTCAATCACTTGGGACAAAAAAAATTAATATTCAATGGGTTCAACATGCCTCTCAGCAATTTCCTTGGGGTGTCTACTTTCCAAAATGTGATCATTTGGGGGGGTTTTGTACTGCCCTGCCATTTTAGCACCTCATGAAATGACATAGGCAGTCATAAACTAAAAGCTGTGTAAATTCCAGAAAATGTACCCTAGTTTGTAGACGCTATAACTTTTGTGCAAACCAATAAATATACGCTTATTGACATTTTTTTTACCAAAGACATGTGGCCGAATACATTTTGGCCTAAATGTATGACTAAAATTGAGTTTATTGGATTTTTTTATAACAAAAAGTAGAAAATATAATTTTTTTTCAAAATTTTCGGTCTTTTTCCATTTATAGCGCAAAAAATAAAAACGGCAGAGGTGATCAAATACCATCAAAAGAAAGCTCTATTTGTGGGAAGAAAAGGACGCAAATTTCGTTTGGGTACAGCATTGCATGACCGCGCAATTAGCAGTTAAAGCGACACAGTGCCAAATTGTAAAAAGTGCTCTGGTCAGGAAGGGGGTAAATCCTTCCGGGGCTGAAGTGGTTAAAGTGAAAAAAAAGTGAAATATTCCTTTAAATATCGTACCTGGGGGTGTCTATAGAATACCTGTAAAGTGGCGCGCGTTTCCCGTGCTTAGAACAGTCCCTGCACAAAATGACATTTTTAAAGTAATAAAAGTCATTTAAAACTGCTTACGGCTTTAATGTAATGTCCGGTCCCGGTAAAATGGATGAAAATCAGTGAGACAAATGGCATGGGTACCCCCCCAGTCCATTCCCAGGCCCTTTGGGTCTTGTATGGATATTAAGGGGAACCCCGCACCCAAATTAAAAAAAGGAAAGGCGTGGGGCCCCAGGCCCTCTGAACAGCAGTATACAGGTGATGCAAACAAGACAGGTACTGTAGGTTTGTTGTTAAGTAGAATCTGTTTTTAATTTTCAACTGGTACATTTTTAAAGTGTAGCTCCAGCCAAAAAATCTATTTTTAAACTTTTTGGAAAACATAGGGAAGGGTTATCACCCCTGGGACATTTGTTTTGCTGTCTGTGCTCCTCTTCAGAAGATTTTACCTCACTTTCTGTCCCAATGACAAATGGTTTTTGACAATTTGCAGTTTTTAGTGAAACAAGGATTGTTGATAAAGCATCAGTGGAAAGGAGACACGTTTTTCCCATATTAACTCTAATGCCCCGTACACACGGTCGGATTTTCCGATGGAAAATGTCCGATCGGAGCGTGTTGTCGGAAATTCCGACCGCGTGTGGGCTCCATCGGACATTTTCCATCGGATTTTCCGACACACAAAGTTGGAGAGCAGGAGATAAAATTTTCCGACAACAAAATCCGTTGTCGGAAATTCCGATCGCGTGTACACAAATCCGACGGACAAAGTGCCACGCATGCTCAGAATTAGGGATGAGCCGAACACCCCCCTGTTCGGTTCGCACCAGAACATGCGAACAGGAAAAAAATTTGTTCGAACACGCGAACACCGTTAAAGTCTATGGGACACGAACATGAATAATCAAAAGTGCTAATTTTAAAGGCTAATATGCAAGTTATTGTCAATAAAAGTGTTTGGGGACCTGGGTCCTGCCCCAGGGGACATGAATCAATGCAAAAAAAGTTTTAAAAACGGCCGTTTTTTCAGGAGCAGTGATTTTATTAATGCTTAAAGTCAAACAATAAAAGTGTAATATCCCTTTAAATTTCATACCTGGGGGGTGTCTATAGTATGCCTGTAAAGGGGCGCATGTTTCCCGTGTTTAGAACAGTCTGACAGCAAAATGACATTTTGAAGGAAAAAACACATTTAAAACTACCGCGGCTATTGCATTGCCGACAATACACATAGAAGTTCATTGATAAAAACGGCATGGGAATTCCCCACAGGGCAACCCCGAACCAAAATTAAAAAAAAAAAATGATGTGGGAGTCCCCCTAAATTCCATACAAGGCCCTTCAGGTCTGGTATGGATATTAAGGGGAACCCCAGCCAAAATTTTTAAAAAAAATTGACGTGGGGTTCCCCCTAAATTCCATACCAGACCCTTCAGGTCTGGTATGGATTTTAAGGGGAACCCCGCGCCAAAAAAAAAAAAAAAAACGGCGTGGGGTCCCCCTAAAAATCCATACCAGACCCTTATCCGAGCACGCAACCTGGCAGGCCACAGGAAAAGAGGGGGGACGAGAGTGCGCCCCCCCCCTCCTGAACCGTACCAGGCCACATGCCCTCAACATTGGGAGGGTGCTTTGGGGTAGCCCCCCAAAACACCTTGTCCCCATGTTGATGAAGACAAGGGCCTCATCCCCACAACCCTGGCCGGTGGTTGTGGGGGTCTGCGGGCGGGGGGCTTATCGGAATCTGGAAGCCCCCTTTAACAAGGGGACCCCCAGATCCCGGCCCCCCCCCCTGTGTGAAATGGTAAGGGGGTACTTACCCCTACCATTTCACAAAAAAACTGTCAAAAATGTTAAAAATGACAAGAGACAGTTTTTGACAATTCCTTTTATTTAAATGCTTCTTCTTTCTTCCTTCATCTTCTTCTTCTTCTGGTTCTTCTGGCTCTTCTGGTTCTTCCTCCGGCGTTCTCGTCCAGCATCTCCTCCGCGGCGTCTTCTATCTTCTTCTCCTCGGGCCGCTCCGCACCCATGGCATGGGGGGAGGCTCCCGCTCTTCTCTTCATCTTCTTCTCTTCTTCATCTTCTTCTTCATCATCTTCTTCTTCTTCTCTTCTTCCTTCTTCTCTTCTTCATTTCTTCTCCGGGCCACTCCGCAGCCATGCTGGCATGGTGGGAGGCTCCCGCTGTGTGACGGCGTCTCTTCGTCTGACGGTTCTTAAATAACGGGGGGCACACGGGACATGACGGGACTTCCCTGTGACTTCCCTGTGGCATTCCCCGTAACGTCACAGGGAAGTCCCGTCAAGTCACCGTGCGTCAGAGGGGGGCGGGGTCACCGGGTGGCCCCGCCCCCCGTTATTTAAGAACCGTCAGACGAAGAGACGCCGTCACACAGCGGGAGCCTCCCACCATGCCAGCATGGCTGCGGAGCGGCCCGGAGAAGAAATGAAGAAGATGAAGAAGAAGATGAAGAAGAGAAGAAGATGAAGAGAAGAGCGGGAGCCTCCCCCCATGCCATGGGTGCGGAGCGGCCCGAGGAGAAGAAGATAGAAGACGCCGCGGAGGAGATGCTGGACGAGAACGCCGGAGGAAGAACCAGAAGAGCCAGAAGAACCAGAAGAAGAAGAAGATGAAGGAAGAAAGAAGAAGCATTTAAATAAAGGAATTGTCAAAAACTGTCTCTTGTCATTTTTAACATTTTTGACAGTTTTTTTGTGAAATGGTAGGGGTAAGTACCCCCTTACCATTTCACACAGGGGGGGGCCGGGATCTGGGGGTCCCCTTGTTAAAGGGGGCTTCCAGATTCTGATAAGCCCCCCGCCCGCAGACCCCCACAACCACCGGCCAGGGTTGTGGGGATGAGGCCCTTGTCTTCATCAACATGGGGACAAGGTGTTTTGGGGGGCTACCCCAAAGCACCCTCCCAATGTTGAGGGCATGTGGCCTGGTACGGTTCAGGAGGGGGGGGCCGCACTCTCGTCCCCCCCTCTTTTCCTGCGGCCTGCCAGGTTGCGTGCTCGGATAAGGGTCTGGTATGGATTTTTAGGGGGACCCCACGCCGTTTTTTATTTTTTTTTTGGCGCGGGGTTCCCCTTAAAATCCATACCAGACCTGAAGGGTCTGGTATGGAATTTAGGGGGAACCCCACGTCAATTTTTTTTTTAAATTTTGGCTGGGGTTCCCCTTAATATCCATACCAGACCTGAAGGGCCTTGTATGGAATTTAGGGGGACCCCCACATCATTTTTTTTTTTTTTTTTTTTGGTTCGGGGTTGCCCTGTGGGGAATTCCCATGCCGTTTTTATCAATGAACTTCTATGTGTATTGTCGGCAATGCAATAGCCGCGGGTAGTTTTAAATGAGTTTTTTCCTTCCAAATGTCATTTTGCTGTCAGACTGTTCTAAACACAGGAAACATGCGCCCCTTTACAGGCATACTATAGACACCCCCCAGGTACGAAATTTAAAGGGATATTACACTTTTATTGTTTGACTTTAAGCATTAATAAAATCACTGTTCCTGAAAAAACGTCCGTTTTTAAAACTTTTTTTTGCATTGATCCATGTCCCCTGGGGCAGGACCCGGGTCCCCAAACACTTTTTATGACAATAACTTGCATATAAGCCTTTAAAATGAGCACTTTTGATTTCTCCCATAGACTTTTAAAGGGTGTTCCGCGGCATTCGAATTTGCCGCGAACACCCCAAATTGTTCGCTGTTCGGCGAACTTGCGAACAGCCAATGTTCGAGTAGAACATGAGTTCGACTCGAACTCAAAGCTCATCCCTACTCAGAATAAATAAAGAGATGAAAGCTATTGGCCACTGCCCCGTTTATAGTCCCGACGTACGTGTTTTACGTCACCGCGTTCAGAACGATCGGATTTTCCGACAACTTTGTGTGACCGTGTGTATGCAAGACAAGTTTGAGCCAACATCCGTCGGAAAAAATCCTAGGATTTTGTTGTCGGAATGTCCGAACAAAGTCCGACCGTGTGTACGGGGCATTACAGGAGAGAATTTCCCTTCCTGGGGTAGATTTCATCTCACTTCCTGTTGTCTCCTTCCGTTTGCAAGTAGGAGTCGTTTGTAAGTTGGATGTTTGAAAGTAGGGGCCTGTCCTATATACTCTGCAGAAATTGGGGCCTTAGGTGTTGGTGTTGCCACAACACTGTAAGCCCTCCCAGTTACTCTTGGTGGGAGCTGGAACGGGCCCTGCTGTGAAATATTAGATCAAGAATTACATGTCCCTGTTGAACAGGGGCAGAAAAATTGGGCCTTAGGCACTGGTGCCACAACACTGCAACCCCTCACAGATACTCTAGTTGGAGCACAGGAATGAGCCCTCCTGCAAAATATTACATCAAAAGTTGTAATTACACGCCCCTGTTAAACAGGGGCTGAAAAATTGGGCCTTAGGCACTGGTGCTGGTGCCACAGCACTGCAACCCCTCACAGATACTCTAGTTGGAGTGCAGGAACAAGCCCTGCTGCAAAGTATTGCATAAAAAAATTGTAATTACGCGCCCCTGTTAAACAGGGGCTGAAAAATTGGGCCTTAGGCACTGGTGCTGGTGCCACAAAACTGCAACCCCTTACAAATGCTCTAGTTGAGTGCAGCAACGAATCCTCCTTGCAAAATATTGCATCAAAAATTGTAATCACACGCCCCTGTTAAACAGGGGCTGAAAAATTGGGCCTTAGCCACTGGTGGCGGCGCCCAGAACCAAAAATATTCTTATAAGCTATCAGCATGATCATTGAGGAGGAAGAGGATAGTCACTCAGCATAACAGGATAGTCACTCAGCATCAGCATAGGCAGTCTTGAAGGGATCTGACATTTCAAAAAAATTATTCGGTTACATCAGCATCAGGTGCTTGGTAGCTGGTGGTGATCCAAGACTGATTCATTTTTATGAAGGTCAGTCGATTGACCAAGTCAGTGGAAAGGCGCACCCTGTGATCTGTTACAATATCTCAAGCAGCACTGAATGTGCGTTCCGAAAGAACGCTGGATGCAGGACAGGCCAGTAGCTCAATTGCACACTGTGCAAGCTCTGGCCAGTGATCCATCCTCAAGACCCAGTAAACCAGAGGATTTTCGGTGGGAAAGGTGTCCAAGTCAGATCCTGCCCCTAGGTATTCCTGCACCATGTAAAACAGATGCTGGCGATGGTTGCTGGAACCGATCATCCTTTGGGGCTGCGGACTAAAAAATTGTCTGAACGCATCGGTCAGATGGCCACCTTCTCCACCGCTCCTTCTTTGACTGACCGAAGCCTCAGCGACACGTTGTCCAGGAACAGGAGTTTGTAACATCCCAGTCTCTGGGAACGCGTTGCACAGACCTTTCTGCAAGGCCTCCCGAAGATGTTTCATCCTCTGATTCCTCTGCGACGCTAAGATAAGGTCCGCAACCTTACCCTTGTAACGTGGATTAAGGAGGGTTGCCAGCCAGTATTGATCCCTCTCCTTGATACCACGAATATGAGGATCCTTCCGCAGGCTTTGCAGGATCAGGGAGGCCATGCAGCGTAGGTTTGCTGAGGCATTCGGTCCGGAGTCCTCTGGGTCACTAAGGACGACATGATCCGCAGCCACCTCCTCCCAGCCACGTACAAGTCCATGGGTTTCTTGGGACTGTAAATGATCCCTTAAAGACTGCTGCTGATGCTGAGTGCCAGGCTCCACCTCCATGCTGACACAATCCTCCTCTTCCTCCTCCTCTTCCTGTGTGATCGGCAGGCACGCAGGAACAATGTCTGGATAAAGGGGGCCTTGAGAGCTAAGGAAGTCCTCCTCCTCCTGCCTCTGTTCTGCCTCAAGTGCCCTGTCCATTATTCCACGCAGCGTGTGCTCCAACAGGTGGACAAGGGGGACAGTGTCACTTATGCATGCACTGTCACTGCTCACCATCCTTGTGGCCTCCTCAAATGGTGACAGGACAGTGAATGCATCCCTGATCATGGCCCACTGGCGTGGGGAAAAAAAAACAAGCTCCCATGACCCTGTCCTGGTGCCATAGTCACACAGGTACTCATTGATGGCCCTCTGCTGCACGTGCAGCCGCTGCAGCATGGCCAACATTGAGTTCCACCTGGTGAGCATGTCACAGATTAGGCGGTTCTTGGGCAGGTTAAATTCCTTTTGGAGGTCAGCCAGCCGAGCAGTGGCATTATATGACCTGCGGAAATGCACACAGACTTTCCTGGCCTGCCTCAGGACATCCTTTAAGCCCAGGTACCTGCCCAAGAAACGCTGCACTACCAAGTTAAGGATGTGAGCCAAACAGGGCACATGGGTCAGTTGTCCCGGTCGGAGGGCGGAGAGGAGGTTGGTGCCATTGTCGCAAACCACCATACCTGCCTTAAGCTGGCGTGGCGTCAACCACCTCTGAACCTTCCCCTGCAGAGCTGACAGTATCTCTGCCCCAGTGTGGCTCCTGTCCCTCAAGCACACCAGCTTAAGCACCGCATGGCATCTTTTGGCCTGCGTGCTTGCGTAGCCCCTTGAATGCCTACAGAGCACCGCTGGTTCTGAAGTCAAATCAGCACAGGAAGAGGCCATGGAGGAAGAAGAAGAGGAGGGGGTGGAGGAGAGAGGTGTGGCAGAATCACCACTAGTAGTATTTTGGAGGCGTGGTGGCAGAACAACCTCCAACACTACTGCACCCTGTCCTGCATCCTTCCCAGCTGCGAGAAGAGTCACCCAGTGCGCGGTGAAAGTTAGGTAATGTCCCTGTCCATGCCTGCTGGACCATGAGTCAGCTGTAATATGCACCTTACCGCTGACTGCCCTGTCCAGCGAGGCCAAGACATTGCCTTCCACATGCCGGTAGAGAGCCGGAATTGCCTTCTGTGAGAAAAAGTGGCGTTTGGGAACCTGCCACTGAGGAACCGCACATTCTACAAACTCACGGAAGGGGGCAGAGTCTACCAACTGAAAAGGCAGCAGTTGAAGTGCTAGCAATTTAGCCAAGCTAGCATTCAACCGCTGGGAATGTGGATGGCTGGGAGCTAACTTCTTTCGGCGGTGCAGCAGCTGGGGCAGAGAAATTTGCCTGGTACAATCTGAAGTCGGTGTACCAATAGCAGATTACCCACAAGTACTAGGCAGTGACAGACCTAATTTTACACCTTCATTCCTCTCAGTGCAGGTCTCAGAGAGGACTGAAGGTATAGTGGGGTTGGAGATCCCAGCTGATGAGGAGCAAGGAGAGGTCCTCTTTGTTCTTTGGTGTGGGTCTTTTAGGTACACTTGCCAACGAACTGCATGGCAGGTCAACATATGTCTGGTCAAGCATGTGGTGCCCAAGCGGGACATGTTTTGGCCACGAGAGATACGCTTGAGACATATGTTGCAAATAGCAGCGGTGGGATCTGATGCACTCGTCTCAAAAAAGGCCCACACCAAAGAACTTTTGGAATAACGCGCAGAGAAAGCAGCGCCCTGCACATGCCGAGCTCTGCAGTGTGATGTAGTCGGTGTGCTGCCCTTAAGCTGGCCCCTGGAGGGCATCCTGCCTCGTTGATGATGTGCCTCCTCCTCCACCTCTCTCCTATCAGGCACCCTAGTGGAGTCAGTGACCTCATCATCCCCTCCCTCCTCATCACTGGAGCAAAGCTGGCAGTATGCTGCAGCTGGGGGAACATGACTGCCAGATTGCTGTCCTTCTTGGGCACACCCTCTCTCTGGGCTCACGTTACTGCCTTTCTCTAGCTGGATACCATCATCGGAGCCTTCAAAACGCTGGGCATCCTCCTGGAGCATGTACCCAACACTGTGGTCAAACTGTTCGGGGGACTCCTCAGGAGGACATGGTGGGGCTAGGGAAGGAGTGACTAATGCCATTGAGCCGAGGGAAGAGGCCGCAATGGCAGCTGCTTTGCCAGACAAAAGTATCCTGAGCCTGGGTGAGAGAGGATGAGGAGGATGAGGATGGCTTGGTCATCCAACACGGCCAGCTGCTGAAAAAAAGGACAAGCGTGTCCGACGGCCACGTGCTGATGAGGATGCACCGTCTCCATGACCAGCACTGTTGCCCCTAGACACAGAGCCTGCTTGCCCTCTTTTATTGGTTTGTGACTGTCTGCCTCTCCTTGTTGGCCTTCCAGACATACTAATGGCCTGCAGTGAGTTGTAGCTGCACAAAGCAGTACACTATATATATATTGATACTGCAGCTAGCATAATCAACTGCCTGCCTGTAGTATTATTAGTATGAGAACACCAGCAATTGTCTTCAGGTAGCTTTAGGTGCACACTGTGCAGAGGACGCAGTACACTCACTGTTATTACTGTAACTGCCTGCCTGTGGTATTAATAGGAGCAGAACAACAGCAATTGTCTTCAGGTAGCTTTAGGTGCACACTGTGCAGAGGACGCAGTACACTGACTGTAAATGCTGTAGCTGTCTGCCTGTGGTATTAATAGGATCAGAAGAACACCACCAATTTTATTCAGGTAGCTTTAGGTGCACACTGTGCAGAGGACACAGTACACTAGCTGTAAATACTTTAGCTGCCTGCCTGTGGTATTAAAATGGATATAAACCCAATGTCATCCTTTCTAAACTACTGCCATGGGGGTTATCTATAAGGATATACATGCCTCCTGCATGTATCTTTACCTGTCAAATGTCTCCCCTCTGTCTGTTATTAGACCCGAAAAACTGCATATTCTGTGGGTGGGTCTGTTGTCTGGAGCTCGGTGGGTGGAGTTATGATGTCAGTAGATTCCCCACCTCTACACTCCCCTTGTCAATACGCATTTTCTCCTGTTTATTTCTAACACTGAACTACTGCTGAACTTCTGCTATGATCTCTAACATCCAGTGAAAAGACAGGAAAGTAACCACATGACTTCAGCATGCCAAATCATGCTGAGGTGTGGAACAGCCAATCCTTGCAAAGCTGCTGAATAAGGGAGTGGGGGAGGGAATTCAAAAATAATGCCTGTGTCTTATGCTGTCACTCACAGCAAGGGGGAGTATTTGACAAAGTTTTTCTCAGTTTGTCAAGATTTTTCTCACTGAACAATAAAAGAGGATTGCTCAGAGATGGATTAACTCTGTGTGGCAAGACTGGGCTCAAATGATAGCAAATCGTATACTCTACAATATGATATATATATAAAAAAAAAAAATTCGGGTTTACATCCACTTTAATATAGGATCAGAAGAACACCACCAATTTTATTCAGGTAGCTTTAGGTGCACACTGTAAAGAGGACGCAGTACACTAACTGTAAATACTGTAGCTGCCTGCCTATGGTATTAATATAGGAATAGAAGAACACCACCAATTTTCTTCAGGTAGCTTTTGGTGCACACTGTGCATAGGACACAGTACACTAACTGTAAATACTGTAGCTGCCTGCCTGTGGTATTAATATAGGATCAGAAGAACACCACCAATTTCATTCAGGTAGCTTTAGGTGCACACTGTGCACTAACTGTAAATACTGTAGCTGCCTGCCTGTGGTATTATTAGGAGAAGAACAGCAATTGTCTCCAGGTAGCTTTAGGTGCACACTGTACAGAGGACGCACTACACTAACTGTAAATGCTGTAGCTGCCTGCCTGTGGTATTAATAGGAGCAGAACAACAGCAATTGTCTCCAGGTAGCTTTAGGTGCACACTGTGCAGATGACGCACTACACTAACTGTAAATACTGTAGCTGCCTGCCTGTGGTATTAATAGGATCAGAAGAACACCACTAATTTTCTTCAGGTAGTTTTAGGTGCACACTGTGCAGAGGACGCACTACACTAACTTGTAAATACTACAGCTGCCTGTGGTATTGTACTAATAGGATCAGAAGAACACCACTAATTTTCTTCAGGTAGCTTTAGGTGCACAGTGTGCAGAGGACGCACTACACTAACTTGTAAATACTGCAGCTGCCTGCGGTACTGTACTAATAGGATCAGAAGAACACTAAGTTTCTTCAGGTAGCTTTAGGTGCACACTGTGCAGAGGACGCATTACACTAACTGTAAATACTGTAGCTAATAGGACTAATAGGATCAGAAGAACACCATTAATTTTCTTCAGGTAGCTGTAAATACTGTAAAAATACTTGCCTGCCTGCCAGTAGGTAGCTGTAAATACTGTAAAAATACTTGCCTGCCTGCCAGTAGTAGGAAGAGAATAACAGGAACGGATCTAGCTAAACTGAATACAGTGTATATATAACACCTAGGATGTATATATATACACAATACACTGTAAGTGCAGCTAACTGACTCGCCTGCCTACTCTATCTAGCTTAAATCAAATGACACTGTCTCTCTGTCTATCTCTCTCTTAACGCCGGAACACACTACACAGGGCTGCTGTGCAGGCGGCCTTATGTAGTGTGGGGCGTGTACTAAACCCCCTGAACCATAATTGGCCAAAGCCACCCTGGCTTTGGCAAATTACGGCTTTCTGTACAGACGGCGCTGTGATTGGCCAAGCATGCGGGTCATAGTGCATGCTTAGCCAATCATCAGCCATCAATGCACTGCGATGCCGCAGTGAATTATGGGCCATGACGTGCCACTCGAATTTGGCGCGAACAGCCCATAATGTTCGTAATTCGGCGAACGACCGAACAGGTGATGTTCGAGGCGAACATGCGTTCAATTCGAACACGAAGCTCATCCCTAATATATATATATATATATATATATATATATATATATATAATAATACACTGCCTGAAGTGTATTAGAAACAGTACACCACCGCATGCACTGTAGATATAGGCTACACTGGATGCAGAGTGTATATATATATATATATATATATATATATATATACACTGCCTTCACTGACTGAATATAAAGTAAACACTGATTATAAAGTCTATGCTAAATGCAGAGTATTTATATATATATATATATATATATATATATATATATATATATATATATATATATATACTACACTGACTGAATAACCTGCCTGCTTAATCTAACTCAAGCTATCTCTCTGTCTACGCCAACAACACTACACACGGCTGCTATTTAAGCAGCCTTATATAGTGTGGGGCATGGACTTAGTCCCCCTGAGCCATGATTGGCCAAAGGCACCTAGCCTTTGACCAATTATGGCTCTCTCAGCAGAGTTGTGATTGGCCAAAGCATGCAGGTCAATGGCCAATCCTCTAACAGCAATGCACTGCGATCTCGCAGTGCATTATGGGGCGTTCTGCAGCAAACAAATTTCCCGCAAACGCCCCATGTGTTTGGTTTGTTTTACAACAAACGGACACCCGATGTTCGAGTCGAACTTATGTTCGACTCGAACTGCTGGCTCATTCCTAATGATTACAAACCAAAGTAACGTTGAGGTTTCAATGTTCTTTCGTTACAGCAATCGTAAGCAAGTCTGATACTGCCTCTTTCCCTTGTGTTTAAAATGAGGTGTATCGAAGAATAAAGAGCATCATATCTAACTTGAATTCGTACTGTAATGTTTGGGTCTGTAAATCTGTGTCATCTAGGGGCTTGGATGTAAACCCAATCGCAATGGTTGATGTGTTTATTGTACTTGTATGTGTTATAAGCATATAATTCAGTGTGGTTTGTCTAGTGTGTGGTGGTAACAATGATTATCTGCCTGGAGTCTCAAAAATTGTCTGTGAACCGAATGGATGCAGTCACCGTCTAGCAACCAATATGGAGGGAGGAGTGTCTGAAAGGCCTAGTTTACACTTAAGTTGCTGGAGCAAGATAATGAGGAGTATTTGCTACATACTCTGGAGGGTATAGGGGGTAATGGGAAGAGTTCCATATGGGGTGGGGGGACATAAAGAGGGACAGTGGGTATAGGGGAGGGAGGGGAAGTAGTATATGGTTAGGTAAATACACTCTGTGGAAGAGAGGATATGTAGGGAGTCCTTTAGTGGTAGAAAGAGAGGGAAGTCAAGATGGAAGAGAGGAGAGAGATGGGGGGAGACCTTCCTCCTCCTCCGCTCTGATGAAATTTATAAACAACCTTCAATTTGGGAGTATTCGTTGGTTGTTTTGAAGTGTTGCCAACAAGACCATGTTTTCTGAAACTTGGAAGATGTCTCGTTGGCTTCCATTTCCTAAACTTTGTTTATGCGCCGGAACAATCCACTATTGCTGACAGGTTGGGTGATTTCCACTTGGTTGGTATAGTAATTTTGGCTGCACTGACAGGGAAAAAGGATTTGGGACTTTAAATGAAGCCATGGCCTGGTAAGGTTCTGTGACTCCATCCCTGTCAATATGAAAAGAGAAAAAAGGGGGCAGGGGGGTGGGACTTTATATGAAACGCATAGTAGCAATCGAATAAATAGGTGGATATATAGAAAAGATATTTATTAGTATGTAACATTGATATACACACATAATATACATAAAGGTTGGATTTTGACTTCCACATGGTAAAACATGAAAATAATATGAATATCAAATTGCATTGTATAATAAAATTCCAGAATTCACCAAAATTGATATATATACACATAGTTGATTACAAGGTAATGCCTGCATGGCCTATAGCCTCCCCGTTCCCTGTCATAGTTGATATAGGTATAAACATAAATACATAAAAATCTGATAATCACATGATTGGTACAAAACATGGCATCTGGTAGCTCTACGCTTTTCATGGATTGTAGATACTTGTCAGGAGCAGGCACGTGATGAACCTAAAATTACAAAAAGTATTCTATCATATACCAATATGGAAGAGGAAAAACCCCCCTACCACATGTTACTGAAAAAATAGGTGAAGTGAAGTTAATACCACTAAGCCAATAAACCAACTAGAAACCCAAAAGAGGGGTGTGAAAAGCAGGAAAAAAGGTGACTGTTGGAAACCAAGGTACCTGGTGCTAAGAAGAGAAGAGGACCTGAGTCCAAGGTGATGTATGGGGTCTGGTATGAGAAGTCTATGTAGGTGCCAACAAAGGACAACCCACCAACGCCACGTACGCGTGTACAATGGGGGAGGAATGGAGGCGCCATCACCTGGTGATGATTCGCCCGGCAATCAGTGCTATCACAGTCTCCCAGGTTGCCACGAGTATGGAAAAAAAACAGCATAGCGGCATCACAAGGACACCGCACATCTGGCATGGATGACATGACATTGATGCGCAGTGACTGTGCATCCGCCCCCTCAAACGTGAACAGCGGAGGAAGGGAGGAGGCCCACAGTGCGCATCGCAGCTCCTGAACCTGATGAAAAACAGGTGGCCCAACAAGACCACAGTGAACCACCAATTACCACGGAATGATTGTTGTGATAGCCTGATAAAAATGTAAAAAATACTACAAATCACTAAGAGTATGTATGTTTTATTTCCCTGATGAAAAGATATAAAAGGTAAACTTGGGGAAACTAACATAGGACCGGCTAGTTGCAGGAATCATAAGGTTTAAGAATTGTACCAGTTTGGAGCTACTGCATGCTTCCATCCCTAAATTAGATAATATAGGGGAAAAGGGATTTGGGACTTTAAATGAAGCCATAGCCTGGTAAGGTCCTGTGTGTTGACTAAGTGTTAGGTCAGGGAATGCTTGTAGTCTTTTTGAGGTAAAGAAGAATGATGTAGGAGCATTTGGTAACTAGCTAGAAACTGCAAAGCTGCTGAAATGACCATAAATTCATTCACTCTCTATAAATCATAATGCAAAGTGTTAACTGCCTCTCCTCTAAGGCTCGATTCACACCTATGCATGTTGCTTTTGAGCGTTTTTGGAGGTTTTTTTTTCATGCTTGCCACGTTTTTGAGCCGCGTTTTTGCTGCAATTTTGCCGCGATTTTGCCACGATTTTGCCGCGATTTTGCCGCGATTTGCGTTTTGCGTTTTTTTTTTTACATTTTTTTTTTTTACATTTTTTTTTACAGTCTTAAAAAAAATTACAAAAAAAAAAAAAATTAAAAAAAAAATAAAAAAAAAAAAAAACCGGCAAAAACGCATCAAAAACGCACCAAAAACGCATCAAAAACGCTGCAAAAACGGTGCACTTGCGTTTTTGATGCTTGTCCATTGAAATCCATTACATGCAAAACGCTGCATTTTGCATGAAAAAAAGTCCCCGACCCTTTCCAAAAATGCAGAGAAACAAAAAGGCATTGATGTGAACATGTTCCATAGGAACCCATGTTAAAAAATTCCCGTGCATTTCTGCAAAATGCAAAATGCATCAAAAAACGCGCTAGTGTGAATGGAGCCTAAGTAAGAGGTTCTGGCCGTAGCCAACTGCATATACATGTATAAAAAGGATTTTTATCCCTGGGGTGCCTACCTTATAGACCACCCCAGGGATAAAAATCCGTTTTATGCATTTGGTAACTACACTGGTCTTCCCTGCAACACAAAAGTCACTCTACCTGTCTGCGATTTCCCACCTGACTCTTCATACTCTCTGGTAACTACACTGGTCTTCTCTGCAACACAAAAGTCGCTCTACCTGTCTGCAATTTCCCACCTGACTCTTCATACCCTCTGGTAACTACACTGGTCTTCCCTGCAACCCAAAAGTCGCTCTACCTGTCTGCGATTTCCCACCTGACTCTTCATACCCTCTGGTAACTACACTGGTCTTCCCTGCAACACAAAAGTCGCTCTACCTGTCTGCGATTTCCCACCTGACTCTTCATACCCTCTGGTAACTGCAAAGACTCCACTCTTCTCTTAAACACTGGACTACATTGCCTAACTGAACTTTAATTCTGCCTTACTAAGAATTTTAAACTACTGTCTATACTTGTTTGTTTTTGAAAGTGTCACTTATTTTGTATTCTGCTGCCCTGAACAAGATCAAACATTTAACCTTATTCTGTTGCCCCCTCTTGCACTGCAATCTGTCCAGGCCAGTTGTAAAACCCCACCCCCCACAAGCTTGGTTTTATCAGCTTCTAATTGAATAATTTTGAATCCCCCCCCCCCCCCCACACCCTCCCACTATAAATTTAGTTAATTTCTTCGCACGGCTGGCCAGGGTTTAGGCTGGGCACTCCTTGCACAAAGTGTCACGCCGGCAACAAGTGTTTGGCACTTGAACACGGGCACTGCTACAAAAAAGTAAGTACAGACATTATTGTTCCACAGCTATTTTGCAGGAAGTTCCACTTCATTCTCTAACTTTCCTCAGCCTTCCTTCTATTAGCCTGTCCCCACCCTCTAAAATGCTCACACTAATCTTTGTTATAACGTCCTCTCTCCTCAAAATCTCATGTCTTTACCCCCCCTCTCCAGCCCCCAACCTTTACATATCTCCCTCTCTTCTGCCCACTCAATATTACTCCACTTACCACCTCCTGCTCATTCTAAGCCCACACAGTATCACCACGTCCATTCCACCACAGCATCTGCCCTCCTATAAATCCCACTCCCGCCTTACCACCCTCACCCTCCTACTACTCCTAATGTCTGGGGACATCGCACCAAACCCCGGCCCTCCCACACCCAATTCCCAACGCCAAGATCGGCCATCTACCTCCTCCAACAGTAGTCGTAACTTCAACCTTATCATCCCAATTCCTCTGATTCCACAAGTCAGCCCCCCTCTTTCATGTGCCCTCTGGAATGCCCGCTCAGTCTTCAACAAACTAGTTTCTGTCAATGACCTTTTCCTCTCCAAATCCCTTGATCTATTTGCTATAACTGAAACCTGGCTCCAGGAATTCGATACTACCTCTCCAGCTGCACTGTCCCACAGTGGCCTTCTCTGGACTCACTCCACCAGACCCAGTGGACGAAAAGGAGGTGGTGTCGGACTTCTCCTCTCCCCACAATGCACCTTGCAGGTACTGCCCACACCTCCCTCTCTTTCCACCTGCTCTTTCGAAATGCACTGCATTCGTCTTTTCTCTCCAGCTTGTCTGAGGGTCGCAGTCATTTATCGGCCTCCTGGACCAGTGTCACGCTTTCTGGATGACTTCTCTGCATGGCTACCCTATTTTCTCTCATCCAAAGTGCCTGCCATCATCCTAGGTGACTTTAACATTCCAATCAATGTTAATAATGCTACCACTTCTAAACTACTCAACCTAACCTCCTCTTTTAACCTAACACAATGGACACAAACCACCACTCACTCCAACAGCAACACTCTCGACCTTGTATTCTCCCATCGCTGCACTCCCTGCAATCTCTCCAACGCACCCTTTCCTCTCTCTGATCACAACCTTATCCATTTCACACTCTCCTTGTCTCCTATATCCCATGCTGCCAACCCACAAACCACTACCCGCAGGAACCTTCGCAACCTCAAACCTTCCCTTCTTCACTCTGCTACTGATGGCCTTTATGACAAAATCACACCCCTGTCCTGCCCAGACCTAACCACTTCAATCTACAACACCACGTTGTCATCCTCCCTAGACGTACTTGCTCCTCTTTCTACACGCAGAACCAGGCCCCATCTGCCACAACCCTGGCAAACAGACGACACCAGAAGTCTCAAGAGATGCAGCCGTGCTCTTGAGCGAGCATGGCGTGAATCTAAATCCCTGCAAGATTTTACCCTCTACAAATCTGTCCTTCTCAAATACAACTCCTGCCTCCACACTGCTAAACAAACCTATTACAACACTCTCATCAAAACCCTCTCATCCAAACCTCGTCAACTCTTTTCTACCCTTAATTCCTTACTTCACCCCCCACTGCCCCCACCCACCAACTTGCTTACCGCTCAACATATTGCCAACCACTTCAATAGCAAAATCAACACAATTCGCAAGGAGATATCCAGCATTCAAATTCCTCCCCTACCCAACATATCAGGTCCAACACCACACTCAATACTCTCCTCCTTTTGCCCAGTTACCACAGAAGAAGTTGATAAACTCCTCTCCATGGCCCACCTCACTACATGTCCCCTGGACCCTGTCCCCTCTCAATTACTACGACCACCTTCCCACTCTATCCTCAACTCCCTAACCCACATCTTCAACCTCTCCCTCTCCTCCGGCACCTTTCCTTCCCTGCTCAAACATGCACTGGTTACCCCCATACTCAAAAAACCCTCACTAGACCCCACCTGTTTGAATAACTTAAGACCGATCTCCCTTCTCCCGTTTGCCTCCAAGCTCATCGAACGCCTTGTTCATGACCAAATGAGTCGCTACCTCACGGACAACAACCTTCTCGACCCCCTACAGTCTGGCTTCCGCCTACAACATTCTACTGAAACTGCATTACTAAAAATCACCAATGACCTAATAACTGCCAAAACCAATGGCCACTACTCCATACTCATACTTTTAGACCTCTCTGCTGCCTTTGACACAGTTGATTACCTGCTGCTCCTCAGCAAATTACACTCCCTTGGCCTCCCTGATTCTGCATTATCCTGGTTCTCCTCCTACCTATCTCAGTGCACTTTCAGTGTCACTTACAACTCCATCTCCTCCGCTCCTCTTCCTCTTTCTGTTGGGGTACCCCAAGGCTCCGTCCTTGGGCCTCTCCTTTTCTCACTCTATACCTCTTCCCTGGGCCAGTTGATAACCTCCCATGGCTTCCAATACCACCTCTATGCCGATGACACACAGATCTATCTCTCCACTCCTCAACTCACCCCCACTATCTCCTCACGGATCTCAAACTTGCTGAATGACATATCGGTATGGATGTCACACCACTTCCTCAAACTTAATCTTTCTAAAACTGAGTAGTTATATTTCCTCCTTCACGGTCCCCTCCTGTGACTTCACCATTAATATCAACAACACAACCATTGCTCCCTCCACACATGCCAGGGTCCTGGGTGTAATCCTTGACTCTGACCTCTCCTTCAGCCCCCATATCCAATCACTGGCTAAATCCTGCCGCCTTAACCTCCGCAACATCTCCAGAATTCGACCCTTCCTGACTAATGACACCACAAAGCAACTTATTCACTCCTTGATTATTTCCCGCCTCGACTACTGCAACTCTCTCCTTAATGGCCTACCCTTAATCAGGCTATCCCCCTTCAGTCTATTATGAATGCTGCTGCTAGACTAATACACCTCTCTAATCGATCTGTGACTGCTGCTCCTCTCTGCCAATCCCTTCACTGGCTTCCCCTACCCCACCGTGTAAAATTCAAAATGCTAACCATAACATACAAGGCCATTCACAACATCGCCCCCATCTACATCACCAACCTCATCTGCAGATATCGCCCAAATCGCCCCCTCCGCTCCTCCCAGGACCTCCTGCTCTCTAGCTCCCTTGTTACCTCCTCCCATGCTCGCCTTCAGGACTTCTCCAGAGCCTCTCCCATCCTCTGGAATTCCCTGCCCCAGTATGTCCGATCAGCCCCTACCCTGTCCACCTTTAGGAGATCCCTGAAAACTCATTTATTCAGGGAAGCCTATCCCACACCCACATAACTGTCCCTGAGCCACCCCCATCAAATCATTCTTTGCAGCTATTACCTTTTGTACCACCACCCCCTCCCTTTAGAATGTAAGCTCTACGAGCAGGGCCCTCCTGTACCTTTTGTATTGAACTGTACTGTAATTGTGTTGTCCCCCTTATACATTGTAAAGCGCTGAGTAAACTGTTGGCGCTATATAAATCTCGTATAATAATAATAATAATAATAATTTGGGCCGAGGAGCAGTCAATCGAGTAGGTTGTGATCTGAGTAATTAGGCAGTGTACTTCTGTTCAGAAGAGTTGGATTATAGGACAGGACCACCAGATATTTTGTGAAGTCTCAGGGGGGTTATTCACCATCTAGAAAAGACCTTAAAGCCATTTTCTTGTGTAGAGATGTTAATTGTACCCTTATGTATACAAGAGAATATGTTCTCCCAGTCTTCATCTGAAAGGTCTATCGCAAGTTCTCTTTCGCTCTTTCAGCTAGCTATGTTGGATTTGGGATTGATATCAGAGAATAAGATGTGTCTTTGCAACTCTTTTCTTGTGCATAATACTTTGAATGGTGTATGTTGTCTAGAATATTCAGGACGTAATAGGGGTTTGTCCATAAAGTGTCTTAATTGGATATATGACCAGAAGGGGAAGGAATGACCTGGCATCTGCTCAGATAATGCGGGTAAGGTCAGGAAGGCATCCTTTGAGAAAAAGTATTCAGCTTTGATGTTGGGATGGGGACCGAAGTCAGATAGAAAGGCGTCTGATAGGCCTGGGGAGAATGTCGGGTTGTGACAAATAGGGGTTAGCAGGCCCGGAGAGGAAGATATGTTCAATTTGTGGTAAGCCAATTTAAAGATGTGCAGCGTGTTGCCAATTAATGGATGTTGTTTACACTCTTGTGGTATGTGGGTTGTAGCAATCCATGCAAGTTTGTGTAGAGGTAGCATAGAGAACACATGTTCAATTTGTACCCATGCTTTGAGCTGAGAATGGACGTTCCAGTCTATAATTCTTGTTAGCTGACAAGCCCAGTGATATTTTTCAATGTCTGGAAGGCCAATACCTCCCTTTAGTTTGGGAACTACTAGCCTTTTAAAGCTTATTCTAGGACGTGATTTGCCCCAAATAAATTCTCTGCAGGCTCTGCGATAGGAGGCAAAAAAGCCTGTGGTATTTTTATGGGTACTGTCTGCATAACATATAATATTCTAGGGGGAATGTTAATCTTAACAATCGATGCCCTGCCAAACCATGAAAAAAGGCCTGCTGACCAGGACTTTAAGTCCCGTTGAATGTTTTGGAGAATCGTGAGATAGTTTTTAGCGTATAGGTCTGATAATTTGGAAGGTAGTTGGACCCCCCGGTGTGTGATCGTTTACCTGCTCCATCTGAATGCATAATTCAATGGCATTGTGCGAGCGTATCTGTTTGTAGGGAAATATTCAGTGCTTGTGATTTGGAGAGATTTATTTGTAGATTTAAATTTGAAGAATTTGAATGTAGAGAATTCCTTAAGCAAGTTAGGTAATGTAATATGTGATTCCGTGAGAAATAAAAGAATATCATCTGCGAAAGCAGCTAGTTTAGTAGTGGTTTGGTATATCGAGACCCCTTTTTATAGGTGAGGTGGCATGATAGAGGTTCAAGGGTGAGGACGAAGATTAGGGGGGAGAGGGCAACCCTGTCCTGTTTCATCCAATATTGACAAGGCATTCGATAGGTGGCCGTTGACTTTGGCTGTAGGAGAGGAGTAAATGGCTAAGATGAATTGTAGCATACGTTCCTGAATGGCGAGTGTTTAAGAGCTTTAGACATGTAGTCCCTGGCCACTCTATCGAATGCCTTCTCCGCATCCAGGGATAGGAAGAAGCCGCTTTGGTGTGTTGATGTAAACTATTTATGTATATTTTTTGCTTTCAGGGTATTGTCTCTCGCCTCACTGCCTGGTATAAAGCCTACCTGGTCTAGAGAGACGAGTTTAGATAGTAAGGGGAATATTCGGTTAGCTAGGATTTTGTCAAAAAGCTTGAGGTCCACGTTCAATAAGGAAATAGGGTGGTAGTTTGTGACTAGGGAGGGGTCTTTACCAGGTTTAAGGATCACTGTTATGTGGGTGGTCAGCAGGTCTCGTGGGGGATGCATGTCAGAGGATAGTAAGTTGAAAGCTCTTAAGAAGTGTGGTTTCAGCGTTTCTGTAAAGGTTTTAAAGTATCCAGCCATTAGGTCATCTGGGCCCGGGCTCTTTCCTGTTTTAAGTTGTTTGAGTGCAGAGTCGACTTCTGGAGAAGAAAGGGGGTGTTCCAGTTCTTTCGCTTCTGCATCGGATAGTGGTTTGGGGCTGTATTTTTGTAGGAAATCCTTAATCAGTTGGGTCCTGGTAGTGTTGTCAGTTTTTGGATCTGCGGGACCCAGATTGTAGAGGTGCATATAGTATTGGAAAATTGGTCTGCTATCTTGTGATTGGATACTATTTTGCGACCCGTGGGGTCAATAAGAGTGTGCACTGTGGTGGTCGATTTTGTGGACCTGAGGGCTCTTGCCAGGAACTTTCTGCATTTGTTTCCATATTAGTAGTATAGTTTTTGGGACAGTATGTAGTTCCTTTTGATTTTTTATCCAATTCCTCCAGTAGTTCTGTCCTGATGTGGATGAGTTCCTGGAGGGAGGATAAAGCCTGGGTGGATTTATGTGCTTGTTCTAAAGTCTGTACGTGGGCCATCAGGTTATTTATGCAGGCTAGCCTTTCTTGTCTGTTTTGCAGAGATTGCGATCAGTTCCCCTCTTATGACGCATTTGTGTGTTTCCCAATATGTCATTGGTGATGTTTTGGGAGAGCCAGTCTCTCAAAAGTATTGAAGGAGGCATTTGTGCACCTTGGAGACAGCTGTTTGGTCTGTGATCAGGGAGGGGTCTAGCCGCCACATCGAAGGTTGGGTCAGAGTGTCTGAGTATTCTATGGACATAGAAATAGGATGATGGTCCGACAGAAACATGGGGTCTATGGAGGCTGTCCTTAGCATCTGTAAATCTCTTTGTGAGATGAATAGGTAATCAAGTCGGGAATAGAGATTGTGAGGTGCTGAGTAGAATGTGTAGTGTTTTACATTTGGATGTAACGTGCGCCAGGTGTCGTGCAGTGCGAGTTCCTGTAGTTGCGTTTTGATTGCTCGCAGTGCTTTGTAAGGCAGTGTGGATGTTCCCGTCGAGGTATCATGTAGGTGATTCAGGGGGACATTGAAATCGCAACCTAAAGCTAGCATACCTTTTTGGAAAGTTGAGAGCAATTGTGTCATGTATCGAAAGAAAGGGACTTGTTTCGTATTAGGTGCGTAGATGTTTGCTAGAGTAACCGGTTTTCCATGTAGGGAGCCCTTTACAAAAAGGGAGCGACCTTCCTTATCCGGATAGGAGTCAGATAATTGGAATGGACAATGTTTAGCAAAAAGGATATAAACCCTTTTCGACTTTGATATGTATATGGGTGCGTGAATGGCTGTAACAGGAGTTGAATAATTTTGGGATGGTATCTGCCTTAAAGAGTGTTTCCTGTAGGAAGATAATGTCTGCTTTATTTTTATGCATTGAGAGAATCAGTTGGGAGCATTCTTCTGGGTTGTTAAGGCAATGTGCGTTCAGGGAGGTGATTTTTAGGGTGAATTTGGTATGTTTGGATGTTGAAGCTGAAGCCATTTTATGGGAGGAGTTTTATCCACTGTTTGGGCAGCTGGGTTACTCAAAGGTACTTTGTATGTCATTTTTAAAGGAAAAAATCTTATTTAAAACTGCTTGCGGGTTTAATGTAATGTCAGGTCCTGGCAATATGGATGAAAATCAGTGAGACAAACGGCATGGGTACCCCCCCAGTCCATTACCAGGCCCTTTGGGTCTTGTATGGATATTAAGGGGAACCCCGCACCCAAATTAAAATAAGGAAAGGTGTGGGGCAACCAGGCCCTATATACTCTGAACAGCAGTATACAGGCGGTGCAAACAAGACAGGGACTGTAGGTTTGTTGTTAAGTAGAATCTGTTTGTAATGTTGAACGGGTACATTTTTAACGTGTTTAGCTCCAGCCAAAAAATCTTTTTTAAGCTTTTTGGAAAACATAGGGAAGGGTTATCACCCCTGTGACATTTGTTTTGCTGTCTGTCCTCCTCTTCAGAAGATTTCACCTCACTTTTTGTCCCAATGACAAATGTTTTTTTGAAAATTTGTTTTTTTTTGTGAAACAAGGATTGGAAAGCATCAGTGGAAAGGAGAAATGTTTTTCCCATATTAACTCTTACAGGGGAGAATTTCCCTTCCTAGGGGTAGATTTCATCTCACTTCCTGTTGTCTCCTTCCGTTTGCAAGTAGGAGTCGTTTGTAAGTTAGATGTTTGAAAGTAGGGGCCTGCCCTATATACTCAGCAGAAATTTGGGCCTTAGGTGTTGTTGTGGCCACAACACTGTAAGCCCTCACAGGGCCCTGCTGTGAAATATTAGATCAAGAATTGTAATTACATGCCCCTGTTGAACAGGGGCAGAAAAATTGGGCCTTTGGTGGTGGTGGTGCTGGTGCCACAACACTGTAAGTCCTCACTCGCTCTTGGTGGGCACAGAAATGGGCCCTGCTGTGAAATATTAGATCAAGAATTGTAATTGCATGCCCCTGTTGAACAAGGGCAGAAAAATTGGGCCTTTGGTGGTGGTGCTGGTGGTGCTGGTGCCAAAACACTGTAAGTCCTCACTCGCTCTTGGTGGGTGCAGAAATGGGCCCTGCTGTGAAATATTAGATCAAGAATTGTAATTACATGTCCCTGTTGAACAGGGGCTGAAAAATTGGGCCTTAGGCACTGGTGCTGGTGCCACAACACTGCAACCCCTCACAGATACTCTAGTTGGAACGCAGAAATGAGCCCTGCTGCAAAGTATTGCATCAAAAATTGTAATTACACGCCCCTGTTAAGCAAGGGCTGAAAAATTGGGCCTTAGGCACTGGTGGTGGCGCCCAGAACCAAAAATGTTCTTACAAGCTATCAGCGTGATCATTGAGGAGGAAGAGGATAATTACTCAGGGATAGTCACTCAGCATCAGCATAGGCAGTCTTTGAAGGGATCTGAGATTTCAAAAAAAATTATTCGGTTACATCAGCATCAGGTGCTTGGTAGCTGGTGGTGATCCAAGACTGATTCATTTTTATGAAGGTCAGTCGATCGACCAAGTCGGTGGACAGACGCACCCTGTGATCGGTTACAAAGCCTCCAGCAGCACTGAATGTGCGTTCCGAAAGAACGTTGGATGCAGGACAGGCCAGTAGCTCAATTGCATACTGTGCAAGCTCTGGCCAGTGATCCATCCTCAAGACCCAGTAACCCAGAGGATTTTCGGTGGGAAAGGTGTCCAAGTCAGATCTTGCCCCTAGGTATTCCTGCACCATGTAAAACAGACGCTGGCGATGGTTGCTGGAACCGATCATACCTTGGGGCTGCGGACCAAAAAATTGTCTGAACGCATCGGTCAGACGGCCACCTTCTCCACCGCTCCTTCTTTGACTGACCGAAGCCTCAGCAACACGTTGTCCAGAAACAGGAGTTTGTAACCTCCCAGTCTCTGGGAACGCGTTGCACAGACCTTTCTGCAAGGCCTCCCGAAGATGTTTCATCCTCTGCTCCCTCTGCGATGGCAGGATAAGGTCCGCAACCTTACCCTTGTAACGTGGATCAAGGAGGGTTGCCAGTCAGTATTGGTCCTTCTCCTTGATACCACAAATACGAGGATCCTTACGCAGGCTTTGCAGGATCAGGGAGGCCATGCAGCGTAGGTTTGCTGAGGCATTCGGTCCGGAGTCCTCTGGGTCACTAAGGACGACATGGTCCGGAGCCACCTCCTCCCAGCCACGTACAAGTCCATGTGTTTCTTGGGACTGATCCCTTAAAGACTGCTGCTGATGCTGAGTGCCAGGCTCCACCTCCATACTGACACAATCTTCCTCCTCCTCCTCCTCCTCCTCCTCATCCTCTTCCTGTGTGATCGTCGGGCATGCAGAAACACTGTTTGGATAAAGGGGGCCTTGAGAGCTAAGGAAATCCTCCTCTTCCTGCCTCTGTTCTGCCTCAAGTGCCCTGTCCATTATTCCACGCAGCGTGTGCTCCAACAGGTGGACAAGGGGGACAGTGCCACTGATGCATGCACTGTCACTGCTCACCATCCTCGTGGCCTCCTCAAATGGTGACAGGACAGTGCATGCATCCCTGATCATGGCCCACTGGCGAGGGGAAAAAAAAACAAGCTCCCATGACCCTGTCCTGGTGCCATAGTCGCACAGGTACTCATTGATGGCCCTCTGCTGCGTGTGCAGCCGCTGCAGCATGGCCAACGCTGAGTTCCACCTGGTGGGCATGTCACAGATTAGGCGGTTCTTGGGCAGGTTAAACTCCTTTTGGAGGTCTGTCAGCCGAGCACTGGCATTTTATGACCTGCGGAAATGCACACAGACTTTCCTGGCCTGCCTCAGGACATCCTGTAAGCCCGGGTACCTGCCCAAGAACCGCTGCACCACCAAGTTAAGGACGTGAGCCAAACAAGGCACATGGGTCATTTGTCCCTGTCGGAGGGCAGAGAGGAGGTTGGTGCCATTGTCGCAAACCACCATTCCTGCCTTAAGTTGGCGTGGCGTCAAGCACCTCTGAACCTGCCCCTGCAGAGCTGACAGAACCTCTGCCCCAGTGTGGCTCCTGTCCCCCAAGCACACCAGCTCAAGCACCGCATGGCATCTTTTGGCCTGCGTACTTGCGTAGCCCCTTGAACGGCTACGGAGCACCACTGGTTCCGAGGACAAAGCACAGGAAGAGGCCATGGAGGAAGAAGAAGAGGAGGGGGTGGAGGAGAGAGGTGTGTCACAATCATTAGCATTTTGGAGGCGTGGTGGCGGAACAACCTCCAACACTACTGCACGTTGTCCTGCATCCTTCCCAGCTGCCAGCAAAGTCACCCAATGCGCCGTGAAACTTAGGTAACGTCCCTGTCCATGCCTGCTGGACCATGAGTCAGCGGTAATATGCACCTTACCGCTGACCGCCCTGTCCAGCGAGGCATGGACATTGCCATCCACATGCCGGTAGAGAGCCGGAATCGCCTTCCGTGAGAAAAAGTGGCGTTTGGGTACCTGCCACTGAGGAACCGCACATTCCACAAACTCACGGAAGGGGGCAGAGTCTACCAACTGAAAAGGCAGCAGTTGAAGTGCTAGCAATTTTGCCAAGCTAGCATTCAACCGCTGGGCAGCTGGGGCAGGGAAATTTGCCTGGTACAATCTGACGTTGCTGTACCAAAAGCAGATTGCCCACAAGTACTTGGCTGTGACACACCTAATTCTACACCTTCATTCCTCTCAGTGCAGGTCTCAGAGAGGACTGAAGGTATAGTGGGGTTGGAGATCTCAGCTGATGAGGAGCAAGGAGAGGTCCTCTTTGTTCTTTGGTGTGGGTCTTTTAGATACGCTTGCCAACTAACTGCATGGCAGGTCAACATATGTTTGGTCAAGCATGTGGTACCCAAGCGGGAGATGTTTTGGCCACGCGAGATACGCTTGAGACATATGTTGCAAATAGCAGCGGTGCGATCTGATGCACTCGTCTCAAAAAAGGCCCACACCAAAGAACTTTTTGAATAACGCGCAGAGACTGCAGCGCCCTGCACATGTGGAGCTTTGGGGTGTGATGCAGTCAATGTGCTGCCCTTAGGCTGGCCCCTGGAGGGCATCCTGCCTCGTTGGTGATGTGCCGCCTCCTCCTCCTCCTCCTCCCCTCTCCTATCAGGCACCCACGTTGAGTCAGGGACCTCATCATCCCCTCCCTCCTCATCACTGGAGCTAACCTGGCAGTATGCTGCAGCAGGGGGAGCATGACTGCCAGATTGCTGTCCTTCTTGGGCACCCCCTCTGTCCGTGCTCATGTTACTGCCTTCATCGAGCTCAGTATCATCATCAGAGCCTTCCAAATGCTGGGCATCCTCCTGGAGCATGTACCCAACACTGTGGTCAAACAGTTCAAGGGACTCCTCAGGAGGACATGGTGGGGCTAGGGAAGGAGTCACTGATGACATTGAACCAAGGGAAGAGGCCACTGCTTTGCCAGACAAAGTACCCTGGGCATGGGTGAGAGAGGATGAGGATGGCTTGGTCATCCACTCGACCAAGTCTTCCGCATGTTGCGGCTCAACACGGCCAGCTGCCGAAAAAAAGGCCAAGCGTGTCCCACGGCCACGTGCTGATGAGGATGCACCGTCTCCACGACCAGCACTAGACACAGAGCCTGCTTGCCCTCTCTTATTGGCTTGTGACTGTCTGCCTCTCCTTCTTGGCCTTCCAGACATACCAATGGCCTGTAGCTGCACCAAGGTGGGAGATATATATATATATATATATATTGATACTGCAGCTAGCAAAATCAACTGCCTGCCTTTAGTATGAGAACACCACCAACCTTCTACAGGTAGCTTTAGCTGAACACTGTGCAGAGCTCGCAAAAAACTAACTTGTAGCTTTTTTAGCTGCCTGCGGTAGTGATAGGATCAGGAAAACACGACCAACCTTCTATAGGTAGCTTTAGCTGAAAAAAAAAAAAAAACGATCAAGGGGTTAATATGGCGCACAATGGAGGTAGCTGAGTACATATAACTAAAAATGGTGGGGGGAAGGGGGTGGGTTGGGGGTTCCTGAGAGGGGGAACTTGATGGTGGTAGTTAAAGTTTCACAACAAGTTCGGGTATTAGTCCATGTAAGGATAAAATGATGCTGAATAAATTGAAGGCAGCCAGTCTATAAAAGCTAAAAGAAGCTCTGGAACAAATAAAAAGGAAAGAAGGACGGCGCCCTCTAAGTGCAGCATGTATGTTAAAAATATTTATTACAGTAGATAAAAACACTCACATTTGAGTTGCTAAAAACCAGCATGTCAAGTAGTTTCATCCGCGTGCTCTCGGGGGATGTGGGTGTCACGGGCCAGTGGAGGGGTTCCTGGGATGTGAGTCCTGGACCTGGGTCCTGGTAGCTGTTCCGGTGGTGCCGAGGGTCCTCAGAGCCTCCGGGCGGCCAGGATATCGGTCATGGATCCTCCGTGGAACGCCGTGCTGACCTGCGTCTTCACTTCCAGGAGCGGGGTGAGGCGGGCGGTGCTTCGCGTTCGGAGCATGCATGCTCCTTCATCAGGCTATGCTGGTGACAATATTCAGTGTGGGAATTTATACCATAGGCAATGGGAGGGGTGGAGAGGTAATTGAGAGGAGGGCGGGACTAAGTATAATGATTGGGCACGTAGGTAACCATGGAGATGGGGTGTACACAATGTGGAAGGGGAGTGAAGGGAGACGGGGAGTGGGCGGGGCGGGGAGTGAGGAGGGGGGGGAAGGAGATATGCAAATGAGTGTGTTGTGGTAAGAACATATATGTGTGTATATGGAATGTGGGGTAAGGAAAAGGCGGTCTATAGGAAGAGGAATGTTGTATTGATCATAGTGGACGGGAACAAAATATATATATATATGTACATACACATACATACACACATATCTATATATATATATACATATATACATACACGTCAAAATATATGGGAAGGGAATACAAAAATGCAGAAAATGGTATGTAATTAAATAGGTATATAATTATAGGGAGAGATTGGTGGTATATATGAGAAGAAATGACGCAATGATGGAAAAGGGGATAAAACATGTACAATGTATATACGTGTGTAAACACAAAGAACCGTTTATAAAGGATGCCTTCACACACACATACACATATATACACATTTAAATGACGCGTAAGATTGGGACAAACGGAGGGGGGGAGTGTGTTTCCAGACGGGTATTTGGGAATGAGAGGAATGTTATGGAAAATACTGGGAAATAAATAAATAAAAGTAAAAATAATAAAAATATATAGAAATATAAATAAAAATAAAGATAAATATATATATGTAAAAATAAAAATAGAAATACAAGTACAAATAAATAAATAAAAAAAATAAAAAATAAAAAAAAAATAATAAAAATAAAAAAATATAAAAATAAAAATAAGGAAACTAAAAATAAAATATTTTTTAATAAAAATAAAAATAAATATAAGTATAAAAATAAAAATAAAAATGGTATGTGTTGTACACTAGGGCTATGTGGATAGGGGTAATGGGTGGGAAGAACAGCTGACTCCAAAACTATTAGAATATATGAATTCCTTAGGGGAAGATGAAGAAATAAGAAGTGAATCATTATTAGCTCATATTACAATACTACCAAAAGAAGGGAAAGACAAAGTTAACTGCTCAAGCTACAGGCCAATAGCCCTATTGAACGCTGACACGAAGCTGTACTCCAAGATCCTGGCCACTAGGATAAAAAAAACTAATCCCACTGTGGATCAACCCGGACCAAACTGGTTTTGTCCTGGGGAGAGAGGGGCGGGACAGCCTAAAATCATTATTGATGTTGCACAAGAAGGTGCAGAATGAGACCCCAGTTCTATTCCTGTCATTGGATGCAGAAAAAGCATTTGACAGGGTAGACTGGGGTTTCATGATGGATACATTGCGGCACTTGGGTATTGGGACAAAAATGATGAAGTGGATAACAAATTTGTATAATGGCCCGACAGCAGTCGTAAAAGTAAACGGTAGACTCTCTCCAAAAATTAAGATGCAGAATGGAACACGGCAAGGCTGTCCACTGTCTCCACTATTATATGTATTGGCCTTAGAACCACTATTAGCAACACTCCGCAATAACAAAGAGGTAGAAGGAGCGAAACTAGGAGGAAAAGAGCATAAGATCGCTGCCTACGCGGACGACATCTTGATGTACGTATCCAACCCAGGAGTGTCACTCCCAAACATATTGAAAGAAATTAAAAAATACGGAGAACTGTCAAACTTCAAAATTAATCCAATAAAAACGGAAATATTAAACATAGGTCTAGAGAAAAAGGAAGTTCAGTTTTTACAAAAAGAATTCCCATTCACTTGGGTAAAAGAACTAAATTACCTGGGAATTAAAATAACTCCTAGAGTCGAAAAAATTTATCAGGCAAACTTTATTCCACTGATCAATGAGGTCAAAGAAGAAATGAAAAAGTTAAGAATACAGCCACTTTCATGGATTGGAAGAATAAATATGTTTAAGATGACGATATTACCTAAAATAAACTACAGATTACAGATGTTACCAGTAAAAATCCTGCAGAGCTTTTTTAAAATAATTAAAACAATCCTGCTAAAATACATATGGCTTAATAAAAAACCAAGAATTAAATACACGCTGATCACAAGGAAAAAGGAGCATGGGGGTCTTGCCGTCCCAGATATAAGTAGGTACTATAAAGCCATAGTTTTAACACGAATGTTAGAGTGGACAAATGAGAAAAATGAAAAAAAATGGGTTACCTACGTGCCCAATCATTATACTTAGTCTCGCCCTCCTCTCAATTACCTCTCCACCCCTCCCATTGCCTATGGTATAAATTCCCACACTGAATATGGCCACCAGCATAGCCTGATGAAGGAGCACGCATGCTCCGAACGCGAAGCACCGCCCGCCTCACCCCGCTCCTGGAAGTGAAGACGCAGGTCAGCACGGCGCTCCACGGAGGATCCATGACCGATATCCTGGCCGCCCGGAGGCTCTGAGGACCCTCAGCACCACCGGAACAGCTACCAGGACCCAGGTCACAGGACTAGGGATAAGCCGAACACCCCCCTGTTCGGTTCGCACCAGAACATGCGAACAGGAAAAAAATTTGTTCGAACACGCGAACACCGTTAAAGTCTATGGGACACGAACATGAATAATCAAAAGTGCTAATTTAAGGCTAATATGCAAGTTATTGTCAATAAAAGTGTTTGGGGACCTGGGTCCTGCCCCAGGGGACATGAATCAATGCAAAAAAAAGTTTTAAAAACGGCCGTTTTTTCAGGAGCAGTGATTTTAATAATGCTTAAAGTCAAACAATAAAAGTGTAATATCCCTTTAAATTTCGTACCTGGGGGGTGTCTATAGTATGCCTGTAAAGGGGCGCATGTTTCCCGTGTTTAGAACAGTCTGACAGCAAAATGACATTTTGAAGGAAAAAACACATTTAAAACTACCGCGGCTATTGCATTGCCGACAATACACATAGAAGTTCATTGATAAAAACGGCATGGGAATTCCCCACAGGGCAACCCCGAACCAAAATTAAAAAAAAAAAATGATGTGGGAGTCCCCCTAAATTCCATACAAGGCCCTTCAGGTCTGGTATGGATATTAAGGGGAACCCCAGCCAAAATTTAAAAAAAAAATTGACGTGGGGTTCCCCCTAAATTCCATACCAGACCCTTCAGGTCTGGTATGGATTTTAAGGGGAACCCCGCGCCAAAAAAAAAAATAAAAAACGGCGTGGGGTCCCCCTAAAAATCCATACCAGACCCTTATCCGAGCACGCAACCTGGCAGGCCGCAGGAAAAGAGGGGGGGACGAGAGTGCGCCCCCCCCCCCTCCTGAACCGTACCAGGCCACATGCCCTCAACATTGGGAGGGTGCTTTGGGGTAGCCCCCCAAAACACCTTGTCCCCATGTTGATGAAGACAAGGGCCTCATCCCCACAACCCTGGCCGGTGGTTGTGGGGGTCTGCGGGCGGGGGGCTTATCGGAATCTGGAAGCCCCCTTTAACAAGGGGACCCCCAGATCCCGGCCCCCCCCTGTGTGAAATGGTAAGGGGGTACTTACCCCTACCATTTCACAAAAAAACTGTCAAAAATGTTAAAAATGACAAGAGACAGTTTTTGACAATTCCTTTATTTAAATGCTTCTTCTTTCTTCCTTCATCTTCTTCTTCTTCTGGTTCTTCTGGCTCTTCTGGTTCTTCCTCCGGCGTTCTCGTCCAGCATCTCCTCCGCGGCGTCTTCTATCTTCTTCTCCTCGGGCCGCTCCGCACCCATGGCATGGGGGGGAGGCTCCCGCTCTTCTCTTCATCTTCTTCTCTTCTTCATCTTCTTCTTCATCTTCTTCTTCTTCTTCTTCTCTTCTTCCTTCTTCTCTTCTTCATTTCTTCTCCGGGCCGCTCCGCAGCCATGCTGGCATGGTGGGAGGCTCCCGCTGTGTGACGGCGTCTCCTCGTCTGACGGTTCTTAAATAACGGGGGGCGGGGCCACCCGGTGACCCCGCCCCCCTCTGACGCACGGGACATGATGGGACTTCCCTGTGGCATTCCCCATGACGTCACAGGGAAGTCCCGTCAAGTCACCGTGCGTCAGAGGGGGGCGGGGTCACCGGATGGCCCCGCCCCCCCGTTATTTAAGAACCGTCAGACGAAGAGACGCCGTCACACAGCGGGAGCCTCCCACCATGCCAGCATGGCTGCGGAGCGGCCCGGAGAAGAAATGAAGAAGAGAAGAAGGAAGAAGAGAAGAAGAAGATGAAGAAGAAGATGAAGAAGAAGATGAAGAAGAAGATGAAGAAGAAGATGAAGAAGAAGAAGAAGATGAAGAAGAAGAAGAAGATGAAGAAGAAGAAGATGAAGAAGAAGAAGATGAAGAAGAAGAAGATGAAGATGAAGATGAAGAAGATGAAGATGAAGAAGAAGAAGAAGAAGAAGAAGAAGAAGAAGAAGAAGAAGAAGATGAAGAAGAAGATGAAGAAGAAGATGAAGAAGAAGATGAAGAAGAAGATGAAGAAGAAGATGAAGAAGAAGATGAAGAAGAAGATGAAGAAGAAGAGAAGAAGATGAAGAGAAGAGCGGGAGCCTCCCCCCCATGCCATGGGTGCGGAGCGGCCCGAGGAGAAGAAGATAGAAGACGCCGCGGAGGAGATGCTGGACGAGAACGCCGGAGGAAGAACCAAAAGAGCCAGAAGAACCAGAAGAAGAAGAAGGAGAAAGAAGAAGCATTTAAATAAAGGAATTGTCAAAAACTGTCTCTTGTCATTTTTAACATTTTTGACAGTTTTTTAGTGAAATGGTAGGGGTAAGTACCCCCTTACCATTTCACACAGGGGGGGGGGCCGGGATCTGGGGGTCCCCTTGTTAAAGGGGGCTTCCAGATTCCGATAAGCCCCCCGCCCGCAGACCCCCACAACCACCGGCCAGGGTTGTGGGGATGAGGCCCTTGTCTTCATCAACATGGGGACAAGGTGTTTTGGGGGGCTACCCCAAAGCACCCTCCCAATGTTGAGGGCATGTGGCCTGGTACGGTTCAGGAGGGGGCGCACTCTCGTCCCCCCCTCTTTTCCTGCGGCCTGCCAGGTTGCGTGCTCGGATAAGGGTCTGGTATGGATTCTTAGGGGGACCCCATGCCGTTTTTTTTTTTTTTTGGCGCGGGGTTCCCCTTAAAATCCATACCAGACCTGAAGGGTCTGGTATGGAATTTAGGGGGAACCCCACGTCAATTTTTTTTTTTTAATTTTGGCTGGGGTTCCCCTTAATATCCATACCAGACCTGAAGGGCCTTGTATGGAATTTAGGGGGACCCCCACATCATTTTTTTTTTTTTTGGTTCGGGGTTGCCCTGTGGGGAATTCCCATGCCGTTTTTATCAATGAACTTCTATGTGTATTGTCGGCAATGCAATAGCCGCGGGTAGTTTTAAATGAGTTTTTTCCTTCCAAATGTCATTTTGCTGTCACTGTTCTAAACACAGGAAACATGCGCCCCTTTACAGGCATACTATAGACACCCCCCAGGTATGAAATTTAAAGGGATATTACACTTTTATTGTTTGACTTTAAGCATTAATAAAATCACTGTTCCTGAAAAAACGTCAGTTTTTAAAACTTTTTTTTGCATTGATCCATGTCCCCTGGGGCAGGACCCGGGTCCCCAAACACCTTTTATGACAATAACTTGCATATAAGCCTTTAAAATTAGCACTTTTGATTTCTCCCATAGACTTTTAAAGGGTGTTCCGCGGCATTCGAATTTGCCGCGAACACCCCAAATTGTTCGCTGTTCGGCGAACTTGCGAACAGCCAATGTTCGAGTAGAACATGAGTTCGACTCGAACTCGAAGCTCATCCCTACACAGGACTCACATCCCAGGAACCCCTCCACTGGCCCGTGACACCCACATCCCCCGAGAGCACGCGGATGAAACTACTTTACATGCTGGTTTTTAGCAACTCAAATGTGAGTGTTTTTATCTATTGTAATAAATATTTTTAACATACATGCTGCACTTAGAGGGCGCCGTCCTTCTTTCCTTTTTAGCTTTAGCTGAACACTGTGCAGAGCTCGCAAAAAAATAACTTGTAGGTTTACCTGGACACTGTGAGGAGGACGCACCACACTAACTTGTAGTTTTAGCTAAACACTGTGAGCAGGACGCACAGCACTAACTTGTAGTTTTAGCTGAACACTGTGAGCAGGACGCACAGCACTAACTTGTAGTTTTAGCTGAACACTGTGAGCAGGACGCACAGCACTAACTTGTAGGTTTAGCTGAACACTGTGAGGTGGACGCACCACACTAACTTGTAGTTTTAGCTGAACACTGTGAGCAGGACGCACAGCACTAACTTGTAGTTTTAGCTGAACACTGTGAGCAGGACGCACCGCACTAAATTGTAGGTTTAGCTGAACACTGTGAGGTGGACGCACTACACTAACTTGTAGTTTTAGCTGAACACTGAGCAGGACGCACTGCACTAACTTGTAGCTTTAGATGAACACTGTGCAGAGGTCTCACTACATTAACTTGTAGGTTTAGCTGAAAACTGTGAGGTGGACGCACCACACTAACTTGTAGTTTTAGCTGAACACTGAGCAGGACGCACAGCACTAACTTGTAGTTTTAGCTGAACACTGTGAGCAGGACGCACCGCACTAACTTGTAGGTTTAGCTGAACACTGTGAGGTGGACGCACCACACTAACTTGTAGTTTGAGCTGAACACTGTGAGCAGGACGCACAGCACTAACTTGTAGTTTTAGCTGAACACTGTGAGCAGGACGCACCGCACTAACTTCTAGGTTTAGCTGAACACTGTGAGGTGGACGCACCGCACTAACTTGTAGGTTTAGCTGAACACTGTGAGGTGGATGCACCGCACTAACTTGTAGGTTTAGCTGAACACTGTGAGCAGGACGCACAGCACTAACTTGTAGTTTTACCTGAACACTGTGAGCAGGACGCACCACACTAACTTGTAGGTTTAGCTGAACATTGTGAGGTGGACGCACCGCACTAACTTGTAGTTTTAGCTGAACACTGTGAGCAGGACGCACCGCACTAACTTGTAGGTTTAGCTGAACACTGTGAGGTGGACGCACCGCACTAACTTGTAGTTTTAGCTAAACACTGTGAGCAGGACGCACAGCACTAACTTGTAGTTTTAGCTGAACACTGTGAGCAGGACGCACCGCACTAACTTGTAGGTTTAGCTGAACACTGTGAGGTGGATGCACCACACTAACTTGTAGGTTTAGCTGAACACTGTGAGCAGGACGCACCCCACTACCTTGTAGTTTTAGCTGAACACTGTGAGCAGGACGCACTGCACTAACTTGTAGCTTTAGATGAACACTGTGCAGAGGTCTCACTACACTAACTTGTAGGTTTAGCTGAACACTGTGAGGTGGACGCACCACACTAACTTGTAGTTTTAGCTGAGCACTGTGAGCAGGATGCACCCCACTAACTTGTAGTTTTAGCTGAACACTGTGAGCAGGACGCACTGCACTAACTGTAAATAGTCTAGCTGCCTGACTGTGGTACTAATAGGATCAAAAGAACACCAGCAATTTTCTTCAGGTAGCTGTAAATACTGTAACAAGACAAGCCTGCCTGTCAGTAAGAAGATAACAGGAACAGATCTAGCTAAACTGAATACAGTGTGTATATATATATATATATATATATATATATATATATATATATATATATATATATATATATATATGCAACACCTGGGATGCATATATATACACAATACACTGTAAGTGCAGCTAACTGACTGACTGTTCTGCCTAATCTATCTAACTCAAATCAAATGACACTGTCTGTCTCTCTCTCTATCTATGAACGCCGGAACACACACTACACAGGGTCGCCGTGCAGGTGGCCTTATATAGTGTGGGGCGTGTACTAAATCCCCTGAGCCATACTTGGCCAAAGTCTCCTTGGCTTTGGCCAATTACGGCTCTCTGTTCAGACGGCGCTGTGATTGGCCAAGCATGCGGGTCATAGTGCATGCTTGGCCAATCATCAGCCAGCAATGCGCTGCGATGCCGCAGTGAATTATGGGCCGTGACGCGCCACACAAATTTGGCGCGAATGGCCCATATCGTTCGCAATTCGGCAAACGGTTGAACAGACGATGTTCGAGTCGAACATGGGTTCAACTCGAACACGAAGCTCATCCCTATGTGGGAGGAGGTTGTGAGACGGTTGAAAGTAGGTCCTTTAATCAATAGAAAACATCCAGCCAATTAGAGTTGGCAATGGAGCATGTCTGAGGAGGTTTGGTGGGGTAGAGTCGGGGGACATAGAGGAGGAGAGTGTATCCGTAAAATCTGCAGCATGTTGTCAAAATGGGAATGGGGTATCTAAGCATTATGGGTGTCGGGGCCGGAGTCAAGTAGCTCAAAAGTGAGCAGCAAACCTGTCTGTGGCATTCTGCTGTGTCAAGATGTAACACGTTGAATACTAGATCGAAAGTTGAGTCTAAATAGAATATCAATAATACGGATTTCAATAAAGCGAAAAATGACTGGAACAAGAAAGTGATTAAATACAACTATAAACTCAACACTAGGATTGATAGGATCTTAATCCTGTTGCAACAAAACAAAATGCAAACATATGAACCAATCTGTGAAAACTTTCCTATATCTGTCCCTGCCTAGAACCTTGTATAGCATCATACATGGGTATTAATATGATTGGCACAGCAGGGTTTGGATATGGGTATCACTCATTAATATTATATTGGTGGACAGAAGCAGTGGGAGGATAGCAAGGTATCTGCAGCCATTGGTAAGCTTGCAGGTTTAATAGATCTCCTGCGGGTAGGGTGTGAACCCTGTTAGTTTAGAAATTGGAGTGCCTTATGCCACGTACACATGAGCGGACTTTCTGGCGGACTAGGTCCGATGGAATTAGTCCGGCGGACAATCCGATAGTGTGTGGGTTAGTCCTATAGCTTTTCGGGATAAAAATCCGACGGACCTAGAAATAGAACATGTTTCAAATCTGTCCGACGGACTCAAAGTCCGGACTAAAATTGGGAAAACTGTTCGTCTGTGTGCTGGTGCGACGGACTAAATACGACGCAAGGGAAGCTATTGGCTACTGGCTATTGAACTTCCTTTTTTAGTCCCGTTTACGTCATCACGTTAAAACCGAACGGACTTATGTACGGACTTAGTCCTATCATGTGTGGCCAAGTCCGTTGGTTCGGAAAGTCTGTCGACCTAGTCAAAAAGTCCGTCGGACCTAGTCCGCCGGAAAGTCCACTCGTGAGTATACGGCATTAGGGTGAATGAGACCTGTGATAGCTCCTCCGACTGTTTTAGGCATTCTTTATTTTAACTGGTGATCTAGTATAAGCTCACGTGTAAATGCATATCCGTTGCAACTCAACCTGCATAACCCAAGGCTGAATATTATGAGTTAGGGGTTTAGCTGGGCGTATATATGTCTGTGAGGAGTGAGCATAAGCTGGAAAACCGGTGGGGTAGAGTATAGGTGGAAGGTAGGATACATAGTTACATAGTAGGTGAGGTTGAAAAAAGACACAAGTCCGTCAAGTCCAACCTATGTGTGTGATTATGTCAGTATTACCTTGTATATTCCTGTATATTCTGGATGTTCAGGTACTTATCTAATAGTTCATTAAAAACTATCAATGCCCCCCCCCCCGCCGAGACCACCACCTGTGGAAGGGAATTTAACATCCTTGCCGCTCTTACAGTAAAGAACCCTCTACGTAGTTTAAGGTTAAACCTCTTTTCTTCTAATTTTAATGAGTGGCCATGTGTCTTGTTAAACTCCCTTTGGCAAAAAAGTTTTATTCCTATTGTACGGTCACCAGTACAGTATTTGTAAATTTAAATCATATCCCCTCTCAAGCGTCTCTTCTCTAGAGAGAATAAGTTCAGTGCTCGCAACCTTTCTTCAAAACTAACCACCAGACCCTTTATTAGCTTTGTTGCCCTTCTTTGTACTCACTCCATTTCCAGTACATCCTCCCTGAGGACTGGTGCCCAGAACTGGACAGCATACTCTAGGTGCGGCCGGACCAGAGTCTTGTAGAGTGGGAGAATTATCACTTTATCCCTGGAGTTAATGCCTTTTTTAATGCATGCCAATATTCTGTTTGCTTTGTTAGCAGCAGCTTGGCATTGCATGGCATTGCTGAGCCTATCATCTACTAGCACCCCCAGTTCCTGTTCCATCCTAGATTCCCCCAGAGGTTCTCCCCCTAGCGTATAGATTGCATTCATATTTTTGCCACCCAAATGCATTATTTTACATTTTTCTACATTAAACCTCATTTGCCATGTAGTTGCCCACCCCATTAATTGTGTTCAGATCTTCTTGCAAGGTTTCCCTATCCTGCGGAGAAGTTATTGCCCTGCCTAGCTTAGTATCGTCTGCAAATACAGAGATTCAACTGTTTACCCCTTCCTCCAGGTTGTTTATGAACAAATTAAATAGGATTGGTCCCAGCACAGAACTCTGTGGCACCCCGCTACCCACCCCTGACCATTCCGAGTATTCCACCATTTATGACCGCCTTCTGAACTCGCCCTTGTAGCCAGGTTTCAAGCCATGTACTCACCCTATGGTCCATGCCAACGGACCTTATTTTGTACAGTAAACGTTTATGGGGAACTGTGTCAAATGCTTTTAAAAAATCCAGATACACCACATCTACGGGCCTTCCTTTATCTAGATGCCAACTCACCTCCTCATAGAAAGTTAATAGATTGGTTTGGCAAGAACAATTCTTCATGAATCCATGCTGATTACTGCTAATGATACTGTTTTCATTACTAAAATTTTGTATATAGTCCCTTATCATCCCCCCGAGAGCTTGCATTCTATTGATGTTAGGCTAACTGGTCTGTAATTCCCAGGGATATATTTTGGGCCCTTTTTAAATATTGGTGCTACATTGGCTTTTCTCCAATCAGCTAGTACCATTCCAGTCAGTAGACTGTCAGTAAAAATTAGGAACAATATTTGGCAATTACTTGACTGAGTTCCCTAAGTAGCCTCGGGTGCAAGCCATCCAGTCCCGGTGATTTATTGGTGTTAAGTTTCTGTCCTTTGTTAGCCATGAGGGTGCTTCCTGTGACGTGTCATGAGCAGTGGCGGCTGGTGAAGTTTTAGGATGGGGCGCCAGACCCCGCCCTTCCTTTTTTAACCCCTCCCACTTGGTGAAAATGGGCATGGTTTCAGCAAGATAGTGGGCGTGGCTCTTAGGTGGCGTGGTTAGCATCTGAGATGAACGAGGGATGGAGGGAGAGAGGGATGGAGGGACAGAAGGCCCAGATCCTACACAACAATAGAAATATATGTATTCTAGAAAGTTTAACAATCAGCAGATAAAGATACTCCAAACACTTGGTGTTAGCACTTCAATCATCCCGGCACTTTGGTTGTTATGGTGTCAGGATGATTGAAGCGCATTATTTCTATTGTTACATTGTAATATGAAATTAAATCATTCAACTCACCATAATGCAGAATCAGTGGGAGTCCTGAGCGTGTCACTAGCCACGTCGCCTGCCACCAGATGCCATCAGGTGTCCCCAGCGGAGTCCATTCTTACATCAGATGCCCCCAGCAGAGTCCCTCCTTACATGCAGCCTGACCCATCAAATGCAGCCTGTCCCATCAAATGCAGCCTGTGTCCCATCAAATGCAGCCTGTGTCCCATCAAATGCAGCCTGTGTCCCATCAAATGCAGCCTGTGTCCCATCAAATGCAGCCTGTGTCCCATCAAATGCAGCCTGTGTCCCATCAAATGCAGCCTGTGTCCCATCAAATGCAGCCTGTGTCCCATCAAATGCAGCCTGTGTCCCATCAAATGCAGCCTGTGTCCCATCAAATGCAGCCTGTGTCCCATCAAATGCAGCCTGTGTCCCATCAAATGCAGCCTGTGTCCCATCAAATGCAGCCTGTGTCTTATTAAATGCATCCTGTGTCTTATTAAATGCATCCTGTGTCTTATTAAATGCAACCTGTGTCCTATTAAATGCAACCTGTGTCCTATTAAATGCAGCCTGTGTCCAAATGCAGCCTGTGTCCAAATGCAGCCTGTGTCCAAATGCAGCCTGTGTCCAAATGCAGCCTGTGTCCAAATGCAGCCTGTGTCCAAATGCAGCCTGTGTCCAAATGCAGCCTGTGTCCAAATGCAGCCTGTGTCCCATTAAATGCAGCCTGTGTCACAACTCCCCCCCTTCTCATACTTACCTTGCCTTACCTTACTTACCTTGCTGTGTTGTCCTCCCCTGCGGTGTTTCCTTCCACTGGCAGCGGCGATGGAGATGTCCGCTCCTCATATTTCCGATGTTCTCCCTCTCGGGCGCAGTGGGAGTGCGAAAACTGGAAGTGACATCTAACTCAGATGTCAATCAAACCGCCCCGGCCATAGTAATAGATACTACGAGCACCGGGCAGAAGCTACTCGGAAAGCACCGCAAGGCGGGACAAAAGCCTGCAAATAAATCTTGTGATGGCATAGACGTGGCGCTTCCCATAGTGCACTGTGTCCGGCGTCCAAACACAGTGCATTTAAGGATCTTTTTTTGTATTTTTTTTTTATTTTAAAGGGCCAGTTTAAAAAAAAAAAAATGTTGTGGCTGCCTGGAGGGGGGGACGGTCCCCATGGATGGTCTGCCACTGGTCATGAGGATAAACCCTGCAGTTTTGGTTACTAAATTCCCCCGATTCCCTTGTGAAGATTGAGGAGAATAATAAATTCAATACCTTCACCATCTCCATATCCGTAGTTACCAGATGTCCTTCCTCATTCTTTATGGGGTCAATATGGTCTGTTTACTGTTTTAGAATTCCTTGGGATTTTTTTTGCTCTCCTCCACTATGTGACTTTCGTGTTCTTAGCCGCCCTATTTGCACCCTTACATTTCTTGTTGCATTCTTTATAATATCTGAATGCTGATGATGATCCCTCAACCCTGTATTTCTTGAATGGCTTCTCCTTTGCTTTTATATTCATTTTTACATTGGAGTTAAGCCATTCAGGACTTTTGTTCTCTCTTTTAAATGTATTACCCAATGGGATGCACTGGCTAATGCCCTTATTTAATATGCTCTCAAACCCATCTCTCCTCCGTGTTCTTTGTTCCTAAGATTTTAGCCCAATTTATGCCTTCTAGCAAGGTTTGTAGTTTAGGGAAGTTGGCTCTTTTGAAATTCAGTGTCTTTGTATTCCCGTTTCCTATATGTGTGATTTATACTGAAGCCAATTGACCTGTGATTGCTGTTTTCTAAGTTGCCCCGTATTTCCAAATCCGTGATCAGGTTTGTATTGTTGGTAATCAGTAGCTCTAGTAACGCTTTATTTCTAGTTGGGGCATCTACCATCTGACCCATGAAATTGTCCTGCAAGACATTTAGGAACTGACAAGCCTCAGATGAATGCGTGGTTCCCTCCACCCAGTCTATGTCTGGATAATTAAAATCCCCCGTTATGATAACACTTCCCATCCTTGCTGCTAATCCTCCCTCAGGTTAGGGGGCCTATAGCATACTCCCAGTATTATTTTACCCTTAGATTCATCTCTTTGGAGCTCTACCCATAAGGATTCCACCTCCTCCCTAGCTCCCTTAGTGATGTCATCTCTCACATTCACTTGTAGATTATTCTTGATATATACACATACCCCTCCCCCTTTTTTACCCTCTCTATCCCTGTAATGAAGGGTATACCCTTGAATGGTTGCCAGACAATCATGAGAGCTGTTGAACCAGGTCTTTGAAATTCCCACAAAATCCAGATCCTCCTCGTACAACAGTATCTCTAATTCCCCTATCTTGTCTGCCAGGCTCCTGGCATTGGTGAATATGCCACATAGTTTAGACCGGTCGCATACTATCCTCTTATTGGGTGTTCCGAGATTGCAACTAGGACTTGTTACTATACTTACCTTGGGTTTATGTGCTTTAGTCAACCTACCACTAATGCCCCCAACACTACCCTCTGGAATATGTTCCGCGCTGACTTTGTCTACCTCTGGACCCTCCCCGTCTCCTAGTTTAAAAACCCCTTTAACTTTTTGGCCATCTTTACTTCCAGCAGATCTGCACCCTCCTCATTTAGGTGCAGTCTGTCCCTTCTATAGTACTGGTGACTAACTGAAAAGTCGGCCCAGTCCTCCAGGAACCCAAACCCCTCCTTACTACACCAGCTCCTCAGCCACTTGTTTACTTCCCTAATCTTCCTCTGCCTTTCTGGTGTGGCTTGAGGTACCAGTATTATTCCTGAGAATACCACCTTGGGGGTCCTTTTCCTCAATTTAGCTCCCAAGTCCCTAAAATCGTTCTTTAGGACACTCCATCTGCCTCTGACTTTGTCATTGTTGCCAAAGTGCACCATGACAGCCGGGTCTTCCCCAGCCCCTCCCAGTAATCTGTCCACCAGATCCATGATGTGCCGCACCTGAGAGCCCGGCCGACAGCATACAGTTCGGTGCTTCAGGTCTTTGTCACAGATTGCCCTATCTGTCCTTCTAAGAATTAAGTCACCTACCACCAGAATCCTTTCCCTTCACTTCCCCCCACTCTCACTGGAGTAGTTCTTCCCTTGGCAGATAGGAGAGTCCCTCAGCTCCAGCAGTGCTGGTCCCTGACTGGTTTCACCAATGTCACTCAATGGAGCATACTTATTGGGATGCTCCAGCCCTGGATCGGCCTCCCTGGCACTTCCCCCTCTACCCTTCCTGACTGTCACCCATCTACACTTTCCTAGTGCCTGCACCTCTTTGTTTCCACCCGCCTCTGTGCTGGCCCCTTCCGGCACCTGCTGAGTACGTTCCCGGCTCTCCTTTAGCATGGAGGGACTTCTCAGTGCTGACAGTTGCTTCCCTAAATTTAGACTGTTTAGTAGGAAGTGGATGGAAGGCGCGTGATCAGATGCTTACATCAAGAAATGTATGGTTTATTTATGTAAAGGAATACAGACATATAGTCATATAGATATAAAATCATACAAATACTACATAATGTTATAAAAAAAGAAAAACAGGTAACAAAATAAGTACTAGGAAGTTAAAATTGGGGTGTGCCCATATTGAGGCAGGTATTTTAGAAAGGTACTGGGATTTTGAAGCACAGAACATGAGATTCTAGTCTAAATACATACAAATGAAAAAATCTACGCATACATATGTTTGTATGTATTTAGACTAGAATCTCATGTTCTGTGCTTCAAAATCCCAGTACCTATCATTAATTCTTTGTACTGATATGGTAATTTTTATTTATAATCTATTTATATATATATATATATATACTTTTTATCATTTTAAATTTTCACATCTGACCTTTTTGAATGAATTTTTTAATGTAAACTTATCTCACGTCTCCAGTCTGTAGTGTACGGTATATATTCTTATTTATACCCCATCTAGAACACCTGGATGTGGACTGGTATGGGACTTGGAATAATCAATTGTCCATCACAGGACACATCCTCCTACTAGCCACACCACCTCTCCCCATGTACACATGTCGGCCTACCGGCCCATACAGACTGTGCTCCAGTTCTCCTGGCTCTGATGAAGAGGTTTTCCTCGAAACGCGTCAGGCTCTCAATATGGGCACACCCCAATTTTAACTTCCTAGTACTTATTTTGTTACCTGTTTTTCTTTTTTTATAACATTATGTAGTATTTGTATGATTTTATATCTATATGACTATATGTCTGTATTCCTTTACATAAATAAACCATACATTTCTTAATGTAAGCGTCTGATCACGCGCCTTCCATCCACTTCCTACTAAACAGTCCTTTCCAGACCACCCCTGGTAAGCTAAGGCAGCGGGACACGCTTCATCTCCCCCAGTCCTACCACTGACTACAATACTACCTTTGTTTTACAGCAAACGATCTCACAAGCGCAGGAGTATTTTTCACCATATCTTGTTCACACTTTTCCCTAAATTTAGAACCTGGGCTTCCAGGGAAACAATGCGCTTATATTTTGCACAGCAATATTCGCCCTCGATCAGATAATCATGGAACGCATACATGCCGCAAGATATACACCGAGTCGCATCTCCACACCCACCGGGCATCGTACCTACCATTTTAATGAGGATTGGGGCTTATACCCTGTCCAAATTACCTAACAACTAGCTTCCTGACATTAATACTCAACAAGACAATACACAGGTACTTGCAGACCATGTGCACTCACAGACCCGCGTGCACTTGCAGACCACATGTACTCACTGACCATGTGCACTCACAATACACAGATACTAACCATCCCCACCAGTACTCAGACAACACTCAGGTACACCCAACACTAAGGTACTCCCAATACTCAGGTACACACAATACATAGGTATTCTCAATACTCAGGTACTCCAAATACTCAGGTACTCCAAATACTCAGGTACACAGAATACTCAGGTACTCCCAATACTCAGGTACTCCCAATACTCAGGTACTCCCAATACTCAGGTACACACAATACTCAGGTACTCACAATATTCAGGTACACACAATACTCAGGTATTCCCAATACATAGGTATTCCCAATACTCAGGTACTCCAAATACTCAGGTGCTCCAAATACTCAGGTACACAGAATACTCAGGTACTACCAATACTCAGGTACACACAATAACCAGGTACACACAATACTCAGGTACACACAATACTCAGGTACACACAATACTCAGGTACTCCCAATACTCAGGTACTCTCAATACTCAGGTACACACAATACTCAGGTACACAGAATACTCAGGTACACACAATACTCAGGTACACACAATACTCAGGTACACACAATACTCAGGTACACACAATACTCAGGTACTCACAATATTCAGGTACACACAATACATAGGTATTCCCAATACATAGGTATTCCCAATACTCAGGTACTCCAAATACTCCAAATACTCAGGTACACAGAATACTCAGGTACTACCAATACTCAGGTACACACAATAACCAGGTACTCACAATACTCAGGTACACACAATACTCAGGTACACACAATACTCAGGTACTCCCAATACTCAGGTACTCCCAATACTCAGGTACTCTCAATACTCAGGTACTCTCAATACTCAGGTACTCTCAATACTCAGGTACTCTCAATACTCAGGTACACACAATACTCAGGTACACACAATACTCAGGTACACACAATACTCAGGTACAAACAATACTCAGGTACTCACATACACTGTCAGTCAGGTTTTGTGGTTTGTGTCTGTGTCACTCTGCACAGCCCACCCCCCCTTGTAATCTGAATCTAGCAGTCAGTCAGTCACCTTCAGTGCCGCCACTCACTAATCAGTTTCACACTGTCCCTCCAGTCTGCACTTCACTTACTTGCCGCCTCACCCCGTCAGCCTTCTACCTCCCGGTCCCGCTGGATGTCCTCCCACCCCGCGTCTGTGGGGTGATACTGTCCACAGCACACCCGCACCACGATGCCCAGCTCTACCGCCGCTGTGGGTCCCCGTGTCACCCGCTGCTCACAGTCTTGGGGGGGTCCGGTCCAGTCATGGGGGGGTCCGGTCCAGTCGGGAGGGTTGATCTACCATGCTGCTACTCTCAAGGGTGGGGGGGTCCTGTCAGGTCCTCTGCACGCTTCTCTGCCACTGCTCCCTCTCACTCCAAGCTTGTCCTCAGCACTGATTTTTGCGCCAAAACAAAACTCTGCAACAGCGCCACTGACAGCCTATTATTCATAGGAAATATACAGTGGGGACAGAAAGTATTCAAACCCCCTTAAATTTTTCACTCTTTGTTATATTGCAGCCATTTGCTAAAATCATTTAAGTTCATTTATTCCTCATTATTGTACACACAGCACCCCATATTGACAGAAAAACACAGAATTGTTGACATTTTTGCAGATTTATTAAAGAAAAACTGAAATATCACATGGTCCTAAGTATTCAGACCCTTTGCTGTGATACTCATATTTAGCTCAGGTGCTGTCCATTTCTTCTGATCATCCTTGAGATAGTTCTACACCTTCATTTGAGTCCAGTTGTGTTTGATTATACTGATTGGACTTGATTAGGAAAGCCACACACCTGTCTATATAAGATCTTACAGCTCACAGTGCATGTCAGAGCAAATGAGAATCATGAGGTCAAAGGAACTGCCTGAAGAGCTCAGAGACAGAATTGTGGCAAGGCACAGATCTGGCCAAGGTTACAAAAAAATTTCTGCTGCAGTTAAGGTTCCTAAGAGCACAGTGGCCTAAATAATCCTTAAATGGAAGACATTTGGGATGACCAGAACCCTTCCTAGAGCTGGCCGTCTGGCCAAACTGAGCTATCTGGGGAGAAGAGCCTTGGTGAGAGAGGTAAAGAAGAATCCAAAGATCACTGTGGCTGAGCTCCAGAGATGCAGTTGGGAGATAGGAGAAAGTTGTAGAAAGTCAACCATCACTGCAGCCCTCCACCAGTCGGGGCTTTATGGCAGAGTGGCCCGATGGAAGCCTCTCCTCATTGCAGTTCACATGAAAGCCCTCATGGAGTTTGCTAAAAAAACACCTGAAGGACTCCAAGATGGTGAGAAATAAGATTCTTTGGTCTGATGAGACCAAGATAGAACTTTTTGGCCTTAATTCTAAGCGGTATGTGTGTAGAAAACCAGGCACTGCTCATCACCTGTCCAATACAGTCCCAACAGTGAAGCATGGTGGTGGAAGCATCATGCTGTGGGTGTGGGTGTGCTGTGGGGGTGTTTTTCAGCTGCAGGGACAGGACGACTGGTTGCAATCGAGGGAAAGATGAATGCGGCCAAGTACAGGGATATCCTGGACGAACACCTTCTCCAGAGTGCTCAGGACCTCAGACTGGGCCAAAGGTTTACCTTCCAACAAGACAATGACCCTAAGCACACAGCCTAAAGCAAAATAACGAAGGAGTGGCTTTACAACAACTCCGTGACTGTTCTTGAAAGGCCCAGCCAGAGCCCTGACTTAAACCCAATTGAGCATATCTGGAAAGACCTAAAAATGGCTGTCCATAAAACGTTTACCATCCAACCTGACAAAACTGGAGAGGATCTGCAAGGAGGAAGGGCAGAGGATCCCCAAATCCAGGTGTGAAAAACTTGTTGCATCTTTCCCAAAAAGACTCAAGGCTGTATTAGATCAAAAGGGTGCGTCTACTAAATACTGAGCAAAGGGTCTGAATACTTAAGACTATGTGATATTTCAGTTTATATTTTTTAATAAATCTGCAAAAATGTCAACAATTCTGTGTTTTTCTGTCATTATGGGGTGCTGTGTGTACATTAATGAGGAAAAAAATGAACTTAAATGATTTTAGCAAATGTCTGCAATATAACAAAGAGTGAAAAATTTAAGGGGGTCTGAATACTTTCTGTCCCCACTGTACCCGTGGGCATGTAGCCAGCCTGATAGGGATGTACAATTATCTTTGCTTTTCCGTACTATTCCAACCCCGTATCTTGGAGGGGGGTGATCATAGGGGTTTTAAGACTATAGAGGGAGTGGTTCACTGCGGGTTATTTGTTTTAATAACAAGAGCTTATGTCTGGTGTGTGCAGTAAGAATAGGACCAAATGTGGCTGATTGTATATGTGTATTTGATCCCTATGAGGCTGTGCATCACACTTCACATTTCAAATTGATAGTTTCGTATATGCATGTAGGTCATACATGTATGTTACTGCCAGTAGAATATTAGCATGCATAAACAACAAAGATAAAACTATAATCCTACCACTCTATAAAACTCTGGTTAGGCCACATCTGGAGTATTCTGTCAAGTTCTGGTCACCAGTCCTCAGAAGGGACGTGCTGCAGGTTGAGAGAGTCCAAAGAAGAGCAACAAACTTAAAAAGGGGATTGGAGGACCTCAATTATGAGGAACGACTACGAGCACTAAATTTATTCTCGCTGGAGAAAAAAACGCTTGGGAAGGGACATGATAGCGATTTACAAATACCTTAATGGTGATTCCAGTGTAGGAAAAAAAAAACTATTCAGTCTCAGGGAGTGTAAGAGGACATGGGGCCACACAATGAGATTAGAGGAGAAGTGGTTTAACCTTAACCACTTCAGCCCCGGAAGATTTTACCCCCTTCCTGACCAGAGCACTTTTTGCGATTCGGCACTGAGTAGATTTAACTGACAATAGCGTGGACGTTCGACGCTGTACCCAAACAAAATTGACGTCCTTTTTCTCCCCATGAATAGAGCTTTCTTTTGGTATTTGATCGCCTCTGCGGTTTTTATTTTTTGCGGTATAAACAAAAAAAGAGCTACAATTTTGAAAAAAGTGCAGTATTTTTTTACATTTTTCTATAATAAATATCCCCCAAAAATATATAAAAAACATTTTTTTTCCTCAGTTTAGGCTGATATATATTCTTCTACATATTTTTGGTAAAAAAAAAATCTCAATAAGTGTATATTGATTGGTTTGCGCAAAATTTATAGCGTCTACAAAATAGGGGATAGTTTTATGGCATTTTTAATTTTTTTATTAGTAATGGCAGCGATCTGATTTTTATCGTGACTGCGACATTATGGTGGACGCATCGGACATTTTTGACACATTTTTGGGACCATTGTCATTTATACAGCGATCAGTGCGAATAAAAATGCATTGATTACTGTGTAAATGACACTGGCAGTGAAGCGGTTAACCACTAGGGGGCAGTGAAGGGGTTAAGTGTGTCCTAGGGAGTGATTCTAATTCTATGAGGGGGCTGGGCTTGAACACACAGGACATTGATCACTGCTCTTGATCACAGAGAGCAGTAAATCACTGTTCTGTCATTAGGCAGAATGGGGACTGCTTTGTTTACATAAGCATCTCCCCGTTCTTCCTCTCCGTGACACGATCACGGGCACCAGGGGGACATTGAGTCGATGGGATCCACGGTCACAGAGACTGCGGCGGGCATGCATGCGCGCCGCTACTTAGAGGGGACGTACCTGTACGCCCTTTTGCCTGCCAGTGCCATTCTGCCAACGTACATCAGCGTGCGCTGGTCGGCAAGCGGTTAAGCTGTGAAGGGTTTTTTTCACAATCAGGGCGGTAAGGATGTGGAACTCTGTTCCACAATTGGTGGTGTTAGCGGGGAGTATTGATATTTTTAAAAGACTCACCCGAAGCCTGCTGACAACTGAATAAAAGAAAAAACATTGCCGAATTTGTTGGCAAAAGAAAAAGAAAAAGAAATGGCCTTGGGGCCAGGCCCTTTGGATCTGGTATGGATTTTAAGGGGAACCCTATGCCAAAATGTAAAAAAATGGAGTGGGGTACCCCCAAAATCCATACCAGACCCTTATCCAAGCACGCAGCCTGGCTAGCTAGGTAAGAAGAGGGGACAAGTGAGCACCCCCCTTCTGAACCATACCAGGCCACATGCCCTCAACATGGGGGGGTGCTTTAGGGCAAGGGGGCCTGGTATGCATGGGGGGCCCCACACCATTTTTTTTAAATTTTCTTTTGTATTGCAGGCAATGGCTTGCAGCCATGGTAATCAGTTTAACCACTTCAGCCCCGGAAGGATTTACCCCCTTCCTGACCAGAGCACTTTTTACAATTCGGCACTGCGTCGCTTTAACTGCTAATTGCGCGGTCATGCAATGCTCTACCCAAACGAAATTTGCGTCCTTTTCTTCCCACAAATAGAGCTTTCTTTTGATGGTATTTGATCACCTCTGCCGTTTTTATTTTTTGCGCTATAAACGGAAAAAGACTGAAAATTTTGAAAAAAAATGATATTTTCTACTTTTTGTTATAAAAAAAATCCAATAAACTAAATTTTAGTCATACATTTAGGCCAAAATGTATTCGGCCACATGTCTTTGGTAAAAAAAATGTCAATAAGCGTATATTTATTGGTTTGCGCAAAAGTTATAGCGTCTACAAACTAGGGTACATTTTCTGGAATTTACACAGCTTTTAGTTTATGACTGACTATGTCATTTCTTGAGGTGCTAAAATGGCAGGGCAGTACAAAACCCCCCCAAATGACCCCATTTTGGAAAGTAGACACCCCAAGGAAATTGCTGAGAGGCATGTTGAACCCATTGAATATTTTTTTTTTTGTCCCAAGTGATTGAATAATGACAAAAAAAAAAAAAAAAAAAAAAATTTACAAAAAGTTGTCACTAAATGATATATTGCTCACACAGGCCATGGGCATATGTGGAATTGCACCCCAAAATACATTCAGCTGCTTCTCCTGAGTACGGGGATACCACATGTGTGGCACTTTTTGGGAGCCTAGCCGCGTACGGGGCCCCGAAAACCCAGCACCACCTTCAGGATTTCTAAGGGCATACATTTTTGATTTTACTCCTCACTACCTATCACAGTTTTGAAGGCCATAAAATGCCAAGATGGCACAAACCCCCCCCAAATTACCCCATTTTGGAAAGTAGACACCCCAAGCTATTTGCTGAGAGGCATGGTGAGTATTTTGCAGCTCTCATTTGTTTTTGAAAATGAAGAAAGACCAGAAAAAAAAATTTTTTTTTTCTTTTTTCAATTTTCAAAACTTTGTGACAAAAAGTGAGGTCTGCAAAATACTCACTATACCTCTCAGCAAATAGCTTGGGGTGTCTACTTTCCAAAATGGGGTAATTTGGGGGGGTTTGTGCCACCTGGGCATTCCATGGCCTCTGAAACTGTGATAGGCAGTGAAGAGTGAAATCAAAAATTTACGGCCTTAGAAAGCCTGAAGGCGGTGCTTGGTTTTCGGGGTCCCGTGCGCGGCTAGGCTCCCAAAAAGTCCCACACATGTGGTATCCCCGTACTCAGGAGAAGCAACAGAATTTATTTTGGGGTGTAATTTCACATATTCCCATGGCATGTTTGAGCAATATAACATTTAGTGACAACTTTGTGCAAAAAAAAAAAAAAAAAAAAAAAAATTTGTCTCTTTCCCGCTACTTGTGTCACAATATAAAATATTCCATGGACTCGACATGCCTCTCAGCAAATAGCTTGGGGTGTCTACTTTCCAAAATGGGGTCATTTGGAGGGGTTTTGAACTGTCCTGGCATTTTATGCACAACATTTAGAAGCTTATGTCACACATCACCCACTCTTCTAACCACTTGAAGACAAAGCCCCTTCTGACACTTTTTGATTACATGAAAAAATTATTTTTTTTTGCAAGAAAATTACTTTGAACCCCCAAACATTATATATTATTTTAAAGCAAATGCCCTACAGATTAAAATGGTGGGTGTTTCATTTTTTTTTTTTCACACAGTATTTGCGCAGCGATTTTCAAACGCATTTTTTGGGGAAAAAACACACTTTTTTAAATTTTAATGCACTAAAACACACTATATTGCCCAAATGTTTGATGAAATAAAAAAGATGATCTTAGGCCGAGTACATGGATACCAAACATGACATGCTTTAAAATTGCGCACAAACGTGCAGTGGCAACAAAATTAATACATTTTTAAAAGCCTTTAAAAGCCTTTACAGGTTACCACTTTAGATTTACAGAGGAGGTCTACTGCTAAAATTACTGCCCTCGATCTGACCTTCGCGGTGATACCTCACATGCATGGTGCAATTGCTGTTTACATTTGACGCCAGACCGCCGCTTGCGTTCGCCTTAGCGCGAGAGCAGGGGGGACAGGGGTGCTTTTTATTTATTTATTTTTTTTCTTTATTATTTTTTTGCTTTTTTATCTTATTTTTAAACTGTTCCTTTCATTTTTTTTTTTTTTAAATCATTTTTATTGTTATCTCAGGGAATGTAAATATCCCCTATGATAGCAATAGGTAGTGACAGGTACTCTTTTTTGAAAAAATTGGGGTCTATTAGACCCTATATCTCTCCTCTGCCCTCAAAGCATCTGACCACACCAAGATCGGTGTGATAAAATGCTCCCCCAATTTCCCAATGGCGCTATTTACATCCGGCGAAATCTAAGTCATAAAATGCTCGTAGCTTCCGGTTTCTTAGGCCATAGAGATGTTTGGAGCCACTCTGGTCTCTGATCAGCTCTATGGTCAGCTGGCTGAATCACCGGCTGCATTCTCAGGTTCCCTGTTGAGACAGGAGAGCCAGAGAAAAACACGGAAGACGGTGGGGGGGGGGGCATTCCCTCCCACGGCTTGTAAAAGCAGTCTAGAGGCTAATTAGCCGCTAGGATTGCTTTTACATGAAAGCCGACCGCTGGCTAAAAAGAATGATACCAAGATGATACCTAAACCTGCAGGCATCATTCTGGTATAACCACTCAAAGTCGTGAATGGCGTACCTGAAGACAAAAAAATGGTTAACAATAAAGCACAGTAAACGGTAAAGTATAAAAAATTGCATACCTGAAAAGCAAACATGATAAAACATAATAACAATAAAACATTGCAGAATAGAATACAGTAAAAAAGAGCAGAACAATAGAGAGAGAGAATAGAGAGAGAGAACAATAAAACGACAACTATTTTTTTTTATTTTTGTTTGTGTTTTTTTTTTTTTTTTACACTTTTTTTTTGTAACTGTAACTTTTATAACTGTAACCGCTTCCAGGTTCGGGTCTCTCAAAATGCGATGGCATCTTGGGAGACCCTGTGAAAGTGTGCCTAGTCTGTGCAATGCTGCACCCTACGCTAATACTCAACTAGTGAATGGTAGCGTTCAAAACATTCACCAATGCAAAGACCAGGATTGTCAGGACAGGAGGGACAATAATAGTGAGTGTCACGCCTATATCTGCGCTTGCTGCAGACACAACATCTTTTTTGGGGGGGTTCGTTGGGTAGGGGTACTCGGGAGGACATAAAGAAAATGCCTCTCATGCAGCCGACTGCATTTGGTTGGGGATGTGAATGGGGGAAGTACGGGCGCTGCAGAAGCGGTGGGTTCCCAATTAGGATTGGCGAATGCAGCAGGAAGGGCACTATGGGCACGACGGGCCTGTGTTTGTCTTTTTGGTGGCAGCGGGACACTACTTGTGCTTGCCACCTCACCAGCTTGAACTGCACTTATGGGACTCGCCACGTCACCAAGTGTTACTGCAGTGCTGGTTTGACTATGACCGGGGTGTACTAGGGCGCTGGTGCTTGCCAGTTCACCAAAACGCTACAAAAAAAAGTGACAGTGATCGATCGATACTGCACTTGGGTGGGCTGGACTGGGCTGGGCCGGGCGGAGGGGCAAAACGCAGGTGCTAGCAGGTATCTGGGCTGATCCCGCTAACACTGCGTTTTTGGGAACCCTAAACTGCTGGGGACGCCAGTATAGATCTGATCGGATCAGATATTGATGCGTTCAGATACTATACCACTAAGGGAGGTGTACGGTGCGTGTACGGTGCGTGCATGGGTGTTCGCGGTACTGGTGCTAATCTGACGCTGCCTAGGGCGACGCATATCACCGCCGGGCGATCAGGGGGCTAAACCTTTTTTCGGTAATAAACGGCGGGTGCCCTGACACTATAAAAAATAAACAAACTAACCAGCGTCACCCGTAACGGTTATACGGTGATCAGTGGTAAAAGGGTTAACTAGGGGGCCATCAAGGGGTTAAAACATTTATTAGATAGTATATGGGGGTCCCTGTCGCTATAAAACACTGACGGCGAACCTAAATATTTACGTCCCTAACTAGCGTCACCAGCGACACTAATACAGCGATCAGAAAAATGATCGCTTAGCGACACTGGCGACAGGGGGTGATCAAGGGGTTAAAACTTTATTAGGGGGGGGTAAGGGGGGTACCCTAGACCTACAGGGGGCTAAACTTTTATTTGGTAATAAACGGCGGGTGCCCTGACACTATAAAAAATAAACAAACTAACCAGCGTCACCCGTAACGGTTATACGGTGATCAGTGGTGAAAGGGTTAACTAGGGGGCAATCAAGGGGTTAAAACATTTATTCGGTAGTATATGGGGGTCCCTGTCGCTATAAAACACTGACGGCGAACCTAAATATTTACGTCCCTAACTAGCGTCACCAGCGACACTAATACAGCGATCAGAAAAATGATCGCTTAGCGACACTGGTGACGGGGGGTGATCAAGGGGTTAAAACTTTATTAGGGGGGGTAAGGGGGGTACCCTAGACCTACAGGGGGGTAACAGTCACTACCCTAACTGCTAACTGTCACAAACTGACACTATGCAGTAATCAGGAAAAAAAAAACAAAAAAAAAAAAAACCTGCTTGGTGTCAGTTTGTGACAGGGGGGGGGGGGTGATTGGGGGGGGATCGGGGGGCGATCGGGGGTGTAATGTATGCCTGGCATGTTCTACTGTGTGTGTGTGAGTGTTGGTGCACTTACATGTCATCTCCCCTCGGCGCTGGAACGGAAACTCCCGAGCCGAGGAGAGATGACATCACATCCTCTGCCTCTGTGTACTATACAGAGGCAGGGGATGTTTGTCATTGGCTGGGAGCGATCGCGAGGGGGGGGCCACGATCGGATGGCCTCCCCCTCGTCTCCCATCGCTTCCAACCAAATGCCGACCGCAGCTGGCACCGGGGGGGGGTCCGATCGGACCCCCCACCCGCGGGAAGGCAATCACGTTTCAGGTACGTGATTTTGCCTGCCCGTGCCGCTCTGCTCACGTATATAGGCGTGAGGCGGTCGGCAAGTGGTTAAATGTAATTTGTTTTTTTTCTTTACAAATGTCAGTTTTGCTGCAGCAGGTTCTATACATGGTCCCAATGTGTCAATTTACAGGCAGACTAAGGGGACCCCCAGGCACTATATTTAAAGGTTTTTTTTATTTTAATTGTTTCACTTTAAGCATCTTTAAAATCACTGCTCCTTTAAAAAAAATATTTTTAAAAAGTTTTTTGAATTGATACATGTCCCCCAGGGCAGTACCCAGGCCCCCAAACCCTTTTTATTGCCAATACCTTGCATATAAGCCTTCAAAATGGGGACTTTTGATTTTTCATGTTCGGGACCAATAGACTTTAACCGCTTCAATACCCGGCCATAGTCAAATGACGTCCACAGATGGGATCTCCCATCCTGGGTGGGCGTCATATGACTGCCTCGGCTTTCCGCCGCTACTGCGGGCCCCCGGGGGCCCGCAGAGCGGCGATCGGGGTACCGTTGTGTCCCTCAGGACACAGCCGTTCCCCGATGGGGGTATTGAAGCGGCGGCGGCGGGCGGCGGAGCGTTGGTAAAGGCGGAAGCAGAGCGGCATTGGGAAGCGTGTATTAGGCGGGTTCCGGCGGAAGAGGAGTGAAGAGGAGTGATCAGAGCGGTGATCGGGGCTGAGGCTTTTCCCCTGGATACAGCTCAGCCCCGATCACTGTAGCCAATGACATGGCTCTGCAACACATGACCGGCTGTGTCCAATCACAGCCGGTCACTAATGTAAACAAACACACACAGTCACACAGTAACTGCTGTTGCTGGGCTCTTCTCCTCACACACCGATCCAGTGTGAGGAGAAGAGATCAGCTAACAGTGAGTTACTAATTACATGTACTACTGTGCCCAGATCGCCCCTCCTAAATAAAGAGTACCTGTCACCTCAGTACCTGTCACCTCAGTACCTGTCACCTCAGTACCTGTCACCTCAGTACCTGTCACCTCAGTACCTGTCACCTCAAAGTACCTGTCACCTCAAAGTACCTGTCATCTCAGAGTACCTGTCCATCACCTGCCACCAGAGTACCCGCCACCTCATCACCTGCCACCAGAGTACCCGCCACCTCATCACCTGCCACCAGAGTACCCACCACCTCATCACCTGCCACCAGAGTACTTGCCACCTCATCACCTGCCACCTCACCACCAGAGTACCTGCCACCAGAGTACCCGCCACCTCATCACCTGCCACCAGAGTACCTGCAACCTCATCACCTGCCACCAGAGTACCTGCCACCTCATCACCTGCCACCAGAGTACCTGCCACCTCATCACCTGCCACCAGAGTATCTGCCACCTCATCACCTGCCACCAGAGTACCTGCCACCACATCACCTGCCACCAGAGTACCTGCCACCTCATCACCTGCCACCAGAGTACCCGCCACCTCATCACCTGCCACCAGAGTACCCGCCACCTCATCACCTGCCACCAGAGTACCCGCCACCTCATCATCTGCCACCAGAGTACCCGCCACCTCATCACTTGCCACCAGAGTACATACAGCCAGTCAGCCACTATGTCCAGAAAGATGTACACCCCAAAAGAGGCATACCAGATCCTGAGTCTGACCGATGAGAGCAACGGGGAGCACCGCTCAGTTCAGATTCTGGTTCTGATTCGGAATATGAGCCCCCCGAAGGCAGCACATCAGGATCAGATTTAGAGGAGGAAGTAGTCCGTCCAAAAAGACGACGGTCTGAAAACCAGGCAGCTACCAGCAGTGCCAGCGGCGGTAGACCCCAGGAGGAGGGGCCCAGTACAAGCGCTGCTAGACCCCAGGAGGAAAGACCCAGCACAAGTGGACGCCAAAGAAGTAGGGCCCAAACCCATCTTCCAGATTCCTTGGCAAACCCATTGTGGCTGCCTTCTACCACAGGGTCAGCCACGATCCCCCCTTTTACAGCACAGTCTGGTGTGCAGGTCAACACTGCAGGATTTACACAAATGGATTTTTTTAATTTATTTTTCCCGAACGATTGGATTCAAGGCATCGTGGACCAAACTAATCTGTTTGCCCAACAATTTATTGCAGCCAACTCCAGCTCCAGCTATGCCCGCCCTTTTGAGTGGAGACCGCTAACAGTAGTGGAGCTAAAATTGTTTTTAGGCCTAACCCTGAACATGGGGCTTACAAAAAAAAATGAAATTCATAAGTATTGGTCGACCAAACCCATCCACCATATGCCAATTTTTTCAGCAGCCATGTCCAGGTCCCGATACGAAATCATAATGCGCTTCTTGCATTTCAATGACAACTCACAGTGCCCCCCCCGAAATCACCCAAACTTTGACAAATTATATAAAGTTCGCCCCCTAATTAATTTTTTTTCCCAGAAGTTTGCCGAAGTTTATGTCCCTGAAAAAAATATATCTGTGGACGAATCCCTGGTGCATTTCACAGGCCGGCTGGGAATCAAACAATATATACCCAGTAAGAGGGCGAGGTATGGCTTGAAGCTTAACAAGCTTTGTGAAAGTGCCACCGGTTATGTGTACGCATTCCGCGTGTACGAAGGGAAAGATTCCCAGCTCCAGCCCCCTGAGTGTCCCTCGTACATGGGAATAAGTGGGAAAATTGTTTGGGAGTTGGCATTCCCACTCCTCCAAAAGGGGTACCATATTTATATGGATAATTATTATACGAGTTTGCCCCTTCTCCGCCACCTACATCTCAAACAAACTTTGGCCTGTGGTACAGCTAGAAAAAAACGAAAGGGCTTCCCACAGTGTCTTGTCACCACAAACATTCCAAGGGGGGAATCGACAAGCTTGAGGAACGAAGAAGTGTTGGCTGTGAAGTGGAGGGATAGAAAAGACGTGTACATCATGTCCACCATCCACGATGACACCTCGGTGGAACTTCACAGAAGACGCGGTACCGTTCGCAAGCCTACCTGTATCACTGAGTACAATAAATACATGGGGGGGGTGGATTTAAACGATCAGTTGTTGCAGCCCTATCTTTCAACAAGAAAATCCTTATTCTGGTACAAAAAAGTCGGAATTTACTTTTTTCATTTGGCCCTTTTAAATTCTTTCATAATAAACCAAAAATCCACAGAAACACCCACCACCTTAATAAAGTTTATTGAAGACATTGTCACTGCCCTGATTTATCAGCAAGTATCCCCCCCAGAAAGCATTCGCTCCGATTCTGTCAGCAGACTACATGAGCGCCATTTCCCAGACCATATTCCACCAACAGGATCCGGAAGACGACGCCAAAAAAAATGTCGGGTGTGCACCAAAAGAGGAATTAGGAAAGATACCAGCTTCCATTGTACCGACTGTCCCTCCCAACCTGGCCTTTGCATCGGAGAATGCTTCAGGCGATATCACACTCTGGAAAATTATTAGTCCATATTTCTAATACTGCCATTTCCCCGTTTTTAATTTCTGTCCTGAATATTTACCTTCCTCAACCAACCATATTATTGCCTTCCATGTGAACCGACCCTGGCCTGTTTCTCGACTATGCCTCTGCCTACCGTCTGCATTGTTTTTCCGCCATGTTTTTGCCTTTCACGTGAACTGACCCTGGACTGTATCGACTATGCCTCTGCCTACCGTCTATTTCTGCCTTTTACCTGCACTGACCTCGGCCTGTCGACCATGTTTTTGCCTGCCCCTTGGATTGATCTTTCACCCTGTTACACAGGGGTCTCACATATGTGAGGGGCTCCAGAATAGTGTTCGGAGTTCAGAAAACCAGTTTTTGGTTTTCTGTGTTCCCATAACAGGGTCTGGTTGCCCGGAGGCTTCAAAGCTATTTGGGTGGGAGAAGCCTCTACCCCTGTCCCCATTCTTTCCTGACCAATGCCCTAAGCTTGATGGTACTGCCTGCTCCCTGGAAAAATACTCTGGCTGTGCTGACCATACCTCTGCCTGCTGCATGTACTAACTATGGACAGTATTCCTGCCTGCTGCATGGACGATCCTTTGATCCTTTTGCTGCTGCTGACCACATCCCTGCCTGCTATCTGGACTAATGCTTTGGCTGTGCTGACATCTCTACCTGTACTGACTATTCCTGCCTGCTGCCTGTTTTGCTGTCGCTGTCCACGTTCCTGCCTGCTGCCTGGACCAATGCTCTTCTCTGTGGACCACTGCACTACTAAAACTGCAGGTAATCTTTTTTTTTACCCTTTACTCAGCAGAATGTATTTTGGTTTGTAATTGGTTTGTACAGTGCATGCTATGTGTTAGAAATATGAAGGGCCTTCAACAATGTGATAGGTTGGCAGGAATTTGTGTGTAATGTATGCTCCTAGAACAACTGACAGTGCTACTTGGATGTTGGGCCTCTGTATGTGGCCAGACTATGTAAAAGTCTCACACATGTGGTATCGCCATACTCAGGAGGAGTAGCAGAATGTATTTTGGGGTGTCATTTTTGCTATGTACATGCTATGTGTTGGAAATATCTTATGAATGGACAACTTTGTGTAAAAAAAAATGCGTTTTCATTTTTTTCCCACAGTTTCCAAAAACTTTGGGAAAAAAATGAACCATTCAAAAGACTAATTATGCCTCATAGATTATACGTTGGGGTGTTAGCTTTCTAAAATGGGGTCATTTTGTGGGCGTTTCCGTTGTCCTGGTGCTCCAGGGCCTTCAAAATTGTAATAGGTGGTTGAGAAATGAGATGTGTAATTTATGCTCCTAGAATTCCTGGAGCTGCTACTTCAATGTTGGGCCTCTGTATGTGGCCAGCCTGTGTAAAAGTCTCACACATTTGGTATCACCACACTCAGGAGGAGTAGCAGAATGTATTTTGGGGTGTCATTTTTGCTGTGTACATGCTATGTGTTGGAAATATCTTATGAATGGACAACTTTGTGTAAAAAAAATGCGTTTTCATTTTTTTTTCCACAGTTTCCAAAAACTTCAGGAAAAAAATGAACCATTCAAAAGACTAATTATGCCTCATAGATTATACGTTGGGGTGTTAGCTTTCCAAATTGGGGTCATTTTGTGGGCGTTTCCATTGTCCTGGTGCTCTAGGGCCTTCAAAATTGTAATAGGTGGTTGAGAAATGAGATGTGTAATTTATGCTCCTAGAATGCCTGGAGCTGCTACTTCAATGTTGGGCCTCTGTATGTGGCCAGGCTGTGTAAAAGTCTCACACATTTGGTATCGCCACACTCAGGAGGAGTAGCAGAATGTATTTTGGGGTGTCATTTTTGCTATGTACATGCTATGTGTTGTAAATATCTTATGAATTGACAACTTTGTGTAAAAAAAAAATGCGTTTTTCATTTTTTTTCCAGTTTCCAAAAACTTCGGGAAAAAAATGAACCATTCAAAAGACTAATTATGCCTCATAGATTATACGTTGGGGTGTTAGCTTTCCAAAATGGGGTCATTTTGTGGGCGTTTCCGTTGTCCTGGTGCTCCAGGGCCTTCAAAAGTGTGATAGGTTGTCATCATATGAGATGTGCAATTTATGCTCGTAAAATGCCTGACGGTGCTAGTTGGATTTTAGACCTCTGTATGTGGCCAGGCTGTGTAAAAGTCTCACACATAGGGTATCACTATACTCAGGAGGAGTAGCAGAATGTATTTTGGGGTGTCATTGCAAGTATGCATGTGCTGTGTGAGAGAAATAACTTGTTTTTATGACAATTTTGTGCAAAAAAAAAAAAAAAAAAATATTTCCAAGAATTGTGGGAAAAAATTACAGCTTCAAAAAGCTCACCATGCCTCTTGCTAAATACCTTGGAATGTCTGCTTTCCAAAAAGGGGTAATTTGGGGGGTATTTGTACTTTCCTGGCTTGTTAGGGCCTCAAGATATGAGATAGGCCTTCAGTACATCAGGTGTGATCAGATGTGATCATTTTTCAATGATTTGCACCATAGCTTGTAGACTCTATAACTTTCACAGAGACCAAATAATATACACTATTTTGGGTTATTTTTACTAAAGATATGTAGCAGTATACATTTTGGCCCAAATTTATGAAGAAAAATTACTTATTTGCAAAATTTTACAATAAAAATTAAAAAAAAGTGTGTTTTTGTCAAAAAATTCTCTCTTTTTTCGCTTATATTGCAAAAAATAAAAAAAAACAGCAGTGATTAAATACCACCAAAAGAAAGCTATGTTTGTGAGAAAAAAATGATAAAAATTTGGTTTGGGTACAGTGTAGCATGACTGAGTAATTGTCATTCAAAGTGTGAGAGCGCTGAAAGCTAAAATTTGGTCTGGGAAGGAAGGGTATATAAAAGCCCTGTATTGAAGTGGTTAATAATGTTTGCAGCTCGGGTCCTAACTTTTTCTCTGTTTGGGAGTTCTGAACCAAACTGGGGGTATGCTTGGCCCGTCACTATGTAGGAAAAGTATTATCCTGCTAAGTGCTCACCTCCATGCTTGCAACAGTAGCAGAGTCTCCATCTGATTCACTGTGAGGTCTGGACTTTGCTGGGCTCCATGTGGATGGGGTGGAGAATGCAGATCCACAGAGGCCCAGTATGGAGGATGTTGCCCACTTCTCCTTCATAGTACCTGGTGCTAGATTTCGCTTAAGGAAAGGCTCCAGCAAGAGATGTGTAGCCGCAGCCACCGCCATTCTTTTGTGGTTTCCTGGGCAGCATCAGGAAGAACCCGTCCAGCTTCTGAGGCTGTTGGTTCTCCCACTGTCTCCAAGGCATGCTGGAGGTGCACAGAGGTGCAGAGAGTAGAGAAAGCCACTGTGCACTGTGCATGTGGTGGATCTGATGTAGGCTGTGATCTCTGGCGGTGTAGCAGAGAGCTCTCTATGAGGCCATCTTCAAGTGGGGTTGCTACACTCCCCTGGCTGTGTTTAATTCATTATTGCAGGGATGGCCTTCTGAGGAAAACAAATAAAATAATATAATAAAGCTTATAAAACAAGAAAATCTGTAAATAACTGTTAACAAAAAGAAAATACATACAAACAAAAAGGTAAATGTGGGTAGAAATGTGCAGCTCCCCACTTTTCATTCCCTATGATTCCATAGTATCTGAATCTGGTTCTCTCTGCACTCCGTAAGCCACATTGTTAAACCCATTAGAGATATTTGTCTCTCTACTTTCACCTACACGATAGTATTCTTGCAGCTATCACATCAGCAAAGTGAATGTCTGAGTGGGTGATCTCATCCTGCCAAGGAACACTGTTTTTTTTTTTTTACTAAAACTGTAGAGTGCAAAATCTGGTGCAGCTCTGCAGAGAAACCAGTCAGCTTCAAGGTTTTATTGTCAAAGCATTATTAAGCAAGCTGAAGTTAGAAGCTGATTGGCTATCATGCACGGTTGCACCAGATTATGAGTGCACCTGTTTTAGTAAATCTCCCCCAGTGTTTGGTTTTGCGTAGGGACAAGATGGTGTTGAGGCCTAGGACTTCCTTCTTTCCAGTTTGCATTGCTGTGCCTGCCTGTGTTTGCTTGATCTGGGTAAGGTAGGCCTTATGAAAAGCCAAGAACTTTATAATAATAATGCAAGGAGTTGCAATGAATATTTCTTGAGTGATCAAAAATGTTAGTGATAAACTTTATAGCAGTTTTTACTAGGTTTGGTTAAGAGGGTTTATTAGTTCCTCCTGCCACTGCACTACAGGCACTGCTGACATTTTCTTTGCTTAACCAGCGTGTTATGGTAGTTATGCCCAACAGCTCATCAGATGCAACAGATAAATGATCAGATTCTTTTTAAACCTGCCACAAAAAAACAAACAAAAAAAAACTGTACTCTATGACAGTGGATTTCAGCCTCTACGGTGCCTCAGTCTAGGGCAGTAGGTTTTCCCAATAGAACTATGCCTACAGTTCCCTGACATTAATGAAATAAATAAATGTGAATATGATGCCTGACCCATTTTCTCCTCCTATTCACCTCCAGCAACCCAAGCTTCCTTCTCATATTCCTCCACTGCCTCTTTCTGTTTGATTGCATTCCATATACTGCTGGAGGGCAGGGATGGTGTTATGGGGAAATCATGGGAGTCGGGTACCTGCCACTGTAGTGTAGCTCAGGCCACAAGCGTCCATGAAGGAGTTATTCCACAAGCTAGAATGGGAGCAGCAGTGAAGCCAGCGGCTTGACCTAGCTGGTATTAAGCCACTAGGCAAAGTTGTGATTAGGAGACATGCATTTGTTCCATTTGGTCCACTCCAACAGCAGATATGTTCCGTGGCCTGTAATTCTGCCAATTCCTTATAGCAAGTTTGCTGGGTTATTGTTGGATTAGGAGACTAGAAGAAGGCAAATGGTGCATAAGCAGCAGGTTCAAGTAGCTGTTCTGCACCTGGGAAGAATAGGAAGAAAAAGCCTTTGTGAACCACTTAACTCCGAAAAGGGTCTGATATTGTTGTATTTTGGGGGGGGGGGGGGGGGGGGCTACATCTTTTTCTTTTGCCTAGGGTACCACTTAAAATATATACCAAACTAAAAGACCCAGTATGAATTTTTGGGGTAGGCCATGATTTTTTGGAGGAGGGTTGTCAATCTGGCTGTAAAACATACTATAGCAAAAGTGAAAAGTTTAGAAAGAAGAAAAACATTTGCTGGTAATTTGGTGTCCCATGCCACCCATTTTTTGTATAAAGAGACCCTCCTAAATGGCATACCAGAACCTTAAGGGCCTGGAACACATGTTGGGGAGGTCATTGTGTCATTTTCTACAAAGAAAACCAGTCTGGCAGGGAAATTTCATTTATGGTCAATATATATATATTTTTTTTAAAGGTATGTTTTTCATTTACTGCCATGCCTACTATTAGGTTAAGCCTTTAAATATGGGACACAGTTAAGAAAATGATGAGGTTTTCCTATCCTACCAGATATACCCCCATATGGGGTAACAATAGATTTCCCAAAGTGCTGACTCTTCAGGGTTTTCAGATATGGGAAAGATCCAGAGTAACTACTCTAATTCAGCTGTATGAGAATGGTCTTATCAAATCCTTTAAAGAGTTGAGGAGAGAGTTTTCTCTCCAGTCGACTTGTTTTTTTCAATTTCTTCAACTGTGCCATGACTTGAGGGTTCAATTTTCTTCAGCTGAATTATTTTTTTCTTCTACTCCTGTTTTGGATAAAATAGTACAAGTTAGGTCAACTAAGGGTCTTATTTCTGTAATATATAGGGCACTGTTAGATACATTTTTATTAAACTCTCCCATTCAATTTAGGGAAGGGTGGGAACAGGATCTTGGCCCTATTCCTGAAGATGCTTGGGATAATATTCTTTGATCCTCGCCCCGCATTTCTCTTTCCCCATCACATAGATTAACTCAGATTTTCATCCTTCAAAAGGTTTGCAGAACCCCTGAATTTTTATATAATAATAGTTTGCGACCAGATTCAACCTGCAAGGTGTAGCAACAAAGGCACATTGATACATCTCCTGTGGCGATGCCCTAAACTTCGGAGATAATTGGCAGAGGTGGTTGGTACTCTTAATGGGCTATTGGATGTCAATATCTTGGTTGAACCACTCACGTGCTTATTGGGCTATCATGATTCCCATATTTAAAGTCCTCCTATTGTAAATACCATTAGACGTGCACCTTTTGTGGCCTGTAGACAGATTGCCCTTAAGTGGACCTCTCCTTATCCTCACACTCTATCTGATTGGATCTTTGACTTAAAAAGGATTCTTTTCTTGGAAAGACACACCTATTTTCTAAGGAACTCTGAGTAAATTTGAGAATATCTGGTCACAATGACTTGAGGCTATATCCCCGGTTGTGGTATAGACCAATCTGCACAAATAAGAACTGCTCTATATAGATATGGATATATCAGATTAATGGGTATATCCTATTGAGATGATTCGTTCATTTTATTTAGCAAGCATCAATTGTTCTTTATTGAATTTTTCTCTTTTCATTGGCTTTATGCTTCAAAGGTGGGTGTCTGCTATGGGGGTGGGGGTTGTTTTGTTTAGTTTTCTTGTATTTGTGGTGATTTATGGTATGTATTTTGTACAATGTCTTTGTATTGATTGTAAATTGCAAAAATAAATAGAATCTGATTAAAAAAAAAAAAAAAAAAGAAAAAGATCTGTTTATTGTGTTTTAAGGGACAGACATACAGAAAGAAAGCAAAAACAAAACAAAATACACCTATTCCAGTGTACATAAAAAAAATATACTAAATAAACAATATTTTGACAATCGTAACACATGTCTCATGTAGTTATTAATCATGTAATGTAACAGAGTTTCAAACAACATCCAAACCCATTCTAATAGAACATATGTTAAAGCAAGGTATTGAATCAGCATAAATGCAATGTTATATCCAATCATGGTAGTATAGGGGATAGCATTAGTGGACTGGCTAGCCATCTACCCCATACTTTATGAAATGTTTTACTCCTCTTTCGAATATCAAAAGTGAGCTTATATAGAGGTAAAGAATAATTGAGCAATTTCAACCAAACAGTTTGTGTTGAGGTCACTGATCCCTTCCATGTCAGTAGAAGTAGGCACTTCCTTGCATAAAAGTAGAGGATACAAAGCAGCCTCTTGGCCTGGGAAGAGATAGTGAGGTCACCAAAGATGCCCAAAAGACAGTTTTTGGGATTGACAATATTTTGGAGACCCAACGCTGAAGATATAAATGAGCCTATGTTCACCCAGAAGTCTCGAACTATGGGACAGGTCCAAGAATTCAGCAGTTTGGCCGCATCCCCTTAAACAGTCGGCTGAGGGGGACAGTCCCATTTTATACATTCTAACAGGAGTAAGGATAAAGTGGTGGAAGACCTTAAGTTGAATAATCCGGTCTCTGGAGGAGATAAGAGAGGTCTTAAACATGTTGCTAAATCCAGACCAGTCCTCCTCCATAAATGGTATATTCAGGGAAGCTCATTTTACCTGTGCAGTCCGGAATCTAGGGTTAGTGTGCGCCATGAGTGCAGAGTAATAAGTGGAGATAAGCTTTGTAGGGTCTGGGGTTCTTTTTTTTTTTTTAAATATACGCTTTTATTAATTTTCAAAAAAACAGACAACAAACAAAAATGAATATTTGCAGCAATTAAAGAAACTATATACATAGAAAACAAAACACACAAAAAAAAAAAAAAAAAAAAAAAAAAAAACAAACAAACCCCACATACATACATACATACATACATACATACATTGGTCATACCTGGTTCCTATGCCAGTTTGATTTTAAAGAAAGGTGTCATCCCGTGTTACATATGTACACCTAGAGGCCAATAACTAATGGAGAGATTGCAAAGAGTCATATTCCTCTAGGAGGCTATTGAGGCTGTAGAGGGGTCCGTGAGTCATTTGGACCAAACCTTTTCATATTTGAGGAGACAACCCCTATTTATATATGTTTCTTTGTATAATGGTAAGCTATTATTAATGAGTTGTTTCCACAAAGTCTGCGATGGGGGGGGTGGTTTTCTTCCAGCTGAGAGCTATGGCTTTACGAGCATAGAACAAAAGCAGCCCCACCAAAGTGCGCCCTGCTGTCGTAGGAATAAATTGCTCTATCAGACCTAAAATACATATTGGCATTGATCGTTGCAGTGGGATATATGTTATTTTGAATATAAAAGCTAGTATTTCTTCCCAAGACCTTACAATAGCTGGGCAAGTCCAGAATATATGGGTAAAGTCTCCAGGAATCTCCCCACATCGCCAACAGCCAGGAGCAGAGTCTGAATTAATTTTATTTAATATATGGGGGGTGTAATATGCCCTGTGGACTATCTTAAACTGAATAAGTCTGTCTCTCAAGGAGACGAGAGAGTTGAAGGGAGAGTCCCATATATTATCCCAATCATCCTCATTAAGTTCAGGGATATCCTTAGACCATTTTGATCTTAATTTCTCTAAATCAGGGAGAGAGGCAGTTGTTAAGTGAAGATAAAATTTAGATGCGGCATTCTTTGTGCAATCCAATCTGGGGTTCTTAACAATTTTTCCAGGGCTGGCATCCTGATAGGGTTATTTAAGGAGCCAAATTGCGCACATATAGCATGCCTAAGCTGATAATAGTAAAATAAGTACACTGTAAAAAATATTGTGCTGGGTCTACTCAAAAAAATTGAGGCAATTTTCGCATCAGCTTTTTAAGTACTGTCAACTAAACTTATTTTTGTCTGACTCATTAGACTTTTCATGTTTTCAACTTTGTTGTTTTAAGTAAAGCCAACTCAGTTTTTTTTCAGTTTATAGACCATAGTGTTTTAAGTTAGGAATATATTTCTTAACTTGTGTGGAACTATAGTTTAAAGTAAAACCAACTGAATTTTTTCAGTTTATAGACCATAGGTTTAAGTAAAGCCAACAAAATGTTTCCAGTTTCTAGAAAAGTTTAATTTAGGAACATGTACATTAACTTATTTATTTCAAGTACTTGTATAGCACCGTCAATTTACACACCGCTTTATATATACATCAGTAAATATAAGGGGTTATACCGCGTTAGAGCGTGCAATAAACATATACGGCAGCAACAAAAACTATCAGATATCTTCACAGTGCAAAAAATGTATATAAATAAGTTGCGCTCATATACAGCATGATTGATCACAAAAAATGATTAAAAAAGAAATAAAGTGAAATAAAGTGCAACACAAATATAAGTCTATAAGTAAAGACTCTGCATAAAAAGAAATGAAAAAAAAAAATGTGTGTTTGTCTGTGCACTTTGTGATGTGGGGCAGGAGTTTTCATACTATAGCGAGTGCCCCCCATTTTTAGACGTGATTTCCCATTTTCAAGTTGGATATTGAGGAGGACTTCCAGCCACTGTTGGAGAGCTCCAGTGACAAGGAGGACCTATAGACCCTGCAGATATATATGTACAGTATATGACCTTGCTATTTAGGGGGTCAACCAGTTTCGGTAAGAGTTCCTACGTATCGAGTGGGTTTTTTCTATTCAAGATACCCCCATCTCCTTGGTGACGGTGGAAGTGACCTGGAGTTCATCACCTCATTGGAATCACCCCTCGCACACTGTGGAATCCTTTATGTGTGGACCCAATATGTTTTTTTTTTTTCATTTCTTATTATGCAGAGTCTTTACTTATAGACTTATATTTGTGTTGCACTTGCACTTTATTTCATCATTGTTTGTGATCACTCATGCTGTATATTAGCACAAATTATTTATATACATAAGTCCCTGCCCTCAAGGAGCTTACAATCTGTGATCTCTAACTCACATTCATACATATACTAGGGCCAATTTACACAGGAGCCAATTACCCTACCAGCATGTCTTTGGAGTGGGGGAGGAAACCTATGCAGGCACAGGGTAGAACACGCAAACTGCAGGAAGGTAGTGTTGTGGTTGGGATTTGAGCCAGTGACCCTTTTGCTGCTAGGAGAAAGTGCTAACCACTACATCACTGTGCTGCCCTATTATTTAGTTACTTAGTTAGTTTTAAGTGATTTTAACTTGCAACTTACTCTTTTTTTAAGTTGGTAAAACTTATTTACAAATGTATTTGATATATGTTTGAAGGTTTTTATATAAAAATAATATAATAATATGTTTATTTATAAAGTGTTACAAATAATATTAATAAAGCAGCATCAAATGTAAATATAAACATTTAAAAAAAGAAAAAGAAAAAAATGCCTCTCTCTCAGCTAACAAATCAAACTGAAACTTTCCCGGAAGGATTTGCCCACTTAACCGCTTACTGACCAGCCACCGCAGTTTTACTGCGGCAGAATGGTACGGCTGGGTGAGGCGACATTACCTTACGTCGCTTCTCCTTTTGTCCACTAGCGTGTGCCCAACCCCGATGTGAGTGCCCAGCGGGCGTGATGACCGCCGGGCTCCCGCGATCGCTCATTTACACACACCGATCCACCGATTCTTTCAGGAGAGAGGAGACAGATCGTGTGTTCATACTATGTATGAACACCGATCTCTCTCTCCTCCTAGACAGTCCCATCCCCCCACAGTTAGAAACACACATAGGGAACACGATTAGCCCCTTGATCTCCCCCTAGTGTTAACCTCTTCCCTGCCAGTGACATTTACACAGTAATCAGTGCATTTTTATAGCACTGATTGCTGTAAAATTGTCAATGGTTTAAAAAAATGTGTCAAAAGTGTCCGATGTGTCCGCCATAATGTCGCAGTCCTGATAAAAATCGCAGATCGCCTCCATTACTAGTAAAAAAATTAATAAAAAATGCCATAAATCTATCCTCTATTTTGTAGACGCTATAACTTTTGCGGAAACCAATTAATATACGCTTATTGCGATTTTCTTTACCAAAAATATGTAGAAGAATACATATTAGCCTAAACTGAGGAAAAAAATTGTTTTTTTAAACAAAAATTCTGTTTGTGGGAAAAAAAGGACGTCAATTTTGTTTGGGTACAGCTACGCACGACCGCACAATTATCAGTTAAAGTGACGCAGTGCCGAATCGCAAAAAATGGCCTGGTTATTGAGCAGCCAAATCTTCCGGGGCCGAAGTGGTTAATGACCAGGCCATTTTTTGCGATTCGGCACTGCGTCACTTTACCTGACAACTGCGTGTTCGTCATTGTACCCAAACAAAATTGATGTCCTCTTTTCCCCACAAATAGAGCTTTCTTTTGGTGTTATTTGATCACCTCTGTGGTTTTTATTTTTTGCTCTATAAACAAAAACAGACAGACAACAAAAAAAAATACATATATATAAAAACGAATTTATTCACCAGTTTAGGCCGATACATATATTCTTCTATATATTTTTGGTAAAAAAACGCAATAGGCGTATATTGATTGGTTTGCGCAAAACTATGGGATAGATTTAGGGACTAACTATGGGATAGATTTAGGGACTAACTATGGGATAGATTTATGGGACTCTTATTTTTTTTTTTTTGTATTGTTTTTACTGGTAATGGCAGCAACCTGCGATTTTTAGTGGAACTGCAACATTGCGGCGGACATTAATATATAAAAATGCACTGATCAATGTATAAATGAAACTTTCAGGGAAGGGGTTAAGTGTGTTCCCTGGGTGTGTTCTAACTGTAGGGGGGTGGGCTACCAGGAACATGACAGAGATCACTATTCCCGATCACTGGGAACAGAAGATCTCTGACGTAATCTGGTAGAACTGGGAATCGCCTTGTTTACATAGGCAGATCCCTGTTCTACCTCTGTATACCGCAATTCCGGGTCGACAGCCGACATCAAGTTCATCAGACCCGCGGGCACGTTCCCAAAGCATGCGGTGTGCACTCCCGCTATTTCCAGTGCAGAGACAGATGTACACCTACGGTGGTTTGCCGGTGAGAGCCGTTCTGCCGCAGTATAATGACAGTGGCTGGTCGGCAAGCGGTTAAGGTGTGAACTTTTGAAGATAGATTCCTCATGTCTAGCTCTAAAAATATCTTCTGAAAAACTTCAAAGGTATATTTTAGGTTTTCGGGGTAGCTCAGGCTAAAAGCATAAAAGCATAAATGAATAAATTTCAACACCTGTGCACTTGTTTTCCTTAAAAGCATAAATGAGTCCCATAATAATTCTTTCTGATACAAAATGAGAGTGCTATATGAAAAAAATACACTATACCAATATGCTTGTTTTTCTTATCAATGCAGCATAAATATGGTATATTTGTTTTTGAAATATAATAGCATAGTGAAAAGTGGGCGGGGCTTTAGGTTACATAATCTAACGTTGAATGTCCAATATCTCAAAAACCGAACAAACAGAAAGTTTGTTTTTTGTGATACAAATCAGCACAAAGGCAGCACAAACAAATTGTATAATATTTTTAAAATGTAATAACGTGGTTCAAAGTGGGAAAGGTTTCATCAACTATAGTGCACAATATCTCTGAAACCAAACCAGCACATACTACTGTATCTTTGTTTTAATAACATTGGGTGCAAAGTGGGCTGGCGGTCCCTCACCCTACATCTTGGTTGCGTTTTGCCGCATTTAGTAAGTGCAAACTTTGCGTGCGCACAAGTGAGTTGTCTCAATAGATGTATACAACTTACGTATGTCCATTTATTTTAAATATATTAATCTGCAAATAAAATAAACATTTTGGATTGTATGTTAAGCAACATTTAAAGCGGTTGTATACCCGCAGAAAAAAAATGTAAAAAAACCCCTGTAATGCCCCGTACACACGGTCGGATTTTCCGATGGACAATGTCCGATCGGAGCGTGTTGTCGGAAATTCCGACCGTGTGACATTTTCCATTGGATTTTCCGACACACAAAGTTGGACAGCAGGAGATAAAATTTTCCGACAACAAAATCCGATCGCGTCAATTCCGACCGTGTGTGACCTGTTCCGACGCACAAAGTGCCACGCATGCTCAGAAGAAATTCCGACACGGGACAGCTCGTTCTGGTAAACTTAACATTCGCAATGGATACAGCACTTTCGTCACGCTGCAATGTTCAAAATGGTTTAATACAGCGCACTCTCTTCTTCTTTATAATGTGACAAGAATTAAGTAGTTTTGATGCTCATATTCACACACACTTCTCACAAACTTCTTTCGTTACTATTTATCGTGATTCCCTCAATATATTTTGATTTCCTACATCTGACAATATATTTTTTTATTTTTTTTTTTACTTTAATGTAGATTCTTTTTTTGTGTTTCTCTTTTTTATTTTATTTTTTTGGTGATTTTGATTTGTACTCCCGAAAATGTTTGTGTTTTTTGTGACAAGTTCCCACAACACCATTGATATGTTGTTCTATTTAATCTGTAGGAGATTGTTTGTTTGGTGTTGTTGTCCCTTGTTATTTTCACATTTTATGTTTTTAGAAATGTACCTGAATCGTCACCAACAAACTGTCCTTTTTGGATGAAAACACACACAGGAGAGTAGAATTTACCAAAAAATTTTTTATTAAGGGGTCACAACTATAAAAAAACAAAGAGGGAGGCAACGCTGGAGAAACTGCAGAAGTGGGGGAAGCCTGGGACCCCCAGGGCAGACATCAATTATTTAAAAGCAAAATTGGTGGCCTGAGGAGTCCATATCTTAGGGAGGGCAGTCTGGTCCAGAAGTCCCAGAGATCCGGAAAGCAGCAGATGACATCTGTGTCCCCAGGCTGTGGTCATACGAGAGACTGCATCTTCTGTCAGACCAGACTGAACCAAGGGCAATCACTCTCAGGTCTTCCTTCCATGCTTCCTTCCAGGCTTTGGCTGTGGTGGTGGAGTTGTGGCAGCAGGAGGAGGAGGAGGATCGTCCATCTCCATGACATCCGTCTTGGGTGTCAGTTCCCCACTCTCCCCCTTACGAAGGACTTTATAAATCAGGTCCTCAGAGATCCTGCGTTGGCCCTCCTGCATGCCCTGCAATTTTGTGGCAGCCATGCAGGCAAAGGCCTCTGCAGGACTGGGGAAGGCTCGGAGGGACGCCGAAGCCTCCTGGATCAGCCTGTATGCTGAATCCTGCACAGGACTGGGAGTCATCTTCCTGGCTCGTTTATGTGGCAGGCGGAGGGGAGGAACCTGAGACTCAGTCAGGCTGTGACTTGTCCCAGGCTTCTCTTGGCTGACACTTAGCCCCGCCTCCTCCTGGCTGCCACTAATCCCTGCCTCCTCCTGACTGCCACATTCCACAATCTCCTCCTGGCTGAGGTCTTCCTGTGTATGAAAAAGGGACATAGTTTTAGTATTTTTTTCATCAATCACACACAATTTTCACCTCCTGACTGCTGCAAATTGAATGTTAACAAATATAACAGACTATCCTTCTGAGCCCAGCAGTTTTCATTCTTGTCCCAATTTTGGGTGCCCACTACTGTCTATTGATATGTAAAACACTTTTTTTAATCAGCAATTAGTGATCAATAATAACATCTAGTAAACATCATTTCTTTATTGCCCAGAAATCTGTAGAAGAATGCTATACCTGACTCCAGCTGGGCTCCTCCACTTCTTCCTGGCTGGAAGGCCCAGGTTGGACATCGGAAGCCTCAGCTGGGATGGAAGGAAGCCTGGAAGGAAGAGTAGAGAGGGATTCCCTGACTTCACTCTGGTCTGACAGAAATCGCAGTCTCTCATAGTACCACAGCCTGGGGACATAAACGTCATCTGCTGCAGCTCCGGACCTCTGGGAATCTGTGACCTTCTTGCGCTCCCTAAGATATGTGCTCCTCAGGCCACCAATTTTAGCTTTCAAATAAGGGATGGTTGCTGTGGGGACCACCGGCTTCACCAACTCCAGCAGTTTCTCCAGCGCTGCCTGCCTCTTCTGTTTGTGGTTGTAATGGGGATGTCTCACTTGCCACAGACAGGGCAGCTCCCTGTACTTGTCAATAAACAGGGGCAGGAAGTTGTGGTCGTTAAACCCATCCATTTTTTTTTTGGGTCTTACCCCAACCCCAATATCCGAAAGGCCAAGATCATGGCGAAAGTGGTCAGGAGTCTGCACCGGAAATTCGGCGTACGACGATCGAAAGATCAGCTCAGGAAGCGGTGGTCGGACCTGAAATTACGAGAACATGAGCAGTACAGAAAGATCCGGAGAGTGCTGCAAAAAAGTAAGTAGTTGTGCTGTGTTCCTATTTTTTTGGTATTTATTACGTTCGTGCTGCTCCATGTGCTTTTAGGAACTGCTGTACAGTTTAAAATGGCAACTTTCATGTTCATGGGCACATTATTCGTTCGGATCACACATTTTTCATTCGGACGATAAAATACCATTGTTTAGGCCATATGCATTTGGCCACCATTTTGACGCCCTATACTTGTCTTCAAAGAATTGGGTTGTGTAGATGGCTTTGTTACTAGAATGAAATGCAAACTAGATTGTGTGTAAGGAGAGGACACTGAGCAGCTGTTTTCACATCTGGACACTGGAGCACTAGTGTGGGACACAAGAACACCATTTTTATTAGGGGAGCCACACAGGTGCTCCAGTGTATACTATAGGGGGGTCTCCATCTGTGAAGCTTGAACCAAACAGGTAAAGTATTGCAGCTTGACAAAGGACACTAAAAAAGCTACATCTTGGAACTCGGCTAAAATAGATAATTGTACCCCACTTCCAAGCAATGTTTCATCTTTAAAGTTCTGCCATCAAATATCTGTGTGCTAAGTATACCATTTTTGTTTTACATAGGGGATAAAAGACTCGGAGGACACCCCTCATCCGAGGAGACCAGAGCCCCCCCCCTCTGGAAGAAGGGGAAATCCCCCCAACACAAGATGAGCAGGAGGATGAAGACGTGGTGAAAATAGTCACCACAACAGGGGAGTGTCTGCAACCACAGGCTCAGATAAGAGATGGATGGCGGCATTTTTTGGCAAACCTAATTTATTTTGGGGTTCCTCTCTTTTTAGGTGATCGCGAGGGTGTGGATGAAGATCCTTTCACATCCGAAAGTGCCCAGATCCTGATCGGGGAGATCATGGGGTGTAATTTACAATTGGAAATCATCAAGCAAAACATCAATGATGTTATTCCAAAATATAAAAACATCATTGATGTTTTGGGGCGAGTTTAAAGCCCCTCCAAATCACTTTCTTCTTTTGTGTGCTACAATGTGCGAAATGTTTTTGTGATTTTTCCCTAAGCCAAATTTGGAGGATGCACACAGTGTGTCAACATGTGCTATCTGCCATCACGGGAGATCAATGGACGCGTTTTGGGGGTGCAACCCCTTCCTCAATAATAAAGTAGCGGTGAGGAAGGGCTTTCTCCCCCAAAACACGTCCCTTGATCCCCCGTGATGGCAGATAGCACTTGTTGACATTGTGAAATTTGTGTGCATCTTTCAAATTTGGCTTTTCCAGGGGTGATTTCTCCCCATCTGAACGCAATATCAAACACAGTTCCTAAATACTCATGTCTGATATTGCCTTCCAGTTCTACCAAATGTGAACTTTGTAAGATCAAGATTTGTGTCTTTTCTTGTTGGTTTTACACATGCCTGTTTTCTATAAAATGCACATTTTGATTTTGGATAATGACACCACAAAAATTGTTATACAACAAACATGTCGGTTTGTCAGAAAAACCTTGGGTAAATGCACATGTGATTGTGCTGGTATTAAAAAGATTATTCATCAAGAATGTGTGGATTATTGTCTCAACGCTACAACACTTTTGGTGTGATGTAATTGTTGTTTTATGAGAAAATGGGGGTAATTTCCTAAGGGCAAATACTTTTTGCACTACAAGTGCAGTTTCAGTGTAGTAGTGCAAAGTGTCTTTGCATTTAGTAAATAACAGCCAACAGTGCTTTGTAAGGTTACACAAGCACGACATTTTCTGGACTCCACACATTTCTGTCAGGGTCAGCTCAAACAAACACAAGCAGTAAATGTCCACAAAGAAGAGCCTGGGGGGAGATGCCTGTCGAGAACTTGAGGTCCTGCAGGCTTCTCCCTGTGGCCAAATACCGCAGGGTAGCGACCAACCTCTGCTCCGGAGTGATGGCTTGCCTCATGCTGGTATCCTGCCTGCTGATATAGGGGGTCAGCGAAGCCAACAAACGGTGAAACACGGGGTCCGTCATCCTGAGAAAGTTCCTGAAATCATCAGGATTATTCTCACTGATCTCACGGAGCAAAGGCATATGACAGAACTGGTCACGTTGAAGCAACCAATTCTTGGTCCATGAACTCCTCCCCACCCTGTTCATGGACTGGACTTGTGTCAAGGTCAGGACCCCAACACCAAGCCCCCGCACAGCACGAACTGTACGAGGAGTACGCATACGAAACATGGCTAGAAAACGGTCGGCTGCTCAGAACGAAGTAACAGAACGCACTGAAGAACAGCAAGGCCTGTGAAGAGCGACCTGAAAAACAGCAACGAGCAGGCAAGATCACACAGAAAACTCTGATACGAACTGACTGCACGCACTGAAGAGCAGATACAAACCCACAAGCACAAACTGAACAGCAGAAAACGATCTGAAAGCCACGAGTCTGAAAAAGCGCAAATCGTCTCTCACCAAACCTCTCACCACGAGATTAGCAAAAGGAGCCCAAAGGGTGCCGCGCTTGGTTCTGAACCGGCCTTTTCTAGTCTCGTCGTACGTGGTGTACGTGACCGCGTGGTTGTCGATCGGAAATTCCGACAACTTTGTGCGACCGTGTGTAGGCAAAACAAGTTTGAGCCAACATCCGTCGGAAAAAATCCTAGGATTTTGTTGTCGGAATGTCCGATCAATGTCCGACCGTGTGTACGGGGCATAAGACAAAAGCATAATGAGCTAGTATACACCGCATACTAGCTAACTATGAAATACTTGGACCGGGAGCAATCTGTGCTAACCCCAAAACCCCACCGTGATGTGTGATTTAAGTGAACAAATTTATGAATACAAATACAAATGATCTCAAAATATCAAAGACTGGTGATGAACAAAACACTGACAAAAAGGGCTGCTCCCAAAAAAAACTTGAATATCTAGTTCTGGCAATAAATAAAAATAAATTAAGGTGCGCTACAAATGTCAAAAAAATTGTTTAAAAGGACACCTTCAACCTAAAAACCATAATGTAACATAGTGTGATCCTGATGGGTGAATGTTAAATGAAACAAAATAGCGTCCTGAAAAATCAATAAAACAAAACAAAGTAACGTCCTGAAAAAACAATCAAGCACTGTGTACCTGGCTAAGTAGTCCTTCTTTCATCTAATGAAATTCCATCTCCTTTGGTGTTGGCACAAACCGAACAACAGAAAGAGAAGGGGGGGGGCGCTTACCAGATGTGATGGACCCCTATCACGGGGGTCTTACGAGCTCACAGATACTGGATCCAGCAGGCGGGAACAGCTGATTCAGCAGGCAGGAACAGCTGATTTTACTTGCGGGCTTAAATCCACCTTCAGTCCTTCCCGAGCACTGGGATCACCGTATGATGAACTGTGCCTCTGAGATCGCTCATTATATGTAGGGAGAGATCAAATAGACAGAGGATCCTCCATGGTGTAGTAAATAAAAACTCTTTATTAAAAAGTGATTGATGGCTGACATCAAGAGTAAAACAGAAAGTTCAAACGAAACAAACAGTTCAGCCGCGGTGAAGCTAGGCAGCTGATGTGTGGTGACGACGCAGCGTTTCCCCGTAAGAGGCTTCAACTGGGAGAGGAGGCTGTCGAGGCCTCTTACGGGGAAACGCTGCGTTGGACGGAGCCACGGACCTGACATCACCACACATCAGCTGGCTAGCTTCACCGCGGCTGAACTGTTTGTTTCGTTTGAACTTTGTTTTACTCTTGATGTCAGCCATCCATCACTTTTTAATAAAGAGTTTTTATGTACTACACCATGGAGGATCCTCTGTCTATTTGATCTCTCCCTCGTACAGGTTTACGAGATATACATTTTACCTACAGGTAAAAATTTAAAAAATGGGTATACAACCGCTTTAAAGCATGTGAACGATAATTTATTCAATGTACACTTTTCAACGGCATTGCATGGCTTTGTAGTGACTTGGAAACATTCTTATAACTGGTGGCGCTCTTTTGTCCTGATGGGCCTCAAACATATGGGAACAGCCTTGTGCAGGCTTTCAAAGTTCCAAAAGACGTCAAACTCTTTAAAAATACAGCATCAAAACTTGTGCAGTTGCATGTTTGGCAAATATTGCATCCCGTAATTTCAGTCAAATGAAAAGATAATTTTTTTAGGTAAATGTAATTCAATTAGAATATGGAAATGCATATACCTTAAACGTTTTCTTTAGGTTTTCTCTAGATTACTCAATATTTTACATTATTTTTGTAAATGTAAAAGGTGTGTTTTAAGAACTAATGAAAATTAAGTAAGGTACTTAAAAGTAAATTAATTAACATTTATTTTTATGTTGAAAATTATACAATTTTTATGTTAAAATTACAAGCCAACAGAATAATTTTTATCAGTGTAGGTAGGTGGCAAGTCAAAGTCCATACTCATTTGATAAAAGGATTTAAAAAACTCTGTGGAGTGTATACAGTATGTGGCATAAATATTTAACTCCTTAGAGGACCATCTTAGGGGGTCGGGCAGGGAATATAACTCCTTAAAGGTAGGGTTTAGGGATGAGCTTCGTGTTCGAGTCGAACCCATGTTCGACTCGAACATCGTCTGTTCGCCTGTTCGCCGAATTGCGAACTATATGGGCCGTTCGTGCCAAATTCGTGTGGCGCGTCACGGCCCATAATTCACTGTGGCATCGCAGTGCATTGCTGGCTGATGATTGGCCAAGCATGCACTATGACCCGCATGCTTGGCCAATCACAGCGCTGTCTGAACAGAGAGCCGTAATTGGCCAAAGCCAAGGAGGCTTTGGCCAATTATGGCTCAGGGGATTTAGTACATGCCCCACACTATATAAGGCCGCCTGCACGGCGGCCCTGTGTTGTGTGTGTTCCGGCGTTCATTGAGAGAGAGAGAGAGACAGACAGTGTCATTTGATTTGAGTTAGATAGATTAGGCAGAACAGTCAGTCAGTTAGCTGCACTTACAGTGTATTGTGTATATATATATGCATCCCAGGTGTTGCATATATATATATATATATATATACACTGTATTCAGTTTAGCTAGATGCGTTCCTGTTATCTTCTCACTGACAGGCAGGCTTGTCTTGTTACAGTATTTACAGCTACCTGAAGAAAATTGCTGGTGTTCTTTTGATCCTATTAGTACCACAGTCAGGCAGCTAGACTATTTACAGTTAGTGCAGTGCGTCCTGCTCACAGTAATGGTAAAAAAGTGATTCCGCGCTACAGTATAAAAAAAGAACAAATACAATGGTCATAAAGTGCATATATCAATAAAGCGTTGAAACCTCACTTGAGGAATAAATTGGTGTAAACTGTGTAACAATTCATAAATAAAAATAAAATAAAAACTGGGCAAATGGTTAAGAGTAAGTACAATCTCTAAAACAACTTCAATAAGATGGAAAAATGAACTGGAGTTGTGTTCTAAAATAAAGTTTAAAATAGCCTTTTACAAGTGGTAGACACAGAGCTCTCGCCTTCATAAATTGTCCAAAGGCTAAATAGATTGGTGATCTAAAGTCCATTATTCAAAGTCATTTCAAATTGTGATACACTTTAGGTTCTGCTGCAGGCAGGCACTATTATTTATGTATGTTAACACTTTATGCAATATAGGCACTTTATGGTTTGATCACCTATTTATTGCTTTTATTCACATATTTATCATAGTAGCGCGAGGGCTTTACATTTTCATTTATTTCCTGCTCACAGTGTTCAGCTAAAACTACAAGTTAGTGGGGTGCGTCCTGCTCACAGTGTTCAGCTAAACCTACAAGTTAGTGTGGTGCGTCCACCTCACAGTGTTCAGCTAAACCTACAAGTTAGTGCGGTGCGTCCTGCTCACAGTGTTCAGCTAAAACTACAAGTTAGTGCGGTGCGTCCTGCTCACAGTGTTCAGCTAAACCTACAAGTTAGTGTGGTGCGTCCACCTCACAGTGTTCAGCTAAACCTAGAAGTTAGTGCGGTGCGTGCTGCTCACAGTGTTCAGCTAAAACTACAAGTTAGTGCGGTGCGTCCACCTCACAGTGTTCAGCTAAACCTACAAGTTAGTGCGGTGCGTCCACCTCACAGTGTTCAGCTAAACCTACAAGTTAGTGCGGTGCGTCCTGCTCACAGTGTTCAGCTAAAACTACAAGTTAGTGTAGTGAGACCTCTGCACAGTGTTCATCTAAAGCTACAAGTTAGTGCAGTACGTCCTGCTCACAGTGTTCAGCTAAACCTACAAGTTAGTGCGGTGCATCCACCTCACAGTGTTCAGCTAAACCTACAAGTTAGTGTGGTGCGTCCTGCTCACAGTGTTCAGCTAAACCTAAAAGTTAGTGCGGTGCGTCAACCTCACAGTGTTCAGCTAAACCTACAAGTTAGTGCGGTGCGTCCACCTCACAGTGTTCAGCTAAGCCTAGAATTTAGCACGGTGCATTCTGCTCACAGTGTTCAGCTAAAACTACAAGTTAGTGCGGTGCGTCCACCTTACAGTGTTCAGCTAAACCTACAAGTTAGTGTGGTGCGTCCACCTCACAGTGTTCAGCTAAACCTACAAGTTAGTGCGGTGCGTCCTGCTCACAGTGTTCAGCTAAAACTACAAGTTAGTGTGGTGCGTCCACCTCACAGTGTTCAGCTAAACCTACAAGTTAGTGCGGTGCGTCCTGCTCACAGTGTTCAGCTAAACCTAGAAGTTAGTGTGGTGCGTCCTGCTCACAGTGTTCAGCTAAAACTACAAGTTAGTGTGGTGCGTCCTCCTCACAGTGTCCAGCTAAACCTACAAGTTATTTTTTTGCGAGCTCTGCACAGTGTTCAGCTAATGCTACCTGTAGAAGGTTGGTGGTGTTTTCCTGATCCTATCACTACCGCAGGCAGCTAAAAAAGCTACAAGTTCGTTTTTTGCGAGCTCTGCACAGTGTTCAGCTAAAGCTACCTGTAGAAGGTTGGTGGTGTTCTCATACTACAGGCAGGCAGTTGATTTTGATAGCTGCAGTATCAGTATCAGTATCAGTATATATATATATATATATATATATATATATATATATATATATATATATCCCAGCTTAGTGCAGCTACAGGCCATTAGTATTTCTGGAAGGCCAAGAAGGAGAGGCAGACAGTCACAAGCCAATAAGAGAGGGCAAGCAGGCTCTGTGTCTAGTGCTGGTCGTGGAGACGGTGCATCCTCATCAGCACATGGCCGTAGGACACACTTGGCCTTTTTTTCGGCAGCTGGCCGCGTTGAGCCGCAACATGCGGAAGACTTGGTCGAGTGGATGACCAAGCCGTCCTCATCCTCCTCATCCTCTCTCACCCATGCCCAGGATACTTTGTCTGGCAAAGCAGCGGCCTCTTCCCTTGGCTCAATGTCATCAGTGACTCCTTCCCTAGCCCCACCATGTCCTCCTGAGGAGTCCCTCGAACTGTTTGACCACAGTGTTGGGTACATGCTCCAGGAGGATGCCCAGCGTTTGGAAGGCTCTGATGATGATACTGAGCTTGATGAAAGCAGTAACATGAGCACGGACAGAGGGGGTGCCCAAGAAGGACAGCAATCTGGCAGTCATGCTCCCCCTGCTGCAGCATACTGCCAGGTTTGCTCCAGTGATGAGGAGGGAGGGGATGATGAGGTCACTGACTCAACGTGGGAGCCTGATAGGAGAGAGGAGGAGGAGGAGGCGGCACATCACCAACGAGGCAGGATGCCCTCCAGGGGCCAGCCTAAGGTCAGCACATTGACTGCATCACACCCCAAAGCTCCACATGTGCAGGGCGCTGCAGTCTCTGCGCGTTATTCAAAAAGTTCTTTGGTGTGGGCCTTTTTTGAGACGAGTGCATCAGATCGCACCACTGCTATTTGCAACATATGTCTCAAGCGTATCTCGCATGGCCAAAACATCTCCCGCTTGGGTACCACATGCTTGACCAGACATATGTTGACCTGCCATGCAGTTAGTTGGCAAGAGTATCTAAAAGACCCACACCAAAGAACAAAGAGGACCTCTCCTTGCTCCTCATCAGCTGAGATCTCCAACCCCACTATACCTTCAGTCCTCTCTGAGACCTGCACTGAGAGGAATGAAGGTGTAGAATTAGGTGTGTCACAGCCAAGTACTTGTGGGCAATCTGCTTTTGGTACACCAACGTCAGATTGTACCAGGCAAATTTCCCTGCCCCAGCTGCACCACCGCCGAAAGAAGTTTGCTCCCAGCCATCTACATGCCTTGTGGTTGAATGCTAGCTTGGCAAAATTGCTAGCACTTCAACTGCTGCCTTTTCAGTTGGTAGACTCTGCCCCCTTCCGCGAGTTTGTGGAATGTGCAGTTCCTCAGTGGCAGGTACCTGAACGCCACTTTTTCTCACGGAAGGCGATTCCGGCTCTCTACCGGCATGTGGAAGGCAATGTCCATGCCTCGCTGGACAGGGCGGTCAGTGGTAAGGTGCATATTACCGCTGACTCATGGTCCAGCAGGCATGGACAGGGACGTTACCTAAGTTTCACGGTGCATTGGGTGATTCTGCTGGCAGCTGGGAAGGATGCAGGACAAGGTGCAGTAGTGTTGGAGGTTGTTCCGCCACCACGCCTCCAAAATGCTAATGATTGTGACACACCTCTCTCCTCCACCCCCTCCTCTTCTTCTTCCTCCATGGCCTCTTCCTGTGCTTTGTCCTCGGAACCAGCGGTGCTCCGTAGCCGTTCAAGAGGCTACGCAAGTACGCAGGCCAAAAGATGCCATGCGGTGCTTGAGCTGGTGTGCTTGGGGGACAGGAGCCACACTGGGGCAGAAGTTCTGTCAGCTCTGCAAGGGCAGGTTCAGAGGTGGTTGATGCCACGCCAACTTAAGGCAGGAATGGTGGTTTGCGACAATGGCACCAACCTCCTCTCTGCCCTCCGACAGGGACAAATGACCCATATGCCCTGTTTGGCTCACGTTCTTAACTTGGTGGTGCAGCGGTTCTTGGGCAGGTACCCGGGCTTACAGGATGTCCTGAGGCAGGCCAGGAAAGTCTGTGTGCATTACCGCTTGTCATATAATGCCAGTGCTCGGTTGGCGGACCTCCAAAGGGAGTTTAACCTGCCCAAGAACCGCCTAATCTGTGACATGCCCACCAGGTGGAACTCAACGTTGGCCATGCTTCAGCGGCTGCACACGCAGCAGAGGGCCATCAATAAGTACCTGTGCGACTATGGCACCAGGACAGGGTCAGGGGAGCTTGTTTTTTTTCCCCACGCCAGTGGGCCATGATCAGGGATGCATGCACTGTCCTGTCACCATTTGAGGAGGCCATGAGGATGGTGAGCAGTGACAGTGCATGCATCAGTGACACTGTCCCCCTTGTCCACCTGTTGGAGCACACGCTGCGTGGAATAATGGACAGGGCACTTGAGGCAGAACAGAGGCAGGAAGAGGAGGACTTCCTTAGCTCTCAAGGCCCCCTTTATCCTGACAGTGTTCCTGCGTGCCCGCCGATCACTCAGGAAGAGGAGGAGGAGGAGGAGGAGGAAGACTGTGTCAGTATGTAGGTGGAGCCTGGCACTCAGCATCAGCAGCAGTCTTTAAGGGATCAGCCCCAAGAAACACATGGACTTGTACGTGGCTGGGAGGAGGTGGCTGTGAACCATGTCGTCCTTAGTGACACAGAGGACTCCGGACCGAATGCCTCAGCAAACCTACGCTGCATGGCCTCCCTGATCCTGCAAAGCCTGCGTAATGATCCTTGTATTCGTGGTATCAAGGAGAAGGACCAATACTGGCTGGCAACCCTCCTTGATCCACGTTACAAGGGTAAGGTTGCGGACCTTATCCTGCCATCGCAGAGGGAGCAGAGGATGAAACATCTTCGGGAGGCCTTGCAGAAAGGTCTGTGCAACGCGTTCCCAGAGACTGGGAGGTTACAAACTCCTGTTTCTGGGCAACGTGTTGCTGAGGCTTCGGTCAGTCAAAGAAGGAGCGGTGGAGAAGGTGGCCGTCTGACCGATGCGTTCAGACAATTTTTTGGTCCGCAGCCCCAAGGTATGATCGGTTCCAGCAACCATCGCCAGCGTCTGTTTTACATGGTGCAGGAATACCTAGGGGCAAGATCTGACTTGGACACCTTTCCCACCGAAAATCTTCTGGGTTACTGGGTCTTGAGGATGGATCACTGGCCAGAGCTTGCACAGTATGCAATTGAGCTACTGGCCTGTCCTGCATCCAGCGTTCTTTCGGAACGCACATTCAGTGCTGCTGGAGGCTTTGTAACCGATCACAGGGTGCGTCTGTCCACCGACTCGGTCGATCGACTGACCTTCATAAAAATGAATCAGTCTTGGATCACCACCAGCTACCAAGCACCTGATGCTGATGTAACCGAATAATTTTTTTTGAAATTTCAGATCCCTTCAAAGACTGCCTATGCTGATGCTGAGTGACTATCCCTGAGTAATTATCCTCTTCCTCCTCAATGATCACGCTGATAGCTTGTAAGAACATTTTTAGTTCTGGGCACCACCACCAGTGCCTAAGGCCCAATTTTTCAGCCCTTGTTTAACAGGGGCGTGTAATTACAATTTTTGATGCAATACTTTGCAGCAGGGCTCATTTCTGCATTCCAACTAGAGCAGTGGTTCTCAACCTGGGGGTCGGGACCCCCTCGGGGGTCGAATGATGATTTTGCAGGGGTCACCAAATCCTGGGCTGTTCCTGAAGCCCGCACCGCTCTCCCAGCCTTTTCGCAGCCGCCCATTCAGTTCACAGCATGGCTGAGAGGGGCGGAGACTGGTCAGCTGACTGGTGAGGAATGTGAAGTGGGAGGGGCTGGAGGAGACCCTATCTCCTGATTTTGGTATAGGTGTCACTGCTGCGAGACATCACAAAGTCAGAAACACAGTGAGTAACACTACCTGTGATCATAGTTGTCATTAAAAGTCCGCACTACATTTCTTGGATGAGCAGATGACCTTGATCAAGAGCACCTAAGTTGGCTGATCAGAACTCCCCCCAGCACTGCCACTGATCCCATTCCCCCCACCAGCGCTGCCACTCATCCCAACTCCCCGCCAGCCCTGCCCTCATCCGATTCCCCCCACCAAGGAGTAAGAAAAGGAATAAAAATAAAGGATACATGGAAGGACGAGGAACAAAGAAAAAGGGAGAGAAATAATAAGAGAAAGAACAAGAAAGACAGCTAGAGAGATGGATGGGGGAAAAAACAGGAAATTACGATAGAGAGAGATAAAAGGCAAAGAAAGGAGAACAAAGAGAGCGGTACATCCTAAAATGTACCATAAGGGGTTTTAATGCTGTACGAGTGGAAGGGACTCGGGGAGCGCTAAATGTCCGTGGGTTAGGGGTGCAAATTACTTGTCTTGCCTTGGGTGCCGAAAACCCACGCTACAAAAATTATTTTTCTGTTAGGGGTCCCCACAACTTGGGAAATGTTATCAAGGGGTCACAGCACTGGAAGGGTTGAGAACCACTGAACTAGAGTATCTGTGAGGGGTTGCAGTGTTGTGGCACCAGCACCAGTGCCTAAGGCCCAATTTTTCAGCCCCTGTTCAACAGGGGCATGTAATTACAATTATTGATCTAATATTTCACAGCAGGGCCCATTTCTGCACCCACAAAGAGCGAGTGAGGACTTACAGTGTTGTGGCACCAGCACCACCACCACCAAAGGCCCAATTTTTCTGCCCTTGTTCAACAGGGGCATGTAATTACAATTCTTGATCTAATATTTCACAGCAGGGCCCTGTGAGGGCTTACAGGGCTTACAGTGTTGTGGCCACAACAACACCTAAGGCCCAAATTTCTGCTGAGTATATAGGGCAGGCCCCTACTTTCAAACATCTAACTTACAAACGACTCCTACTTGCAAACGAAAGGAGACAACAGGAAGTGAGATGAAATCTACCCCTAGGAAGGGAAATTCTCTCCTGTAAGAGTTAATATGGGAAAAACATTTCTCCTTTCCACTGATGCTTTCCAATCCTTGTTCCACAAAAAAACCCAAATTTTCAAAAAACATTTGTCTTAGGGACAAAAAGTGAGGTGAAATCTTCTGAAGAGGAGGACAGACAGCAAAACAAATGTCACAGGGGTGATAACCCTTCCCTATGTTTTCCAAAAAGCTTAAAAAAGATTTTTTGGCTGGAGCTAAACACGTTAAAAATGTACCCGTTCAAAATTACAAACAGATTCTACTTAACAACAAACCAGCAAATACTGCTGCTCGGAGTATATAGGGCCTGGTTGCCCCACACCTTTCCTTATTTTAATTTGGGTGCGGGGTTCCCCTTAATATCCATACAAGACCCAAAGGGCCTGGTAATGGACTGGGGGGTACCCATGCCGTTTGTCTCACTGATTTTCATCCATATTGCCAGGACCCGACATTACATTAAACCCGCAAACAGTTTTAAATGAGATTTTTTCCTTTAAAAATTACATTTTGTGCAGGGACTGCTCTAAACACGGGAAACACGCGCCGCTTTACAGGCATACTATACACCCCAGGTACGATATTTAAAGGAATATTTCACTTTTTTTTTACTTTAAGCATCATTAAAATCACTGCTCCCGAAAAAACGGCCATTTTTAAAAGTTTTTTTTGCATTGATACATGTCCCCTGGGGTAGGACCCGGGTCCCCAAACCCTTTTTAGGACAATATCATGCAAATTAGCCTTTAAAATGAGCACTTTTGATTTCGAACGTTCGAGTCCCATAGACGTCAATGGGGTTCTAACGTTCGTGCAAATTTTCGGTCCGTTCGCAGGTTCTGATGCGAACCGAACCGGGGGGTGTTCGGCTCATCCCTAGTAGGGTTAAACCACAAGCGACTATTTGGGGAGGTTAACCAAGAGTCTGTAGAGATCTTTGCAACTACAGCTTGAAATAGGGATAGGGATGTGCGTATAATTAAAGGGGTTGTAAACCTAAGTGTTTTTTCACCTTAATGCATCCTATCCCCTTTCCCCTGAGCGTACACAGATACACGGCCTCAGCTTTCGGGGGTTATACCGGGATGATGCCCGCAGCTGCAGGCATCATCCCGGTACCGTTTATTAGAGCGGGCGATCAGCTATCCAGGGATAACAACTGATGAGGCTAAAAGCCGCTCGGTTGTTATCCCGGAGGAGCAGGAGGGGACATCCCCCCTCCCTCCACCTTCTGCCGCTCTTATCAGGCTTCCCGTCCCACCGGGTGTCCTGATCATCGATCTGCCTCTTCCAGCAGATAGAGAGAGACTGGCACGAAACCGGAAACAGCTTTGTTTCAGTCTTCTCTCTGTAAACACGGAAGTGATGTCACAACGTCATTTCCTGTTTACTTGGCTGCCAATGGCGCTGGTTTTTAAAAAATATACAGTTTTCAGAACCGTCGTTTTCGGTGATTTGAATACTTTGAAGTGCAAAGGAGGGATTTGGGGTCTTTTAGACCCCAATCTCTCCATAAAGAGTACCTGTCACCACCTATTACAGTCACTAGGGATGTTTACATTCCTTGTGACAGCAATAAAAGTGATCAAAAGTGATCAAAAATTGTTTTAAACAAAAATCCCAATGTAAAAAAATAAAAATAAATTAAATTAAAAAAAAAAATTTAAAGCGTCCCCGTCCCCCGCGATCTCGCGCAGCAAAGAAAACGCATACGGAAGTCCCGCATATGTAAACGGTGTTCAAATCACACATATGAGGTATTGCCGCGATCATCAGAGCAAGAGCAATAATTCTAGCACTGGACCTCTTCTGTAACTCTAACCTGGAAACTGTTATTTTTTTTTAAATGTCTCCTATGGAGATTTTTAGGTACAGTAGTTTGTCGTTCAAAAAAGGAAGCTGCGCTCAAACAAAACAGTCTATGCAATGACATCTGAGAGATCTTGAAATCCTTCCAGAATAAACAGTCCCGCCACCGTGTACTTCAAAGCAGTAGTGACAATCCACCCTAGTAGTTAAAACCTGCTTACCAGATGGCAAGCGTAAAAGGGCAGGTGGCTATAGCCCAGCCAAGGCCTTTTAGCTTGCTGGCACTCCCGGTGTTCGTATGGGGGGTAAAACTCCAGATTCAATTGCGTTGCCACATATCACCATTCACCACGAAAACCACGGATGACCCAGAAGGAAGAAGAACTCACCATAGTATAAAATCTTTCTGGTATTTATTTAAAAAATGTAGTAACTTACAGTTAAGTTAATAAAATTGCGTGTACAAAGAGCCGGCCGGCATACAAACAAACGGAGCCCGTCCTCTACTGTGTAGCGATACGCTCCCTTCCATGACGTTCGCAGGTTAAGGGAATCTTTTCCCATACTTAATATGGCGCCTTGATGCTCGGGGTTCAGAACGAGGCTTGGCTTCCTTTATATGGTGGTGAGTCGCTGCGTGGCCCGTTCCCCATTGACAACGTCAGATGATGATGAAACGCGTCTGGGAAGGTACGCACTGACGTCACCACGCTTTCGGAGTAGAGGACGGGCTCCGTTTGTTTGTATGCCGGCCGGCTCTTTGTACACGCAATTTTATTAACTTAACTGTAAGTTACTACATTTTTTAAATAAATACCAGAAAGATTTTATACTATGGTGAGTTCTTCTTCCTTCTGGGTCATCCGTGGTTTTCGTGGTGAATGGTGATATGTGGCAACGCAATTGAATCTGGAGTTTTACCCCCCATACGAACACCGGGAGTGCCAGCAAGCTAAAAGGCCTTGGCTGGGCTATAGCCACCTGCCCTTTTACGCTTGCCATCTGGTAAGCAGGTTTTAACTACTAGGGTGGATTGTCACTACTGCTTTGAAGTACACGGTGGCGGGACTGTTTATTCTGGAAGGATTTCAAGATCTCTCAGATGTCATTGCATAGACTGTTTTGTTTGAGCGCAGCTTCCTTTTTTGAACTATTTATTTTGGTGTGATCGCACTATATGCTGCTGCTAGTTACATACATATCTTTAGGTCAAGCGCGGTTCTCTCTATTTACATACAGTAGTTTGTCGCCATTCCACTTGTGTGCCCAATTTTAAAGCGTGACATATTTGGTATCTATTTACTTGGCGTAACATCATCTTTCGCAATATACAAATAAATAGGACTAACTTTACTGTTGTTTTTTTTTTTTAATTCGTGAAAGTGTCTTTTTCCCCAAAAAGTTGTGTTTAAAAGACCGTTGCACAAATTCAGTGTGACATGAAATATTGCAACAATCACTATTTTATTCTCTAGATTCTCTGATAAAAAAATATTCATAATGTTTAGGGGTTCTAAGTCATTTTCTATCAAAAAATACAGATTTTAACTTGTAAACACCAAATGTCAGAAATAGGCTTAGTCATAAAAGGGCTATGCATTAAGGTGAAAAGATACCTGGCAGTGACCGCCCCCCCCAGCCCCCCGTTTTACTTACCTGAGCCCTGGAACTTGACCCACGGGGACGCGCTGTCTTTTTGTCCGGGGTTCTCGACTCTTAATTGGATAGATTTATAGCAGTGCAGCCATTGGCTCCTGCTGCTGTCAATCAAATTCAATGACGAGGCCGTGGGGGGCATGGCCGAGTCCTGCATTCGGCCTCTATGAACTCCGAATACTGGACTCAGGAGCACACTCGCAAGGTAAGCGCTTCTCCCAGGGGGTTATCTGATGTAGGGAGGAGCTGCGAGAGCCGCTGGGAGACTCCAGAAGAGCAGGTTCGGGGACACTCTGTGCAAAATGAGCTGCAAAGGGGAGGTAAGTATGATATGTTTGTTATTTAAAAAAAAAACCTTACAATCACTTTAACGTACCCAGATGGGCCGGTACACAACCCCTATAGAATTACATTGTGGAGGATCTCTAATGAGGAGGCAAAAGCCCCCTCAGTAGTGGTACAGGCATTAGCAGAAGCTGGATGCAACCAGTCATGAATATGAACTATTTGGGATGCCAGGTAGTATAGTTAGAAATTAGGGAAAGCCAGGTCTGCCAAATGGGATGGGAGTCTTAATATTTCACGTGCTACTCTAGGAGGTCGCCGTTCCAGAGAAACAGTGCAAATTGTATCAATATGTTTAAAGGTGGATCTAGTGATCCTGCAGGGAGAGTAGTTTAGTAAGATAAATCATTTTAAGAACATTGACCCTTCCAATGAGCCAATGAGATCCAGGGGGAGATCCATTCACTGTTTGGTCTGCACTTGTAATTGCGACAGTAGTGGACACAAATTATTAGTAATATATGAAGATAAAGGTAGTTGAATTATAATACCCAAATATCTAAAGGAAGGGGCAATCTGTAATCTAGAGTCTGAATGGATCAGGGGTATAGCAATTTGATCTAGAGGAAAAAAGGATGTCCCAGTTCACCCTGAATCCCGAAAAATCTCCAAAGATGTTGATTTCAGATAGAAGGTTTTTAAGAGAGTCATGGGGATCACCCAGGTATACTAAAGTGTTGTCCACATATAAGGAAATACATTTCTCTATAGTATGAATGGGGAGGCCTCTAATTAAGGGGGAGCTATGTATCCATATAGCAAGGGGTTCCATAGCTAGAGAAAATAGGAGGGGTGACAAAGCACATCCCTGCCTAGTGGCCCTGTTTATCAGGAAGGCCTCAGTAACAAGGGAGTTACTGTAACCCTGACATGAGCCAGCGGTGAAGTGTAGAGGAGTCGTATGCATGCTATGAGTCGAGGACTAAATCCGTACAGCTGTAACATTCAAAATAGATATGGCCATTCCACATTATCGAAAGCTTTGCACATATCCAGAGACACAATGACACGAGTGGGGGGACAATCGTGGGGATATTGTAAGTTGTGAACTAGTCTACGGATATTCATTCTAGTTGATCGGCCGGGTATAAAACCACCCTGGTCACTCCCAACCAACTTTGCAACCACTGTATTAAGACGACTGGCCAAAACTTTAGCTGGGATCTTTACCTCCACATTGATGAGGGATACCGGGCGATAAATATCACACTTAAGAGGATCTTTACAGGGTTTTAGTATCAAGATAATTAATGCCTCTCTCATAGAGGGGGGAAGGATTAAGGATTCCAAAGCCTTAATACATGTATTGAGAAGGAGGGGACTTAAGAGATGGCGAAAGTGGGTTTACCACTCAGCCGGAAAGCCGTCTAGGCCTAGTGTCTTATGAGCTGGTAGCTGCAAAATTGCAAGGGTGAGCTCTTCAACAGAGAGGGTGCGTCCAACTCCTCGTGGTCATGGTCTGACAGAAGATACCCATCTAGTTGAATGTCAGAGTATTGCACTCTGGAAGCATAGAGGTTTTGATAAAAAGATAGAAAAGCCTCCGTTATATCCTGAGGAGCTTCACTGATCTGATCTTGGGAGGTCAGGATCTTAGGGATAGACAGAGTGCAGTCAGGCCTAGTCAGGTAGGCAAGTAAATGACCAGCCTTGTTACCATGTTCAAATGTTTCTGAGGGACATAAAGCATGCGTTTTTATGTAAGATCCAGCAAGCGGAGCTCGTACTCTAGATTTATGAAGCCACGAGGTTCGCATAGCAGAATCAGGATTTTCAACATAAGCAGCCTCTGCCACTACGATAGCATCCTCCAACTGTTCAGTACACTGCTGCGTATTATACAATACGCTTGTAATCAGGCCCAGACTGGGACAAAAAAATAGCCCCTGGCATTTTAGACTGAGCGGCCAATTTTTCCAGGGACCTCCACGCTGTAATGCAGGGACACTGTGATATAAATATAAATAAATATGTAAATATATTTACTGCACTGATTGAAGTGCAACTTTACAAAGCAGTCCCCTTTATGTTACAGTGTCCCTGCAATCATGCCCCCCTTTCCTCTCTGCTCACTGTGCAGATCTGCCGCCCCTCCCGCCCCCTGCTTCCTTACATCAGAGTCCGCACAGACCCCCCTATTACATCGGACTCCACACAGACACCCCTTATATCAGAGTCCACACAGACCTCCCTTACCTCCCTTACATCAGAGTCCGCACAGACCCCCCTTACATCAGAGTCCACGCAGACCCCCTATTACATAAGAGTCTGCAAAGACCCCCCTTACATCAGAGTCCACACAGGCCCCCCTTACATCACAGTCCGCACAGACCCCCCTTACTTTAGATTTCGCACAGGCCCCCTTACATCAGAGTCCGCAAAGACAACCCTTACATCAGAGTCTGCACAGGCCCACCTTACATCAGAGTCCGCAAAGATCCCCCTTACATCAGAGTCCACACAGGCCCCCCTTATATCAGAGTCCGCACAAGCCTCCCTTACATCAGAGTCCGCACAGGCCCCCCTTACATCAGAGTCCGCAAAGACCCCCCTTACATCAGAGTCCACACAGACCCCCTATTACATAAGAGTCTGCAAAGACCCCCCTTACATCAGAGTCCACACAGGCCCCCCTTACATCACAGTCCACACAGACCCCCCTTACTTTAGAGTCCGCACAGGCCCCCCTTACATCAGAGTCCGCAAAGACCACCGTTACATCAGAGTCTGCACAGGCCCACCTTACATCAGAGTCCGCAAAGATCCCCCTTACATCAGAGTCCACACAGGCCCCCCTTATATCAGAGTCCGCACAAGCCTCCCTTACATCAGAGTCCGCACAGGCCCCCCTTACATCAGAGTCCGCAAAGACCTCCCTTACATCAGAGTCCGCAAAGACCCCCCTTACATCAGAGTCTGCACAGCCCCCCTTACATCAGAGTCTGCACAGCCCCCCTTACATCAGAGTCTGCACAGCCCCCCTTACATCAGAGTCTGCACAGGCCCCCTTATTACATCAGAGTCCGCACAGGCCCCCCTTACATCAGAGTCCACACAGATACCCCTATTACATCAGAGTCTGCAAAGACCCCCCTTACATCAGAGTCCACACAGATACCCCTATTACATCAGAGTCTGCAAAGACCCCCCTTACATCAGAGTCCACACAGGCCCCCCTTACATCAGAGTCTGCACAGACCCCCCTATTACATTAGAGTCCACACAAGCCCCCCTTACATCAGAGTCCGCACAGGTCCCCCTTACATCAGAGTCCTCAAAGTGGCCCTTTACATCAGAGTCCACACAGGCCCCCCTTACATTAGAGTCCGCAAAGACCCCCCTTACTTCAGAGTCCGCAAAGACCCCCCTTACATCAGAGTCCACACAGACCTCCCTTACATCAGAGTCCGCACAGACCTCCCTTACATCATAGTCCTCACAGGCCACTCTTACATCAGAGTCTGCACATGCCCCCTATTACATCGGACTCCACACAGACACCCCTTATATCAGAGTCCACACAGACCTCCCTTACATCAGAGTCCGCACAGACCCCCTTACATCAGAGTCCACACAGACCCCCTATTACATAAGAGTCTGCAAAGACCCCCCTTACATCAGAGTCCACACAGGCCCCCCTTACATCACAGTCTGCACAGACCCCCCTTACTTTAGATTTCGCACAGGCCCCCCTTACATCAGAGTCCGCAAAGACCACCCTTACATCAGAGTCTGCACAGGCCCACCTTACATCAGAGTCCGCAAAGATCCCCCTTACATCAGAGTCCACACAGGCCCCCCTTATATCAGAGTCCGCACAAGCCTCCCTTACATCAGAGTCCGCACAGGCCCCCCTTACATCAGAGTCCGCAAAGACCCCCCTTACATCAGAGTCCACACAGACCCCCTATTACATAAGAGTCTGCAAAGACCCCCCTTACATCAGAGTCCACCCAGGCCCCCCTTACATCACAGTCCACACAGATCCCCCTTACTTTAGAGTCCGCAAAGACCACCCTTACATTAGAGTCTGCACAGGCCCACCTTACATCAGAGTCCGCAAAGATCCCCCTTACATCAGAGTCCACACAGGCCCCCCTTATATCAGAGTCCGCACAAGCCTCCCTTACATCAGAGTCCACACAGGCCCCCCTTACATCAGAGTCCGCAAAGACCCCCCTTACATCAGAGTCTGCACAGCCCCCCTTTCATCAGAGTCCGCACAGGCCCCCTTACATCAGAGTCTGCAAAGACCCCCCTTACATCAGAGTCCACACAGGCCCCCCTTACATCAGAGTCTGCACAGACCCCCCTATTACATCAGAGTCCACACAGGCCCCCCTTACATCAGAGTCCGCACAGGCCCCCCTTACATCAGAGTCCTCAAAGTGGCCCTTTACATCAGAGTCCACACAGGCCCCCCTTACATTAGAGTCCGCAAAGACCCCCCTTACTTCAGAGTCCGCAAAGACCCCCCTTACTTCAGAGTCCGCAAAGACCCCCCTTACATCAGAGTCCACACAGACCTCCCTTACATCAGAGTCCACACAGACCCCCTATTACATAAGAGTCTGCAAAGACCCCCCTTACATCAGAGTCCACACAGACCTCCCTTACATCAGAGTCCACACAGACCTCCCTTACATCAGAGTCCACACAGACCTCCCTTACATCAGAGTCCGCACAGACCTCCCTTACATCATAGTCCTCACAGGCCACTCTTACATCAGAGTCTGCACATGCCCCCCTTACATCAAAGTCCACACAGGCCCCCCTTAGAGTCTGTAAATTTCCACTTACTGTAAGGGGGAGCTCTATGGACTATAATGTAAAGGGGAACCCTAATTTAAGGGGGGATCTGATGTAAAGTGTTGTTCTGAGAACCCTGATTTAGGGGGAATGCTGTGGACTCTGGTGTAAAGGGGAACTCGGATGTAAGGGGTCCTCTGCTCACCAAAGCCCCCCCTTGCATCAGAATCCACAGAGCACCCCTTAAATTTGTTTTATATATACACTGGGAGGCAGGAGAGAGGGTGAGCTTACTCACCCCAGGATGGAGGCTCAGACGCAGACTTTTATCTTGTGTTCAATCTTCCTTCACATCTCCCTGGGAATGTGTGGGCAGGGCAGACACAAGGGTGTGGGCGGGGCAGATACAGGGGGTGTGGGTTGGGCAGACAGGAGGTAGAGGAGCAGTGCTAGAGCAGAGAGCGGAACTGTCAGCGTTGGCTCTGAGGCTGAGCTGTGTGTGAGAGAGACACACAGCTCAGCCCATTAGCCGCTAATGTAATCTGTAGTTGCGCCGGAGCCCGGAGATGACACAATCATGGGCGCATAATTGTAGGTGAGCGGCAGGCACAGCCTGTGTTAACCCTGTCCAGGCCACGGGCGCCGCTTACTTCCCGCTGTGCGGCCTGATCATCATCAGGCTGCGGAGCTGGCAGCCACGGCCCACCGGGGAAAATGCCTTGTCTGCCCTATGGCCAGTCTGGGCCTGCCTGTAATGGACATTAAGGTGCCTGTCAGCACAGCCTTAGAGGGCCCAACAGTGTCCTGGTTGGTACGCCAATAGTCCACAATACCTTTCTGGCATGCACTCTGTAGCATGCACTCTGCACCACCTCATCCTCCATTCACTGATGCTAAAACGCCACAAAATAGGGTCCGAGTTTGGGAGGAGTAGGAGGTCCACAGGTAGAGGGGCGTGGTCAGATACACCCCTGGGCAGGTAAGACACCGCTGAAACAATAGGAAGCACATCAGCGGAGGTTAATGCCATATGTATTTGAGACATGGTGTGGAAGGAGTCGGAGTGACAGGAATAATGACGCACATCCGGATGCTTTCTCCGCCATATCTCAGTAAGACCATACACCTGAGTCCAATCTGTAAAAGAGGGTTAGGATCTGCCCCCACCCCCCCAAGCGGTCCAAGGCAGGACCAAGGACAGCATTAAAGTCCCCTACATAAAGTAAGGGACCAGGGGATCTTGATAAAAGTAGAAGGGACAATTTGGAGAGTAAATCCAGGAAAAATGGAGGGGGGGCATAAATGTCAACCAGTGTAAAGACTACAGAGATAATCCATAGTGTGACTCTAACAAATCTCCCTTCCGGGTCTGTCTTAACCATCAGAACCTCCGCCGGGAGGGATTTTGCCAATAAAATAGAAACTCCTCTGAAGTATGCAGTGTGGGTGGTACAAGGTAGCCAGCCAGGGATGTTTAAGGGACAATAATTTTGCATTAGTGAGATGTGTCTCCTGATGACAAATAATATGGGGCTTATATTTCTTTAAAAAGGAAAATACCAAGGACTGCTTCTGGGGCGAGTTCGTACCCCTAACATAGAAATTATTTTTACTGATTTAGACAAAAAACGGTCAGGGTATAACAGACACAATGAGGATCTAGAATATAAACATGATGGTGTAACATGACATCACTCATAACATGCACAGATGAGAACGTGCAAAGTCAAAAATAAAAGAGCACAAAAAAACATAAAAAATCCAGCCGCTCTCATCAACCCAAACATGATAAAGGCCATGAAAAAAAAATCCAACCATCCCACCCTGCTCAACCATCCCAAAGACAGCGAGCCTTGTATGCCTTAACAGAAAAAAAACAGCAACTGTCATTAGAGGTGACAAAAAAACGGTGGCCTCGCAAATAACTGGTATGGGGGAGGTGGTAGGTCCAGAACGGCTCACATGAAGGCAGTAGGCATCCATGTAGAAGGATATGAGATACAACAGTATTATAAGCACAAACAGCAACAGTCATATAAATCAGAGCTGGAGGGAGTGTAGGGGAAAATAGTATACAAAGCAGGCCCAGGCTCACATCCAGGCCTGTTGAAGGCACAATATATAGCTAAAGAAGGGACAGGATATGAAAAATGTCTTCCATATGATACACAAAGTGGTAGGGGCTGAGATATTGTCTGCAGTAATGCCTCTTTGGTCGTTCAGATAGACAGATAGACACCACAGAAGAATGAGGACAGGAAATGGAGGGACGACTGTGCATCATCAGTAATATTTAGTTGCAACGGCGTCCAGATTGTGTTCCAAAGCGGTCATCCAGCCAGGCCATAGCCTTTCTTAGACTGGAGTAGAAGTGAGCTTTACCATCATGGATAACTCTCAGCTTAGCAGGGAAGAGCATAGCATATTGCATACCTTCAGTGCGCAAACGGTCTTTCACTGCTGCAAAGGAGATGCGTTGACGTTGGACCTCAGCCGAGAAGTCAGGATATATGGAAATAATATTGCCATTAAATCCCTTTTTTCTCTAGCAAAACACAGGATAGGGACTTTGTGTTGAAAGTTGAGGATCCGTGCAATCAGAGATCGTGGAGGGGCCCCCGAGGGAGGAGGATGTGAAGGGTTGCGATGTGCACGCTCGATAGCGAAGGTATGGAAAAGCGCATTGATTCCTAAGACATCACGCAGCCAGGAATGGAGAAACTGTTCAGGGCGGGATCCCTCAGAATGATCTAGGAATCCTACAAGGCGGAGCTTATACCGGCGGGAACAGTTCTCCAGGTTATCTAATTTGGCTTTGAGGGTCACCCACTCATTCGTGGCGGTGCGCACTGTGGCAGATAAGGGGTTCACGGTGTCTTCCAGAGAATTAATGCATTCCTCTGCCCCCCCTGTTCTCTCCCGCATGTTTTGTACATCCTGTTTTAGCAGAAATCAATATGGATGTTTTCCATTTGGATTGTGAGGGAGGCTTTACAATTTTTTTATAGCCAGCATGATTTCTGCTTGGGTAGGCTTTGCTAGAGGGGGATCAGAAGAATAGATGTCCTCTGAGCAGGAAGGGGGAATAGGGACAGTAGGTGATCTAGCTAGGTAGAGAAGGCAGCAAGGATAGACTCACTTACACCCTGTGTGGATAGCTGCGCTGAGGAGAGAGAAGGCTGCAGCATGGCTTCAGGCAGGGGATAAGCGCCATTGTGTCTGCAGAACTTGTGCCCCAGTTGTTCTGCCGTAGACTGGGGCACAGGTGGCCCATATTTCACCATCATTCCAGCGTCAGAGTATGACCACAACCATAGGGAAGGATATGGTGCTTTTAGGGAGTGGATCGGACACAGGATGCCTGCAGGATGGATGAAGAGAGCTAGAGCAGCAGATCTAAGCAGCCGCTCGCTCTGACATCAAGCCACACCCCATTTATGGTCAATTTAATCAGCATTGTTTTTTCTTTGTAAATGTTGTAGTATATTGCACACATCTTACTGGTGCACCACTTCACAGTCGGAATTTAGACATTCCCAGACATGTTTTTTTTTTTTTTAATAATTTGACATTTTTATTGCTTCACATGTGCATTATTAAAATTGCTGCTCCCTGCAAAACAATTTTTTTTGTCCAGCCCCCATACCATTTATGTGACTATACCTTGCCTGTTAACCTTTAAAATAGTTAGAATTGATTTTAAATATCTGGCTTGTATTGCCTTCAACAGCTCAACATGTAGAACTTGTGAGCTGTTTGTCAAAAATCCTGTGAACCGAGCCCAAGTTCGTTTAGCCTATTTCTAGTGGTGATCTCTAAAAGGCGACATTTCCAGCTTCATTTTACCAGAGGTATCACAGATAGTGGTGAGAATACAACTCACAAAAGGGAGTAAATGCAGTGAAATTAGATTTTTAAGGCCAGAGGTACAAAGCTTCAATTAGGAAAGCAGCACAAGACCTACCTAGGCATGGACTTTTTTGACTCATGCTGCAGTGCAGCCACCAGCAATGGTCCCATGCTGTGTCTGACACCTAGGCATTTTAAATAGTGTCAGCGCTCCAACACAAGCTTGATACTTCACTAATATGTATGCAGTTAGTTGTTTCATTGGCTGTACACATGCCAAAGCAGCCGATGCCTAAAATACAACCCTGTGTAACAACAGGTCCGTGGCTGCACTGTTCCTGGATGTTCTGCACTTACATGAGTTCAGGGGCATATGCACTCCAGCTGACTTTGCCCTACTCACAGCGCTGACCCCTCTGTGGAAACACCACCATCTACAAGGGCCACGCCATAGCTCACTATACATTTAGCAAGGCATCCACTCTTACCTTATATCTGACTCTCATCACAAAGGTTACATAATGTGTGCTTTTAACCACTTGCCTACTGGGCACTTTTACCCTCTTCCTCCCCAGGCCAATTCTCAGCTTTCAGTGCTGTCGCACTTTGAATTACAATTGTGCGGGCATGCAAAACTGTATTCAAACAACATTTTTATATTTTTTTTAACACAAATAGAGCTTTCTATTGCCGGTATTTATTCACCACTGAATCTTTTTATATCTTGCTAAATAAATAACGAAAAAAGACCAAAAATTTTGAACAAAAAACATTTCATAGTTTCATAGTTTTGTTATAAAATTTTGCAAACAGGCAGTTTTTCTCCTTCACGGATATGCGCTGATGAGGCTGCGCTGATGGGCATTGATAGCCTGCATTTATGGGCACTGATGAGGCGGCACTGATGGGTACTGATAGGCTGCACTGGTGAGCACTGATGAAGAGGCACTGATGAGGCTGAACTGATAGGTGGCACTGATGGGCACTGATAGACGGCACTGATAGGCAGCACTGATGGGCACTGGTAGGTGGCACTGATAGGTGACAATGATGAGGCAATAAGTGACAGCACTGATGGCACTTATTGGCAGCACTGGTGGGCACTGATTGGCAGCACTGGTGGGTACTGCTGAGACTGCACTCATAATCAGGACACTGATAATCATAATCAAAACTGTACATGTCCCCTTTACAGAAGTCGGTTATTGGCTCTCTTCTCTCTTCCTCACGCTGTCAGTGTGAAAAAAGGAAAGCCGATAACCGGCTTCTGTTTACATCATGATCATATGTGATTGGACACAGCTGATCACATGGTAAAGAGCCACAGATTGGCTCTTTACCTCAATCTGTGATCAGCAGTGTCCAGGAGACATTGATCACAGAGCATGCTGCACTCACGCCGCTGCGGGAGTGATCACGGGAGGCCATCATATGACAGCCACCCAGAACAGGCCAGCCACACTGTCCCAGTAATTTGGCTATAGCACAGATTGCAAGTGGTTAAAGGATTAGTTCACCTATAGGAACATTCCATATGTTCCACCTGTTTTTTAGGGAGGAACATGTAACATGTTCTGGCTCCTGCAGCCGCTCGGGAATCTGCTACCTCTGTGTGAGAGCAGTATAGGAAGAAGTTCCCCATACCAACTTTTTGAAAAGAGCGCAGCCATGTGAATATCTGCCTACGCGACTGTGTCATTCATTTACAGAGTTCTGTGAATGAATGAACTACAAGTACCAACATCCTTTGTGGTTGTCGCCTTATAGTTCTCAATGAACTACCATGGCGTTGTTGAGCAGTGTGGTGGTTTATTGATTTTTCCTTTCAGTGTGAAACTGCTTGCCCATAAGATGCATGGGCAGACAGCCTACACGAACAGTCTGCAGAAGTCTGGCATGGCACCAGCATTTAACAATGCTTTCCAGGCTCCTAAAAAAAATAGTAAATGCACATTTTTTTATCTTAAAAAATCCTTTAATATAAAAACCAAGTATTCAGGCTCCACATCAGTCTAACTTGTAATCACAGGATTAGTGGGGTTAAGTTTAATCTTTCACATAAACCAGACTCAAAGAAGGCAAAATAGAGAATATACAGTATAGTGCTCACTGCTGCATTTATTAATAGAAACAGTTATGCCCTGTACACACGGTCGGACATTGATCAGACATTCTGACAACAAAATCCATGGATTTTTTCCGACGGATGCTGGCTCAAACTTGTCTTGCATACACACGGTTACACAAAGTTGCTGGAAAATCCGATCGTTCTAAACGCGGTGACGTAAAACACGTATGTCGGGACTGTAAACGGGGCAGTAGCCAATAGCTTTCGTCTCTTAATTTATTCTGAGCGTGCGTGGCACTTTGTGTGTTGGATTTGTGTACACACGATCGGAATTTCCGACAACAGATTTTGTTGTCGGAAAATTTTATAGCAAGCTCTCAAACTTTGTGTGTCACAAATTCCGATGGAAAATGTGTGATGGAGCCTACACACGGTCGTAATTTCCGACAACAAGGTCCTATCACACATTTTCCATCGGAAAATCCGACCGTGTGTACAGGGCATAACAAATAAATTCCATTGACAATCTCAAATAGTAACTGGGCTCAAATACAAGATGCCAAATCATTGGGTATGCTCATGTGCAAAGTCACTACAGAAATGCATAATTTTTGCTTGAAGCATACCTGTTCATGCTTATGTAGTCTTGAATTTTAACTGAGGAAAAGACTGGTAACAGGTATGAAGAGGAAGTACTTGTCATAGTTGTCCACTGTGTGTATTGTCTCAGTCACTTCACATTCACCCCTTCTTTACTTAGGAATGCCTAAATCTGGCCCTGCCTAACTGTATTGCTTGTATGCATGATGAGGGGATAAAGTATTGACATATAACACTGACAATGAGCAAATGCCATTTTTAAAGACTATGGAGGTAAGCAACATAATGCCAAAGCAAAAAATTAAGCAAAGATCTCAGTTTACCAAAAATGACTAAATGCCCAATTGGTGAGATCTGTATTGAATCTTGAAGCAGATTAATGATTTTATTTGTCTCTGTTTATGACTTTTCAAATATTCAAATATTTAATGCATTATGAGAGGCAAAAGGAATTTCTTTATCTACTGAAACAACTATTGTAACCGGTTGCTAATAACAACTCATCAAATTCATATTTCATTAAATAAAATTCTGCAATATTTCACTGTACATTTGAAATTAAAAAGGGGCTTTATATTAATTCGAGCCTCACCATGCTTAAGTATGCACCCAATAACCGCTCAAAATTCTAGAGAAAGGTCAGGGAGCTGGGGAATGGCAGAGCCTAGTTTGTACTATTATGGGATCAATCTAAATATCATAACAAAGGCAAACAAACAGTGGTTCATTAAAATATTGTCCCTGATGTGCTAATATAAAAAGCTATTAACTCCTTGTAAGACTGAGATATTCCATTTTTTTGTGAGTTTCTTTTCATACGACTGGATAGAACTACTTCTAGACATCTTCTTGAAATGATTGCTTCTAGGCAAAATAATATTTTTGCTAATACCAAAAGGCACATTAGGCATCTGTAGCACAGCTGTTCTGTGTTATTTGTGACAAGCGTACTTCTAGGCTAGGAATTCAATAACATTGTAAAAACCTAAGTAGGAAGATTTGGGTCATGAATTTAAAGATTCAATACTTCAGCAAATGATTACCCAATACAAAAGGATACAAGAATTATTAGATGCTTATAGGAGTGGTAGAATTTTTTTTCAAAAACCTCCGAGAGGCAGGGGTTTTTATAACAGAAGGGACCCATGAGGTCTATTCTGTCATTAATAACCCCCCTGCCTGTCAGTGGTAATATATATATGAGCATGTATGTGCACAGCTCAGACCACATTTGTGATGTGACTCCCGTATCCATTAGTGGAAATTATGTCACTGTGGCCCAGCCATTCAAGCAGCCAAAGATATGGAACCCAGAAGGAAGACCGGGCAAAGATAGAAGAGCCGGGAATCAGGGGGAGCCATGACAGCACTGTGCTGAAGGGTTCTGTCTGTAGGTAAGTCTGTCATAATAAGCTAGTATGCCGTGCATACTAGTACATTATGGCTTAAACATGCAAGAGGCCTATTTTTTTTTCCATCTCAAGCATTATTTTACTACCGCTTTAAATAGTGATAGACCATTTTGTTTGTTAGCAGGAAAAGCTCTCCATGGGAAGGGGTCTGGTTGCAACCACAGACCTCGCTACCACTAAAATCAGAAAGCACAGTGCAATGTATACAATGTGGCTGATTAACAGAGCTTAAACTCTCACTCTTTCTGAACCTAAGAAGATAATAAAGGGTCGCATTAGGACATTTATCCTAAGCAGTATTTTGAAGTGATTTTATAATGTATACAACCTTAGCGATATCAACCTTACCTTAAAGTCCTTTATATCATATTTTATGGTTAATTTAAAGAAGTTCACCAAGGAGTGAGGAATGAAGTTTTTATTGTATTCACTTTCATTTCTGCCCTTGGCCCTCATTAAAACCCTCACATAGTATGTTATGTCAGTTCATGTATACCCACTTCCCGCCCGGCCTATAGCAAAATGACGGCCGGGAAGAGGTTCAGTTATCCCGACTGGGTGTCAAATGACGTCCAGCAGGATAAGCCACGATTGCGGCGATCTCTGATCGTGGTAAAGAGCCTCTAACTCATCAGTGCCTGTCAGTGAAGAAGAAAACAACATTTTATAACAGAAACAAAAAAAAAAATTAGTTTTTAGTTTGTTTAGCAAGGAATTAAAAACGCAGTGGTGATCAAATACCACCAAAATAAAGCTCTATTTGTGGGAAGAAAATGATAAAAATTTTGTTTGGGTACAGTGTAGCATGACCGTGCAATTATCATTCAAAGTGTGACAGTGCTGGAAGCTGAAAATTGTCATGGGCAGTAAGGGGGGAAAATGCCCTGTATTGAAGTGAATACTGAAGTCTTATACACTATATTGTCAAAAGTATTGGAACACCTGCATTTACACACACATGAACTTAAATGGCATCCCAGTCTTATGCCCCGTACACACGGTCGGATTTTCCGACGGAAAATGTGTGATAGGACCTTGTTGTCGAAAATTCCGACCGTGTGTAGGCTCCATCACACATTTTCCATCGGATTTTCTGACACACAAAGTTTGAGAGCAGGCTATAAAATTTTCCGACAACAAAATCCGTTGTCGGAATTTCCGATCGTGTGTACACAAATCCGAAGTGCCACGCATGCTCAGAATAAATAAAGAGATGAAAGCTATTGGCTACTGCCCTGTTTATAGTCCCAACGCACGTGTTTTACGTCACCGCGTTCAGAATGATTGGATTTTCTGACCACTTTGTGTGACCCTGTGTATGCAAGACAAGTTTGAGCCAACATCCGTCGGAAAAAATCCTAGGATTTTGTTGTTGGAATGTCCGATCAATGTCCGACCGTGTGTACAGGGCATTAGTCCGTAGGGTTCAATATTGAGTTGGCCCACCCTTTGCAACTATAACAGCTTGAACTCTTCTGGGAAGGCTGTCCACAAGGGTTCGGAGTGTGCATATGATAATGTTTGACCATTCTTCCAGAAGTGCATTTGTGAGGTCAGGCACTGATGTTTTATCAGAAAGCCTGGCTCACAGTCTTCGCTCTAATTATCCCCAAAGGTGTTCTATCAGGTTGTTCTCTTTAGTTTGAGTTTGGGGTAGAGGAACTTGACTGGCCTGCACAAAGTCATGACCTCAACCCGATAGACCACCTTTGGGATGAATTAGAGCAGAGACTGCGAGCCAGGCCTTCTCGCCCAACATCAGTGCCTGCCCTTACAAATATACTTCTAGAAGAATGGTCAAACATTCCCACAGACACACTCCAAACACTTGTGGACAGCCTTCCCAGAAGAGTTGGAGCTACCATAGGTGCAAAGGGTGGGCCAACTCAATATTGAACCCTACGGACTAATGCCCTGTACACACGGTCGGACTTTCCGACGGAATATGTGCGATCGGAGCGTGTTGTGGGCTCCATCGGAACTTTTTCCATCGGAATTTCCGACACACAAAGTTTGAGAGCAGGCTATAAAAATTTCTGACAACAAAATCCGTTCGGGTAAATTCCGGCCGTGTGTGGACAATTCCAATGCACAAAGTGCCACGCATGCTCAGAATAAATTAATAGACGAAAGCTATTGGCTACTGCCCCGTTTATAGTCCTGACGTACGTGTTTTACGTCACTGCGTTCAGAACGATCTGATTTTCCGACAACTTTGTGCGACCGTGTGTATGCAAAACAAGTTTGAGCCAACTTCTGTCTGAAAAAAATCCATGGATTTTGTTGTCGGAATGTCCGATCAATGTCCGATCGTGTGTACAGGGCATAAGACTGGGATGCTATTAAAGTTCATGTGCTTGTAAAGACAGATGTCCCAATACTTTTGACAATATAGTGTATATCTTCCAGCCAACATTAAAAAAAAAGTAAATGCATATGAACCCTAACTGAATTACATTGAGTTTGATTGAGCCTTGAGCATCATAAACACACCATTTTTTTTTTTTTAGACATTAAGAATTTTCACTTCTTTCATCCTTTGTTGCATACCATCACTGCTGATACCCTAAAGCCTCCTTCCAGCAACTTTCTGCTGATAAGTATCTGCCCCAGTGAAGGATGCATGTCATTTCTCAGGGCATGTATCCTGATGGTAGTGCATGCCTGCACAATTTTCATTGATGTAGTCTTGTAGACTTGGCAAGCATGTGACTGGGTGACACACAATTAAAAGATAAAGCACATAAAAAGCAATTGGTAACAGTTGACCATAAGACAACAAGAATATTATATGTGTAAGTAACAGGGAATTAGATGTCCAAAGGGGTTATAGTGTTACTAAAGCCACAACAGTAAAATCAGTCTGTACTGTATATGCAGTAAAGCATGCTTGTTATACTCACTGTGGATCCTAAAGGGTTAATCTTGCGCATTGTGTAAAAAGGCTGTTTGATCCTGTCGTCTTTAATCCTCCCCTCTTTCCACAGTCCCCAAGCCATCTCCAGATAGTATAGAACCTTGGAGTCACCCTGCACATGCTCAGTTTGGTGTGTATTGCTAGAGAGTTTTTTTTTTTCTTGGGAGCGTGAACAGGGCCAATCAGCACTGTCCAGACAAAGGGCCAGGGGTCCTGCAGCCTCATAGGACAGTCAGAGTAGAATGAAAGCTCCTCCTACAAGCTTTAACCAGACACTGACAGAAGTCATAAGACTGCTAATACTGCTGATGAGAAAAGGTATTTAGCAATTCATATTTACTAAAATAATTGCATTTCCATGTTCTGTGTACTGTGGGAGACCAGATATAGTGAATGCAGGGTCCTGGGTTTAGGAACTATACACTTTAACTACAAAGAATACATACCTCCCAACTTTTGAACTTCAGAATGAGGGACAAATGAGGGAGTAAGTGAGCTGCAGCGTGCATCACGGCAAAATGTGGGTGTGGCCAATGTCTTAATGGTGGGAGGGGCTTAAGGGGGTAGTTACAAAAAACCCAGCTCTCTCACCTCTCAGAAATGTCCCCCCAGCTCTCTCACCAATGCCCCTACCCTAGCTTTCTCAGTAATCCCCCCCCCCAGTTCTCTCACCAATGCTCCCGGCAGCTCTCTCACCAATGCCCCCTTCTCTCTTAGCAATGCCCCCCAGCTCTCACCAATGCCCCCCTCTTCTATTAGTAATACCCCCCAGCTCTCTTACTAATTTCCCCACAGCTTTCTCACCAACTCCCCCCTCTTCTCTTACTAACCCCCCCCCAGCGCTCTCTCTCTCTCTCTCTCTATTTTTTTTCAAAAATTGAATGCACTCCAATGACCTTTACACTGACTTACCTGATTCCTACAATGACCACTACACTGGCCTACCCAATTCCTACAATGACCAGTACACTGACCTACCTGATTCCTACAATGACCACTACACTGACCTACCTGATTCCTATACTGACCACTACACTAACCTACCTTATTCCTATACTGACCACTACACTGACCTACCTGATTCCTACAATGACCACTATACTGACCTACCTGATTCCTATACTGACCATTACACTGCTCTACCTGTCCACTATACTGACCATTACACTGCCCTACCTGTCCACTATACTGACCAACCTGATCTCTACACTGACCATTACACTGACCTACCTGATTCCTTTCATTGGGGGGTATGTCACACCCTTAGCTCTGAAGGGCTCATGCTGGGACTTGCAGTCTTTCACTTTTGGGGGTGTCACATCCCCAAAAATTAAGGACTACAAGTTCCAACATGAACTCTTCAGCTCTAAGAATGTAATTCCCTCCAAAATGGAAGGACTACAAGTCCCAGTATGAACCCGTGAGATCTAAGGGTGTATCTCCCTTATATCTCACTGGTTCATGCTGGGACCCGTAGTCCTTCATTAGGAGGATGGGATCAGTTGCAGTGGTAGGGAGATGGGTTCAGAGGCAGAGCTTTTCTTGCACTTTTTGTCACCTGTTAGTCAGTGGTTGGTTCCCCCTGCCTGCATGCAAGAGAGGGGAGGAGTGGGAGAGGGTGTGAGAATGGGGTGGAAGAGGAGGTGTTAAAGAGAGAGGGGGGTAGAGAAAGAGGGAGGGGTGAGAGAGGGAGGGGTGAGAGAGGGTGAGTGAGAGAGGAGGGTGGGAGAGAGAGAGAGGGGGTGAGAGAGAGAGAGATAGGGGATGAGAAAGAGAGGGGGATGAGAGAGAGGGGGTGAGAGAGAGAGAGGGGGGTGAGAGAGAGAGGGGGGTGAGAGAGAGAGGGGGTGAGAGAGAGAGAGGGGGTGAGAGAGAGAGAGGGGGGTGAGAGAGAGGGGTGTGAGAGAGAGAGAGGGGGTGAGGGAGAGGGGGGTGAGAGAGAGGGGGGGTTCGGTGAGAGAGATGGGGGTTCGGTGAGAGAGAGGGAGGTGGGTGAGAAAGAGGGGGGTTGTGTGAGAGAGAGAGAGAGGGGGTTGGGTGAGAGAGAGAGATGGGGGTGGGTGAGAGAGAGAGATGGGGGTGGGTGAGAGAGAGATGGGGGTGGGTGAATGAGAGAGAGGGGGTGAGAGAGAGAGGAGGTGAGTGAGAGAGGAGGTGAGTGAGAGAGGGGGTGAGTGAGAGAGAGGGGGTGAATGAGAGAGACAGGGTGAATGAGAGAGACAGGGTGAATGAGAGAGACAGGGTGAATGAGAGAGAGGGGTGAGTGAGAGAGAGGGGGGTGAGTGAGAGAGAGGGGGGGTGAGTGAGAGAGAGGGGGGTGGGTGAGAGAGAGGGGGTGAAAGAGAGGGTGGGTGAGGGAGGGGGTGAATGAGAGAGAGGGGGGTGAGTGAGAGAGAGGGGGGTGAATGAGAGAGGGGGGGGTGGGTGAGTGAGAGAGAGGGGGGTGAGTGAGTGAGAGAGAGGGGGGTGAGTGAGTGAGAGAGAGGGGGTGGGTGGGTGAGAGAGAGGGGGTGGGTGAGAGAGATGGGGGTGGGTGAGTGAGAGAGATGGGGGTGGGTGAGTGAGAGAGATGGGATGGGTGAGAGAGAGGGAGGTGGGTGAGAGAGAGGTAGGTGGGTGAGAGAGAGGGAGGTGGGTGAGAGAGAGGGAGGTGGGTGAGAGAGAGGGAGGGGTGAGAGAGACGGAGTGAAAGAGAGGGTGGGGTGAGAGATGGGGGTGAGTGAGAGAGAGGGGGTGGGTGAGTGAGAGAGAGGGGGTGAGTGAGAGATAGGGGTGAGAGATAGAGGGGTGGGTGAGAAATAGGAGCTGAGTGGGAGAGAGGGGTTCGGTGAGAGAGATAGGGGGTTCGGTGAGAGAGAGGGAGGTGGGTGAGAGAAAGGGAGGTGGGTGAGAGAAAGGGAGGTGGGTGAGAGAAAGGGAAGTGGGTGAGAGAAAGGGAAGTGGGTGAGAGTGAAAGGGGAGGTGGGTGAGAGAGAGGGTGGGTGAGAGAGAGGGTGGGTGAGAGAGAGGGTGGGTGAGAGAGAGGGGGTTCGGTGAGAGAGAGGGGGCTCGGTGAGAGAGAGGGTGGGTGAGAGAGGGGGTTCGGTGAGAGAGAGGGGGTTCGGTGAGAGAGAGGGGGTTCGGTGAAAGAGAGGGGGTTCGGTGAAAGAGAGGGGGTTCGGGGAGTGAGAGGGGGTGGGTGAGAGAGAGGGGGTTCGGTGAGAGAGAGGGGATGGGTGAGAGAGAGAGGGGGTTTGGTGAGAGAGAGGGGGTTCGGTGAGAGAGAGGGGATGGGTGAGAGAAAGGGAGGTGGGTGAGAGTGAGAGGGGAGGTGGGTGAGAGAGAGGGGAGGTGGGTGAGAGAGGGGGTTCGGTGAGAGAGAGGGGGTTCGGTGAAAGAGAGGGGGTTCGGTGAAATAGAGGGGGCGGGTGAGAGAGAGAGGGTTGGGTGAGAGAAAGGGAGGTGGGTGAGAGTGAGAGGGGAGGTGGGTGAGAGAGGGGAGGTGGGTGAGAGAGGGGGTGTGTGAGAGAGAGGGGGTTCGGTGAGAGAGAGGGGGTTCGGTGAGAGAGAGGGGGCTCAGTGAGAGAGAGGGTGGGTGAGAGAGAGGGTGGGTGAGAGGGGGGGTTCGGTGAGTGAGAGGGGGTGGGTGAGAGAGAGGGGGTTCGGTGAGAGAGGGGATGGGTGAGAGAGAGGGGGTGGGTGAGAGAGAGGGGGTTCGGTGAGAGAGAGGGGGCTCGGTGAGAGAGAGGGTGGGTGAGAGAGAGGGGGTTCGGTGAGAGAGAGGGGGTTCGGTGAGAGAGAGGGGGTGGGTGAGAGAGAGGGGGTTCGGTGAGACAGAGGGGATGGGTGAGAGAGAGGGGGTTCGGTGAGAGAGAGGGGATGGGTGAGAGAGAGGGGGTTTGGTGAGAGAGAGGGGCTGGGTGAGAGAAAGGGAGGTGGGTGAGAGTGAGAGGGGAGGTGGGTGAGAGAGAGGGGAGGTGGGTGAGAGAGGGGGTTCGGTGAGAGAGAGGGGGTTCAGTGAAAGAGAGGGGGTTCGGTGAAAGAGAGGGGGCGGGTGAGAGAGAGAGGGTTCGGTGAGAGAGAGGGAATGGGTGAGAGAGAGGGGGTTCGGTGAGAGAGAGGGGATGGGTGAGAGAAAGGGAGGTGGGTGAGAGTGAGAGGGGAGGTGGGTGAGAGAGAGGGGAGGTGGGTGAGAGAGGGGGTGGGTGAGAGAGAGGGGGTTCGGTGAGAGAGAGGGGGTTCGGTGAGAGAGAGGGGGCTCGGTGAGAGAGAGGGTGGGTGAGAGAGAGGGTGGGTGAGAGAGGGGGTTTGGTGAGAGAGAGGGGGTGGGTGAGAGAGAGGGGGTTCGGTGAGAGAGAGGGGATGTGTGAGAGAGAGGGGATGGGTGAGAGAGAGGGGGTGGTTGAGAGAGAGAGGATGGGTGAGACCCCCCAGCCCTGCCTGCAGTCCCTGTTGTGCCCCCCTGTCTGTGGGTAGGTGTGTCTGTAATGCACCTACCTCCCGCCCGTCCTCGTCCTCTGGGCTCTTGGTCAGGCTGTCTTCCTGCTGATGCTGGGAGCGGACATTGGAGGAGTGCAGGCAGGCTCTGGGACTCGGTGCCGGGGGATGCTGTGTAAGGTCTTCTCCCACTCTCTGTTTTTAGCCAGCCTCCGCGGCTGAGCCTCGTGCTGCTCACCGGGGCCGCCCACCGTTTGAAGTTTCCACAGCGCTAGATATCGCTCGCTGCCCTGCACCCACCGCCACCGGACCAGCAGGACCATGTCAGGGGAGTGGCGGCGGGACTCAACTCAAAGGGCAGCTGATTAAGACGCGGAGGAGGAAGTTAAATCCTCCTCCGCTTTCAATGCTGGGCAGTGAGGAAGTCGCAGCCATGACATCACTGGTTGCTATACGCCAGGCGGCTGTAGCAACCAGAGACAAGGAGTAGAGTCAGGACAGGTGGAGGCGGAGCCGAAGCCAGTGCTACAGTGGCTCAGTCCATCAATGTCCCTGCATTCCAGACTCCCTTTCTTTTAATTGGGGGGGCCACGGAGCCCTGGCTCTGGGACTCCAGGCCAGGTCCGCGGGACTCCGGGACTTATCTCAAATCGCGGGAAGGTCCCGCGGAATCCAGGACGGTTGGGAGGTATGAGAATATGGACCTAAAATGACATAAAACATACTAGAAATTATATTTACCAGGAAAGGGAAAAAAAGTAGAAGCATGCATAGGCATTAGTGGGTGATAGGTGCAAGAAAAGATAAAGGAGTGAAAGCGAAGAAAAAGATGGGGGCATACATAAGTCATAGCAAGCGGTTAGGTAGTAGAGTTGAAATTATTTTTTTTTCCAAATAACATTTTATTGTTGTATTTGTATTACAAGATTACATAATATGCAATGAGTAATAAAAATTAAAAAAAAGAAGAAAAGGAGAGGAAAAGGGGAGGAAGGGGAGTATGTAATAGAGGTCATATATGTAATACTCCCTCGCATCCTTCCCACACTACTGTTCAAAACCGTATAAGTCATTAAAACATTTAATGCAAAGAGAAAAGGAAAAAGAAAAAAAATAAAAAGAGGGGGGAGAAGAGAAGAAAGGTAAAGAAGGAGGGGGGGGAGGTGGTTGTTACAGTGACTTGTTTAATTGTTCAAGGTGGGTCCTCTCGGAGGTGCCACAGCTCCCATACTTTATTATGTACTTCCAGCCTGTCCTGTATTCTGGCCGTCATCTGCTCCATCAACTCCACATCTTTAATCCTGGCATATAGGGCTTCAGGAGTGGGGGGGGGGAGTTTTTTTTCCAATGTAGGGCGACAAGACATCTTGCTGCTGTGAGAATATGGCGCATTAATTTTTTGTATGGCTTAGGGATTTTTAGTTGTAGGACTCCTAGAAGGAAGGACTTGGGAGTCATGGGGACCTGTACTTCCAAAAGACCGGTCAGCAATTGGTGGACCTCAGCCCAATAGGGGGTGATCAATGGACAGCTCCAATATATGTGAAGGAGTGTTCCCTTTTCTTTCTGACAGCGCCAGCAGCGGTCGGAACTGGAGGGGTATATGGCGTGGAGGGTATCCGGAGTCATATACCAGTATAGGATGATTTTATAAGCGTTTTCTTTGTATAGTGTACAAAGGGAGCTTTTTGCCGCCTGGGTCCATATCGTCTGCCATTGCTCCATGGGAAGTTCCTCCTCGAGGGCTTTTTCCCACTTGATCATGTAAGCATGTTTACCCTTGGTTTCTAATGGGTGGGCATTTATTATTTTGTAAATATCAGAGATTAGGCCCTTCTGGGCTGTACCTCCCATAATCAGGTTTTCGAAAGGCGTTGGAGGGGAGAACTGTAGGTCAGACGTTATGGACAGGGCATAATGGCGTATTTGCAGGTAGCTGTAGAAGGCTTGACGCGGAAGGCCATATTTGGTCTGGAGATCAGAGTAGGGCAATAGCCTGCGGGTTCTAGGGTCTACTATGTGTCCATAGTGGAAAAGGTTCCGTGACGACCACGGGTGAGACATCTGGCGAGTGAGGCTGTCTGGGATTTTGGGGTTGCAGATAAAGGATGTTAGGACCGATTTTTCTGAGGACAACTCATGTTCATGTGATGTTTTGTTCCACAGTCGGCGAAGATGGGACACGGCTCCCAGTAAGCGCTCAGGGGGGACCTCTGCCCTCGCGTTCCATAGTAGGTTATTAGGGTGGGTTGGGGCTAACCATATTTTTTCAATCTCTGTCCACCTATTATAGGACCGTTGAGTAAACCAGGAGGCTAAAGCTCGCAGTTGGGTGGCTTGGTAATATTTAATGAGATTGGGGAACGCGAGACCTCCATCTGAGCGTGCCGCCATCATCACCGACCGGGGGACCCTATGTCTTTTGTAGTTCCAGGTGAATTTAAAAAGGTCAGATTGCAGTTTACTCAGGTGGTTGCGGGGGACAGGGACGGGTAGAGTTTGGAAAAGGTAGAGCAGTTTTGGGAGGATTGTCATCTTGATCGACGCGATCCGACCTAGCAGGGATATGTGGTGTTTTTTCCAAGATGTCAGTAGGGCTCTGATGGAACGGTATATGGGGGGGAAGTTTTCCTGGTATAAAGTGTTGAATTTTGTAGTGATATGTACCCCTAGGTATTTCAAGGAAGTGGTTTACCAGTGATATGTGAAGTTTGCTTTCAGATGTGTCGTTTCCGTATCCGAGATGTTGATTGGGAGGGCCTCTGACTTAGAGGTATTAATTTTATAGCCCGACAGGGCTCCGTATTTGTCCAGTTCTGCGTGTAAATTTGGCAGGGAGACTCTGGGTTGGGTTAGGGTGAGGATCACGTCGTCCGCGAACAACGAGATCTTGTACTCCCGACCTCTAACAGAGATCCCCCTAATATCCTGATTACCACGAATAGAGGCCGCCAGGGGTTCGACACATAGTGCGAATAGTAGGGGTGATAATGGGCATCCTTGGCGTGTGCCGTTTGTTATCGAGAAAGCTGGGGAAATGGCAAAGGGAGTTCTGACCTGTGAAGAGGGATTTGTATAGAGGTGTTTTATGGCTCTTAGGAATGGTCCCCGAAATCCCACGTGTTGTAATGTGGCGAACAGGAAGGGCCACCCAAGTCGGTCAAAGGCCTTTTCGGCATCCAGGCTGAGTAGCAGAGCCGCCGTTTTCTCCCTATTCGCCACATCTACCAGGTCAATCACCTTCCTAGTGTTATCCCCTGCCTGCCTAAGGGGGACAAAGCCCACCTGGTCCTTGTGAATTAGGGATGGGAGAATTATGTTCAACCGTAGTGATAGTAGTTTAGTGAAAATTTTTAGGTCTGAGTTCAGCAGGGCAATGGGTCTATAGTTGGCACATAGGGTAGGGTCTTTTTCTGGTTTAGGGATCAGAGTGATAAATGAGCGTTGCATGTCTGACGGGATGGGGGAGTCTCGGTAAAAGGCATTGAAGAGTTTTCACATATGTGGTAAGAGGATGGGGAGGACGGCTTTGTAATATTCGTAGGGTAGCCCGTCTGGTCCGGGGGCCTTACGTGACGGGAGAGTTTTTATAGTCTGTTCTATTTCCTCTTCAGTGATCGGCATGTTTAGAGTTGCCAGGTCAGAAGTTTGGAGCTGTGGGACTCCACTCTCCGCCAAATAGCGCTGCATTCGGTGGAGGAGGTCTGGGGGGGCGGGATTACTAGGGATATTAGGATTATTGTAGAGGTCCTGATAGTAGTCTGCAAAGGTATCAGCGATGTCTTTGGGGTGGGATAGTAGGGAGCCTAATTTATTCTTAATTTGGTGTGGTGTGGATGTGTGAGAATTATCACGTAGTTTTTTCGCTAGTAAGGAATGTGCTTTGTTGCCTTTATCATAGTATAGTTGTCTTAGTCTGATGATGGCTTTTTCCACCCGTCCCATTGCCAAATCGCTCAGGGTTGTTTGCAGTTTTACGACTTTTTTAAGGAGGGTTAGAGTTTGGGACCGTTGTAGTTGGTTTTCTAAAGCCCTAAGTTCTTTTTCGGTTTGAAGTTTTGTGGCCAGAGCATCTTTTTTCATAGCAGAGGACAGTGCCATGCATCTGCCTCGAATCACGGCCTTGTGGGCTTCCCATAGTGTGGATGTAGATATGTCGGGGGTGTTGTTTTCTGCAAAATAGTGAGTTAAGGTGGATATTAATTCTGTTTTCGATGGGACGTGCTGAAGGAGGAATGTGTTTAGTTTCCAATTGTATGGCCTACAGGTAGTGGAACCTAGTTCCAACTTAAGTGAGATAGGTGCATGGTCAGACCATGAGATCGGTAATATCTGTGCTTCTTTTGTATGTCTAAGTGCAATATTATTTACAAAGAAATAATCGATGCATGAATGTATTTGGTGGGGGGCTGAGTAGAACGTGTACTGCCGGTCGCCAGGGTGGAGAGCCCTCCAGGCATCAAAGAGAGCATAACGTCTAGAGAGTCTGCGGAATAGCTTCAAATCCCTCAGGGCACGAGCCGGTATTGTCCTGGGGCTCACCACCTGGCGATCCGCAGTTGTGGAGTGGGTTAGGTTAAAGTCGCCCCCCACTACTAATATCTCATGTTCAGATTTAAAGAGTCGGGTAAATACTTTAGTCAGGAAGTTATATTGTTTAATATTGGGGGCATAGAGGGTGCAGAGAGTGAGTGCCTGTTTTTGCCACTGTCCTTGAAGGATGACAAAGTGGCCATATGGGTCGCTATATTGTGTCGTACATTTAAAGGGAGATCCATTTTTAATGAGGATGGCGACCCCTGCTCGTTTATATGGACCTGAAGAGTGGTATATTTGGGGGAAATGTTTGGAAGCGAATGAAAATGAGCCCCCCTTATCAAAGTGTGTTTCCTGGACAAAAACAATATCTGCCCCAGATTGTTTAAATTCCCTCATCGCCAGATGTCTCTTTTTATCGGAATTTAGGCCGTGAACGTTTAATGATAAGATCTTAGCCATGGTGTCAGTTTGGGGGGGGTAGATGTCTTACCTGATGCGGAGAGGATGTTCAGAAGGCGGTGGGTTGGCTGTGCACATACCTCGAGAGAAGAGCCAGGTGGATTCCACGGGTTATCCGTTGAGTCACATGATGTCGGATAGGTGGGGGGGGGGGAGACGAGTAAGAAGGAGGGGGAAAAGGAAGAGAGAAGAAGAAAGAGAAACACGTGATTAGTACAAATCAAACAGGTATAAATTCGATCCATTAACAAACGACCTTGAGAGGCAAAAAGGCCTAGGTCTGTACGGGATTCCAAGGATCCTCCCAACTGTGGCCCAGACGGACCCGTCGGGTGGATGCAAGGGAGCCCTAATTTGGTCATAGAAAACACGAACTGCAAAATAGCTACAACTGCTATCAGCTAACCAGGGGGGGGGTGGTCAAAAGTGATACCTCCTACTCTCTCAAATCTCCGCGGAGATGTGCCCATCTTGTAAACTGAAATGTAAACTTAAGGCGTAATAAGGGGGGGGACTAAGTAAACTATAATGTCCAGGGCAAATCCACCAGTAGTATCTGGCGGTCAAAGAGGCCATTGGTAAGCATCCTTAAGATGCTGTTGGGACATCTGAAGTCAGCCATTTCCATGCTTGGTACTCTTGCGTGAGGCATCTTTGTTTCGGGATCTGTTGGATGAGGAAACCTTCTGCCAGGTTGCGGGTGGTGCGGGTGGGTTGGTGATCAGGTCCCATTCTGGAAGACGGGGGACGGATATTCCCACTGTATTGCAGAAAGCTTGTAGGTCCTCCGGGTAACGTAGGATAGCAGATTTGCCTTGATTTTTGGCTGTAAGGCTGAAGGGGAAACCCCAGCGGTAGGGGATATTTTCTTCTTGTAAAATGCGTAGTAGTGGTTGAAGAAGTCTTCGCTTCTGTAGTGTGATCCATGAGAGATCAGGGTATAGCTGCACCTGAGCATTTTTGTAAGTCACTCTGCGTGCTAAGCGAGCTTGTCGCATAATGTCCTCTTTTAGGGGGTAGGAGTTAATCCTGCAGATAATGTCTCTTGGTTGTGTAGTGGCATTCTTGGGTCACAAGGCTCGGTGGGCTCTGTCCATTTCTATGAACTTAGTAACGGGTTCACCCAAGAGATTGTTAAACACATCTTGTAGAGTATGTTGAATGTCTTCTGGGCCTTCAACTTCTGGAATTCCTCTCACCCGTATGTTGTTCCTGCGCCCCCTGTTGTCCAAGTCTTCCATGTGACGCTGCATATCTCTTAACATGGTGTGGTGGTCTGCCCCCTGGAGTTGGGTTCTGTGGACTGCCAGCTTGGTCTCCTGGATCTCTTCTTCAGCCATTTCCACTCTGTCAGCTAGGTGTTTAAGGCCTGACTGGAGCACTTGTATTTCCGAGCGACACGTGGACTTTACATCCTCTATTAGCTGTCGGAAGTCCTCTTTAGTGGGGATCGCTTGCAAATATGTTTGCCATTGTGGGGGTGCTGGTTGGGGGTGCTCCGGTAGTGTGGAGCACTGCGCCGGGGGTGTGCGGGGTGGTAAAGGTGGGGGGCCTGATGTGGTGAGGCCCAAGGCCTGGTGCGCTGTTCCCGGTGGGGAGTCCCAGGGTTCACTCCAGGTTGGAGGCTGGGCAGGTGGGGTGGCCCCTGTTGTATCCATCCTCTGAAAGCGGGGATCGGGTAGGCTCACTTTTTGGGCATAAGTGGTCTGTGGTACTGTCCAGTCTCTGGGCAAGCCCAGCGTCTGTGGGAGCGCTAGTTTTTGGGCCTTTGGTGGTGGTGAAGCAGGCTCTGCGTGGCTGTGGAATGCTGAGCATGCAGCAGGTTCCGGAGGAACGCCACTAGCTGGGTGCATGGGGACCGGCAAGGCCGGAAAGTCCACAGAGAAAACTGAGGAGGTTGGGGAGTCCGGTTCAGTGCCGTGCAGACAGGGGTCTGATGCTGTTCTCAGCAAGCGAGGGAACGCTTCCGAGCACTGTGTGTACTGCTGGGGGCCATGCTGTGTTGCCTCATGAGGCGGGGATCTGGAGGGGGGACTCACCGCTCCCGGATTGCGGGGTCCGGTTGTATTGCCCAGCGGAGCAGGTCCGGAGTCTGTAGATGTCCGCTGTGGTGAGTGCGGCGTTGGAGAGGTCCGGTCGGAGCTCTGAATGTAGGCCGCAGGGGGATCCGGCGCCATCTTGGCTGTTCCGGTCTGTGGCATGTCCGTCGGCGGAAAGAAGGACCGGAGGTCCGAGGAGGTTCCCGGAGGGGGTAAGGATGATCCCCTGGCTGCCGTGGATCTGGTGGTCCTAGATTTGCCCATATGAGTGCTGTGTAGCGTCCCCTATACGCCGTTATTTCCCGGGCTGAGAGAGAGCAGAGGGATCAGGCTGCCATCCAGAGCGGCTTCCGGTCACGCCCCCCAGAGTTGAAATTATTAATGTGAAAAGCAGGGAAATATAACAATGCCCAAGTGATACTAAACTTTAGAGTCTATAAGGCTGATTTACTAAAGGCAAATAGTCTGTTCACTTTACAAGGGAAGTTGCACTTTGCAAGGAAATTTGCCCCAGAGCTTAGGGAATGAAGTGAAGCTCTGCTGACTTCCATCATCCAATCCTGTGCAAGTAAATGCTGTTTTCTTTTTTTTTTCTTTCACATGATTGAACATTTTTTGCAAAGTGAAATTTTACCACATTCACTAAGCTCGCAGAGAAAATTCCCCCAGCACATTGTAATTTTCCTTGCAAAGCAAATGGCCTGATAGCCTTTAGAAAATCAACCCAAAACGCTTTTTTTGGAGTTTGTCATCATCAACCTACTGAAAGATTTGCATCATCAGGAACCATTTATTGTTGGGTAAAAGAAGACAGCGGAGGAAGTTGATCTTAAAATTATGAATAGCTGGAATATAGGAAGAAAATGTAGTTCTGTCAATTGTGACAAGGGCTTGGTTTTCCTAAGAAGGGTGTAATTACATATGTAAATGAAAAGCTGAATGGTGATGCAATGCATGGTTTTGTACTTTCCTCTATATTACTGTCAAATGCTGGGTGCACAATGCATTAAAATAAAATCGTGTGATGTATAGCTACTACACTGAGTAATATTAAAAAAAAAAAAAAAGAATATATATGTGTATATATATATATATATATATGTATGTATATATATATATATATGTATGTGTATATATATATGTATATGTATATATGTATGTATATATATATATATATGTTTCACCCATACATACACTTTCATTTGAAACCAGTGACAATGTGGATAGCAATTGACCTAGGCATTCCCTTCCCAAATATGAGTTGGCCTAAAACAAAATCATTTTAATACTTTAACCTCCCTGGCGGTATGATTCTTTCTGATTTTAGGTGCTGAAAGCGGTACAATTATTTTGCAATGAAATTTGGCGTTTTATATTGTAGGTATTTAATTATTAACAATAACACACTTAAATCTGTCCAAACAAGAGTCTAGTAGATATCCCGGGTATGATAAAGTTTGAAACACAAAAACATAAATTATAATATAATAAAAAAAAAATAATAATTAAAAAAAATAAAAATAAATAGTAATAAAATAAATTTCCACACGATTCACTATCGCTCAATTCTGCAAGTGTTCTAATTTACTATCGCAGTTTTCTAGCTGGTCTAAAGCCATTTTTGACGTAAAGGGACACTTTTTGGTTGCTATGGACAATCTCCAGTTTCCAGGCAGAAAGAACAGTATATGCAATATAAAACTGCATGCAGGGCATGGGCCAGAGCACTGGGGACAAATGGGATGTGAAATGATTTCATACAGTACTGTAATCTGTAAGATTACAGTACTGTATGTGTTATGATTTTTACATTTTTTTGAATTTGCCGCCAGGCTCCGCCCCCGTGCGTCGCGACGCTCGCAGGGAACGGAGCCTGGCACGGAGAGGCTTCGGAGGAGGACGGAGCCCTCGGACAGTGCGGGGGACATCGCAGGATCCCGGGGACAAGGTAAGTAAGGAGGCACCAGGATCCTGCGATGTAATCCCGAGTGTGGCTCGGGGTTACCGCTAATGGTCCTGAAATGTAACCCCGAGCCACACTCGGGAAAACCGCCAGGGAGGCTACACTAATTCAACTGAGTAAACAAGAAGTGGATTATTTAGAGGCATGCGGTTATTTACCAAAGGAAAATAGACTGTTGGGAATTTATACTTAGCTTAGTGAATGATTCGAAGTTCTGCTGACTTCTATCTTCTAACCAAGTGCAAGCAAAAATTCATTTTTTTAAATTTCATTGAATGTGATTGAGTTTTCTTTGCAAAATACATTTTCACCACATTCACTAAGCTAAGGGAGAATCCCCTTGCTTGCAGCAATCAAGAAGAGATAGATAAACAATTATTCTACTTCTATGGGAGTCATTTGCAAAAACTACAGTTCTTCACCAAAAACAAGTTCATGCACAATGCCTTAAAAAAGTATTCATACTCCTTGACATTTTCCATGTTTTGTCATGTTACAACCAAAAACATAAATGTATTTTATTGGGATTTTATGTGATAGATCAACACAAAGTGGCACATAATTGTGAAGTAGAAGGAAAATAATAAATGGTTTTCGGAATTTTTTACAAATAAATATGTGAAAAGTGTGGTGTGCATTTGTTTTCAGGCACCTTTACTCTGATACCCATAACTAAAATCTAGTGGATTGTCTTCAGAAGTCACCGAATTAGTAAATAAAGTCCACCTGTGTGTAATTGAATCTGTTCTGTGAAGCCCTCAGAGGTTTTTATAGAGAACATTAGTGAACAAACAGGTTCATTAAGGCCAAGGAAAAGACCAGACAGGTCTGGGGGTAATGTTGTGGAGAAGTTTAACCACTTCAGCCCTGGAAGAATTTACCCCCTTCCTGACCAGAGCACTTTTTGTGATTCGGTACTGCATCGCTTTAACTGACAATTGCGCGGTCGTGCAACGTTGCTCCCAAACAAAATTGATATCCTTTTTTTCCCCACAAATAGAGCTTTCTTTTGGTGGTATTTATCACCTCTGCGGTTTTTATTTTTTGCGTTATAAACAAAAAAATAGCGACAATTTTGAAAAAAAAAACACATTATTTTTTACTTTTTGCTATAATAAATATCCCCAAAAAATATATATAAAAAAATGTTTCCTCAGTTTAGGCCGATACGTATTCTTCTACATATTTTTGGTAAAAAAAAATCGCAATAAGCGTTTATTGATTGGTTTGCGCAAAAGTTATAGCGTCTACAAAATAGGAGATAGTTTTATGGCATTTTTATTGATAATTTCTTTTTTTACTAGTAATGGCGGTGATCAGCGATTTTTATCGTGACTGCAAAATTATGGCGGACACATCAGACAATTTTGACACATTTTTGGGACCATTGGCATTAATACAGCGATCAATGCTAAAAATTGCATTGATTACTGTAAAAATGTCACTGGCAGTGAAGGGGTTAACCACTAGGTGGCGCTGTAGGGGTTACGTGTGTCCTAGGGAGTGATTCTAACTGTGGGGGGGAGGGGCTGTGTGTGACACATCACTGATCACCGCTCCGGATTACAGGGAGCTGTGATCAGTGACAGTGTCATTAGGCAGAACGGGGAGATGCTTGTTTACATTAGCATCTTCCCGTTCTTCCTCACTGCGAGACGATCGCGGGTATGCCCGCGGACATCGAGTCCGCGGGACCCGCGAACATCGAGTCCGCGGGACCCGCGAACATCGAGTCCGCGGGACCCGCGAACATCGAGTCCGCGGGACCTGCGATCCTGGTCACGGAGCTCCCGGCGCGTGCGCGCCACCTCTTAAAGGGCAACGTACAGGTACGTTAATCTTCCTGTACATGCCCTTCTACCGCAGTATATCTGCGTGAGGCAGTCGGGAAGCAGTTAAAGCAGGGTTCGGTTACAAAGAAAAATATCCCAAACTTTGAACTTCTCACGGAGCAGTTTTCAATCCATCATCCGAAAATGGAAAGAGTATGGCTACCAAGACGTGGCCGTCCCCCTAAATGGACAGGCCTGGCAAGGAGAGCATTAATCAGAGAAGCAGCCAAGAGGTCCATAGAAGAAATAGATAAACAATTTTCCTGGTGCCTCCATGGCAGCATACCAATGCTTGGTTGCTCCGCCCCCTACCAACCCACAGGACCATTTTAACTCTATAAAAAAGTGTTGCTCCCCTCAGTCAGTATTCTTTTCTCTGTCCTCATCCCAGCAGGTCATTATCAGCCTTACCTCACCGCTTTATGGTGTGACCGTTGCAGGTTCATGCTCTCCTGCAGTACGGAGTCCCATTGCTTGGGCTGCTAAAAGCGCCAGATAAGTATGGGAGGCCGTTTTTTTTTGTGGATCTTTTTTTGGGGCCATATTGGAAAATTAACAGGAGCCCATCCCTCTCCTCTATGCTCATCCCTGATGGCATGCCTCATATCTTTGTGTGAGCAGGCTGTTACCTGCCTTTCAGCGTTCCTCCATGGATAATGTTCCCCCCTCCTCCTGTAGCAGTGTGCGGTGCTTCACGTGCGCCGATCTGCTCTGTTTTACCTGGCAGGGGGGCGGAGTCACGTCGTGACATCATGTGTCGATACGGCGCATGCAAAGTAGCGGACTGAAGCCGTTGGCGGCCATCTTGGAACTCCCAAAGCGCTCTCAGCATAAATAGAGAGCCTTGGATTCATTACATTGCCAGCTATCAAGGAGAAGACATCTCCCAAAGTGTCTTCCCTATTGTGCAAAGACAATGGAGCCTGGCCAAGGTATTTAGGGGCATGACTGGCTTGAATATGTGTACATGTGTTTGTATATATATATATATATATATATATATATATATATATATATATTTATGGTCGGAGCCCTATGTCCGATATGGACATAGATAACATTTGTAGTTAACATAAAACTTACCATCGGAAATAGACCTGGAAGTGTGGACTTACCATATGAAATGGACCTGAAAGTGTGCCTTGGTCTAATGGCCGGTATGCCAAAATAAGGGGGCATACCCTGGTTTTAAGAAATGATTATTCTGTAGAGAGAAATGAAATGAAATGAATGAATGAAATGAATGCCTTGAAATGGGGATGGGAGGGTGGGTATCGCGCACAGGAAACCGACAAGCACCACAGGTGAGCGGGCTGCTTAAATACCCCCCGGGCTCCTCCCATAAATTCAGGCCACCATACTGGCCTTCCTACTTATGGTCGGAGCCCTATGTCCGATATGGACATAGATAACATTTGTAGTTAACATAAAACTTACCATCGGAAATAGACCTGGAAGTGTGGACTTACCATATGAAATGGACCTGAAAGTGTGCCTTGGTCTAATGGCCGGTATGCCAAAATAAGGGGGCAAAAACATTCAGGTAGGGGTATAATATTTTTGGTTTTCAGGTATTCATTGAGCCAGTTTGGAGAATGCCTGTGCTATCTCTACTTGAGGATTGGGTATATACCGGGCGAAGCAGGCTGATTTCCACCTGCCTATTCTTTTGATGACGTGGTCTGGAACCCCATGGCGGGATGCTGCGGAGGCTGCTCCGATGCGAAAGGAGTGTCCGGAGTACTGACTGGGGTTAAGGTGAAGATTGCGGAGAAGTATCCTTATGTGTTTTACGAACTGACATGCGTTTAAGGGTTTAACTGGGAATGGTAGAAGAGGACTGGTGTCCGGTTGTTCAGGCAGGAGTGAGAGGAGACGGTTAAGTACGGTGACTGGACACCAGCTGTTATTGGTTCTGTAGAGGTGAATGTCCACTCCAGAGCCTGTTTGCTGGGTTTTAGAAACCTCGAGGTGCAGGATGAAATGGTCTTGGTGGCGAAGCAAGTGCCGTCTGCATAATACTTGGTCTGTGGGGTTGTTATAGGTGAATTCGCCAGGTCGCAAGAACCCATAGTAAGCCAACTATATGGCTGCTTGTAGTACCGTGCTGGGCAGCAGACCGAATGGCGAAGTAGCCAGAATAGTCGACATATCCCTGAAGATGGGCCCCGTAATGGGTAAACGCTTAGTGCTGATCTCTGGTTGTTGTTTCCTGGATGCCCCTTAGGATGGCTCGTATAGCGTGTGATGAGAACAGTAAAGATTTTGTGGGGTCTTCCGGGGTCACGAAATGTTGTATGCCGGCTAGGTATAGCCGAATGGTATTGTACGATAAGGCCAGCTGAGTGTGGCAGTATGAAATGAAGGCCAGTACCTGTTTGACATCTATTGGTCCTTTACGGCAGGATGTGAGAAATTGTGTTATGAGAGAGTGAGTGATTGATGAGCTGCGTTGCTCCTTGTAAATGTTGAACTAGTCCAGGGTCAGTTGTGACCAGGCAGGGATAGGGGCCGACACTGGATTGGATCCGGGAATCTGTCTGAAAAGGAGGTGTAGTTAAAACGTGACAGTACGTCAGCAGCTAAATTGTATCTGCCTGGAATAATGCACAGTGTATGTTAAACTGATGCTGTAAGGACAGTTGTGCCAATCTGCGCAGGAAGGACATGACTGCTAGGGACTTGGACCTGCCTTTGTCGATGATGTCTGCCGTGGCCTGATTGTCGGTGGTGAAGATTACTGTTTGCCCTGTCCAATGGTGACCCCAGAGTTGTGCCGCTGCCACTATGGGATAGAGTTCGAAGAGGGAAGATGTTTGAATAAAGCCGGGTATCAACAGTATCTGTTGAGGCCAGGGTCCTGAAAACCAATGATGGCCAAAAATTGCCGCGAAACCTGTGGTGGCTGGAGCATCTGTCACCACCTGGGGTGACAGGGCTGAAACCATGGGTATAATTAGGGATATACCATTCCAGGACGGGAATTCGTCCCACATAGATAGGTCCGCTATTGCTGCGGAGTCTAGATTTAAGATCTGATCGGGGTCTTGTGTTTCTGGCAGGAATCTCAGCAGGCGTGGCACGAAGGTGCGGCCTTGTGGAATAATTCGCATGGCGAAATTCAGCATTCCCAGGAGAGATTGCAACTGCTTCTTGGTACACCCCTTGGTGTGGGTGAATTTGTGAAGGACCGCCTTAATGCGGGTTAGTTTGTCGAGGGGGAGACTGGCTTGCATAGCGCAGGTGTCTAAGCTGACCCCGAGAAAGGTGATGTTATGTGTTGGGCCTTCTACTTTGTGCTCGGCGATGGGAACATTGAGTTTTCCGAATATCGCTCTGAGTTTGTCGAGGTCTCCTGGGGGCTTGCTGGGAGGTTCTATTAGTAGGAAGTCGTCCAGGTAATGGATGACTTCTTGTCACTGAGCCTTGTGTAACAGTATCCAAGCAAGAGACTGAGCGAATGTGTCGAAGAGCCAAGGGCTACTCTTCGAACCGAACGTCAGTTTTGTGGCCTAAATAATATGCCTCCTTCCACTTGATGCCATGCCAGCACCAAAGGGATGGGTGGATAGGCAGGAGCTTAAAGGCATCCGAGATGTCGGCTTTGGAAAGCACCTGTAGCTGCTTTGATGACTGCTTGTATCGCCATGTCTACGGAGGAATATTTTATGGAGAATTCTTCGGAGGGAATCAGGGAATTGAGACTGGGGATGTGGGAAGAATGAGGCGCAGACAGGTCGTACACCAAACGTAATTTATTTGTGAATTTGCCCTTGACAAGCCCCAACAGGGCTGACTCTCCAAGTGCTGAAAGGGGGCTGAGTGAAAGGGCCTATAACGTACTCTCGGTCTAGTTCTGTTTGTAAGAGCCGATCTATGGTTTGTTCGTCGATGGCTGCTGAACGAAGATTCCCACATTCGTACGTACTGTGGGGTAGTGAAATGAGGCCGGTGTGAAAGCCTACTGTGAAGCCCTGAATAAGGTGGTGGCCAGAGAGGGGGTGGGATGTGAGGTGAGGTAGAGTCTTAGCCATAAGACGTTGCTTCGGTTTAGTCATGCCCTTTTCTGTTGTTTGACTTCGCACAAGTTCCTTGCGTGCGCTCTTTAGCATAAGGTGCAGATGTGGAGTAGGCGGCACTGACTGACGTTGCAGGACCCATAATTTGTAATTATTGCAGATGGCTGCCCCTCCCACGGTTCGGACTGGGCGTCCGAATTTGTCCACCTGAGGCGTTTGTTCAGGGGCCGACTGACCCTGAAGTGCACCGGAGGTAGAGGGAAATTCGAAAGGACGTTTTGAAAGTCGCATTGGCGCACCAGGTGGCAGTGTGGGTGGAGGTCTGGCAAATCGCACCTAGGGGTGAGCGTAAGCCGGAAAAATGGCGGCAGAAGAGCTCTGTGTCCATGAGACTCCAATTTGTTGTTGTTTTGGAACTGTGTGGGTCTGGCGGCAGCCTTTGCGGAAAAGGAACGGTGGTACTCGTAAAAGGAAAATCCTCCATACTTGTGGCCCAAGTCTACTACCGTATGGAGATACAATCCAGCTCTTCCCTTCTGCTGGGGGCGGCTGAGCATAGAACGTCTCTCAGCATGCCAAAGGCCAAGGTGGTGACAATTCGTGAAGGGATTGCTAACTAACTTGAAGCAATGATCTGTATGGTGCTTGCAATCTTGTGACAATGAAATGATTCGAAATGTTTGCCTTGATTATGAAATGAATGAACTGCATGACAGAGGTCCGGCCTGGTCGTGTCATGATTTGTTCGACCGTGAACCGGGCTCTGGAGCATGTATTGAAATGAGGCAACTGAAAATATTGGTGCTCCTGGGACGAGTCGGTGCCTGTTAGATGCATCTGGATTCGAATCGAGTGCAGTATGAAATGAAATGAGAGAAATGATTATTTTGACCGAGGCTCGAATTGGTTGTGCCGTGTTAGCGACTGGCAACTAACCGAGCTCTGGTATAGATATGAAATGCGATCGGAACCAGTGATGCATGCCGTGACGAATCGGTGCACCTCAGATGCGACTGGTTTCGAAACGGTGATGTGTTGTGGGAGTGAAATGGTAGAAATTGCATGACAGCGATATGGATCAATCCCCCGATGTCTGTGACTAGCTATGATCCGGACTCTGGAGCATGTATCAGAAATGAGGCCGAGCCCTGGGGCACGCCGTAATGAATCGGTGCATCGGAGATGCGACTGGATTCGAAACGGAGCGCGGTAAGTGAGGGTGTAACATATCGTTTGCCATGACGGAGGCTCGAATCGGTTGTGCTATTGTAGCGACTGACTGCGAATCGGACTCCGGAGCATGTACTGAAATGTGGCCAATCCTGGGCACGCCGAGACGAATCGGTGCATTTTCATGCGACTGAATTCATGTCGGAACGTGATACGTGGGAATGAAATGATAACCATGACAGAGGTACAAATGACTGAGGAAACGTAACTCTGGAGCATGTATAGAAATGAGGCCAATCCTGGGGCACGCCGAGACGAATCGGTGCATTTTTCATGCGACTGAATTCATGTCGGAACGTGATACGTGGGAATGAAATGATAACCATGACAGAGGTACAAATGACTGAGGAAACATAACTCTGGAGCATGTATAGAAATGAGGCCAATCCTGGGGCACGCCGAGACGAATCGGTGCATTTTTCATGCGACTGAATTCATGTCGGAACGTGATACATGGAAATGAAATGATAACCATGACAGAGGTACAAATGACTGATGAAACGTAACTCTGGAGCATGTATAGAAATGAGGCCAATCCTGGGGCACGCCGAGACGAATCGGTGCATTTTTCATGCGACTGAATTCATGTCGGAACGTGATACATGGAAATGAAATGATAACCATGACAGAGGTACAATTGACTGACAATAACGTAACTCTGGAGCATGTATAGAAATGAGGCCGTAATAACTGGGGCACACCGGAACGAATCGGCACATCTTTGGTGCGACTGGATTTGAATCGGAGCGCGGTAGGTGACTGAAATGAGAAATGATTTGAAATGTCAGAATTGAGTTTAGAAATGTTTCAGAAATGAGAAATGATTTGAAATGTCAGAAATGAGTTTAGAATGTTTCAGAAATGATTTGAAATGTCAGAAATGAGTTTAGAATGTTTCAGAAATGAGAAATGATTGGTATCGAACTAACTTGCTTTGATAATTTACAACTTGCGACTGGCTATGGCTGTCTATCGATACCGACATGCTAGAAATGAAGCGACGTCAGCGTCGCTGTGCTGTCGAATTTGTAACATATCGAAAGTACGAGCGATATACATTGCAGTTTGTGAGATGCGGGTGAAACGAAATTTGAACTCACGGTTTTGTGACATGATATGAAAACGAAAAGTCCGACGGGACCTTACCTGCGACAGCCAAGCCAGACGCGTGGTACAAACTAGGAACGAAAAACGCGGACTTCGAAAGTTTGAGTACGGAGTATCGAATACGGGAACTTGCGAGGCAAGAACTTGCGGACGCTGGTATATCGAATAGTCGGCCTAGTGACGTATATCGCGCACAGGAAACCGACAAGCACCACAGGTGAGCGGGCTGCTTAAATACCCCCCGGGCTCCTCCCATAAATTCAGGCCACCATACTGGCCTTCCTACATATATATATATATATATATAGTTATATATATATATATAGTTATATAAAGTTGAAAAAAAAATCAATCCTTTTTTTTCTTGGTTTCCAGCTGCCCATAGCAATGTGATACCGCAACAAAAAGATCCTCATCATACCACTAGGTAAGGGCTGCAACAATCAGGTAAGTTTTTTTTTTAAAAAAAAGAGCACTCTGGGCAATTTAGAACATATTTTTTGTTTCTACAGCCCTCACCGGGTATCATCCTGCAGATCATCCCACTGAAGCTCTCCAGATAGGAGATCAAGGGGTCATAGGAGCTCGGGCCACTTCCATTCATCCTCAGCTCATGCCTCCCGCAGTGGCCAGAGGTCACCCCGACATACCCCTAGCAGACACAAATCCCACAGACCGGTGTATCCAAGAGAGAAGACCTGTTGGGTATGTGGAAGACAAGCGCTACCGAGAAAATTGGTATGCGAGATGTGTCTACTAGAGGCTACAGGGGACAAGGAAAAAGACAAGCAGCAGTCTCTAGAATCAATTAAGAGCCTGATCAAGGATTCAATCAGGGAGTTGGCCCTCTCTCAAGACCAAGTTAACCCATCCTCGGCCGAAGCAGCAATAAATGCTCCCACTTCTCATTCGGAAGCAGAGGTGAATTCTAATGACGAGGCGGAAGGGGTGGATGGCAATATCTCAGTTTTGACTTCGCTCTAGTTGAGCCTTTCATCACCGTGGTCAAGGATGCAATCCAGTGGGAGGAAAATCCGGAGCCCCCTTATAAAACAAAGAAATATTTCCCACATCTGAAAAAGAAGTTATCAACCTTTCCCTTGATGGAAGAAATCAAGGATGTGGTAACAGACGAATGGCAGAAGGTGGACAGAAGACCTATTGCGCATAATCGTTTTCTTAAGTTATATCCACTAGCAGAAGCAGACGCGCAGCTTTTTGATACTGTACCAACTGTGGACGCCTCAGTTATGAGATTGGCTAGAAATTCGACTTTACCACTAAAAGACGCAGTCTCCTTTAAAGATGTCCTTGACTGAAGGATTGACTCAGACTTGAAAAAGACTTATCAGGCGGCTGGAGGAGCATGCAAACCGGCAGTAGCTCTGACCTCGATCTCAAGGGCCACCAGAATTTGGTCGGACAATGTGGAAACGGCCCTCAGACAAGGGGTGGGCTCAGAAGAAATCATTAAGGCACTGGATGAATTAAAATTGGCCTCAGATTTCATAGCAGAAGCAGCTATTGATGTCTTAAAATGTTCTTCCAGGGCCATGCTGTATTCCATCACCGCCAGAAGAGCGTTGTGGCTAAAACCATGGTCGGCCGACCCAACGTCTAAACAATCATGGTGTCGTATTCCATACGATGGAAAAGCCCTGTTCGGCGAAAAGATGGATACGGCAATTATCAGAGTCACAGGGGGGAAAAGTGGTTTAATTCCCCAGGACAGAGGCAGGAGGAAAAGATTCGCTAGTCGCCCAACGGGCCAGCTTAGAGGGAAGGATTCCAGATCCTACCGCCCAGGAAGGGAATACAGAAGGGGCTGAAAAGGTTCACAAACTACTTTTCTGAGGTCGGCAAAACCAAAAGCCTCTACATCCACGGTTGAGAGCCAGAAGTCCTTTTGACGCCCTCCCCACCCAAACTGGTCCTGTGGGAGCTCGTCTAAAGGCATTTGCCCAGGTTTGGGTGGAAGATTGTGTAGACCAGTGGGCAGTGTCCACGGTCTGTCAAGGCCATTTCTGGAGATTCAAAAGGCAGCCTCCTCTCTATTCCTTTCAGCACACCAAGATCCCAACCTCCAGAGAAAAGAAGGAGGCCCTTCTTCAATATGTCAAAATGCTTGTTCTCCAGCAGGCAGTGGTACCAGTTCCAGACTCGGAGAAACGCTTAGGCTTTTATTCCCCGGTCTTCTTGGTCCCCAAAAAATCAGGGGGTTGGAGGCCGGTGGTAGACCTGAAGAGACTGAACAGGCATATCTGTGTGGAACATTTCAAGATGGAGTCCTTAAACACGGTCATTCTATCCGTTCAGCCAGGAGATTGGATGGCGTCCATAGACCTTCAGGATGCGTATTTTCATATACCTATCCACCCTCAGTTTCAGCCTTTTCTCCGATTCAGAATAAGCGACTTACATCTTCAATTCCAATGCCTTCCCTTCGGGATTTCTACAGCGCCCAGAATCTTCACCAAAGTGCTAGTAGCGATCTTGGCTCCTCTTTCAGAGAAGGGGATTTGAGTACTACACTATTTGGACGTTATTCTAGTTCTATCCCAGCAAAGACAGACCTTGGTGATACATGTACAATTGGTCCTAGATACACTGATAAAGTTCGGTTGGCTAGTCAACTATGCCAAAAGTCAACTTACACCCACACAGGAGATAACTTACCTAGGAGCATTCTTCAACACTCCAGGAAGAGCAGTCTCACTTCCATCAGAAAAGATCCCTTCATTGATAGGGAAGGTGAAAAGGGCACTAGCGAGCCATTCCATGTCAGCGTCAGACTGTCTGAGCCTGCTCGGTTCCCTCTCCTCATGCATACCCATGGTGAAATGGGCCAGATGGCATCTACGGACTTTCCAGGTGGGCTTTTTATCACAGTGGAAGAAAAATCGCCTAGATCAGAGGATATCAATTACACTTGCAATGAAATCCAGCCTTTGGTGGTGGACAAGGCCATCCAACCTTCTCCTTCACTGTCCCCTTGGCCCCATCCCATGGACTGTTCTGACGACAGACGCGAGTCAGTTAGGATGGGGGGCACATTACCAAAACCAGTTGGTACAGATGGCAATTCAATGCAACAGAGGTAGTGTCAAACACCTTGGAGCTAAGGGCTGCTTGGTTGGAAATCTTGTCTCTGGCCACCTTCCTCAGGGGCAAATCCATCCTTCTCCAGATGGACAACAGAGCGGCAGTGGCTTATGTTCAGAATCAAGGGGGAACGCACAGCAGGTCCCTCCTGAACGAAGTGACACCCATTCTGACATGGCCCGAGAGGAATTTAGTCAACCTACAGGCCTCATATATCCCAGGGCCAGAGAACCAATTAGCCGATCAGCTTTTAAGATCTTTCAGCCACAACAACGAGTGGTCTCTGAATCCGAGGGTTTTCTTCTGGATATGCCAGCAATGGGGCACTCCCCAAATAGACCTATTTGCCTCCCTGCTCAATGCGAAGACACCTCTTTTTTTTTCGAGATCCCCATCTCCGAAGTCAGCAGGGGTGACTTCCATGGAATTTTCAGATGGCATATGCATACCCCCCAACTCCACTGATACTGAGGTTTCTCCAACGCCTAACAACAAAAGCAATCACAATTTTGTCAGTGATTCCATACTGGCCCAAGAGACCGTGGTTCACGCTGCTAGTCAAGATGGCCTTGTGCAAACCGCTTCCCCTTCCATGCATAGACAACCTTCTGTCTCAGGGCGAGTTCTGTCACCCGCACCCAGAGATCCTGGACTTGAGGGTTTGGAAGTTGAACGGAAGAGGTTGCGTGAGTTAGGATGTTCGCATAATGTCATTCAAACACTACTACAGGCCAGAAAAGCATCTACGGATTCCACATACTATAGAATGTGGAGAAGGTTTACGGAATTGGCAGAGACTAATCATTTCGATCCTCTAAACCCCGGAATCCAGAACATACTCCTCTTTTTACAGAGTGGATTGGACTTGAACACGCTTAAGGTCCAGGTTTCAGCCCTTTCAGCTCTAACAGATACCCGGTGGGCAATAGACCCTCTTGTGGAACGTTTCTTGAAAGCAGTTCTAAGATTGAGACCTCCCAGAAAGACGCTATACCCCAAATGGGATATGACTATCGTGCTTAGTGTCCTTTCAAAACCTCTGTTTGCTCCCACAGAAGAATGCACCTTGGAGGATATTTCTCTGAAGGCAGTCTTTCTAGTCGCCATCACTTCGAGTCGCAGGGTATCAGAGATCCAAGCATTAGGGTCACAAGAACCCTACATTATCTTCTTCCCAGACAGGGTGGTGTTGCAGCCTATTCATCAGTTCATCCCTAAAGTACCTTCAGTCTTCCATCTGAACCAAGAGTGGGTTCTTCCAGCATTCGGGGAGGATCCAGCCTCCTCAAAACTGCATGAGTTGGATATAGCGAGATCCCTAAGTCACTACCTAAATTTGACTCAGCAGTTCAGGAAATATCAGCGGCTATTTGTCATCCCAAAAGGTGCCAGGAAGGGCATCCAAGACGACCTAGGCAAGTTGGATTGTAAGGTTGATCCAAAGAGCATATCGGGCTAGTGGTCTCCCAGTTCCAGATGCGGTCAATGCGCACTCAACGCATGGAATAGCTTCCTTCTGGGCAGCTTTGGCGCGGGTCTCCCCTGAGACAATTTGTCGAGGGGCCAGCTGGTCGTCCTTTAGCACGTTCATGTCCCACTATAGTGTAGACCCAAGAGTTTGGGGAAAGGACCTTGTGGTCAACTGTACTTTAGTTTTTCTTATTAAATTTCTTTATTGCAGTACCCTCCCTGTAAGTGAGTTATTTACCATTGGTATGCTGCCATGGAGGCACCAGGAAAATGGAAAATTGAATACTTACCTTTCCGTAATTTTCCTTTCCTGGTGCCTGCCCATGGCAGCATACACCCTCCCTTCAATGATCCTTAGCGTTATGAGATCTAGTTACAAGAATACTGACTGAGGGGAGCAACTCTTTTTTATAGAGTTAAAGTGGTCCTGTGGGTTGGTAGGGGGCGGAGCAACCAACCATTGGTATGCTGCCATGGGCAGGCACCAGGAAAGGAAAATTACGGAAAGGTAAGTATTCAATTTTCCGTTATACTACTTCTGTAGGAGTCATTTGTAATAACTGCAGTTCTTCACCAAAAACAAGTTCATGTACAATGCCTTAAAAAAGTATTCATACTCCTTGACATTTTCCACATTTTGTCATGTTACAACAGTGGCAGAGGGATGGTGGGATGGATAGGATCAGGAGCAGAGAGATGGTGATGGGGGGATGGCATCAGTGGTAGACATGTTCGGACAAATTTAAATTTTTTGGAAATTTGGATGTATCTGAATTTCTGAATTACAATACTACTGAATTTAAACAAATCCGAAATAATGAAAAAAATTTTGGACGGAATTCGAATTTGAATTGTTCTTGAATCATTTTTTAATCATTTTCGAATACTTTTCAAATTCGAATAATTTTCAAATTTCAAATAGTTTTCGAATTTCCAAAGCGAATAAAATAGAATAGAGAATGAAGGAATAGAAAAGAAAAATAAAATAAAAGTATAGAGGACAATAGAATATAACAGAAAAAAAATATAATATGATATAATATAATATAGTAAAACAGAACAAAACAGAATAGAAAATAAAAGAACATAACTGACTATAATTTAATAGAAACAAATAGAATAGAATAGAATAACATAAAAAGAATATAACCATCTTCTGAAATTAGAATTTCAAATAGAATACATTTAAATTTGAATACAGAATAATAGAATAGAAAAAAAAGAATAGAATAAAATAGACTATAATAGAATAGAAAAGAATAAATAAAAAATAGAATAGAATATAAATATAATAATATAATATAACCATTTCCCAAAATTCAAATAGAATCAATTTGAATTTGAATAGAATAGAAAAGAATAGAATAGAATAGAAAATAACAGAATAGTATATAAAAAAACAACAGAATAGAATAGAAAGAATATAACCACCTTCCGAAATTCGAATTTCCAAAAATAATAAATTTGAATTGAAAAGAATAGAATAGAAAATTATAGAATATAATAAAAAATAATAGAATAGAAAAGAATAGAATAAACAGATAGAAAAAGAATAAAATTAAAAAAATTGAATAAAATAGAATAGAATAGAAAGAAAATAACCATTTCCCAAAATTCAAATAGAATCAAGTCCAATCTGAATAGAATAGAAAAAAAATAGATAAGAATAGGAAGATGGTTATATTCATTCTATTCTATTCTGTTGTTTTTTTCTATACTATTGTGTTGTTTTCTATTATATTCTACGCTATTCTTCTCTATTGTATTCAAATTCAAATTGATTCTATTTGAATTTTGATAAATGGTTATATTATTTATATTCTATTCTATTCTATTCTGTGCTAGTGTTTTTTTTTTTTAATTCTATTATGTTCTATTCTATTCGAATTTCAGAAGATGGTTATAATCTATTTAATTATATTTTTTTCTTATTCTATTCCTTTCTATTCTATTCTATTCTCTTCTTTTATTTTCTATCCTATTTTGTTCTGTTTTACTCTATTATATTCTATTATTTTATTTTTTGTTATATTTTTTTCTATTATATTCCTTTATTTCCTATTTTATTTTTTCTCTTTGGAGATTGGAAAACTATTCAGATTCGAAAACTATTTTAAATTGGTTTGAAAACTTTTCAAATCGATCCGAATTTGAAATGATTTGAATACGAAAAAACTAAATGAATTCCGAAAACAAATTAAACAGATTAAACAAATTTAACTAAACAAATGTATGTAAATGACAAATTGAAACAAAACAAATGTTTTCATTCTGCACATGTCTAATCAGTGGCAGAGGGATGGTGGGATGGATGGGACCAGGGGCAGATGGATGGAGGGATAGATGGGATCAGGGGCAGAGGAATGGTGGTGGAGGGGGTGGGATCAATGGCAGAGGGATGGTGAGATTGATGGGCTCAGGGGCAGAGGGATGGTGGGATGGATGGGATCAGGGGCAGAGGAATGGTGGTGGAGGGGGAGGGATGGTGGGATGGATGGAATCAAAGGCAGAGGGATGGTGGGGTGGATGGGATCGGGGCAGAGGAATGGTGGTGGGAGGATGGAATTAATGGCACAGGGATGGTGGGATGGATGGGACCAGGGGCAGAGGGATGGTGGTGGGAAGATGGGATTAGTGGCATAGGGATGGTGGGATGGATGGGACCAGGGGCAGAGGGATGGTGGGATTGATGGGATCAGGGGCAGAGGGATGGTGGGATTGATGGAATCAGGGGCAGAGGGATGGTGGGATGGATGGGATCAGGGGCAGATGAATGGGTGGAGAGGGTGGGATTAGTGGCAGACAGATGGTGGGATGGATCGAATCAAGGGCAGAGGGATGGTGGGATGGATGAAATAAAGGGGAGAGGGATGGTGGGATGGATGGGATCAGGGGCAGAGGGATGGTGGGATGGATGGGATCAGGGGCAGAGCAATGGTGGGATGGATGGAATCAGGGGCAGAGGAATGGTGGTGGAGGGGGTGTGATCAGTGGCAGAGGGATGGTGGGATGGATGGAATCAAGGTCAGAGTGATGATGGGATGGATGGGATCAGGGGCAGAGGGATAGTGGGATGGATGGAATCAGGGGCAGAGGGATGGTGGGATGGATGAAATCAGGGGCAGAGGAATAGTGGGATGGATGGGATCAGGGGCAAAGGAATGGTGGTGGAGGGGGGTGGGATCAGTGGCAGAGGGATAGTGGGATGAATGGGATCAGAGGCAGAGGAATGGTGGGGGGGATGGGATCTGTGGCAGAGGGATGGTGGGATTGATGGGATCAGGGGCAGAGGGATGGTAGTGGAGGGATGGAATCAGTGAAACTGGCACTCATCTGCTCTCAGTGTCAGTGGATTTCCCCTCCTCCTTGCTCAGTGCGTCTCTGCCACTCTTCTCCCTTCCGGGGCCTCCAGTGGTGCCTCTCTTGATGTGGGGTCTCCTCGAACTCACCCCTCTTCACTCTACTGGCTGTCAGCTCATCAGCGGACTTTCTGCTCCAGTGTCCATCTCACTGCATACTGCGGTGGGTGGGGGCTTTATTCACCAGGCAGGCTCTGCCTCTGTGCTTCTCCAGGAGAGGCAGAGCACTGTGCGGCGCGCTGGATGACATCATCAGTGATTGAATCGGCTGACTCTCAGCATTGATGCAGTGATGCAGGGATTATATTCAACACCCCTAGTGTTAGAGCTACAAAACTGCCCCTCCCCCCATCCATGTTATGGAGAAGAATAGGTTTGTTCTGTTTTTCTCCAATGACGAAAAAGCATTCAAGAGGTGCTGGGATTCATACTGGGATCCTGCTAGAGTTCATAGTGCAAGGGTAAAAACATTTTCAGAGCTCAATGGCTCAGGTTAAGCTGCTTACAAAGGACAAAGCTACCCTCCAGTGGGTGCCCAGCAGTTAACCGGAAAAAAAAACATGCACCAATGGAAGGGGCACCAACTGAATGATAAAAGAGCCCATGTTCATTTATTAGTTTGTACTAAAAACAGCCAACATGTTTCAGGGATCAGAAAAACTCCCCTTCATCAGGGCTACAACAAGACACAATATAATGTAAATACAAATGTAAATGTGACTGATAAAATCATAAGTTTAACAACCATAAAACATTGTGGATCACATACATACAGTATACATGTGTACATATACATGCATAGATAAATAAATTCATACAGTATCTCACAAAAGTGAGTACATCCCTCACATTTTTGTGAATATTTTATTATATGTTTTCATGTGACAACACTGAAGAAATGACACTTTGCTATAATGTAAAGTAGTGAATGTACAGCTTGTATAACAGTGTAAATGTGCTGTCCACTCAAAATAACTCAACACACAGCCATTAATGTCTAAACTGCTGGCAACAAAAGTGAGAACACCCCTAAGTAAAAATGTCCAAATTGGGTGCAAAGTGTCAATAGTTTGTGTGGCCACCATTATTTTCCAGCGCTGCCTTAACCCCATTGGGCATGGAGTTCACCAGAACTTCACAGGTTGCCACTGGAGTCCTCTTCCACTCCTACATGATGACATCACAGTGCTGGTGGATGTTAGATATTTTGCGCTCCCCCACCTTCTGTTTGAGTATGCCCCACAGATGCTCAATAGGGTTTAGGTCTGGAGACATGCTTGGCCAGTCCATCACCTTTACTCTCAGCTTCTTTAGCAAATCAGTGGTCATTTTGGAGGTGTGTTTGGGGTCATTATCATGTTGGAATACTGCCCTGTGGCCCAGTCTCCGAATAGAGGAGATCATGCTCAGCTTCAGTATGTCACATTACATGTTGGCATTCATGGTTCCCTCAATGAACTGTAGCTCCCCTGTGCCGGCAGCACTCATGTAGCTCCAAACCATGACACTCCCACCACCATGCTTGACTGTAGGCAAGACACACTTGTCTTTGTACTCCTCACCTGGTTGCCCCCACACACACGTGACACCATCTGAATCAAATACATTTATCTTGGTCTCATCAGACCACAGGGCATGGTTCCAGTAATACATGTCCTTAGTCTGCTTGTCTTCAGCAAACTGTTTGCAGGCTTTCTTGTGCATCATCTTTAGAAGAGGCTTCCTTCTGGGACGACAGCCATGCAGACCAAGTTGATGCAGTATGCGGCGTATGGTTTGAGCACTGACAGGCTGACCCCCCACCCCTTCAACCTCTGCTGCAATGCTGGCAGCACTCATACGTCTATTTCCCAAAGACAAGTTCTGGATATGACGCTGAACACATGCACTCAACTTCTTTGGTCGACCATTGTGTGGCCTGTTCTGAGTGGAACTTGTTCTGTTAAACTGCCGTATGGTCTTGGCCACCATGCTGCAGCTCAGTTTCAGGGTCTTGGCAATCTTCTTATAGCCTAGGCCATCTTTATGTAGAGCAACAATTCTTTTTTTTTGGATCCTCAGAGAGTTCTTTGCCATGAGGTGCCATGTTGAACTTCCAGTAACCAGTATGAGAGAGTGAGAGCCATAACACCAAATTTAACACACCTGCTCCCCATTCACACCTGAGACCTTGTAACACTAATGAGTCAAATGACACTGGGAGGCAAAATTGTTAATTGGGCCCAATTTACACATTTTCACTTAAGGTGTACCGACTTTTGTTGCCAGGGGTTTAGACATTAATGGCTGCGTGTTGAGTTATTTTGAGGGGACAGCAAATTTACACTGCTATACAAGCTGTACACTCACTACTTTTCATCATAGCAAAGTGTAATTTCTTCAGTGTTGTCACATGAAAAGGTATAATAAAATATTTACAAAAATGTGAGGGGGGTACTTACTTTTGTGAGATACTGTACATATACTATACACATGCATAGAAATGAAGACAAAGAAATATCAGATGGTAAGTGATAACATGTAATAGGTTCATTTTTGGAATTATCAGATGCTACATGGTTAGCCACATATCTCTAAAAAAAATAGGACTCACAGGTTAAAAAAAAAAACCCTTTTTTAAGTTTAGCATTTTAAGTATGTACTGTATCTTTTGAGGTTTGGACAAACTATTTTTTTTTATTTTGTTCATTGATGGTTGTGTGACAGTACGAGGCTCTGTAATCATGGAAAGGAAACAGGGTTTGCACATTTGCTGAGTGCAGAACTAAACATTAATTTTTAGCGGAGAAAACTGCTTTTGCAGATTTCTCTAGATTTTGATAATTCTGGATGGGCCTCTGAAGTTTGGAGATTTCAGAGCACGTTGAGAGGGAAGAAATCTCCAACCCAATGTCTGGGTTTTGTAGTCAACCAGCACACAGCACCCTGGACACTACCTTACATACTACTGACCTCTGTAAACTGCCCTGCGTATGGTATTACTGACCTCTGTACACTGCCCTACATACTACGGACCCCTGGACACTGCCCTACATCCTACTGACCTCTGTACACTGCCCTACATCCTACTGACCTCTGTGCGCTGCCCTACTTACTACTGACCTCTGTGCGCTGCCCTACTTACTACTGACCTCTGTACACTGCCCTACATCCTACTGACCCCTGGACACTTCCTTACATACTACTAACTTCTGTAAACTGCCCTGTGTATGGTATTACTGACCTCTATACACTGTCCTACATACTACGGACCCCTGGACACTGCCCTACATCCTGCTGACCTCTGTACACTGCCCTGCATCCTACTGACCTCTGTGCACTGCCTTACTTACTACTGGCCTCTGTACACTGCCCTACATACTACCGACCTCTGTACACTGTCCTACATACTACCGACCTCTGTACACAGCCCTATATACTACTGACCTCTGTACACTGCCCTACTTACTACTGACCTCTGTACACTGCCCTACTTACTACTGACCTCTGTACACAACCCTACATACTACTGACCTCTGTACATTGCCTGCATCCTACTGACCTCTGTACACTGCCCTACATACTACTGACTTCTGTACAGTGCCCTACATCCTACTGATCTATGTACACTGCCCTACATCCTACTTACACTGGCCAGGAATCAGAGCTGATAGCCAGGCCTGAAACTAGTCGAAGAAATCAGCCTGCTGTACCAGATATTCTGCTTTGCGGGGGTAACCAATTACTCCCCAGAAATGAAAAAAATTGTGATTGAAAGTGAATGCTGAGTTTCTCCCAGAAGCTAAATTTTAAGGTAGGCTAAGTTTATATTTCTACAGTGACATTAGTTTTATAAGATTTTCTAAGTTTTCATTATGTCGCCTCTACTTTTCATTAGGGGCTTGCTAGTTCATTTCTTTTTTTTTTTAAAGGTGCAGCACCCGACGTTCTTTGATCCCTTCCATGTTGTCCTGGTAGATCTCCACCTCTCAAAGGTTGCCTACCCCTGCTGTAGGTAATATCCCCGCATCTCCCTCATTATTATACGACCTCTCGTTTTATTTCCACCCACTTTCTGTACAATCTGATTGTACAATCTCCTTTAGATCTGCCATTAGCTATGTAGTGAAAAATCTTGTCTAAATTGATACAAATTGAATGACATGTTCAGGTGGGTCCTCCATTCTATACAATAATGGCAAAAAACAAGTAAAAATTTGCGCTGAACTGAAAAAAGCAAGCGGCCAGCAAAGTTCGTAGATAACAAACAAAAAGTCACATGCATATAAATTATTGCGGCGCTGAAAAGTTCAAAAATGAAATTAAAGAGTGGGAGGAGTCCAATCACCAAATATATTGTGCAGATGTAGAAAGAGTCACTCGTCACCACGTGGTAATGTAGTCTGCTTACCAGAAGGTATTAAGGATTAGGCATAGATGATAAATACTCAAAAGCATCCAGCAAATCCAGCCCACTGGAACCTCTCGTCAGACCACAACGTCTGTGGGATTTCCTTCACATATAAACTTCTCCCAATGGTCACTTCAGAATTAGGCATTCAGGCATGTAGTCATCATATATCCGAGAAAAGAAAATGAAGGACCCATAGTGAAGCCCGTAATGATAGATAAAAAACTTTTATTGTAGTAACTTACAGTTGAAGCTTAAAACAGCATGCATCAAGGATAGGCACAAACGGCTGCAGCAATCAGCGTATGGATGTCAGCCTGCCTGACATGTTTCATCATAACAGATGTCTTCAGAGGCATGAGACTTTTCAGCGCCTCCATTCTATAGTTCTAGTAAATGTGAAGAAAATTGTACAGGAATTGCACAATCAGACTGCATAGTGTATGGCCAACTTTATACAATGACACAAAGTGGGGAGACTCAGTTTTCAGGCCTTGTTCACAACTTCACATAGTGGGAACTGATATTTCTGCATATGTTTTTCTTGGGGGGGGGGGGCGTTTTGGGGTGTTTTCGCTCATCACGCATAAGAGCAGTCTATTCACTTGAATGGGTTGCCCTATATGTGACAATTGCCCCAAGCAATGGAGCAGAGTGTGATGCCCTTTTACTGCACTTTTTGGTGCATTTGCAGCACATTTTTCGTATGGCAAATGCATACCTGCTACCCGTGGTTGGGGTGCCATAAAGATTTAGTGACAACACAAACATGATGTTCCTTTGCAACGTGTTTCTGAAATGCATGGCAAAGTGTGCCCTTTCTGTGCAGTTTGCCATGCAGGTGTGAATGGAAAATCCTTGTTCTTGTGTAAACACACCAATTTCACCCTGAGGTCCCATTCACAATTTTTTGGCTCTTTTTTCCCCCGCAACCTGCATATCTACTCCCTCACTATTTCTGGACCACTAATAGATAGACGAGAGCATTAATGGGATACTATCGCTGGATTGTTCTTATCCCCTTAGTTGGACTTTTAGCTTGTGTTAATTATGGATAGTCTTGTGGGCACCAGATTACTTAAATTTTACTGTTTAAGCTTGCTCCCCTTCATTCGGTCTTTCTGGCGCAGCCGGTATGGCTTACTGCTTTGACGATGTGGTAGAGTCTCTCATCATGCAGCAGGAGATCATCGCATACACCAAGCCTTAGGTCATAAATATCTCCCCGTATTGTGTCTACCTGCCCCCCCCCCAGGCCCCTTGGAGTGAGGGAGGGGACCCTGGGGGGGTCGGACATGATGGGAAGCTCTCGGTCATTTATATGTTGGTATGTTGATTTCCCAGTTAGAACAATCTGTTTTTAGGACATAGTAGACTGCTTAATTGTCTTTAGTTGCCTTGAACTACAGGTGGCGGGGCTGTGGTGGACACAGTGCCCCTCCACTAGGAATCAGGAGCACCGTTAGCGCCCTTGATTTCTTACCCGGCTGCCCTACAGTAGGGGCGCCGGTCCTCTCAGGTTAAGGGGTAAGGTATGGCTAGTCCATCCTGCCCTGGGGATTGGGGGGGTCTGGGGACCCAGAGTTCTCACTTTTTGTTATTGTTACATGCAGGAATGTTTAATGACTCAGGTCGCTGTAACTTCCTTGTTTTCTCTCCTTTTCTCTTTCACCCCTTTCCTCTCCTTCTATTCCACTACTCATCTGAGTGTTCCCAGGCTCCACATTCACCTCTGGCCACTCCTCCAAGGTCTCACTTCTACGGCGAACACACCCCACGGGCTCCTCGGGGGTTCACCCCTCACATCGGCAAGGTAAGTCTCGTAACATAAGCATAGCTTCACACCTCCCACATCATGCCTAACCCTCGTAACATGACTCCCACCCTCAAAATTATATTGCATAACACACAGGGTCTTAACTCCCCCTTCAAACGTAGAAAGCTCTTCCAACTTTACCAGTCCATGCATGCAGACATTCTCTTTCTCCAAGAGACTCACTTCCCCATATCCTATCAAACTAAATTCCTTCATCAGCACTTCCCTCAATTTTTTGTTTCCTCAGCGACCAACAAAACAAAAGGCGTTGCCATTTGCTTTGCTAAACATATTAATCTCTCCCAACCAGAGACTGTTGTAGACCCTCTGGGACGTTACATTCTAGTCTCGGAGAACATTGATAGGGAATTATATACCTTTGTCTCTTACTACTCCCCTAACAAGGGACAGAAAGCCTTTTTTGACACATTGATGCACAAACTCCAACCACACCTTAAGGGCACAATCTTTTTCGGTGGGGACTCTAACACAGCTTTTGATTTCTCCCTGGATAAATCTGGAACTGGATTACCTAAACTTAAGCGCCCTTCCAGACAAAGCGTTAAAATAGCGAAACTACTACATGACGTGGGATTGATAGACATCTGGAGGGAGACTAACCCACATTCTAAGGACTACATGCATTTTTCGGCACCCAATAACTCCTATGCCAGGATAGACCACATCTTCACACGCCCCACTAGGATCCCTTTAATTGTGATAACCAAGATTGTGGATACCCCCCTATCAGACCACTCAATGGTCACTCTGATCACTCAAAGACCCTTGGGACACAGGGACGCCCCTCGCTGGCGCCTGCAGGAATCTATTCTAAGTGACCCAATACAGTGTACCATAATAGAGGAATCCATTAAGGAATACTTCAGCATCAATACTACGAATTATGTATCACTAGCGACTGTGTGGGCCGCGCATAAATCGGTCATCAGGGGAAAACGATTCAATTGACAGCCAAACTTAGAGCGGAACACAAAGCGGACACGATTAAACTAACTGCAGACTGCCGATCCCTTGTGAAGGCACACAAACTAAACCCCACTCTGGAATCTCTAGCCAACTTAGACAAGGCCCGGGCCCTCCTCAACCTGACCCTAACAACAGCAGCTGAAAAACACCTCAGGTGGACGGGGGCGAAGTTCTATTCCCAAAAGGATAGGATCGGCTCAAGACTAGCGGTCAAGCTTAGTCCCAAACCTCGCTCCCTAGCATTTCTGAAAATTAGGCTACAATCAGGAGACTTGACCCAGAACCCAACCAAGATCATGGAAGCCTTCCTTCAGTTCTATTCAGAACTTTATAAATCAAAGCTCCCACCATCAGGGCAGTCACAGCGTGGGTTTCTAGATTCCCTCACTTTGCCTTCCCTGTCTAAAGACCATAGGGACCTACTTGAGAGCCCATTCACCCAAACAGAGGTCCTGGATACAATCAAATCTCTGAAAATCGGATCCTCCCCTGGACCAGATGGGTTCTCAACTGGATACTATAATAAATTTGGCCCCACCCTGGCCCCACATCTAACTAAGCTTTTCAACTCCCTTAGGGAGGGTTCTTCTCTAGGGGCAGATCTAAATGCAGCCTATATTTCGGTGATTCCCAAACCGGGTAAGGGCTCAAGCAAGGTTGGGAATTACTGGCCAATATCTCTGATTAACAATGATATTAAGATTATGACTAAGATACTAGCAAATAGGGTAGCGCGTTTTATCCCCTCATATATTCATGGAGATCAGGGGAGTTTTATCCCTGGAAGACAAGGCCCTGATCAGATTAGAGGGACCATAGACATTATTTCACTTCTTAAATCGCAATGGGACGGAGGTCCCCCTCAAAAGGGCTTTCTCTTATTGATTGACCTACACAAGTCATTCGATTCCATAGACTGGGCGTACCTTTCTGATATCCTACGGAGATGGGGCTTTGGCCCATACTTCCTAAATCTAATACACTCACTGTACTCTACACCGTCAGCTCAAGTACTCCTGATGGGCAGATACTCGGCCTCATTCCCTATAGGAAGGGGTACCAGACAGGGATGCCCACTCTCCCCCCTCCTCTTTGCAATGGCAATAGAAACCCTGGCCATAGCAATCCCGATATTAAGGGGGTGACCTGCGGGGACCAGGAGCACAAATGTTCACTTTACACGAATGACCTCATACTGTATATTACCTCCCCCCTAATCTCCACCCCAGGAGTATACAGAGTGCTGAGCTCATTCAGTGAAATTTCAGGCCTGAAGGTCAACATGAATAAATCAACTGCCTTAAATATTACGGTCCCTCCTGACCTTCTCTCACAACTTACTAGCAACTTTGATTTTTCCTGGGCCCCCACGGCTATCCCCTATCTAGGGATCAATCTAACCCCGGATATAAATAACCTCTTTAAAGCTAATTATCCCTCTATGATTCTCAAGTGTATGGGTGAACTTGAAAAGTGGTCTAGATGTGGTCTGTCCTGGCTGGGCAGGGTGCACGTAGTGAAGATGACACGCCTCCCCCATCTCGTATACTTGTTCTGCTCTTTACCAATCCCACTTACGAAGAGTTTCCTCGGTAAATTTTAGTCAGAGATAATACGCTTTGTCTGGGGCAACAAGGGATATAGGTGCCCATCCAGAATACTTCTCCGCCTAAACTCCCAGGGTGGTTTGGGCTTACCGGTCTCTGGGGATACTATCAGGCTGCACAATTGTCACAAATTTCAATGATCTTCTCCAAGGGCACAAAGCCTGACTGGCTCTCCATGGAAAGGAGGGCAACCCCCTTCAACACCATTGATTTTCTTCTGTGGTGTAATCCAAAGAGTAGGCTGGCCATAATGGCTCCCACCCTATCCCACTCCATTTTATTAAGCACTAAACTATTCACACAAACCGCCCTGACCTCCCCCCTAAAACCTCTGTCTCATATTTTTCATAATGCTAACTTCCCCCGGGACTAAATATACAGGCGTTCAGATGGTGGACAGACAAAGGTCTCTACCGTATAGGACACTATCTTACCCCAGCGGGTCCCCTTACCTTGTCCTACTGCAAACGTAAACTGGATATGCCTGAATCCGAAAGGTTCAGATTTACCCAAATATCGCACTTCCTACACTCCATCTGGATTTCCAAGCCGGAACCTCCTTCAATTACCCCTTATGAGCATTAGTGCTCCAATATTTCGATCAGAAAGGAGATATCTGCTTGATATACATGGCACTCCTGACGAATCTGGACAAGCCGACATACGCTAGGACCTGGGAGGAGGACACAGGCAGAACATGGACAGCAACTGCAACATTTCCCTTGTAGAAGCCAGTCTAAAGGTTTTGACCAGGTGGTATTATGTTCCCTCCAGATTGTCATCGATTTACCCAGGGACATCTCCACTATGCTTTAGAGCAGTGTTTCTCAACTCCAGTCCTCAAGGCGCACCAACAGGTCTTGTTTTCAGGATTTCCCTCAGATTAAACGGCTGTGGTAATTACTAAGGCAGTCATACTGATTAAATACTGATTAAATCACCTGTGCAAAATAATGGTTAGCCTGAAAACATGACCTGTTGGGGCGCCTTGAGGACTGGAGTTGAGAAACACTGCTTTAGAGGTTGTGAGCATGAAGACACAATGCTACATAGTTGGTGGACCTGCACTAGAGCCTTTTGGCAGAAAATCTTCCAAACTGTTAATACTTTAACAAACGGAACAGTTGCTCCCAACCCTCACATAGCCCTACTTAACCACACTATCCCTAATTTACCTAAACACTTCCTTTTGCTAGGAGCTATAATCACTATAGCTAAATCCTGGAAGAGGCCCACAGTCTCCTTTCAGTGTTGTAGGAGGAAAGTGTCATGGATTATGTCTCAGGAGAAAATAGTAGCAAAGCTTAATGACAAAATTGAGAGGTTTAATGCCACCTGGGAACCCTGGGCCATGTTCTTTAACCACTTCAATACCAGGCACTTAGACACCTTCCCGCCCAGGCCAATTTTCACCTTTCAGTGCTGTCGCAATTTGAATGACAATTGCGCGGTCATGCTACACTGTACCCAAAAAATTTTTTTATCATTTTGTTCCCACAAATAGAGCTTTCTTTTGGTGGTATTTGATCACCTCTGCGGTTTTTTTGCGCAACAAATAAAAAAAGACCGAAAATTTCGGAAAAAAAACAAGTTTTTCTTTGTTTCTGTTAACATTTTTTGTAAATAAGTACGCTTTCTCCTTCAATGATGGGCACTGATATGGCTGCACTGATGGGCACTGATACGGCGGCACTGATGGGCACCGATGAGGTGGCACCAATGAGGTGGCACTGATGAGGTGGCACTAACGGGCACTGATGATGGGCACTGATAGGCGGCACTGATGGGCACTGATAGGTGGCACTGATGGGCACTGATAGGTGGCACTGGTATGCCGCACTGATGGGCACTCATAGGTGGCACCGATGGGCACTCATAGGCGGCACTGATGGGCACTCGTAGGTGGCATTGATTGGTACATATGGGTGGCACTGATAGGGTACTTATGGGTGGCACTGATGTGTGGCACTGATGGGCACTGATAGGTGGGCACTGATGGGCACAGATGGGCACTGACAGGTGGCACAGATGGGCACTGACAGGTGGCACCGATGGGCAATGACAGGTGGCACTGATAAAACATTGCTGGGCAGATCTGGGCATTGCTGGGCAGATCAGTGACATAATGGTGCCAATCAGTGCCCATTTGTGGGCACTGATTGGCACAGATTGGGCACATGTGGATGGCCATGGGGTACATACCTGGCCATCCACGTTGCCCCTTCCCTGGTGGTCCTAGTGGCATCCCTGGTGGTCCAGTGTGGTGATCTGAGGGGGGGGCTGCGCTGATAAACAATCAGCGCAGACCCCCCCTGCCAGGAGAGCCACCGATCGGCTCTCCTCTACTCGCGTCTGTCAGAGTAGACGCGAGTGAGGAAGAGCCGATCAATGGCTCTTCCCATTGACAGCGTGATCAGCCGTGAGGCTCTTTACCAAGATCGGTGTAGCGGTGTGTCAGGCTGACACACCGCTCCACCGATCGCCGCGATGCGTGCCCCCGGGGGCGCGCTGCGGCATGTTATCCTGCTGGACGTCATATGACGCCCAGTCAGGATAACAGAACCACTTCCCGGACGTCAATCCGCTATAGGGCGGGCGGGAAGTGGTTAACATACCACTACTCCCAGGAATGGTATATGGAACTGGTAATGTTCCTTCTCCTCCTTGAACCAAACTCTGTTCTTTTCTTCTTTTCTCCTTCCATTTCACACGTTTCTTCTCTCTCCTTTCTGGGAATGCCTAGTCCCCTTCCATTCCTCTAGTGCAGAATGATCTGTAGTTCCTCCTGCAGGGAACACATTGGAGATTGATGTCCAGGCTGTCAGCAGGATCTCGTTCTCTCTATTATACAATTATTTCTCCGTCACCATGGTTGTAATTTAGAAATGGAAGGCTCCGCTTTTATAGCCTTTCCATTCTACCCATGGCGACCTCAGCTACGGGAGTGGCCGTGGATTCTGGGAGGACCCTGTACACACCTACTGGAAGGTCCCACAGGGGTGGTGTGTGTGGGACCTCTCGGTCCATCCAGCGTCCATCTCCCGGAGACAAAATTCTTTGTTTAATGTTATTCCCTCAATGTTAGTTCTCCTGACAGTCCTGATCAGACAGTACGAGTACACTGAAAATGATTTATCTTTATTCCTCTCGAGTTCTCCCCTAGAATTATCCTCTGCTACTTTATTCGTAATCCTGTACATACAATGCTGTTGTCTGGATTCATGATTATTTGTACTGTCCTTAGTTATGTATGATTGCTTATGCAATGGTTATCATATATACTCAATAAAAACATTTTAAATTAAAAAAAGAAAAAATGGTGTGGGGTCCTTTTGGGTCTAGTATGGATTTTAAGGTGAACCCTGTGCCAAAATTGAAAAAAATGTTGGTCCCCCCAAAATCCATACCAGACCCTTAAAATGAGCAAATGAGTGCCCCCCCCTCCTGAACCATACCAGGCCACATGCCCTCAACATGGGGGATGGGTGCTTTGGAGCGTGCTTGGATAAGGTGCATGCTGGGTCATGACATCACAAGGAGGGTGGGCCATGTATAGGTGGGCTCCCAAGTGTAGGATGATAGCATTTCCAACAGGTGTATGCCATCCTGAATATATGATGGTAGTTGTTGCACAAGTGGTTGGAGGAACTGGTCTATGTATATAGAAAAACCACTTGTTACACTATCCATTGCTGCTACAATTGGACCTTGCCTTGCCTTTCTCTCACTTGTCAGCGATCTCTCGACTCCACTGATGATGTCATACCCGGGGGATGGTCCACGCCTTACAGCGCAACTTCCTGATTCCTTTGAGGCTCCAGGGATTGCCTCTCTCCTTACAACTGAGCAGGCGGAACCATCACATTTACCGACGGCACGCACCATGATGAGATCCATTTACAGATGAGCCCATTTACACTGTGATTTTGTAAGTGTTCTTAATCTCATTTTATTTAACATCTGGAAAACTACACTTAGCTGGTGCATCCTTCTCTCAGATCTTGATACAAAGCTTTGGTGACATGCATGGGCTGTCTTCTGAACCCTTACACACAGCATGAGGTTGAAAAAAGAAAGGGAGCATCTAGAAGCCAGTGATAACATTATTATCTCCACAAAAAGTATGTTTTTAACAAGTGGAGCCGTTTTTCACAAAAAAGAAATACAGCATTGTGAATAGGGAGGTCAGGGGGTTGAAGGAATGCATTTTTTTTTATCAGATTACACTTCATTTTTAAGCATCCCATACTTTCAGGTGCATCAAATGCCTGTGTCTGATGATGCACTTAGTGGTTTCACTTACTAGCTGCTACATGACTACAGCTCTGCGAGGACAGAGTAGTGACAAGAAAGAAAGTGAAGGCAAATCTCCCTAATGGGACACAGATGTAAAAAATAACTGATATGGATTTTATCAATCCTATATTCTATTCTAGACTAAAACGGGTTTTGGAAAAAGATAAACTTTGACATCACCCATGAAATATACAGAAAGGGTATGCAAAATGTAAATCGCCCAATTACATTTATCGTTATCCTCTAACTAATTCAGAGAATCCTAATGTTTGCAAAACTGTTAGCAGTTTTGGGTATGTGTGTGGGTCACATGTGTGTGTTAAATGTATGTATGTATGTATGTATGTATATATGTATGTATGTATGTTTATGTTATGTGTGTGTATGTTGTGTGTATGATGCCCATTTTTATAATATATTTGGTTTTTATTTTTACTTTGTATTGCTCTGATTTCTTTATTTTTACAAGGGAGCAGATATATACTCATGAGAAAATGTATTTTTCTCAGAGGAGCTACTTGAAATGAGTCAATCATATGACTGTTAAATAAGACAAAAAAGTCTAAATACAACTTTTAAATCAGGAAAATTAAAGACATCTAAAAATGTTCCTGTATGTTTTTACAAAAGCTAACCAAAACATTATCATTATATAGAAATAGATTCACTGAATACTGAAGAACAATTTTGTTCTGAGATCACTCATCTTTCCCTGGTCAGCACAAGAAGGGTCTTGAGCCAAAAGCTTATCATTTTCTGAAATGCCCTCATTTACATAATACAAAATCATGGAAAAAAGCGAAATATGAACAGTCTATTCTGAAAACGACATAGGAGTTCTAGTGCATGTGAAATATAATAAAAACACAACAAATTGACATCTTTAACAGTACACATCATGCATAATACAAAATTGTTATTTTTTAAAACATTTGTAGGTATTTTACAACATTTATAGGTTTCAAGTTTTGAAATATACAGTGGTTGTCTAGAATAATGACTGTGAATAAATACTGTATATAAACATTTAACAGATGTTACCAGTATTTTTAAAGCTCTCTTGGCATGTCTCCCTGTGTATGAATGCCTCTGAGAAAGTCAGGAAAAATAAACACCAATTTGGGCAACACTACCATAATTGGCTGTAGCACAGGCTCAAAAGTGGTGAATTACTAAGTGAGCATATACTGTATATAACTTAGACAACCTAAACTATGCATAGAACCTGACTCAGGACTGTTTAATTTATTAGAAATTGTTTATTCAATAACTTCTATAAACATCAGATGTCTCCTTATCACCACAATGGAAATTTAGCAGGCTATTAAATATTTTGTAAACAACAAAAACCCAGGTTCTGAAGACTACCTGACTGATTTCTCTAAAATATCCCCTGGTACTCACTTATCTCTATACCTCTATCCTCCCCATCATATCCAACACATCACATACTGAATTTAACAAAGCCTACTCCACATTAAGCACAAATATGGCCAAGCAGTGTAATATAGAAAAAAGTTTATTGAAAAATGTGGTTAAAAATATATGGAATAACATCCATATGGATGAACCAATCTTCCAAAGTTGGAGCTAGCACAAAGCATACAAACATACGATAATAAAAACAATCCCAGTGATTACTCAGGGTGATGAAAATTTCAAAAAAATCATCAAATGACAGATAATGATTGTGAATAAGTTCTGGTATCCAATGTAGATAAAATGATTAATTCCTAAGTTGGCTGCTATATATCGCAGTGTAACCCAGATTAATTGCTGTAATACATTGGGATTTCAGTGCAGTCTCAGTGAATTCAGGATGATTATTTTTCCAATGGAAAGATGATAGAGAGTATATCCCTACTGATAGTGTGGGTAGAATTGAAGAAAGCTATGTATACCAATCAAATAATTTCAATGTTCTGAGGAAGTCCGCGGATTGGCGGACGAAACGCAAGCATCAACAGACGGAGTGATGTCATCATACCAAAATGTGTAACCACAGTTTCCCCATACCACGCTGATACACACACACTGACAATCTACTGCATAGCCGACCGGCTTCTACTGTTACCTGCGATCTGTGAGGATACATCGGCTATTGGGACAAAAGAAGGGAGAGTGCCTGAGCCATTCAATTCTGGCAAAAACATAGCCACTAACCATCAAGCAATTGCTCAAAAGGGACTGGCAATCAGAACTATATGGAGAAGGTAGAGCAGTAAGTCAATCTTATCATTCCATTTTGACACGAACATCTGCAGGTTGCAGTTTCTTTCACTATTTGACTTGCTCCCTTCTAGAATACCGTGTGAAAGGTATCTGAGACATTATAAGTAAGGAAGATTGAGCTACATACCGTCACACCTCATAGAGGTAACATTAACACAGATTACTGTACTAAAATCGCCTTATGCCATCTCCTACGCCTGTCTCTGCAATTGCCTCTCATTACTAACAAGGATATTGCCATTAACCAGCACTAGCCCTATTTTTCACCTTAGGCTACAGGAGATTACTCTTATACCATTTTCCATTCTTTTCCATTTATCTCTAATGATTTTCTGGATAATATTATGTTCTTGAGCAGCACTACGATGTGATTCTTGATATATACTTATCATTGAAATTATTTGATTGGATACATAGCTTTCTTCAATTCTATCCACACTATCAGTAGAGATATACTCTCTATCATCTTTCCATTGGAAAATAATAATCTTGAATTCACTGAGACTGCACTGAAATCCCAATGTATTACAGCAATTAATCTGGGTTACACTGCGATATATAGCAGCCCACATAGGAATTAATAACTTTATCTACATTGAATAACAGAACTTATTCACAATCATTATCTGTCATTTAATATGTTTTTGTGAATTTTCATTACCCTGAGCAGCCACCGGGATTGTTTTTATTTTTTTCATTTATTGTATGTTTGTATGTTTTGTGTTATCTCCAATTTTGGAAGACTGGTTCATCCATATGTATGTTATTCCATATATTTTTAACTGAATTTTTCAATAAACGTATTTCTATGTTATACTGCTTGGTCATATTTGTGCCTAATTTACACTCTGTACTTCACAGCTGTCCCCTTTTTGTCAATTCATTTCCTGTTTTGGCATAGACCACACCCTGGGTTCCACCTACCCACCATATTATATTCTTCTACTCCACATTAATCTTAATGTTAATTCTACACTATTCACCCTCACCAAATTGGATTCCTTAATCACAAATACTCTACCCTGGGTATACAAACTAATATTGCAGCTACAGTACAAGAGAAACAACACTTTTTTTCTTCTTTTCCCTCCATGATGCTTCTAAGTCTTCATAAGTAGACTTTTAGGAGGAGCCACCGAGAGTGGACTGAGATATAGTTGCCAGAAATCTCCAAGTGTTAATCTCTTGAACCATGGTATATTCATATACTGTATACTGCAAGTGCTACCTTTTGAAGTAATTGTGTCTTAGGGAATCATAGGGAAAATCCTGAAAACACATCCCTAAAAGGACTAGTAAAAACATACTTTCAAAACTCATAATCTTGATTATATCTTTCTAGGTGAGTTGAGGGACGTGTTCCATTCATTTTGTTAGACCCACAATGTGAGACATATATTATTTTGTTGCTATAAAAATGGAACCCCCCCTGTAAATAACTTCAAGGCATCATCCCCTAAAATCCAGTCGACCAATGGAAAATGAATAGTTAAAAAGAATTACAGCTTTATTTGTACATTAAATATGTCTAAAAGCCATATCCACAGAATCACCATATCAAATGTATAGTACTTATCATATAAGACTTGGTAGATGCAATTTGTGTGCAGTCTTGCTACCTCAGGGTGAATTTGCTTGTGTAGTCTTAAGATAGGATAGATAATAGGAAACCTACAATGAACAAACATTATAATATGTTCAACACAATACAATATATCAACCCCTAAAGGGGTATTACACAATCCATGTAAAAACAAGTGTTATATCTCAACAGACCATTATGCCAAAGGGGAGAGGGACAGAGAAGAGAAACAGGAAAGAAAAAAAAATCTTTGCCACATTCAAATGGCCAAAGCCCGCGAACCCAGAAGGAAGACCAAGTGAAAATGGAAGCGCCAGGAAACCATGACAATGCTGCGCTAGAGGGCTCAGTTTGCATTTAAGTCTGTCATAATATGCTAGTATGCGGTGCATACTAATACATTAAGACTTAAACCTGCAGGAGGGCCCAACTTTTTTATTTTTTTGGCAGTTTACTACCGCTTTAAGTGTAAAAAATTATTAATCCCGCACCTAAATTGAGTAAAATATCAAACCTAGTGAAATATGTGAAAAAATAGCAACTAAACCCAAGCTAAGTGAAGGATCACTAGTGCACATGTGAAAAAGGAATTGGTGGGAGCGCTAAAGTGACGTAGTAGTTAAATAATTAATTTGAAATTATATGTGTAGTTAAAAAATACAATGAAAAACCACTGCACACCAGCCTGCCTATATATATCCAAAACATCAACTTTAAGTATTATATATTGTGCCTAAATAGGTATCAGTGATTACACAGGCAAAGTGCTTCAATTCCCAAACAAACAAAAAAATGACCCAAATATGACCATGTAGCATAATAGATCATATAACATATAACATAACATGTGATTCGCACGTAAAACATAAATCCATAAAAGTTCATAAGTGAAAATAAGTCCTTGTCTGGATCTGGAAATCAAACGAACAGTGGAACCCCTTCTCCGTCTAGAGATATCACCCAAAAGTGCTCATGGAATGGGTGTCAGCTTACCAGATGTAGTTGACCAATTTAGTGAAAAAAAGGTCAACTAGACTTTAGCAAGATAATGCTTGCTGCAATGGAGAAATGTAGACCGGACTCCTGTCCTCGCACCAAAGGGTCTCACGAATGGGATATAAAACAAATGTGGATCACATGTTATGTTGTATGTTATATGATCTATTATGCTACATGATAATATTTGGGTCATTTATGATCATTTTTTTGTTTGTTTGGGAATTGAAGCACTTTGCCTGTGTAATCACTGATACCTATTTAGGCACAATATATAATACTTTAAGTTGATGTTTTGGATATATATAGGCAGGCTGGTGTGCAACAGTTTTTCACTGTATTTTTTAACTACACATATAAATTCAAATTAATTCTTTAACTACTACGTCACTTTAGCACTCCCCACCAATTCCTTTTTCACATGTACTACCGCTTTAAGACTACACAAGATGTGGATCCTGAGGAAGCAAGACTGTATACAAAATGCGTCGATCCACCAAGTCTTATATTATGTGTATTATACAGTATATTTGATATGGTGATTCTATGGATATTGTTTTTAAGTATATTCTAATGTACACATGAAGCTATAATTATTTTAAACTATTCATTGTTATGTTAGCACACATAGAATCTCCATTTTCCAGTCCTCCTGTTGGTTGACTGGAATTTTTTAATAGAGATATATTATTTATTGCTGTATAGGATTGTTTTCTTAAAAAAAATAAATAATGAATTATCTAAACTGAATTAAAATGAACAAATGCAGATCAATTTAATGAATACATTAATTTTATAACATATCCATTGACATAAAAGTTAAACTGGCTGCAAAAATTGCAAATAAGAATAGTTGATATGGGATCTGCCTACAACCTGCTAGCATCTCTGATATAGGATCCGATTGCAATCTATAGCATCTCTGATAAGCAAAATAGATTTTTAAAAATAGGCAAATGTTTTGCTAGGAGGTCACATGAAATAATTTTTTAAGCATGGTTGGACAGTGAAAAAAGCTGAAACTACCTCAATCTACAGTAGATATGTAAAAAAAGAACGTTGCTATTTATAGTATGCATTTATCATTTAAAAATGTACATTATTTCACTATCGAGCAAATAGTAATTTAAAATTATTTACTGCATGAAATTAAAAATGAATATCAAATATTTATTAACATTTTTTATAATGTGTATTATAATCTGAGGATGATATAGGGCATTTGTGAGACACTTTTACTGCATTAATTTTAACTTTCCAGAATATTTATGAACTTGAACAAGTATTTCAATTAATAGAAGGTAGGGATGAGCTTCGAGTTTGAGTCAAACTCATGTTGGACTCGAACATTGGCTGTTCGCAAGTTCGCCGAAAAGTGAACAATTTGGGGTGTTCGCGGCAAATTCGAATGCCGCGGAACACCCTTTAAAAGTCTATGGGATAAATCAAAAGTGCTAATTTTAAAGGCTTATATGCAAGTTATTGTCATAAAAAGTGTTTGGGGACCTGGGTCCTGCCCCAGGGGACATGTATCAATGCAAAAAAAAGTTTTAAAAACGGCCGTTTTTTCAGGAGCAGTGATTTTAATAATGCTTAAAGTCAAACAATAAAAGTGTAATATCACTTTAAATTTCATAGCTGGGGGGTGTCTATAGTATGCCTGTAAAGGGGTGCATGTTTCCCGTGTTTAGAACAGTCTGACAGCAAAATGACATTTCGAAGGAAAAAACCCATTTAAAACTACCCGCGGCTATTGCATTGCCGACAATACACATAGAAGATCATTGATAAAAACGGCATGGGAATTCCCCACAGGGAAACCCCGAACCAAAATTAAAAAAAAAAAAATGACGTGGGAGTCCCCCTAAATTCCATACCAGGCCCTTCAGGTCTGGTATGGATATTAAGGGGAACCCCGGCCAAAATTTAAAAAAAAAATGACAGGGGGGTTCCCCCATAAATTCCATACCAGACCCTTCAGGTCTGATATGGATTTTAAGGGGAACCCCGTGCCAAAAAAACCAAAAAAACGGCGTGGGGTCCCCCCAAAAATCCATACCAGACCCTTATCCGAGCACGCAACCTGGCAGAACGCAGGAAACGAGGGGGGACGAGAGTGCAGGCCCCCTCCCCCTCCTGAACCGTACCAGGCCACATGCCCTCAACATTGGGAGAGTGCTTTGGGGTAGCCCCCCAAAACACCTTGTCCCCATGTTGATGAGGTCAAGGGCCTCATCCCCACAACCCTGGCCGGTGGTTGTGGGGGTCTGCGGGCGGGGGGCTTATCGGAATCTGGAAGCCCCCTTTAACAAGGGGACCCCCAGATCCCGCCCCCCCTTTGTGAAATGGTAAGGGGGTACTTACCCCTACCATTTCACTAAAAAACTGTCAAAAATGTTAAAAATTACAAGAGACAGTTTTTGACAATTCCTTTATTTAAATGCTTCTTCTTTCTTCTATCTTCCTTCATCTTCTGGTTCTTCTGGTTCTTCCTCCGGCGTTCTCGTCCAGCATCTCCTCCGCGGCGTCTTCTATCTTCTTCTCCTCGGGCCGCTCCGCACCCATGGCATGGGGGGAGGCTCCCGCTCTTCTCTTCATCTTCTTCTCTTCTTCATCTTCTTCTTCATCTTCTTCTTTTCTTCTCTTCTTCTCTTCTTCTCTTCGTCTCTTCTTCATTTTCTTCTCCGGGCCGCTCCGCATCCATGCTGGCATGGAGGGAGGCTCCCGCTGTGTGACGGCGTGTCCTCGTCTGACGGTTCTTAAATAACACGGGGTGGGGCCACCTGGTGATCACGCCCCCCTCTGACGCACGGGACATGATGGGACTTCCCTGTGGCATTCCCCGTGACATCACAGGGAAGTGCCGTCAAGTCACCGTGCGTCAGAGGGGGCGGGGTCACCGGGTGGCCCCGCCCCCCGTTATTTAGGAACCGTAAGACGAGGAGATGCCGTCACACAGCGGGAGCCTCCCTCCATGCCAGCATGGGTGCGGAGCGGGCCGGAGAAGAAAATGAAGAAGAGAAGTAGAGAAGAAGAGAAGAAAAGAAGAAGAGAAGAGCGGGAGCCTCCCCCCATGCCATGGGTGTGGAGCGGCCCGAGGAGAGGAAGATAGAAGACGCCGCGGAGGAGATGCTGGACGAGAACACCGGAGGAAGAACCAGAAGAGCCAGAAGAACCAGAAGAAGAAGATGAAGGAAGATAGAAGAAAGAAGAAGCATTTAAATAAAGGAATTGTCAAAAACTGTCTCTTGTAATTTTTAACATTTTTGACAGTTTTTAAGTGAAATGGTAGGGGTAAGTACCCCCTTACCATTTCACACAGGGGGGGGCCAGGATCTGGGGGTCCCCTTGTTAAAGGGGGCTTCCAGATTCCGATAAGCCCCCCTGCCCGCAGACCCCCACAACCACCGGCCAGGGTTGTGGGGATGAGGCCCTTGTCCTCATCAACATGGGACAAAGTGTTTTGGGGGCTATCCCAAAGCACCCTCCCAATGTTGAGGGCATGTGGCCTGGTACGGTTCAGGAGGGGGGGGCGCACTCTCGTCCCCCCCTCTTTTCCTGCAGCCTGCCAGGTTGCGTGCTCGGATAAGGATCTGGTATGGATTTTTGGGGGGACCCCACGCCATTTTTTTTAAATTTTGGCCGGGGTTCCTCTTTAATTTTGGCCGGTGGTTGTGGGGGTCTGCGGGCGGGGGGCTTATCGGAATCTGGAAGCCCCTTTAACAAGGGGACCCCCAGATCCCGCCCCTCCCCTGTGTGAAATGGTAAGGGGGTACTTACCCCTACCATTTCACTAAAAAACTGTCAAAAATGTTAAAAATTACAAGAGACAGTTTTTGCCAATTCCTTTATTTAAATGCTTCTTCTTTATTCTATCTTCCTTCATCTTCTTCTTCTGGTTCTTCTGCCTCTTCTGGTTCTTCCTTCGGCGTTCTCGTCCAGCATCTCCTCCGCGGCGTCTTCTATCTTCTTCTCCTCGGGCCGCTCCACACCCATGGCATGGGGGGAGGCTCCCGCTCTTCTCTTCATCTTCTTCTTTTCTTCTCTTCTTCTCTTCTTCTCTTCGTCTCTTCTTCATTTTCTTCTCCGGGCCGCTCCGCATCCATGCTGGCATGGAGGGAGGCTCCCGCTATGTGACGGAGTCTCCTCGTCTGACGGTTCTTAAATAATGGAGGGCGGGGCCACCCGGTGACCCCACCCCCCTCTGACGCACGGTGACTTGACGGGACTTCCCTGTGACGTCACGGGGAATGCCACAGGGAAGTTCCCTCATGTCTCGTGCGTCAGAGGGGGGCCCCGCCCCCCGTTATTTAAGAACTGTCAGACGAGGAGACGCCGTCACACAGCGGTAGCCTCCCTCCATGCCAGCATTGATGCGGAGCGGCCCGGAGAAGAAAATGAAGAAGAGAAGAAAAGAAGAAGATGAAGAAGAGAAGAAGATGAAGAGAAGATCGGGAGCCTCCCCCCATGCCATGGGTGCGGAGCGGCCCGAGGAGAAGAAGATAGAAGAAGCCGCGGAGGAGATGCTGGACGAGAACGCCGGAGGAAGAACCAGAAGAGCCAGAAGAACCAGAAGAAGAAGATGAAGGAAGATAGAAGAAAGAAGAAAGAAGAAGCATTTAAATAAAGGAATTGTCAAAAACTGTCTCTTGTCATTTTTAACATTTTTGACAGTTTTTTAGTTAAATGGTAGGGGTACTTTTGTACCCCCTTACCATTTTACACAGGGGGGGGCGGGATCTGGGGTCCCCTTGTTAAAGGGGGCTTCCAGATTCCGATAAGCCCCCCGCCCGCAGACCCCCACAACCACCGGCCAGGGTTGTGGGGATGAGGCCCTTGTCCTCATCAACATGGGGACAAGGTGTTTTGGGGGCTACCCCAAAGCACCCTCCCAATGTTGAGGGCATGTGGCCTGGTACGGTTCAGGAGGGGGGCGCTCTCTCATCCCCCCCTCTTTTCCTGCGGTTGCGTGCTCGGATAAGGGTCTGGTATGGATTTTTGGGGGGACCCCACGCCGTTTTTTTTTTGGTGCGGGGTTCCCGTTAAAATCCATACCAGACCTGAATGGTCTGGTATGGAATTTAGGGGGACCCCCACGTCATTTTTTTTTTAAATTTTGGCCGGGGTTCCCCTTAATATCCATACCAGAGCTGAAGCCCCTGGTATGGAATTTAGGGGGACCCCCACGTCATTTTTTTTAAATTTTGGTTCGGGGTTCCCCTGTGGGGAATTCCCATGCCGTTTTTATCAATGAACTTGTATGTGTATTGTCGGAACGGCAATGCAATAGCCGCGAGTAGTTTTAAATGGCTTTTTTCCTTTGAAATGTCATTTTGCTGTAAGACTGTTCTAAACACGGGAAACATGAGCCTCTTTACAGGCATACTATAGACACCCCCCAGCTACGAAATTTAAAGGGATATTACACTTTTATTGTTTGACTTTAAGCATTATTAAAATCACTGCTCCTGAAAAAATGGCCGTTTTTAAAACTTTTTTTTGCATTGATCCATGTCCCCTGGGGCAGGACCCAGGTCCCCAAACACTTTTTTTGACAATAACTTGCACATAAGCCTTTAAAATTAGCACTTTTGATTATTCATGTTCGTGTCCCATAGACTTTAACGGTGTTTGCGTGTTCGAACAAACTTTTTTCCTGTTCACATGTTCTGGTGCGAACCGAAGAGGGGGGTGTTCGGCTCATCCCTAGCCAAGGATACCAAATTACATGCAAGGAAAAAATAAATAAAAATTCACATGATTGGATGATGGAAGCCAGTGGAACTTCACCTCATTCACTAACCTCTCGGGAAAACTCCCTTGCAAAGTACAACTTTCCCTGCAAAGTTAGCAAAGTTAGGCTGGTTTTCACATACAGTGCCTTGCAAGAATATTCACCCCCCCCCCCCCCCCCCTGGTGTTTTATCTATTTTGTTACATGAGAGCCTTAAGTTCAATGTTTTTTTAATCTGAATTATATGTGATGGATCAGAACACAATAGTCTAAGTTGGTGAAGTAAATTAGAAAAATAGATTACATAAAACTATTTTTCAGAAATAAAAAACTGATAACTGGCATGTGTGTATGTATTTATCCCCTTTGTTATGAAGCTCATAAAAAGCTCTGGTGCAACCAATTACCTTCAGAAGTCACATAATTAGTGAAATGATGTCCACCTGTGTGCAATCTAAGTGTCACATGATCTGTCATTACATATACACACCTATTTGAAAGGCCCCAGAGGCTGCAACACCTAAGCAAGAGGCACCACTAACCAAACGCTGCCATGAAGACCAAGGAACTCTCCAAACAAGTAAGGGACAATGTTGCTGAGAAGTACAAGTCAATGTTAGGTTATAAAAAAATATCCAAATCTTTGATGATCCCTAGGAGCACCATCAAATCTACCATAACCAAATGGAAAGAACATGGCACAACAGCCAACCTGCCAAGAGACGCACACCAAAACTCACAGACTGGGCAAGGAGGGCATTAATCAGAGAGGCAGCACAGAGACCTAAGGTAACCCTGGTGGAGCTGCAGAGTTCCACAGCAGAGACTGGAGTATCTGTACATAGGACGACAATAAGCCGTATGCTCCATAGAGTTGGGCTTTATGGCAGAGTGGCCAGAAGAAAGCCATTACTTTCAGCAAAAAACAAAATGGCACATTTTAAGTTTGAGAAAAGGCATGTGGGAGACTCCCAAAATGTATGGAGGAAGGTGCTCTGGTCTGATGAGACTAAAATTGAACTTTTTGTCCATCAAAGAAATTGCTATGTCTGGCGCAAACCCAACACATCACATCACCCAAAGAACACCATCCCCACAGTGAAACATGGTGGTGGCAGCATCATGCTGTGGTGATGATTTTCAGCAGTCAGGACTGGGAAACTGGTCAGAGTTGAGGGAAAGATGGATGGTGCTAAATACAGGGATATTCTTGAGCAAAACCTGTACCACTCTGTGTGTGATTTGAGGCTAGGATGGAGGTTCACCTTCCAGCAGGATAATGACCCCAAACACACTGCTAAAGCATATAATAGAGCAGGGAGAAGGGGATTATAGCGGTGCCAAAAACAATTAAAACACAATCAATATTATAAAAATATATGAAATCTTTAATAGTATACAATTCTAAAAAACTTGATTCATACACATATATTTTATGTAAACAAATACACAAGGAGCGCTTTACAATTCTTATATTGACTGACACCAATGATGTTGAAAGGTAGTAGCAGGTCAATTCATCCCTACTAGTTTCGCCAAAGCATTGGCTTCATCAAGTTAATAGAAATGTAGTAGAAAAGAATAAAGACACTAGAAAAAAAGAGAAAGGGTCAGTCACAAAGCAAAAATATTGTAACACAGATCAATGAGCGATTGAAAAACAGGGAGATCACACTATTGTCTGACTTTACCTCACGCTTCCCAAGCAACCACATCACAGACATACCGAATCAAGCCCCCAGGACACAGAATAGACACCATCAGGCAACCGGGGATGATAGTCAAACTCAGCCCTGTAATTGGCTATAGGGGGCCCAAAAAGGGTGCCTGTAAAAACTGAAAATTAACAAATTAATGAAAGCTTAATTAATTAATTAGCCAATCGGGAGCGGACAGGAGGCGGCCCGGGCACATGCGCAGTGTCCGATATCGGATGCCTACAATGCCCAGAATGCCGTGCGCAACCCGTGTCACATGGTGGAAAAAACGGTGACGTTTGTAGTATACAGAGCGCAGTGGTAGTAGGACGAGATTTGGTGGCCTTTCTCTTGTTCACTCACAGTTTTATGTACCTCTACACGCTCGAGGTGGTAATATTGACAATACTTTGCTCCAATTGGAGACTAGATCGATACACATGTTGGATGCTAGAACATTTCCTGGGTTAAATGAATATATTAGCTTTAAATCTTTTCTCTGACTTAGATATAAATAGAATTTTATTTGGTCATTGTCGCGTCCCATCTGTGTACTTATCTTGGACCTCTATATTATCTGACCGTCCATTGCCTAGTGCTAGCTGCCACTTTAAAAATTAAATGATAAAATCTGGGTCATCTCTAAGGTCAAAACTCAAGAAGATGAAGAGTGGCACTACCCCCCTACAATGGGGCTTGAGGTAGGGGACCACACCCCTCTAATATAATAAAAAGATCCTAAATCACAGTAGTTGAAAGTGGATTACCACTTTTGGAACCCCATGATTAAGTCCGTATGACGAAACATGTCAGGGCGTGGCTACTCGGCAATCGTAGAAGTCTGATAGAGGGAGATTTGATGGGAGATGGAGCGGGGACTAGCTGAGAACGTGAGCGGTGAACGGGTGAGACGATCGCCGGCGTCCAAACTCCCTGTTTTTCATCATTCTTAACAGATGTGGACTTACTTTTTATTATATATATTTTTTATTTCACATGTTTTATTCTTTAGTTTTCCATCGTATATTTTGCACATGATCTGTGTATCTTGTATTTTTTCCTATTTTTATGACTAATTGGTCTATGTTTCTGGTATTACAATACCGGTTTTTCTCACTGTTCACGGGGTGTCACTTGTAATAATTTACATGTCACTTTTTGTTTTGCTATATTATGTTCAACACTTTTAGGTTATTTTATTATTTATTATTTTTTATCACATTAGGAATTACTATCACATAAAGCAATTGATGTTTTTGTGTGACTACTGTTATTGAATATTGGTAATCCACTTTCAACTACTGTGATTTAGGATTTTTTTATTATATTAGAGGGGGTGTGGTCACCTACCTCAAGCCCCATTGTAGGGGGGTAGCGCCACTCTTCATCTTCTTGTGTTTTGACCCTAGTGTAGAGGTACATGCTCAAGTGCAGCAAAACGAACAACACCAGGGTCATAATTATGTTCTCTGGCGATGTGTCTATTTAAGGCAGTTGTGGTTAGATGTTTGTATAGAGGTGTAATGTGGTCTTTGATACATTTAAGGAAGGGACGCTTCGTCTTCCCAACGTAAAAACAACCACATAGGCATAGACCCAAATATACCACTCCAACTGTTTTGCATGTGACTCTGTGTTTAATACGATGAATCTGGCCATTAGGTAGTACAACATCTCTCGAATTTAAAATGAAGGGACAGGTATCGCAACCACCACATGGAAAGGTGCCAATAGCGGAGTAATCCACCGGGCCTCGAACCATGTGGTGGCTGTGAACTAGACGGTCCCTCATGGAGGGAGCATGTCTGTATGTAATTTCTGGATAGGATTTTAAGAATTTTTTAATAATATTGTCTTCCGTCAAAAGTGGCCAGTATTTTTGAAAGATGCTTCTCATTTGGCTATGTTTTTCAGAAAATTGGGTAATAATCCTGACCAAATGATTCGATTTAGCAGGTTTAGTTGAATGGATGAGATCATGTCTATTTTGTTTGGTGACTCTGTTAAAGGCTCTCTTCAGCAGGGAACGGCTGTATCCCTGCTGGAGAAGTCTTCCATATAGATCATTGGCTGCGAGATGAAAATCAGAATCCGATGTACAATTCCTCCTGAGTCCTAAAAATCGACTGTAAGGGATACTGTCCAGTAAGGACTGGGGGTGTGCACTACTGGCATGTAAGATAGTGTTACCTGCAGAAGATTTACGATACAGGGATGAGTGTAGAATTCCATCCTCACCCACATGTATTTGCAGATCCAAAAAACTTATTTTGGACTGACTACATTGCATTGTAAAACTTAAATTGTAAACATTAATAGCCAGTGAGTCCACTAGCTGAGAGAGTTCATCTCGACTACCAGACCATAGGATGAAAACATCATCAATATACCTGTACCAGGCGATAACATGTTGGAGTAATCCTGATAAGGATTCTTGAGAAAAAAGATCCCTCTCCCACCACTCCAGGTACAGGTTGGCATATGAGGGGGCACATTTGGTCCCCATAGCCACCCCCTGCACCTGGAGGAAGTGGGAGGAACCTAACATAAACACATTTCTAGTCAAGATGAACTCAAGCAACCGAAGGACAAACTGGCTATAATTATTGACCAAGGATCCGCGCTCTTGAAGATGAGTACGAATTACTTCAATTCCCTTGGCATGTGGAATTGAGTTGTATAGACTTTCAACGTCCAAGGCTACCAACCATGTGTTGGGAGGCACCTGTTTTCCATCTATATTGCGAAGCAGGTCAATAGTATCCTGAACATAAGAAAAAAGGGCAGTTACGTGAGGTGTTAAATACTTGTCCACGAGAGCGCTAGCGTTTTCCGTTAAACTCTGACAGCCAGAGACGATAGGTCGTCCAGGTGGCTGTTGCAGTGACTTGTGCACTTTTGGTAAGGAATAGAAAGTTGGAATTTTTGGATCCTTTACATTCAAATAATTCCATGTACTGGAGTCAATTGTACCTAATTGGTAGGCCTTAAAGATTAAGCCATAATATTCACTGTTAAAATTCTGTATCAATGTTTTGGAAATAGGGCGGTACCAATGCCTGTTGCCAAGGATGTCCAAAGCACATGCGCTCATATGCGAGGACATCCATGACAATGACATTGCCGCCCTTATCCGCAGGTTTAATGACACTGCTAAAGCAACACTTGAGTGGTTTAAGGGGAAACATGTAAATGTGTTGGAATGGCCTAGTCAAAGCCCAGACCTCAATCCAATAGAAAATCTGTGGTCAGACTTAAAGATTGCTGTTCACATGCACCAACCATCCAACTTGAAGGAGGAGCAGTATTGCAAGGAGGAATTGACAAAAATCCCAGTGGTAAGATGTGGCAAGCTCATAGAGACTTATCCAAAGCGACTTGGAGCTGTGATAGCCGCAAAAGGTGGCTCTACAAAGTATTGACTTTAGGGGGGTGAATAGTTATGCACATAGACTTTTTCTGTTATTTTGTCCTATTTGTTGTTTGCTTCACAATAAAAAAAAAAAATCTTCAAAGTTGTGGGCATATTCTGAAAATTAAATGATGCAAATCCTCAAACAATCCATGTTAATTTCAGAATGTGAGGCAACAAAACACGAAAAATTTCAAAGGGTGAATACTTTTGCAAGGCACTGTATATGTGAATTGGATGCAGAGGTATCCGCAACCTATTTGCATGACAAGAGAGTGTGAATGACTTTCAATGAAGCCGGTTCACACAGCTCTGGGACGGACGCGGTCTGAAATTGGAAAGGGTCAGGGCTGTCTTAATAGCATCATGGGCCCCTGGGCAAAGTAATACTCTGGGGCCCCTACAATGGAGACAGGGCGGCAGGTAAACAGACATCAAGTAGGTAGGAGGCAGACAAGCGGAGCTTCCCATTTTGGGTGGAGCTCCGCATTAACTCCATGAACAATCATTCTGTACAGCAAAGAAACAGTGGGAAAATACTACATACATAAAGTAACAAAGCTGTTCTGTGCATATAATATATCTGCTAGATTGATGCCTCCCCAGCACTCTGGCCCCTCTACACCCCAGATATCCCCCCAGCACCGTGACCCCTCTACACCCCAGATATCCCCCCCAGCACTCTGACCCCTCTACACCCCAGATATCCCCCCAGCCCTCTGACCCCTCTACATCCCAGATATCCCCCCAGCACTCTGACCCCTTTACACCCCAGATATCCTCCCAGCACTCTGACCCCTCTACACCCTAAATATCCCCCCAGCACTCTGACCCCTTTACACCCTAGATATTCCCCCAGCACTGTTACCATATACCATAAGATACCCCTTGTATTGTGACCCCACTACATCCCTGATACCCCCTATACTGTGACCTCTACACATCTCTGATACCTCTAACACTATAGCCACGCAAGCTACCCCAAGCATTGCTACCCTCTATACACCCCAGAACCCCCCTCATCATTATTTTCCCCATACACCCTTGATATCCCCAGCACCATTATTCCATCCATGTAGTACCCCCTTTTCCAGTGGAGATATAGTGCATGTAAACTTTTGGCTATGTGCCCACCTCCAGCACTGGAGCCACCTATACCAATCAAGAAGACAGAAGGAGGGGCGGAGGAGGGAGCATCCCTCCGGGCATTCCAAGCCCTTCAGTGCAAACAGTGTTGGACAGCTGGGCTCACCATGATACCATCCACAATGCTACTTCTGTAGGTGAGCTATCAGTGCTGCTGACTCAGCAGCTCCCACTCCAGCTCCTACCACGCAGCCTTTGAGTTCCAAGCATTCAAGCTGCACGGGGTGGGGTCAGAGCAACACTGGTGCTCCGGCCCTGCCCCTCCCTGCTGGCTGTAAAATAATAGGTATCGTTCTGCACAGCATGGCGCACCACTGCCAGCCTGCCTCCCCTGTGTATCCATCACTCTCAGTGCCATCATGGGGCCCCTAATTTTAAGGCAGCATGGACTAAAGGACCAGCTGCTTTGGGGAAAGTGCAGGGGCCCCCCATGCAGCTGGGGCCCCTGGGCAGTGCCCAGGTGTGCCCACTCATTAAGACAGCCCTGAAAAGGGTCCAGTGCATCTTTGGTTCTGAGTCAGGTGCGAATTCAGGCAAAAAATTCAGACCTGATTTGCACCTGAATCGGTGAACAGGGATGCGCTGGACCCCCTGCTGTAAACCGCAGCTGCAGCATGTGTGAGCCTCAAAATTGGTTCTAAAGTTAAAAGTTTTTTTCAGCTGGCATTTTTTCAGGCATTTTCAGCTGTAAAATACTAAACCTCTACAATTTATATATTGGTAAACTAGACCAGTGTTTCTCAACTCCAGTCCTCAAGGCGACCCAACAGGTTATGCTTTCAGACTTTCCATTCTTTTGCACAGGTGATTTGATCAGTTTTACTGCCTTAGTAATTACCACAGCCGTTTCATTTGAGGGAAATCCTGAAAATATGACCTATTGGGGAGCCTTGAGGACTGGAGTTGAGAAACACTGAACTAGACAATATATTGGTTGATGTGTATGGTGGCCTGAATTTATGGGAGGAGCCCAGGGCATATATATTCAGCCCACTCACCTGTATCCCTTGTCGTTTCCTGTGGGCGATTCATTATGTCACTAGGCCAAATCTTCTCAGCTCACTTTGTGGTTGGTGAGACTGAGTGTATGATTCTCCAAGTGTTGTGGCTCTTCCGTTCAGGGAGATCATTGCCTTTTCTCGCTCACTGTCGCAGGTAGGATTCAAACCTTTTTCGTACCACACGCGATGTTGCGATTCATTGTGTTTCCTATCTCACAAACTTAAAAACTCATTCGTAGTTTTGCAAGCCTCCGTTGTCCGTCACGACTCGGCACAGGCTTCATTGATTCGTAGTTTGTAATTTCTGCAGCCTTGTTAGATTACCTATCCTGCAAACTTAAAACTCATTCATAGTTTCATAAGCCCCAAGTTGTTGTTGGTCGTTGTCCGACATGACTCGGCACAGGCTTCGTTACTTCGTAGTTTGTCATTTCTGCAGCCGTTGGATTACCTATCCCGCAAACTTAAAACTCATTCATAGTTTTGCAAGTCTCTGAGTTGTTGTCGGTCGTTGTCTGATATTACTCGGCACAGGCTTTGTTCATTCGTAGTTTGTAATTTCTGCAGCCTTGTTTGTTAAATCCACAGATACATGCATGAGAGCCGATTTGAATCCAGGTTGCTTCAGCAACACAGCGATTCGAATTCTCGGCACAATTCGATACAACCTGTCTTATACATATACCACAAGCTCCCACAGCTCGGCCTCCCCCTCGAGGCACCTGCCACAAGCACCCAGTCACTTCTCGTACCACTTATTTGTACGTTCGCACTCACTCGCAACTCCTGCGATGCCCCAGTTTGCATTTCCGATGCAAGCAGGCACGTTCCATTCTCATTTTACAAACATACATTCATTACACACGACTAGCATGGTTTATGGTTCCTCCCCACATACATCCCGACTTCTTTGCTTTCTTAGTTTTCTGCCTTCCTCATGGGGTTCCTTTGTGCAACATGCTTTTGCAACTTATCTACCAGTGGCACAAGTTCACAGCCACTCATTCGCATGTCTGTCTTTTCTCTCTTTAGGTCAGTTGAGTGCAATCCTGCACAAGGTTGGAAATTTTCTTACAGGAAAAAAAATATATATACAAAGGGGGGTCATATACAGTATATATGCACACACAGGGGAAGGGGGGTCTAGGGGACACTTCCATGCCAGGTTTAAACCTGGGCCTCTATATCACCCTTTCCACAGGTTTCCCGGTCATCTACAACCTCGACTTTCGATACCAGGGTTTTGAGTCAGGTGTGTAGTTCACAGGTTTCCGCTCTAACAGCACCTTTACACCTCGTTGACTTCACATACATGATTTGGCTGCTTGTCTGGCATTTAGCTACTGTCACATTCTTTTCTCACTTTGCTATCTTCTGAAAGTCACCGCCTTTTTCTCACTCAGACATGGTTGTAAAACGGTTGCTTGCAGACAGTACAAGCTTTAGCATTCCTACCATATGTCACGTACTACAGAACGCAACATTCCTACTTAGGCTGCAACCAGACACCAGGTTCTCACCCCAGCACGCCCTGGGGCTCTGGTTTCACAGGTCTGTGCATGACTGGGCATCCGAGCTATTGGGTATCTGGCAATTCACCCCCTGGCCAATCTCAGTGGCCCTGCACCCTTGAGTTTTCCAAGTTCCCACTTCATCAAGCGTTTGCCAGAATGCATAATTTTGCCTGTTGCTCTTTTCTCTGTCTTTCACGACTGTCTTATCTATTCTTGCATATCCCAACTTCTTCTCTTCTCTCCTTGCCTTCTCTCACTCTTCTTAACACATTCCACCCACCCTTTCTTTTCTCATAGCCAGGGCCATGTCATGGCAGACAGCGAGGACCTCGCCTCCGCCCCTCTGTCACCCTTCACGAGTTCAGAGCATGACAGCGCTGAGTCCCCGAGGGGATGGACCATCCCCAAACTTACAGTGGAACTACGGTGCAGAGCCATTCCCTTCCTCGCTGCAGCCAGGAAAGCTGAGCTGTTCATGCTGATGTTCCCACCACCAACAGCAGCAGCTGGACCCTGAACTCAGCAGCCGTCCTTATAGTCCATCTCCTCAGTTCTCTCCCAGTTGCACACCACGGTTGATACTTTGACCACATCTATATCCGATCTCTGATGTCCAGGCAAGAGTGGCAGTCCTGGAGGTGTGCCCAGCAGTGGTCTCCCCAGGCACGGTTACAGCCCCTACCACAGTACTCCCTCCTTCAGGTACGATGGATGGCAGTCCCACTATCAACCCTGCACATTACATCCCAGTCGGTATTAGAAAGGACATTTTAGAGGGCAAGGATGTGAACTTGGCCTCTCTCCTAATTTCAGTTCATGACACATCCAAGAACAAGTCTTATGCCTATCTCGGTGGTGGTGAGGTCCAAAGATCCCAGACTCAACCAGAATTTTTCCATCCCCGAGTTTGTGCTGCCTCTTGGCATTTTCAGAGATGTTCTATGCTTGGTCAGTCCTAGCAGGAGGGAAGAGCTGGACATGTACCTCCATGCCATTGTTGACCTGAAATACAAGTACAGGGGCTTCGCCTTCTATGACTACCATTGGTCATTTGCAGCAAAGGCAGCAGCCAAACTCTCCCTGTTCCAAGTCGGCACTAATTGGAGTGTTATGGACACTGAGCTCTTCTGCCGACACTTTGCAGGCTTACGTTCCCCACTCTACTCCATTTGCCAGTCCTCTACACACATGGCAAACTGGTGTTCGAACACAGGTTCAAGACGTGCCCTGACCCTCTCCTCCACCTCCAGTGCGGTCCTTACTCAGCATTCCCTGGTGGACAAACTGGGGAGGCCTGTCCAGTCGCTGGGGAAAGCACAGATCTGCAACAACTACAACTATGCAACCTGCATGTTCTGTCAATGCCTGATGCTCCCTATCTGCATCATCTGCCACAGAGCACATCCCAAGACCGCATGCACCCTCAAACACTCCAACGCTTCATGACTAAGAAGAGTGGACGTACGGTGGTTAGGGTTTTACTTCTCCTCTCACCAATCTCCCTCGCACTCTTCCTGGTGTGCGGATTTACCTTTGGGTTCCACACCGGGCTCATCACCCTGCCTCAAACCACCCACAAGTGCAGAAACCTTTGGTCGGCCTCCAATGATAAGCAAGCCCTAGACACTCTGCTACAGACTGAACTGAGCTCCACTGAAATGATACATAGAGTAAAAAATGTAATTACACGTATCATGGTATAAAATGTAAATTGGAAAGTACACAGGCATGAAAAGTATCCCAACGCATTTCGCAAGACCATGCTCGCTTCATCAGGGGTAGATGCATGTGTAGTACATCCGTAGGGGGTATAATGAGCCAAATAAGTATCAACACAGAGATGGTATCGTGACAATTAGTCAAGAGGGTCCAAAACGCATGGCCCTATACTCGCCAAAGGCTGGATCAGACTACCAAAGAGTAACCATGAAGTATACAATATAATGAAAAATATATACATACATATGAATCAATGTTGTTCAAAGCTAGATGGACTTGGAGACTTGAAGAAAGTGAAATAAAGGAGATGAATGTGTAATGGTGTGTGCATGAATGAACCATGTGAGTGAACATAATAATGTGTGTATGGCAGACCATGCTAAAGTTAAGTGCTCAAATTTGAAGGGAGTGGATGGATGATTAGCATGCATCAAGGAGTGTGGACTCATCTTGAATGAAGTGAAACTGCTGCGTGTGAGTGAAACAGGAAACAGGAAGTGACAAATAGATTCCAGCCATGACTAGCCCCCAATTTATGTCCCCAGAGGGCCCAGTGAGCTCTGCCTTCAACTCCATGTGTGCGTGACAAGGCACGCAAACGCAAATGGCGCTCGCCGCCAAAAGGGGGTGTGCCTGCGCAAACGCCCCCAATCGCGCGTGCTGACATACCACACAATAGCGAGCCAATGCCGCAGCCGTGGACGTCGCCCGGTGGGCGTGGTTGCATGGCGCCAATGTGTAGGTGGCCCCGCTCATCCGGCACAGTCCATCACTTTTTTAGGCATTAATTTTGACACCTGCTCCATGCAGGCAAGCTTACCCCACAACAAGTTGTCCCGGATTAGGTCGGTCACCCATGCCTTCACCCATTCACGAATCTGCACCAAGAAACTACAGTCCTTGCTAGGGATGCTTAATTTCGCAATGAGAATTATTCCTTCAAAATCCCGGAGCTGACCTGACTGCTTTTCCTGTCCCACCTTGGTTGCAGCCAGTGGCATATCTAGGGTATGGTAGATATGGCAGGTGCCATGGGTGCCATATGAAGTGGGCGCTCGTGAGTGGCTGGGCAGCAAGGCATATACGCATAGGCGTGCACACAGGGTGTGTCGGGCCGGGTGTGCCTGGGTCCACACCCTAATCAACCAAGGTGTCATGGCTTTTTTTCTTGTGGAGCTGCCAAAAATCTATTCCAGCATCTCAATGGAAACTCAGACACCGGACAGGATCAGCCGGGATCCTGCAGGGGGAGGAGATGAAGTGCCCGGCAGACATCGAGAGCACCCCAGCCCTGAACGACTTTACTGAGAACTCAGCTTATGCTGAGGAAGAAGCTACTGAAGAAGAGGGATTCTGTCAGTGAACTCCAGCCCTGCCCTCTCCCCCTTTAGAGCCTGACCGGCAACCTGTCAGATCACTCTGCACAGTGCTGAGGTGTCAGTGAAGAATTATGGGATATCGGCGCTGGTTTAGAGATGGAAGCTCCATGATTGGCTGACGAGCATGTTGTTTATGTACAGAAACATAACTTGCAAGAGACCAACTGCAAAGTCAGCCACTTTAAGAGAAACAACAATTTTAGGAGCAGGAGGGGGGGCCAGGTGAGGGGGAAATTCTGAGCATTCTTTGTGATTACTGTGTGTTGTGTGTGATATAAGGGCCTCTTCCTCTTCTTATCCCCCTTCCTGTCACACTGCCCAGGTACCCCCCTTCAGTCACACTGCCTAGGTACCCCCCCTCCTGTCACACTGCCCAGGTACCCCCCCTCCTATCACACTGCCCAGGTACCCCCCTCCTGTCAGACTGCCCAGATAACCCCCTGCTGTCACACTGCCCAGATTCCCCCCCTTCTGTCACAGTGCCCAGGTACCCCCCCCCCAGTCACACTGCTCAGGTACCCCCCTCCTGTCACACTGCCCAGGTACCCCCCTCCTGTCACACTGCCCAGGTACCCCCCTCCTGTCACACTGCCCAGGTACCCCCTCCTGTCACACTGCCCAGGTACCCCCTCCTGTCACACTGCCCATGACCCCCCTCCTGTCACACTGCCCAGGTACCCCCCCTTCTGTCACACTGCCCAGGTACCCCCTCCACATGTCACACTGCCCAGGTACCCCCCTCCTGTCAGACTGCCCAGATTCCCCCCTTCTGTCACACTGCCCAGGTACCCCCCCAGTCACACTGCCCAGGTACCCCCCTCCTGTCACACTGCCTGGGTACCCCCCCTCCTGTCACACTGCCCATGACCCCCCCTCCTGTCACACTGCCCAGGTACCCCCCCTTCTGTCACACTGCCCAGGTACCCCCCTCCTCCTGTCACACTGTCCAGGTACCCCCCCTTCTGTCACACTGCCCAGGTACCCCTCCTCCTGTCACACTACCCAGGTACCCCCCTCCTGTCACACTGTCCATGTCCCCCACGCTCCTGTTACACTTTCCAGGTACCCCCCTCCTGTCACACTGCCCAGGTACCCCCCTCCTATCACACTGCACAGGTATCCCCTCCTCCTGTCACACTGCCCAGATACCCCCCTCCTGTCTCACTGCCCAGGTTCCCCCCCTTCTGTCACAGTGCCCAGGTACCACCCTCCTATCACACTACCCAGGTACCCCCTCCTGTCACACTGCCCAGGTACCCCCCATCCTGTCAAACTGCCCAGGTACCCCCTGTCCTGTCAAACTGCCCAGGTACCACCTCCTGTCACACTGCCCAGGCCCCCCCATCACACTGCCCAGGTACCATCCCTGCTATCACACTGCCCAGGTACCCCCCCTCCTGTCACACTGCCCAAGTACTCCCCCTCCTGTAACACTGCCCAGGTACCACCCCCCCTCCTTTCAAACTGCCCAGGTACCCCCTCCTGTCACACTGCCCAGGGACCCCATCACACTGCCCAGGTATCCCACCCCTCCTGTCACACTGCCCAGGTACCCCCTCCTGTCACACTGCTCAGGTACCCCCCCATGTCACACTGCCCAGGTCGCCCTCCTGTCACACTGCCCAGGTACCCCCTCCTGTCACACTGCTCAGGTACCCCCCCATGTCACACTGCCCAGGTCCCCCTCCTGTCACACTGCCCAGGTACCCCACTCCTGTCACACTGCCCAGTTACCCCCCTCCTGTCACACTGCCCAGATACCCCCCTCCTGTCTCACTGCCCAGGTTCCCCCCCTTCTGTCACAGTGCCCAGGTACCACCCTCCTATCACACTACCCAGGTACCCCCCTCCTGTCACACTGCCCAGGTACCCCCTGTCCTGTCAAACTGCCCAGGTACCCCCTCCTGTCACACTGCCCAGGCCCCCCCCATCACACTGCCCAGGTACCATCCCTGCTATCACACTGCCCAGGTACCCCCCCTCCTGTCACACTGCCCAAGTACTCCCCCTCCTGTAACACTGCCCAGGTACCACCCCCCCTCCTTTCAAACTGCCCAGGTACCCCCTCCTGTCACACTGCCCAGGGACCCCATCACACTGCCCAGGTATCCCACCCCTCCTGTCACACTGCCCAGGTACCCCCTCCTGTCACACTGCTCAGGTACCCCCCCATGTCACACTGCCCAGGTCGCCCTCCTGTCACACTGCCCAGGTACCCCCTCCTGTCACACTGCTCAGGTACCCCCCCATGTCACACTGCCCAGGTCCCCCTCCTGTCACACTGCCCAGGTACCCCCCTCCTGTCACACTGCCCAGTTACCCCCCTCCTGTCACACTGCCCAGGTACCCCCCCTTCTGTCACACTGCCCAGGTATCCCCCCTCCTGTCACACTGCCCAGGTATCCCCCCTCCTGTCACACTGCACAGATATCCCAGTCCAATCAAAATTCTAGGTCTCCCTCTCCAATTGCAATTCCAAGGTGCCATCTGTGTCATAGTGAAGAGTCACCCCAATTCCTGTGCCCTATCCTTGGTGTAAGCCGTGTGTTCAGCTCATACTGCCCAAGTAACCAGTACACTGAGCCACTGCACATTGGGATAGAAATCACCTTGCTAATCCTTCTGGATCCCAAAGAGGGAAGAGCAAATGTTTTACACAGGACAGTGCACAGTGTACATATAGCAAGTCTGTTCTGTGTGGCTTTCAAAAAAGTGGACCTTCATATGCTGAGATGGATAGATAGATAGATAGATAGATAGATAGATAGATAGATAGATAGATAGATAGATAGATAGATAGATAGATAGATAGATAGATAGATAGATAGATAGATACCTATACATATATATAGATATATATCTATATCTATAGATATATATCTATATATCTATAGATATAGATATATCTATAGATCTATAGATATATCTATAGATATATAGATATAGATATATATATATATAGATATATATAGCTATAGATATGAGCAGAAATTCAATATCTTTACAAATTTTGTGAGACAACTTTGTGATCAGTGATGTGCACCTGCTGTTTATTCGTGTTCCAGCAAAAGGCATGACATTTTGTTTGAGCTGCCCTTCACCATTGACATGCAGGAATATGTAGGGTTCTAATTCACATGTGCATTTGAGAGGTGGTGAGGAGGCGTTGTATCACCTCCACACTGTGTGCTTCAACCCCTTGAACTCCACACTGCACACAGTTTTGGAGAGCTTGCAGAGCGCCGCCATTCATTTGAATTTATCACTGTCAGTGGGTACTACACAAGCAGCCCACTCACCTGTATCCCTTGTGGGTTCAGGTGCGCGATACCCTCCCACCCATTCCCATTTTCAGGGTACTTTCCTTGCACACCTCTCTTCTACAATCATCCATTACTTATCATTGAGTATGCCCCCTGTTTTCGTGTACCAACCAGCTGACCAGGGCACACCTCAGGTCTGTGTTATGTTGTGAGTCTTGTAGCGTCTTTATGTGGTTCCATATCTGTCTCGGTCAAGGGACTCCGATCATAAATATTTTATATAAATATACAGTATGTATATATATATATATATATATATATATATATATATATATATATATACATACATATATTTATACAGCATGATGGAAAGAGAAGGACAAGGAGGCAACATTGTGCTGACATGGTGAGGAACCTGGAAAATTAGACGGTATATGACAACAAATATAGTGGGAACTTAATATTAAAAAAAATAGGGAGAGTATTGCACATGTCACTTTTTTTTATTACACAGAGTTACACACAGAAGGAAGAACAGCTGAGCCAAAAGCTTCCTCTTACCCAGCTGTCACATGTAGCCTGTGGTGGGCCATGAACATATTTATTTCCTTTTTTTTTTTAACTCTTTTTATTGGCAAGATGTTCAAAAAGAAAGATATGTTGGTGCAGTGACTCAACAGGAGCACAAGGAAAATAGTTTAGTACACAATTACGTATTATTTCTACAGCTGTATATACAGAGACCCATGATACATTTTATACATATACGGATGACATCCAGTCACCCAGCAGCCGAGTAATGATGGGTCAGGCATCAGGCAACTCTCTATCAGGTATGGATGTATGGGTACGCCTAAATCTAGAACCAAGTATAGGCCCTATTATCTTCAGGTAGTTGAGATAGTAAGAGTGGATAAACACCAGGAGTCCCATACTTTATTGTATTTAGTGGGGCAACCCCTATGTTCAAAGATAATCTTTTCAAATGGGAGGATCTGGTTCACCATCTGGATCCACTGTCGGGTAGATGGAGGAGCAGATTGATGCCATTTAATCGCTTCGGCCTTGCAGACTAAGGAGAGTGTTTCTGTCAACAAAATTCTAGTGAATTTTGGCCACTTTTCCTCATCTAGAATACCCAGTAAACAAATTTGTGGAGTACATGGCACTGGAACAGAAAGAATTTGGGATAATACTGCAAGTACCCTTTTCCAATAGCCAGCTATAACTGGACAAAACCACTTAATATAATTAAAGTCAGCCCTTTGATATACACCAGATGTAGGAATGCAGTGCATGGCGTGTAACCTTACCGGTGAAAGATATGACTGGTGTAGCATATACAGTTGAATTTATTATTTATGGCCGGGGAGACAGTTAAATGGGAGGAGCATGCCTCCTCCCAGTCCTCCCCTGACAAATCAGGTATGAGTGTCTGCCACTGGGCTGCTAGAGTGTTCTAATGATTGATTTGTGTAGAAGGTGGGAGTAAACATCAGATAGTAAGCCCTTAGGGCCCTGAAATCTCAATACACCTATCAAGGGGTAGTCTGAGAATCGGGGTGCATTAATCCCAAATTGGGCTTGTAAGACATGGCGAAGCTGAAAGTACCAGTAAAATATGGCCTGAGGGAGATCATACTTTCTTAATAAGTCAGTAAAAGAAGCCAGCACATCGCCAGTATAGATGTCAGTTAAGAGAGTCAAGCCCCTATGGTCCCAGAAGGTGCTGTCGGTTAACTTCAACATATGGGGAAACATTGGGTTATGCCACAGAGGTAAAACTATGTCATCAAATCCACCTCTTTCCAGACCAGTCAGGCTAAGGTCAAAATCGGCAGACAAACCTTTAGCAGTAAATTCAGAGGCACCTCCAAGGCTATTAATAAATGTTTTAATTGAAGTACATACGCCAAATGTGACTTCACCACCACTGAAGTGACAGCACCAGCCAATCAACTAGGTGGCGCATCTGTCGGGCCAGGTAGTAATAGTGAAGGTTAGGGAGCACTATTCCAGCCTTAGCCTTGGATCGCTGTAAGATAGAGAATTTCAACTCTTGCCTATTGTTCACCCAAATTAAGGAGGCAAGCATTGTATCTAACGTTTTGAAAAACGATTTGGGTACCACCATAGGCATGTGGGATGTTACATACATACATTTCGGAAGAAGGATCATCTTTATCAGATTGATCCTTCCAGCCACAGATAAAAGGATTTTGGTGAAAATATTTTTTGAAGACCAGCTTGCTGCTCTGCAAATAACTTTGGGAAAGATTCTTGCCTATGAGGTCCATGTAGGCCCACAATGTTGCCATTACAATGGACAAGTGTGCCATAACCTACGAACAAGGGGAAACACATATGCTTGATATGCTCTGTGAATGTGAGGGGAAAGTGTTGGGTTTCAGCGCCACAATACAAAAAAACTATTTGCTGATAATATACTGTACCAATGCTGCACCTTGTGATATCACTCTTGTCCGCTAGAGGGTGATGAGGGTACTCGCAATGCCTGTATATAATGTATTATAATTTTTCCTAGCTGATTTTTTTTTTTTTTTTAAATGTTTAGATTTCTATGTATGTTAACTATGGCAGTATTGGCACCTATTTTTCTCTTATGGTCATATTTTATGAGGTTGTCTGCATAACTATCAGTAGGGAATATATCCTTAGGCTGTATTCAGCTTGGAGCGGTTTTGTCGTTATTTTTTTAATTATGTATTACAAGTATTTCTGATGCACTTCTTTTAAGTGATTGTACACGCCCTCAAGGGTAAGCAGAATCTGTCTTTTAATTGTTTTTTTGCTGAGTCAAAAAACGTTTTATCGTTTTTTGTCTATGGAAAGCATTGTTAATGATCCTGACCAATCATGGCCATTTTTGCTGCTATTTAGGCTCTGAGAAAATTGAGTCAGATCCACTTCCTGATGACACGCGCTCTAGCATGAAATGCATAGAAGTGAGGCCTGACACTTACAACTAGGGATGAGCCGAACACCCCCCGGTTCGGTTCGCACCAGAACCTGTGAAGTATTGCATCAAAAATTGTAATTACATGCCCCTGTTAAACAGGAGATGAAAAATTGCCACAACACTGCAACCCCTCACAGATGCTATAGTTGGAGAGCAGGAATGAGCACTGCTGCAAAGTATTGCATCAAAAATTGTAATTATACACCCCTGTTAAACAGGGGCTGAAAAATTGGGCCTTGGGCACTGGTGCTGGTGCCACAACACTGCAACCCCTCACAGATACTATAGTTTCGAGCGCAGGAATGAGCCCTGCTGCAAAGTACTGTATCAAAAATCGTAATTACATGCCCCTGTTAAACAGGGGCAGAAAAATTGGGCCTTGGCCACTGGAAAAATTGGGCCTTGGCCACTAGACACAGAACCAAAATTGTTTTTACAAGCTATCAGCATAAAAATTGAGGAGGAAGAGGATTGTCACTCAGCATAACAGGATAGACACTCAGCATCAGCATAGGCAGTCTTGAAGGGATCTCACATTAAAAAAAAAAAAACAATCGGTTACATCAGCATCAGGTGCTTGGTAGCTGGTGATCCAAGACTGATTAATTTTTATGAAGGTCAGCCGATCGACCGATTCGGTGGACAGGCGCACCCTGTGATCGGTTACAAAGCCTCCAGCAGCACTAAATGTGCGTTCCAAAAGAAAGCTGGATGCAGGGCAGGCCAATAGCTCAATTGCATACTGTGCAAGCTCTGGCCAGTGATCCATCCTCAAGACCCAGTAACCCAGAGGATTTTCGGTGGGAAAGGTGCCCAAGTCTGATCTTGCCCCTAGGTAATCCTGCACCATGTGAATCAGACGCTGGTGATGGTTGCTGGAACCGATCAGACCTTGGGGCTGTGGACTAAAAAATTGTCTGAACACATCGGTCAGACGGCCACCTTCTCCACTGCTCCTTCTGTGACTGACTGAAGCCTCAGCAACACGTTGTCCAGGCGGACCAGGAAATTGTAATCTCCCAGGCTCTGGAAACGCGTTGCACAAACCTTTATGCAAGGCCTCCCGAAGAGGTTTCATGCTCTGCTCCCTCTGTGACAGCAAGATAAGGTCAGCAACCTTACCCTTGTAATGTGGATCAAGGAGGGTTGCCAGCCAGTAATCATCCCTCCCCTTGATACCACAAATACGAGGATCCTTCAGCAGACTTTGCAGGATCAGGGAGGCCATGTAGCGTAGGTTTGCTGAGGCATTCGGTCCAGAGTCCTCTGGGTCACTAAGGATGACATGATCCGCAGCCACCTCCTCCCAGCCACATACAAGTCCATGGGTTTCTTCGGACTGTAAATGATCCCTTGAAGACTGCTGCTGATGCTGAGTGCCAGGCTCCACCTCCATGTTGACACAATCCTCCTCCTCCTCGTCCTCTTCCTGTGTGATCAGCGGGCATGCAGGAACACTGTCTGGATAAAGGGGGCCTTGAGAGGAAAGAAAGTCCTCCTCTACCTCCCTCTGTTCTGCCTCAAGTGCCCTCAAGTGCCACTGATGCATGCACTGTCACTGCTCACCATCCTTGTGACCTCCTTAAATGGTGACAGGACAGTGCATGCATCCCTGATCATAGCCCACTGGCATGGGGAAAAAAAGCAAGGTCCCCTGACCCTGTCCTGGTGCCATAGTCACATAGGTACTCATTGATGGCCCTCTGCTGCGTGTGCAGCCGCTGCAGCATGGCCAACATTGAGTTCCACCTGGTGGGCATGTCACAGATTAGGCGGTTCTTGGGCAGGTTCAATTCCTTTTAGAGGTCAGCCAGCTGAGCACTGGCATTATATGACCTGTGGAAATGCACACAGACTTTCCTGGCCTGCCTCAGGTCATCCTGTAAGCCCGGGTACCTGCCCAAGAACCGCTGCACCACCAAGTTAAGGACGTGAGCCAAACAGGGCACATGGGTCAGTTGTCCCTGTGGGAGGGTGGAGAGGAGGTTAGTGCCATTGTTGCAAACCACCATACCTGGCTTAAGCTGGCGTGGCGTCAACCACCTCTAAACCTGCCCCTGCAGAGCTGACAAAATCTCTGCCCAAGTGTGGCTCTTGCCCCCCAAGCACACCAGCTCAAGCACCGCATGGTATCTTTTTGCCTGCGTGCTTGCGTAGCCCCTTAAATGCCTACGGAGCACCGCTGGTTCTGAGGACAAATCAGCACAGGAAGAGGCCATGGATGAAGAAGAAGAGGAGGGGTGGAGGAGAGAGGTGTGGCAGAATCACCACTAGTAGAATTTTGGAAGCGTGATGGCGGAACAACCTTCAACACTACTGCACCCTCTCCTGCATCCTTCCCAGCTGCCAGAGGAGTCACCCAGTGTGCGGTGAAAGATAGGTAATGTCCCTGTCCATACCTGCTGGACCATGAGTCAGCATTAATATGCACCTTACCACTGACCGCCCTGTCCAGCGAGGCCAAGACATTGCCTTCCACATGCTGGTAGAGAGCCGGAATCGCCTTCTGTGAGAAAAAGTGGCGTTTGGGAACCTGCCACTGAGGAACCGCACATTCCACAAACTCAAGGAAGGGGCAGAGTCTACCAACTGAAAAGGCAGCAGTTGAAGTGCTAACAATTTAGCCAAGCTAGCATTCAACCGCTGGGCATGTGGATGGCTGGGAGCGAGCTTCGTTCGGCAGCAGCTGGGGCAGGGAAATTTGCCTGGTACAATCTGACGTTGGTGTACCGATAGCAGATTGCCACAAGTACTTGGCTGTGACACACCTAATTCTACACCTGCATTCCTCTGAGTGCAGGTTTCAGAGAGGACCTAAGGTATAGTGGGGTTGGAGATCCCAGCTGATGAGGAGCAAGGAGAGGTCCGCTTTGTTCTTTGGTGTGGGTCTTTTAGGTACAATTGCCAACGAACTGCATGGCAGGTCGTCATATGTCTGGTCAAGCATGTGGTGCCCAAGCGGGTGATGTTTTGGCCACGCGAGATACGCTTGAGACATATGTTGCAAATAGCAGCGGTGGGATCTGATGCACTCGTCTCAAAAAAGGCCCACACCAAAGAACTTTTGGAATAATGCGCAGAGACAGCAGCGCCCTGCACATGCGGAGCTCTGCGGTGTGATGCAGTCGGTGTGCTGCCCTTAAGCTGGCCCCTGGAGGGCATCCTGCCTCGTTGGAGATGTGCCTCCTCCTCCTCTCTCCTATCAGGCACCCACGTGGAGTCAGTGAGCTCATCATCCCCTCCCTCCTCATCACTGGAGCAAAGCTGGCAGTATTCTGCAGCTGGGGGAGCATGACTGCCAGATTGCTGTCCTTCTTGGGCACCCCCTCTCTCTGGGCTCACGTTACTGCCTTCCTCTAGCTGGGTATCCTCCTGGAGCATGTACCCAACACTGTGGTCAAACAGTTCGGGGGACACCTCAGGAGGACATGGTGGGGCTAGGGAAGGAGTGACTGGTGCCATTGAGCCGAGGGAAGAGGCTGCGTTGGCAGCTGCTTTGCCAGACAAAGTACCCTGAGCCTGGGTGAGAGAGGATGAGGAGAATGAGGACGGCTTGGTCATCCACTCTACCAAGTCTTCTCTATGTTGCGGCTCAACATGGCCAGCTGCCAAAAAAAAGGAAAAGCGTGTCCCACGGCCACGTGCTGATGAGGAAGCACCACAACCAGCAACTGTTGCCTATAGACACAGAGCCTGCTTGCCCTCTTTTATTGGCTTGTAACTGTCTGCCTCTCCTTGTTGGCCTTCCAGACATACTAATGGCCTACAGTGAGATGTAGCTGCACAAAGCTGGGATGTATATATATACTGATACTGCAGCTAGCAGAATCAACTGCCTGCCTGTAGCATTATTAGTATGAGAACACCAGCAATTGTCTTCAGGTAGCTTTAGGTGCACACTGTGCAGAGGACACAGTACACTAACTGTAAATACTGCAGCTGCCTGTCTGTGGTACTAAAAGGATCAGAAGAACACCACCAATTTTCTTCAGGTAGCTTTAGGTGCACAATGTGCAGAGGACACAGTACACTAACTGTAAATATTGTAGCTGCCTGCCTGTGGTACTAATAGGATCAGAAGAACACCATCAATTTTCTTCAGGTAGCTTTAGGTGCACACTGTGCAGAGGACACAGTACACTAACTGTAAATACTGTAGCTGCCTGCCTGTAGTACTAATAGAATCAGAAGAACACCACCAATTTTCTTCAGGTAGCTTTAGGTGCACACTGTGCAGAGGACGCAGTACACTAACTGTAAATACTGCAGCTGCCTGCCTGTGGTACTAATAGGATCAGAAGAACACCACCAATTTTCTTAAGGTAGCTTTAGGTGTAAACTGTGCAGAGGACACAGTACACTAACTGTAAATACCGTAGCTGCCTGCCTGTGGTATTAATAGGATCAGAACAACAGCAATTGTCTTCAGGTAGCTTTATGTGCACACTGCGCAGAGGACGCAGTACACTAACTGTAAATAATGCAGCTGCCTGCCTGTGGTACTAATAGGATCAGAAGAACACCACTAATTTTCTTCAGGTAGCTTTAGGTGCACACTGTGCAGAGGACACAGTACACTAACTGTAAATACCGTAGCTGCCTGCCTGTGGTATTAATAGGATCAGAAGGACACCACCAATTTTTTTCAGGTAGCTTTAGGTGCACACTGTGCAGAGGACACAGTACACTAACTGTAAATACTGCAGCTGCCTGCCTGTGGTATTAATAGGATCAGAACAACAGCAATTGTCTTCAGGTAGCTTTAGGTGCACACTGTGCAGAGATCGCACTAAACTAACTGTAAATACTGCAGCTGCTTGCCTGTGGTAGTAATAGGATCATAACAACACAATTGTCTTCAGGTAGCTTTAGGTGCACACTGTGCAGAGGACACAATACACTAACTGTAAATACTGCAGCTGCCTGTGGTACTAATAGGATCAGAAGAACACCACCAATTTTCTTCAGGTAGCTTTAGGTGCACACTGTGCAGAGGACGCACTACACTAACTGTAAATATTGTAGCTAATACTGTAAATACTGTAAAAACACCTGCCTGCCTGTCAGTAGGAAGAGAATAACAGGAACGGATCTAGCTAAACTGAATACAGTATATATATATATATATATATATATATATATATACATAGAACACCTAGGATGCATATATATATACACACAATACACTGTAAGTGCAGTTAACTGACTCTCCTGCCTAATCTATGTAACTTAAATCAAATGACACTGTCTCTTTGTCTATCTCTCTGCCACAACACACTACACAAGGCCGCCACGCAGGCAGCCTTATATAGTGTGGGGCATGTACTAAACCCCCTGAGCCATAATTGGCCAAAGCCACCCTGGCTTTGGCTAATTACGGCTCTCTGTACAGACGGCGCTGTGATTGGCCAAGCATGCGGGTCATAGTGCATGCTTGGCCAATCATCAGCCAGCAATGCACTGTGATGCCGCAGTGAATTATGGGCCGTGACGCGCCACTTGAATTTGGCACGAACGGCCCATAACGTTCGAAATTCGAAGGACGGTCAAACATGCGATTTTTGAGTCGAACATGGGTTCGACTCGAACTCAAAGCTCATCCCTACTTTCAACCATAGGAGCCCTATACTATTGCTTGCACAGCTGATATGCACCACGCACATTGCGAGTTTTATACCGGGTCTGGACCAGTTTCTGCTTCCTACTGAGCTGATTGTTTGTGATTTCATGCTGGACTATGTAAGTGCTCTTTTTAAGCAATAAAACATAAAGCGGTATTATACTATATCCTGCTTTCTGTGGCTCTTTGTTGGGGAGCCATTTCACAGACCTACTTTATGCAAGTTGATATATGTAGTAGATGCAAGTTGATATATGCAGTGGAGAGATGTTGTAAGGTGAAGACTCCTACATTTGTATACCTGCAAAGTGGATTGGGATCCAGCTTCCTCCATATGATTGCTTGATTGGAATGGGATACACAAAGGAGCTACAGCATTGAATGAAGGAGTTATCACTTCGGGTGAAGCACTTTAAGCAAGTTTATTGAAGCACATGTGCACTTTATTTTTCACGGTGTTGGAGCATACACAAGAAGATTTGTTCACATATGATTATGATGGACATTTCTGATGGTTTATTTTATTGTGCACTTTATTAATCAGATACACAGTGTATATTATTAATTTGACATTTGATTTTTGTACTGATTCCTTTGTGCCCTTTTTGTTTATTTATGCTCTGTGAATGGCCCAAACTATCCAGGAGGCTATCATTCTAGATTTAGCTGTGTGACCTTTGGCCTGATGTTAAAATAAAAACATCTTTCTGATAGATGAATACAAGTAGTTCTCCTCAGGTAAGTCAAAATGAGATGAGATTTTGTAAATATTTTAATGGGGACCCTTCAAAATACATACAAGGCCCTCATCAAGGAGAATGAAGCTCTGGTATATGTTTTGAGGAGGTTGTTATGGCATTATTTATAAAAAAAAAGGCAAGTTAGCAGGGAAAAGTGAATTAACAAACTTTTTTTCTAGATGTCACTTTTGCTATACATGTTAAAACAAATGACACGGGATCCCCTAAAAATCAATACCAGACCACTCAAATTGGATATGGATTTTAGGGGACCCCCAAATACAAAAAATAAAAAAAACAAAATTCATATGTTCATCCAAACCGCTCCAATCTGAACCAAGCTATGTTTGGCTCATTCTGCCTTTAAAAAAGAAGTGCGATAAAAAAGATGGAAAAACTGTCATGACTCTGCAGTAATACTTTTATGCCTTGTCTGTCTCTTACCTGGTCTGTGTATCAGCCTTAGGGTCTGCACTCTCACACCTGCATGGTTAAGTAATCTTTCCACAGTGTGGCTCCACCCTAGCCTAAACAGGAACCACTATTTATCACTGCGTTCTCCAAGCCTGCCTTGCCGAGCTATAGTGTGTGTTTAATTTCCTGTATCCTGCTTGCCGTGTGCTCTTCGTCTTTCTCTGTTACCAATTTTGACTTGTTCTTTGATTATCCCTGCCTGCTTCTTACCCTGACCTTTGGCGTGTTCTTTGTCTATCCTTGTCTGATAGTTGCCCCAAACTTTGGCTTATCTCCTGACTATCCCTTGTTGTCCTTGGCTGCAGCTTCCTCTCTATCCTCCTGTAGCTGACCGTGAGCGTAAGCTGGGAGACCCTGGGGGCCGCTACCTGGATCCAGTTGCAGCGCAGTCCATCCTCACCACTAGAAAACCAAAATAAAAACATAAAATGTAATAGCGCTAAAGTCTGTGGAAATACCAGTAACAAGATATAAAGGAATAGTCTATAAATAGTTCCAAAAGGAAGTTGGTAGTCCGTGGATCAATAAAAACAAGGGAGCCAGGGAAATCTGTGTCTCCAAAATACCAAGGGCAGCTTCTTGTTGAGTGAAGTCAATCCTCCGTATATGCATAGAAAACCAAAAGAAAAAGCGCCTCTTAGGTATAAGGGATTTATTCACGTATTAAAAGCATAGTACACACTTACATAAAAGTAGATAATGAGCTGCTTCCATGAAGAACTTATCCCGGTGTCTGTCCGTGATTCCCAGTGATAGGGGGGGGGCTAGATGGATGCCGTGCGGGTGGCCACTAGAGGCTCTAGTGAACACCTGCTGGCTCTTAAACTATGTGCCCTGGAGAATCTATGCTTTAGCTCCCAGTGGAATCCCTGTTGGTGCTCCAGTGGACCTGCCTTCCTGAACCTCCCAGGGTTCCATCTGCAGCAGTTAGTCGTAGGGTCCACTACCTTAGCTGTGCACTCCTCACTCGGTTGGTCAGGATCGGTGTGCATCTGTCACCTGGACTCAAATGGTTCTCATGAGTCTGCAAGACATGAACAAAGGAACCACAACAAAATATATAAAACCCCAGCTGGCCCACATAGTTCTCCCTGGGAGTAGCGAAGGGGAAGGGTGACAGTGGAAGGAAGCCAGGGCAAAATCCTGAAAAGTGCCCAGAATCACGATGCCAGATGTCCATAGGCATTGGAAACTGGAAAAACAAAGAGCCTCTGAGAAAGGAAGATCGGCAGACAGAAGTGTGAGAAAGTATTGTTTGAACACTTAACCCCAGAGACATGTATATAGTGAGAAACCAACTGTTAGTCAAAATACCGGAGACCTATTGCCACATCCCAAATATTTGGAAAGAAAAACAGGAGAATGCCCCTGGGATTTTTTGGGCAGTGGTCATAACCAGATGAAAGAATAAAAAGGTATGATAAAAGTACAACATTTTATTATAAGATAGCTAGATGTAAATATGAATAGCACAATTGTTTTCTTGGAGAAAATAAAAAGGTTAGTCAATAGTATACAATACAGAACTGTTGTCTTAGGCATATGGTTGCTCTCTAGGTGGAAGGCCAAACCGCACACAATTAAAGAGAAGATCCCAACATGTTTCGGAATATAATGAATTTCTTCTTCAGGGGATTGTCAAAATGGACTGTATATTCTTGTGGTACAATAACAAGATGTCAGCATAAACATATAATATAATAATATAGGAACAGGAAATTCTGTAGGGGTCCAAACAAGAAGTTCCCGGTGAGAGAAGTGCATTGTGAGGGGGTAAAGAGAAGACGTTGGAGCTGGAAGCAGAGGAGCACTCATTATTTCTTTCATGTGGGCCTCATGTTGAAACAATCACCGTGGAAACAACGACTGATCCTATTACCCGGGGGTGGTAAATAAGCGATTTTTGCCGTGCATGAGAGTGCAGGCAAAGCTAGTCGGTGAGTGTTATTCTTAAGGGAGTGGAAGCACCGTGCACCAAGGGAGAGGTGGATGATTTATGGTATCACCTGGTTGCATCAAGATTGAACACTTATTTAGGACACTATTCATCACGTGTGATGTCATGTTATTTTTTTGGACTGAAATTTTGAAAGTGTGAATATTTTCTATGTATATAATGCATGCTTAGCATGAATATTTTGCACTTTATCACTGGAGAGGCATTATTATTTTTGTTTAAAAGATTCACTCATTGATGGTGAGTTATACGGAGGGAGTCACACCATCACTGTATTATTACTACCACACATTGAGTGCATTTTATGTATGGTTTTGAACATTTTTCTTTTACACAGTTTTTGTCGGTTCACTTTAATTATTTGGATACGCTGACTCCTTTAGGGGGTCACACCATCACTGGTTTGTAGCACATGTTCACTTTTATTGATCAATAGCGCCTCTGATTTTTTCTGTGTAGTGCCTGTAGGTTAATTCTGCTGCAGGCATACTAGATTAAATACATTTTTTATATTAGATTTATTTTAAAGGGGCTGCTTCACTTCAGTTGTGGGGAGTTGATTCACCACACGTTTTTTACACAGCTATATTACACTCTTATTTTCCAGCAGGCGCGGTGGAGATATTGATAGGTGACAGGGCGGTGTCTTTTTAATATCTATTTATATAAACATATAATATACAAATTTATAATATACAATTTATAAAGGGAATAGTATATGGGAGGTGGAAAGCAATATGGCATCATATAGACAAGCCTTGAGGTCTGAACATTCTCACATAGTGACTACCCTTCGAAAAACCCAACATGGTTATTTGGATATTTCCAAAGTACCCCATCACATCTAAATTCACCCCAAAAGGGGAATATGCCCCGATGGTAAATGGGGTGATGTTCCTGATCCAGGACAAACTCCACATGAGATAAGGGAAGGAGATGTGTGAGGTATTGCTGCCGCAGTTAGATAGGCGCTCACAAGGATCGAAAATGCGGAGACGGTCCTGGCATTAAAAAACATATGCTCTAAGGGCTGGAACACAGAACCCCACATTCAAAATAGCATTCAAAAGAGTAAGGATTGATTGGACAAAATAGACTTTATAAAAACTGCCAAGGTTACAAAGATTATCAAAGTCCATGAGCACACAGGCCTAGTAAAAAAGACCAAGAGGTTTGCAGAGGAACGAGTGCCTCTGGGGGATACAGTGTAAACAGATATAGCTTACTTACAGTGCACATCCAAAAAAGTAATTTGTCCTAGTTGTGGGAGACTTTGGAGTCTCTAGTTGACCAGCTTATTGGATGATTGGTCCGTTTTATATATGGGTTGAAGTGCAGCAGGCGTCCACCCACAGTGTATGTGTGGGCCAATAAAAAGACACGTTAATCCCGGACCATCGCCGCTGGAACTGGACAGGGCTCATAGAGCCTTACAACCGCCACGTACAGATGAGCTCCTGAGGGACATCATAGTCAAGCCCCACTTTTATGAGGTGAAGAAAGAAGTGATGAAAAGGTCACAAGCAGTGGAAACGCTTGTCTTCCAAGGTCATCCAATCCAGATCTTTGCAGATCTCTCCCCTTACACTGTACAGAAACGGCAGTCACTAAAACATCTCCAAGTACTGGCACAAAAAGAAATCTCCTACAGATGGTCCTTTCCGTTACGTCTGAATTTCCCCTACCGCAACAAAGGCTATGGCTTCGCTTCTTTTCAGGAAAGAGAACATCTGCTTCTACAACTGGGCCTAATATCGCAGGAAATCCATCCTCCATCGAACAGCAGAGATTCATTCTTATCTACAAAAAGACCATCTCCCCCCAGTCCTCTCACCCCAGTCTGGCAGAAGCAACAGCCCAAGAGGTCGAAGGAATCCCAGCCACCATGAAATCATCGCACCAGACAACGTCGTTGCATTCATGGCTTCATCCTTCGTTGAATGGACCATTCGGAGGTCCTTACTTACTTGTTGACTGCCGCTCCATCTCCACCCTGGATGTCTACTAACTCCCCTCTTTTTTTTTTTCTAAGAGACATCACTGTGTGGTGGATTAGGGTGTGAGAATTAAGTTAAAAAGTTTTGAATTCAAAAGTTTTATTTCTCTTTTCTCCAAAAGTCTAGTTACATGTTGCTTTACGGTTGCAGGAGAGGATCAGTACCATATAGGTCTGGTTCTCATTAATACCCTCTCTGTGTGACCACAATGAGCTGCCTGGTAGGTTCTAGGGCCTTCCCCTTCTTCGTGAGGAGTACTGGGCTCAACTATAGGTCACCGGATGTTCTTCAGTTACACTGGAATGCTACTTAGGGCCTGATGTGGTGGTTTCCTTGTTGCCCTGGATCACCTGGGGGGGACTATATTTTGCAGTGGTGTCATGAAGATCCTGCCAGTAATCGGCACCCAGGCGCACTGAAACACAGCCACGGCACTACCGCGCATGCACGCGCGTTCACGGGTGCTGTCACGCACAGTGCGCGCACTCCCGCTAGCGTCAGGCGGGCTATTTAAACCTGCCTGTCACACTCAATCCCCGCTGTCTGCTCTACAGCGTTCTGTGTGCCAAACCTGATCTGATCTGAAGCCTTCTGTTATCTGACCTGGCTTCCTTTTGTGACTGTCCAGCTATCTGCCTGCACCGACCCCTTGGCTTGCTTGACCATTCTGCTGTGTTATCCCTGGTACCTCTGCTGTCCGCCCAATACCGACCACCGGCTTGTTTGACCATTCCTTTGCCTGATACCAGTATCCAGTCTGTTACCTGCTGCTTGTTCCTGGTTCCAGTCCAGCGCTCCAGTATCCAGTCTGTTACCTGCTGCTTGTTCCTGGTTCCAGTCCAGTGCTCCAGTATCCAGTCTGTTACTTGCTGCTTGTTCCTGGTTCCAGTCCAGCACTCCAGTATCCAGTCTGTTACCTGCTGCTTGTTCCTGGTTCCAGTCCAGCGCTCCAGTATCCAGTCTGTTACCTGCTGCTTGTTCCTGGTTCCAGTCCAGCGCTCCAGTATCCAGTCTGTTACCTGCTGCTTGTTCCTGGTTCCAGTCCAGTGCTCCAGTATCCAGTCTGTTACCTGCTGCTTGTTCCTGGTTCCAGTCCAGCACTCCAGTTCCTGCCTACTTACCTGCCGTGGTTCCTGGTTCAGTCTGCATTCCAGTCTCCAGTCTTCTCTTCAGCTCCTGGTTCCAGAGGTTTCCACCACTCCTGAACTTCTGGTGACTGTTGACCCTGTCAGGCACCCATACCACTCCTCACTCCTGTGTCCTCTGTCTCCATTCCAGAGGAACGAGAGTGGGAGCTGTAGGGGAGGTCTCTCTCTGCACTTCAGGCTCAAAACCTACCAGGTAAGTGACAGGTGGCTGCCCGTGATGTTCCCTTTCGAAGGGTCATTACCCTTTTGAGGTCATGGGCTGGGGAGAGGCAGGTCCTTTCCCAGGATTTCCCCGGATTTTGGGGATCATAGGAGAATAAAACGAAGGGAGTGGCGATATGCTTCTAAAAACGCATACATTTTTCCCCTTCTAGGTTGCTCAAGGACTTGGAGGGATGGCATATTCTAGTTGTATGTACTATTGATGGAGAGAAATACACATTCATATCTTATTACACACCAAATAAAGGCCAAAATCAAATGGCCACCTTGACAAAGCTTAAAAATAGCTCAGCTCTTACATTCACTCGGATTAGTTGATATATGGAGAGAAATGAAGCCACACAATAAAGACTAGGGATGAGCTGAACCCCCTCCGGTTCGGTTTGCCCCAGAACCTGCGAACGGACCGAAACTTCGCACAAACCTTAGAACCCTATTGAAATCTATGGGACTTGAACGTTCGAAATCAAAAGTGCTAATTTTAAAGGCTAATTTGCATGGCATTGTCCTGAAAAGGGTTTGGGGACCCGGGTCCTGCCCCAGGGGACATGTATTAATGCAAAAAAAAGTTTTAAAAACGTACGTTTTTTCGGGAGCAGTGATTTTAATGATGCTTAAAGTGGAAAAAAAAAGTGAAATATTCATTTAAATATCATACCTGGGGGGGTGTCTATAGTATGCCTGTAAAGTGGTGCGTGTTTCCTGTGCTTAGAACAGTCCCTGCACAAAATGACATTTTTAAAGGAATAAAAGTCATTTAAAACCGCTTGCGGCTTTAATGTAATGTCGGGTCCCGACAATATAGATGAAAATCAGTGAGACAAACCGCATGGGTACCACCCCCCCAGTCCATTACCAGGCCCTTTGGGTCTTGTATGGATATTAAGGGGAACTCCGCACCCAAATTAAAAAAAGGAAAGGCGTGGGCCCCCAGGCCCTATATACTCTGAACAGCAGTATACAGGCGCTGCAAACAAGACAGAGACTGTACGTTTGTTGTTAAGTAGAAGTTTGTAATTTTGAACTGGTACATTTTTAAAGTGTAGCTCTAGACAAAAAATCTATTTTTAAGCTTTTTGGAAAACATAGGGAAGGGTTATCACCCCTGTGACATTTGTTTTGCTGTCTGTGCTCCTCTTCAGAAGATTTCACCTCACTTTCTGTCACAATGACAAATGTTTTTAGAAAATTTATGGCTTTTAGTGAAACAAGTATTGGTGATAAAGCATCAGTGGAAAGGAGAAACGTTTTTACCATATTAACTCTTACAGGAGAGAATTCCCCTTCCTAGGGGTAGATTTCATCTCACGTCCTGTTGTCTCCTTCTATTTGCAAGTAGGAGTCGTTTGTAAGTTGGATGTTTGAAAGTAGGGGCCTGCCCTATATACTCTGCAGAAATTGTGGCCTTAGGTGTTGGTGTTGCCACAACACTGTAAGCCCTCACAGGGCCCTGCTGTGAAATATTAGATCAAGAATTGTAATTATATGTTGAAGAGGGGCAGAAAAATTGGGCCTTTGGTGATGGTGGTGGTGCTGGTGCCACAACACTGTAAGTCCTCACAGTTACTCTTGGTGGGCGCTGGGATGGGCCCTGCTGTGAAATATTAGATCAAGAATTGTAATTACATGCACCTGTTGCATAGGGGCAGAAAAATTGGGCCTTTGGTTGTGGTGGTGGTGGTGGTGGCGGTGCTAATGCCACAACACTGTAAGTCCTCACAGTTACTCTTGGTGGGTGCTGGAACGGGCCCTGCTGTGAAATATTAGATCAACAATTGTAATTACATGCACCTGTTGAACAGGGGCAGAACAATTGGGCCTTTGGTGGTGGTGGTGGTGCCACAACACTGCAACCCCTCACAGATACTCTAGTTGGAACGCAGAAACGAGCCCTGCTGCAAAGTATTGCATCAAACATTGTAATTACACGCCCCTCTTAAACAGGGGCTGAAAAATTTGGCCTTAGGCACTGGTGCTGGTGTCACAACACTGCAACCCCTCACAGATACTCTAGTTGGAATGCAGAAACGAGCCCTGCTGCAAAGTATTGCATCAAAAATTGTAATTACACGCTCCTATTAAACAGGGGCTGAAAAATTGGGCCTTAGGCACTGGTGCCACAACACTGCAACCCCTCACAGATACTCTAGTTGGAGCGCAGGAACAAGCCCTGCTGCAAAGAATTGCATAAAAAATTGTAATTAAACGCCCCTGTTAAACAGGGGCAGAAAATTGGGCCTTAGCCACTGGTGCTGGTGCCACAACACTGCAACCCCTCACAAATACTCTAGTTGGAGCGCAGGAATGAGCCCTGCTGCAAAGAATTACATCAAAAATTGTATTTACACGCCCCTGTTAAACAGGGGCTGAAAAATTGGGCCTTAGCCACTGGTGGCGACACCCAGAAACAAAAATATTCTTACAAGCTATCAGCATGATCATTGAGGAGGAAGAGGATAGTCACTCAGCATAACAGGATAGTCATTTAGCATCAGCATAAGAAGTCTTGAAGGGATCTGACATTTCAAAAAAAAAATTATTCGGTTACATCAGCATCAGGTGCTTGGTATCTGGTGGTGATCCAAGACTGAATCATTTTTATGAAGTTCAGTCGATTGACCGAGTCGGTGGACAGGCGCACCCTGTGATCGGTTACAAAGCCTCCAGCAGCACTTAATGTGCGTTCCGAAAGAACGCTGGATGCAGGACAGGCCAGTAGCTCAATTGCATACTGTGCAAGCTCTGGCCAGTGATCCATCCTCAAGACCCAGTAACCCAGAGGATTTTCGGTGGGAAAGGTGTCCAAGTCAGATCTTGCCCCCAGGTATTCCTGCACCATGTAAAACAGACGCTGGCGATGGTTGCTGGAACCGATCATACCTTGGGGCTGCGGACTAAAAAATTGTCTGAACGCATCGGTCAGATGGCTACCTTCTCCACCGCTCCTTCTTTGACTGACCGAAGCCTCGGTAACACATTGTCCAGGAACAGGAGTTTGTAACCTCCCAGTCTCTGGAAACGCGTTGCACAGACCTTTCTGCAAGGCCTCCCGAAGATGTTTCATCCTCTGCTTCCTCTGCGACGGCAAGATAAGGTCTGCAACCTTACTCTTATAACGTGGATCAAGGAGGGTTGCCAGCCAGTCTTGATCCCTCTCCTTGATACCACAAATACGAGGATCCTTCCGCAGGCTTTGCAGGATCAGGGAGACCATGCAGTGTAGGTTTGCTGAGGCATTCGGTCCGGAGTCCTCTGGGTCACTAAGGATGACATGATCCGCAGCCACCTCCTCCCAGCCACGTACAAGTCCATGGGTTTCTTGAGACAGTAAATGATCCCTTAAGGACTGCTGCTGATGCTGAGTGCCAGGCTCCACCTCCAGCTGACACAATCCTCCTCCTCCTCCTCTTCCTGTGTGATCGGCGGGCACGCAGGAACACTGTCTAGATAAAGGGGGCCTTGAGAGCTAAGGAAGTCCTCCTCTTCCTGCCTCTGTTCTGCCTCAAGTGCCCTGTCCATTATTCCACGCAGCGTGTGCTCCAACAGGTGGACAAGGGGGACAGTGTAACTGATGCATGCACTGTCACTGCTCACCATCCTCGTGGCCTCCTCAAATGGTGACAGGACAGTGCATGCATCACTGATCATGACCCACTGGTGTGGGGAAAAAAAACAAGCTCCCTTGACCCTGTCCTGGTGCCATAGTCGCATAGGTATTCATTGATGGCCCTCTGCTGCATGTACAGCCACTGCAGCATGGCCAACATTGAGTTCCACCTGGTGGGCATGTCACAGATTAGGCTGTTCTTGGGCAGGTTAAATTCTTTTTGGAGGTCTGCCAGCAGAGCACTGGCATTATATGACTGGTGGAAATGCACACAGACTTTCCTGGCCTGCCTCAGGACATCCTGTAAGCCCGGGTACCTGCCCAAGAACCACTGCACCACCAAGTTAAGGACGTGAGCCAAACAGGGCACATGGGTCAGTTGTCCCTGTCGGAGGGCGGAGAGGAGGTTGGTGCCATTGTCGCAAATCACCGATCCTGCCTTAAGTTGGCATCAACCACCTCTGAACCGGCCCCTGCAGAGCTGACAGAATCTCTGCCCCAGTGTGGCTCCTGCTGTCCCCCAAGCACACCAGCTCAAGCACCGCATGGCATCTTTTGGCCTGCATACTTGCGTAGCCCCTTGAACACCTACAGAGCACCACTGGTTCAGAGGACAAAGCACATTAAGAGGCCATGGAGGAAGAAGAAGAGGAGGGGTGGAGGAGATTGGTGTGTCAGAATCACCACTAGTAGAATTTTGGAGGCGTGGTGGCGGAACAACCTCCAACACTACTGCACCTTGTCCTGCATCCTTCCCAGTTGCCATCAGAGTCACCCAATGTGCCGTGAAACTTAGGTAACGTCCCTGTCCATGCCTGCTGGACCATGAGTCAGAGGTAATATGCATCTTACCGCTGACCGCCCTGTCCAGCGGGGCCAAGACATTGCCTTCCACATGCCGGTAGAGACCCTGAATCACCTTCCGTGAGAAAAAGTGGCATTTGGGAACCTACCACTGAGGAACTGCACATTCCACAAACTCACGGAAGGGGGCAGAGTCTACCAACTGAAAAGGTAGCAGTTGAAGTGCTAGCAATTTTGCCAAGCTAGCATTCAACTGCTGTACATGTGGATGGCTGGGAGCAAACTTATTTCTGCGGTGCAGCAGCTGGGGCAGGGAAATTTGCCTGGTACAATCTGATGTCCGTGTACCGATAGCAGATTGCCCGCAAGTACTTGGCTGTGACACACCTAATTCTACACCTTCATTCCTCTCAGTGCAGGTCTCAGAGAGGACTGAAGGTATAGTGGGGTTTGAGATCCCAGCTGATGAGGAGCAAGGAGAGGTTCTCTTTGTTCTTTGGTGTGGGTCTTTTAGGTACGATTGCCAACGAACTGCATGGCAGGTCGACATATGTCTGGTCAAGCATGTGGTGCCCAAGCAGGTGATGTTTTGGCCACGCGAGATACTCAAAAGAGGCCCACACCAAAGAACTTTTGGAATAACACGCAGAGACAGCAGCGCCCTGCACATGCGGAGCTCTGCGGTGTGATGCAGTCAGTGTGCTGCCCTTAGGCTGGCCCCTGGAGGGCATCCTGCCTCGTTGGAGATATGCCTCCTCCTCCTCCTCTCTCCTATCAGGCACCCACGTGGAGTCAGTGACCTCATCATCCCCTCCCTCCTCATCACTGGAGCAAAGCTGGCAGTATGCTGCAGCAGGGGGAACATGACTGCCAAATTGCTGTCCTTCTTGGGCACCCCCTCTGTCTGGGCTCACATTACTGCCTTCCTCTAGCTAAGTACCATCATCGGATCCTTCAAAACGCTGGGCATCCTCCTGAGCATGTACTCAACACTGTGGTCAAACAGTTCAGGGGGACTCCTCAGGAGGACATGGTGGGGCTAGGGAAGGAGTGAATGATGCCATTGAGCCGAGGGAAGAGTCTGCGTTGGCAGCTGCTTTGCCAGACAAAGTACCCTGAGCCTGAGTGAGAGAGGATGAGGAGGATGAGGACGGCTTTGTCATCCACTCTACCAAATCTTCTGCATGTTGCGGCTCAACGCGGCCAGCTGCGAAAAAAAGGCCAAGCGTGTCCCACGGCCACGTGCTGATGAGGATGCACTGTGTCCACGACCAGCACTGTTGCCTCTAGACACAGAGCCTGCTTGCCCTCTTTTATTGGCTTGTGACTGTCTGCTTCTCCTTGTTGGCCTTCCAGACATACTATTGGCCTGCAGTGATATGTAGCTGCACAAAACTGGGATGTATATATATACCGATTATACTGCAGCTAGCAGAATTAACTGCCTGCCTGTAGTATTATTAGCATGAGAACACCTGCACTTGTCTTCAGGTAGCTATACTGTAGGTGGAACTGTGCAGGGTACACAGTACAGTAACTGGAAATATGTCAAGAGCCCACACAAGCACCTGGCTTCAGGTAGCTATACTGTAGGTGCAACTGTGCAGGGTACACAGTACAGTAACTGGAAATACGTCAAGAGCCTACACAAGCACCTGGCTTCAGGTAGCTATACTGTAGGTGCAACTGTGCAGGGTACACAGTACAGTAACTGGAAATACGTCAAGAGCCTACACAAGCACCTGGCTTCAGGTAGTTATACTGTAGGTGCAACTGTGCAGGGTACACATTAAAGTAACTGGAAATACGTCAAGAGCCTACACAAGCACCTGGCTTCAGGTAGTTATACTGTAGGTGCAACTGTGCAGTGTACACAGTACAGTAACTGGAAATATGGCAAGAGCCTACACAAGCACCTGGCTTCAGGTAGTTATACTGTAGGTGCAACTGTGCAGGGTACACAACACAGTAACTGGAAATACGTCAAGAGCCTACACAAGCACCTGGCTTCAGGTAGTTATACTGTAGGTGCAACTGTGCAGGGTACACAGTACAGTAACTGGAAATACGTCAAGAGCCTACACAAGCACCTGGCTTCAGGTAGCTATACTGTAGGTGCAACTGTGCAGGGTACACGGTACAGTAACTGGAAATATGTCAAGAGCCTAAACAAGGACCTGGCTTCAGGTAGTTATACTGTAGGTGCAACTGTGCAGGGTACACAGCACAGTAACTGGAAATACGTCAAGAGCCCACACAAGCACCTGGCTTCAGGTAGTTATACTGTAGGTGGAACTGTGCAGGGTACACAGTACAGTAACTGGAAATAGGTCAAGAGCCCACACAAACACCTGGCTTCAGGTAGCTATACTGTAGGTGCAATTGTGCAGGGTTCACAGTACAGTAACTGGAAATACTGTAAAAACACCTGCCTGCCTGTTAGTATATTAGGAAGAGAAGAACAGGATCTAGCTAAACTGAATAAATTGTGTGTATATATATATATATATATATATATATATATATATATATATATATATATATATATATATATAAATAAAACACCTGGGATGCATATATATATACACAATACACTGCAAGTGCAGCTAACTGACGCGACCTGCCTACTCTATCTAATTTATCAAATAACACTGTCTCTCTGTCTATCTCTCTCTCTCCACTGCAACACACTACACAGGGCTGACGTTCAGGCGGCCTCATATAGTGTGGGGCGTGTACTAAACCCCCTGAGCTATAATTGGCCAAAGCCTCCCTGACTTTGGCCTATTATGGCTCTCTGTACACACGGCGCTGTGATTGGCCAAGCATGCGGGTTATAGTGCATACTTGGCCAATCATCAGCCAGCAATGCACTGCGATGACGCAGTGAATTATTGGCCGTGACGCGCCGCTCGAATTTGGCGAACGACCAAACACACAATGTTCGAGTGGAACATGCATTCGACTCGAACACGAAGCTCATCCCTAATAAAGACTACACACATTTTTCTGCTCCACACAACACCTATGCCAGAATTGACCACATCTTCCTGCAGTCCACCTATATTCCTATGGCCATGACTTCCAAAATCAGGGACACTCCGCTATCCGATCATTCCATAATGACCCTATCTATCAAACGATCCTTAGGGGGAAGGGCCTTTTCAACTGGTGATGTTACAAAGGCCTATTAAGTGACTCAGTTCAGTGTATGGCTCTAGAATCTGCTTTGGCAGAATATTTTGTAAACAATGACCGCTACTAAGTGAATCTGGAAACTCTATGGGCGGCTCATAAAGCAGTAATGAGGGGTAAACTCATTCAGATCACTTCCAAATTAAAACGTGAACACAGAGCTGACACCCAGAAACTGAAGGAGGCTTACCTCTCACTAAGTGCGCAACATAAACGTAATCCCAACCCAGACACCTTCGCTCAGCTAGAATCTGCAGCTCTTCTTAACCTTCCCTTAACCACAGCAGCAGAGAAACAGCTTAGATGGACAGGGGCTAGATTCTACTCGAAGGAAGACAGGGTAGTGTCTAAACTGGCAACCAGACTCAGCCCCAAAACCCGCACCCTAACATTCCCGAAAATTTGCATTGCAGCAGGAGACCTGACTCAGAAACCGACTCGGATTATGGCAGCATTCCAAGGCTTTTATTCAAAACTCTACAGCACTAACTCTCCCCTCTCCCCTCATAAATTGGAGAACTTCTTGGGGGACCTCCTCATCCCCAAACTCACCAATAGCCATAGGGATCGCCTTGAGAAACCAATTACGTCAGAGGGAATTCTAGAAACAATTACATTTTTTTAAGTCAGGCTCCTCTCCAGGACTGGATGGCTTCTCGGTCTGCTATTACAAGAAATTTGATCACTGCCCAGCTCCCTACATGGCCCGGTTCTTCAACTCTCCCAGAGATGGAGCCCCGTTAGACAGAGATCTAAATTCAGCTTATATTTCAGTCATCCCCAAACCAGATAAAAATACAAGCGAGGTTGGTAATTATTGCCCTATCTCCCTCATAAACAATGATCTCAAAATTATGACCAAAATCTTTGACTCGAGAATGTCTAGTTTTATTGCTAAATATATCTACACAAGGATCAGGTAGGCTTTATTCTGGGAAGATAGGGCTCAGATCAAGTTAGAAGAGCCGTTGACGTAATTTCCCTACTATACTCCCATTGGGATGGGGGACCACCGCAAGAGGGCTTCCTCCTCTCAATTGACTTTCAAAAAACATTTGATTCTGTGTCCTGGCCCTATCTCTTTGAAATTATGGAGAGGTGGGGGTTTGGCCCTAGATTTAGAGGTATTATCCACTCACTGTACTCGACTCCGAGTGCGCAGGTATGCCTAATGGGCAGATACTCGGATACTTTGGATACTAGAAGAGGAACCAGACAAGGATGCCCCTTTCCCCTTTAATTTTTGTGATTGTGATCGAAACACTGGCTATCGTAATCAGGACTCATTCATGAACACAATTGCGCTCTTTTCACGGATGACTTACTCCTATTTATCACTTCTCCGCTGACATCCACCCCCATATTACATCAGCTACTTAGGGACTTCGACACTGTCTCTGGTATCGGTATATGCTGATTTGATGGAACAATTAAAACAACATTTTGCTTTTACATGGTCCTCTGACTCCATTCCATACTTGGGGCTTTTACTTCCACTGAACATAAGCAACTTATATTCTGTCAACTACCCCCGATGTTTCGGAAATTAGAGGGTGACTTACAAACATGGTCAAGGTGTGGTCTCTCCTGGCTGGGTAGGATAAATGCCATCAAAATACACTGTTACATAGTTAGTAAGGTTGAATAAAGACACCAGTCCATCCAGTTCAACCTGAGTGAGTACACACTCACATCAGTCCCTACCCTCAAGGAGCCCACAATCCAAGGTCCCCAACTCATATTCATATACTAGGGCCAATTTTTGGACAGAAGCCAATTAACCTACCAGCATGTCTTTGGAGTGTGGGAGGAAACCGGAGTACCCGGAGGAAACCCACGCAGGCACAGGGAGAACATGCAAACTCCAGGCAGGTAGTGTCGTGGTTGGGATTCAAACCAGCGACCCTTTTTACTGCTAGGTGAGAGTGCTACCCACTGTTACCACGTCTTTTATACCTCTTTAGATATCTCCCTATACCTATAAAGAAACAGCTGCTCCTCAAGTTCTAATCGCATATCACTTGCTTTGTATGGGGGAACAAGGGTTATTGGTGTGCGAAGGAAGTCTTCTCTCGCCGGAAAAAACAGGGAGGTCTAGGTCTCACCAACCTTTGGTGGTACAACCAAGCCACCCAATTAGCACAGTTCTCCATAGTGTACGCTGGTGGGCCTAAACCTGACTGGGTCTCAATGGAAAGGCAAGCGATCCCCTCTCAACACAATTAATTATCTGCTGTGGTGCAATCCCACATCGAGACCTTCAATTTTAGCTCCCACCTTATCCCATTCTTTCACCTTGTGTGACACATTTCACAAACTATCCTCACTAATATCCTGCACAAGACCACTATCACACATGTTCCATAACCCCTCTTTTCAGCCAGGCATGAATATACAGGCTTTTCGTTGGTGGCTCAATAAAGGTCTGTTCCGAATAGGCCACTTTCTCAACTCTGTGGGACCTATCTCTCTAGGATACTGTATAAGAAAACTCGATATGCCCCCTCAGAAAAATTCTGACTCTCCCAAATTAGACATTTTCTCCACTCTATCTGGCGAGACAAATCTAAACCCCCCCATATTCATACTTTACTCACAATGGTGCTCCAATATCATGGATCAGAGGGGACGCATCTCAATCATCTTTTCCTTACTGGCACACAGGGACGACAAACCATCCTATGCCCGAGCCTGGGAATCTGACGTGGAGTTCTCATGGCACCAAATTCACTGGTTCCAATCCCTTGAATGAGCTTACAAAGGTATCATGAATGTGTCTTTGATTGAAGCAAATATGAAAGTCCTTATGAGATGGTATTATGTTCCTGCTAGACTGGCCACAATATACCCAGATTCCTCCCCACTGTGCTACAGAGGGTGTAACCTGGTGGGCTCCATGTTCCACACATGGTGGTCTTGTCCCCACATTAGAACATACTGGAACAGAATATTCCACCTAATAAGAAAAGTCACAGGGGTGGCAGTCCCCAAGGAACCCACGATAGCCAGGGTTGAGCAAGTCTCCAAACACATGCAAACTTTAATCTTTTTCATCCTCCTGGGGGTCAAGAGGGGGCATGGAAAAAATCTTCAATCTCTTTTGTAACAGCTAAATGGAAGATTTCTTGGATCATGACGCAAGAGCAAATAGTGGCAAAACTAGTAGACAAATCACAAACTTTTGAGGCAATCTGGGAACCTTGGGCAGACTATATCACAATTCCCCTTTGTCCTGGTATCACAGCCCAGTAGAAGGAACTTTCTGGTAGAATCTTCTCTCTATCGGCTTCTCTCTTCTCTCCTTTCTCTTCTGAAGGGCACTCTGAAGCCCCCTTTCCTTTACTCTGACCTCTCTTCCTCTCTGGCAGACTTTTGTTAGGGGGCGGGGAAATATTCTGTAGCTCTATGAATAATGTTATACTGTTATCTGCAAAACTTGGTAGGATATTCGTGACATTAAAAACAAAGTTGTGTTCAATTTGCTCACTGAGGTTTATCCATTTGTGACCAGCTCCCTCTTGGTCTAGCATGATCTTTTTTTTTTTTTTTTTTTTTTTTTTTCATTTTTAATACTGTTTATTGAAAAGTAAATAACAGTACAAGAAATCAAAATGGCAGAAACCAAATGAGATAGCACAGCAATGTAAATTACATTAGAATCAAGATATGCATGTACCATATACAGATTCAGCTTCAAAGTAAAAGTGTAACCACTTATAAACACAAGGGCATCATTAAATGCTCTAACTCCTAGAGAGTGGCCGCTTGAGATCAGGATAAGGAGACCAAGGCTCGCAGAACCCAGGGCTCCTCAAGAAATGGCCACGCACCCCAAATGGGAACCTGCTGTACGCAGACCAGCCGAGAGGACCCCTGGGGGATCAAAATCAGAAAAAAAAGGAACCTTCACTGGACCCGTCCTGATCTCATAGACCTTCCGTCTTTGAACAAACAAGAGCTATATCGTAACAAAAGAGTAAAATGTGAGCTCAACATTAACGTAATAGATAATATCACTTACACAGGGGGATATCCCCAAACAGTTAGAGAAGGTACATGCTAGCGCACTATGTTGTGACTTTATCCATTCTTAAACTGTACAGCCTCAAATGTTAGTCAAAGGAAAAATGCACAGTACAGAACAGGAGAGTTCTGTAAAATTTGTTATTCTCAACCTTTGCAAACCATATGTAGTAGGGTTTTAGACAAGAAATAGTAGGAGTAAAGGGAAAGAAGGAGAAAGAACAGGAGGGGGAAAGTGGGGGGAGAAAGGAAAGGTTTGGAGAGGGTTAGGGGCAGGAATCCTCGCGGAGAAAGAATAGGGCCTGGAGCCGGCCAGAGCCTGGGGACTACCCAGACCTTATCCAGATTCAGGTAAGAGGTGGTAGACCCAGGAAACGGGCCCAGGGCTCCCAGATCAATCTGAATTTATCAGAGGTGTCTAAAATTCTGCTCGAGATTTTCTCTTGTGTCATAATCCATGAAATTTTCTGCTTGGCCTGGCGGAGGGAAACTGAAGGCGTTTTCCAAGCATGAGCTAGCGTAATCTTGGCCCCAAGCAGAATGAAGTGGATCAGGGATCGAGACAATTTAGGAACTTTCGGGATGTTGTAATTTAGTAGAGCTATGGTGGGGTTTTGTTGGACTGCATAGCCTGTGGTTTTGCGGATGAGATGAAAAATTCCATTCCAAAACCCTCTAATTTTGGGACATTCCCAAAATGTGTGAAGTAAGGAACCTATATGGCCACAGCCTCTGAAACAGAGGGGCGAGGAATTTGGATAAAATTTAGTAATTCGGGTGGGTACCAGATACCACCTGGTTATGACTTTAAGGTCCGCCTCCATCAGGGAGGAACTAAGCATGCCCTTGAAGGAACGGGAAACACATGTATGCCAGGTGTCCAAGTCCCAGTCGAGTTGCAGATCCCGCTCCCAATGCAACATATAATTCGCTTTCTCCCGGGGCTCCGCTAGTGCAGAGTATATTAGGGAAATGCCACCCCTTGCATCCATGGCCGAGGAGCACCAGAATTCGTAGGGAGTAACCGAGAGAGGAGCTGAGGAGCTTTTCCAAATCCCTCGTAAAAAGTGTGATAATTGGTAATAGCGGAAAGTCTCTGAAGTTGGCATCTCCAATTTAGAGATGCAGTATTTAAGTGAAATGGGACCAGAGTTAATGAAGAATTGTCCTATTCTGTATAGGCCCTTGTCGAGCCACCACCTGAAGGCCTCGATGTTCATACCCGGTTGGAATTGAGGGTTGTGAAAGATGTGTGCTAGGGGCAACCATGTGGACGTGAGGTAATGTTTCTTGTGAAGAGTGTCACACAGGGCCATCGAGTGAGACAAGGTGGGGGAGAGGATCGGGGGTCTATCCTTTTGTGGTCTCCAAACCAGAAAGTCCAGAGTATGGTTAGGAGTGGCCTGGCGTTCAATATCGACCCAATCAGGCCTAGGGCCTTTAGAATAAATAGCTGAAAATTGGCAAAGCTGAGCGGCTTGATAGTACCACCATAAATTAGGGAGACCTAGGCCCCCTTTTTTCTTAGGTCTGTATAGCACCTGTTTGGAACAACGGTGTCCCTTCCCCCCCCAGATAAATCTGGTAATTGAGGCCTGGAGTTTGTCTAGTGAGTGTTTTCGGATGGGAATGGGTAGGGAGCGAAAGAGATATAGGATCTTAGGAAGTAAAGTCATTTTGACTGAATTTATTCTGCCTAACCAGGACCTTTTATATCGGGCCCAATGCGTGAGATCATCAGAAAGTTTTTTGAGCATCGGGGGGTAATTGTGGTGGTAGAGCCTTTCTATTTTCGCTGTTAAAAAAACACCTAAGTAGGGTAGGGTGGTGTCGCACCAGGTGAAGGGGAAATGGGTCTTGAGCCTCTCCACCAGCTCTTGGGTGGTGGAAATATTCAGAGCCATAGATTTGGCCATGTTGACCTGAAGTCCCGATATGCTGCCAAACGAGTTAAGTAGTTGGAGAATGTTTGGAGTGGATATGAGGGGAGAGGTGACAAACAGGAGGACGTCATCAGCGAAGAGGGCACATTTATGAGTCTTTTGACCACATTGCACTCCATGGATGTTAGGGTTTTGTCTGATGGCCAGTGCCAAGGTTTCTATCGCTATTGCGAATAGAATCGGCGAGAGAGGGCAGCCTTGTCTAGTCCCCTGTGATATAGAGAATTCTTCAGAAAGGTGGCCTTGTATTTTAATACGTGCTTTAGGGGAGGAATAAAGGGAGGATATGGTGGTAATGAAGTCCGGGCCAAAACCCCATTTCCGCAAAACAGTAAAGAGGTAAGGCCAGGTGACCGTGTCAAAGGCCTTTTGGAGATCTATCGAAAGGACGTATCCTGGGTGAGGAGGCCCCCCATCCCAAGACGATTGCATGAGTGAAATCAGGTCTACCGCTCTCCTAATCTGGTCCGGCCCCTGTCTACCTGGGATAAACCCCACCTGGTCTTTATGGATATATTTAGCAATAAAGGAAGCCAGTCTATTAGCCAGAATTTTCGTCATAATTTTTAAATCATTATTAATCAACGAGATTGGCCGGTAGTTGCTTACGTCACTGGGGTCCTTACCCGGTTTAGGGATTACTGATATGTACGCCAAGTTGGCTGACGGTTCCAGGGGGGACCCCGCACGAAGTGAGTTGAAGAGGCGGGCCAGATAAGGAGAGAGAGCCACCGGGAAAGCTTTATAGTAATGTGCGGAGAAGCCGTCAGGGCCTGGGGCTGAATCTGTTTTGAGATCTTTTATAACTTCAAGAATTTCCTCTACCCTAAAGGGGGATTCCATAATGGACCTATGGGAGTCCGAAAGTGTAGGAATATCGAGGCTATTCAGGAAGGAATCAATAGAGTCTGAGTTGGTAGGGTCGGGTGTTGAGTATAGCTTAGAATAAAAAGCCTGGAAGGTTTCTAGAATCTTTTGAGGATTGTGGGTGAGAGTTCCCGACTGGGATCTGATCGTGGGCAGAGAGAAGGACTTAATTTTGGGGGATAGTTTAGCAGCCAACTGGGGGCCTATTTTATTTGCTTGGATATAAAATCTGCCACTGAGCCATTTCAGATGCTGGTCTGCATTAGATGTAAGGGCCAGGTTAAGCGCTACTCGGGAGGCTTCTAGCTTGATCAGGGTTGTGGAAGAAGGGTGAGCTTTGTGGGATTTACTGAGGGAATGGAATTCCCTTTCCATTTTCAGAATGTCCGCTTTCCTTTCCTTTTTGAGTTTAGACGCCATTTGGATCATTTTCCCTCTAAGGACAGCTTTGTGTGCTCCCCAGAGCACACTAGGAGAGATGTCTCCTGTATCATTGAGACGGAAGAATTCCCTGATTTCTTTTTCTAAAATTATGCAGTGGACGGGGTTAGATAATAGAGATTTACTTATGCGCCACTGTGGAGGCCCAGGGGGTGAAAGGGAGCAGGAAAGATTAAGTGTCACTAAGGAGTGGTCTGACCATGGAACTTCCTGTATGGAGGCATGGGATGCTGTATGGATATCTGAATTTGGGAGGAATATATGATCAATTCTGGCGTAGGTGTTATGAGGTGCCGAGAAGTGGGTGTAATCGTTTGCCGTGGGGTTCAATTCCCTCCAGACGTCTATCAGGCCCATATCATGTAGGAGGCGGGCGATTTTGAGGCTCTGAGCGGGTGGATTTTTAAGTCGAGATCTCCCCTGGGAGGACTTGTCCAGCAGTTGATCAAAAGCGATGTTAGAATCACCGCCCATGATCACCCTGCCTTCCAAGTGAGGGGCTAGAGTCGATAGCATGGAAGTGAAGAAAGGTGCCTGTCTTTGATTGGGAGCGTAATAGGAGATGATAGAGTATAGAATCCCCCCTATAGTTCCTTTTACTAAAATGTACCTGCCTTCTGGATCCTTGATCGTGTGTGTGAGTATAAAGGGAGTATTTTTAGATAGGAGAATGGCGACACCCCTTTTTTTGGTGTCAGCATTCGCCAGAAAAAAAGTCGGGAACGTACGGTGTAGGAAGGTGGGGTTATAACTGGCCAGGAAATGGGTTTCCTGGAGTAGGACAACATCGAGGCCCCTAGAGTGGTAGCTCTGAAACGCCTTGCGACGTTTAGAGGGGGAATTGAGTCCCTGGACATTATGTGAAGCTATTTTTAACGAATGTGGCTGGGTAGGTGGGTCAGCCATGGGTGCAAGGGGCGTGTAGCGATATGAAACAATGGGAGCTTACCAGCATCACACGGGGATGGACGTCAGCTCGGAGAGGAGTGGAGTCGTAATTCTTCCTAAGGGCTGTGTAGGTAGGCGTGCTCCGCGAGGATTCCATCCAGTGTCCGCGGATTCCAAGGTTCGTCGAACAATGGGTCGAGATATGTGTGAGCAGCAGGAAAAGTCTAAGGTAGTCCCCCCAGTCGACTCCTGTGATAGAAAGCCAGTTAGAATATAAACAGAACAAAAAAAAGGGAAGGTAAAGAGGAAAGACGGGGAGCAAGGGAGATCCCCGGAGAATGGAGGGGACAGAATCCTCCATCAGAAGGTGAGAGTCACAGCAAAATCTCTCCATGAGGTAGAGATTGGTTCTGTCCAGTGGCAGCCGGGGTACCAGATACCACTAGGCAGAAAGGGGGGCATGAACGCCGCCCCAGCAGAGGAACCTCTTAATAGAGTATGTAAGAAGTTATTCCTTGAAAAAGGCACTCGACCCGTCCCATACACCTCAACCTTCAGCAGAGTGGAGCTTTAACTGTAAGTAAAGCCTGGAGGATGAGATGTATAGGACGATAAACTATCAATTAGATTAAACATAGAAAAAAAAAAAAAAAAAAAAACAGTTAATAGAACTGTGCGAGGGGACCTGGAATCGCAAGGGAAATTGGGGAGAACGCCCAATCAGACCGGGAAGGGCATTACGAGGGGGCCTCAAAAATCAGTATAGTACAGTGGGAACATTTCTTAAGGTCAGTCTAGTATGATAGCTACCCTCTCTCCACCCCCCCATCCCGGCCGACCAAGGGCTGTGAAGGCGTAGTTCAGAGTCAGTGTAAGGAGAAACGCATGGGTGAACAGTGTCTCCGAGGGTCATGCCCCCCGAGATCGCCTCAAAAGAGGCGTAGGGGTGTTCCAACTGGACACTCATCTCGGGGGTCACAAACGGAGAGACCCCACCCCCCCAGCCAACAGCCAGGGAGGGGAGGGAAAAAAGGTCACCAAAAAAAAAAAAAAAAAAAACAGGAGGGGCTACCGCAAATGAGTGGCAGTCAATGGATTTGAGTTCCAAAGAAAAAGTAGGGACTGGAGATCATGGAGGATTAGTTTCCTTGGTTTTCTTGGTTCTCGCCTTCTCCCAGACTGGATTTAGAGGACTTGTGGGCAAGTGTCTCTTTGCTGCGTTGGGTTGGTTTCCTGGGTTGCGTGCAGTCGGGTCCTGGTTGATGAAGCCCAATTGAAGAAAAAGCTTTTCTCCTTCCTGCAGGGATCCGAAAGTGTATGCCTTGCCTTTGTGGAGCAGTTTGAGTTGAAACGGGAAGAGCCACCAGTATTTGATTTCTCTGTCCATCAGGATTTGGAGAAGTGGCTTTAGGGATCTCCTTTTTTGTATAGTCGAGGGGGATAAGTCAGCAAATATTTGCAGTCGGTGACCCTGATAAACTATTTCAGACATGGATCTCGATTTCCTCATTACCTCCTCTTTGATTGAGAAAAAGTGTGGTTTCACCACGACGTCACGGGGGAGGCCGTCAGCTCTGGGAGGCCGGAGTGCTCTGTGGGCCCGATCCAGCTCAAGCCTGTGCTGTGGGGTGTCTGGGAGCAAATCCTTAATAAACGATTTTATAGTTTCAGGAATGTCCTTGTAGGATTCAGGGAGCCCCCTGACCCTAAAATTGTATCTTCGATTACGGTTTTCAAGGTCATCAATCTTGGCAATAGCAATCTCAAGTTGTTCCTGCAAGGTCTGAATACAGGCAGTGTTTTGGTTTGTTCTGGAAATTGTGGATTCCAGATTGGATTCAATGATTTCCATGCGATTGCCAATGCTCTGGAGGTCCACTTTAATGTCACTGGTTATTTTGTGCGCGGTGTTATGAAGACCTCTGTCTAATAGTTCTGCAAACTTTGTGTATAAATCTGCTACTGATGCTGGCTGGAGTAGGCCTGAATCCCCCTGCTGTAGTAGCTGGTGAGACTGGGGAGGGCCTGCATCCATTGGAGAAAACCCCAAGCCTGTCAGATTATGCTCCAGGAGAGAGGCAGTGGAGGCTGGAGAGGCTGGGTTTGAGGGGACTTCGCCTGAGAGGTATGCCGGCTGAAGCAGGGAAGGGGAGGCCTTGTAAGGGGGATTTGACTGGGCAGCCTGAGGAGAGCTGTGAGGTGCGGTCGCCATCTTGGCAATCTCGGCCTGAGGAGTAGCGGCTTCAAAGGCCGGTTTAAGATTTCTCCTTACCGCTCCCGAGTACATCGGGAGTGTCCCCGGGGATTCTGGTAGCTGTGTAGGGCTTTTCCAGGTTTCGATCGCCGGTCTAAGTGCCGAGAATTCGTTCCTGTCTGCTGAGGCGGGACGGAGCTCCCGGACTACGCGTCCATCTTAGGTGCCGCCGCGCATGCGCCCCCCGTCTAGCATGATCTTTTGCCCTCAGACTGATGTGGTTGGGGGGTTGAGCTGCGGGCTCCTGGTCTGTCAGGAGGGTGTCCCCATGTTCACAGTGTGTTCCCAAGGGGGTGGTGTGGCGGCAGCCTTCCTGACAGGTGGAGCCTAGCATGTCCACCTGGATGGATCTTCAGTAACTTTGATTCCTTGGAGGTTCAGGACCAAGGAGAAAGCAGCTTCTCCTAATCTTGAGGGGACTACTCGTTAATTTTTGTAGCAATCTCTTCTCTAGCCTTGATTTACTATGTCTACTTACTAATTATATAGCTCCGTTGTCCATGTGTAGATAGTTCCCAAAGGGCATTGTATGAAATAGAAGTCCCCTGCAAGTCTCTGCTTAGGTGACAGCCACAAAGCGTACTACAATAGCTTTTGGGAACTATCTACACATGGACAATGGAGCTATATAATTAGTGGGGGATTTCCCCTGATTAATCCAGAATTGCCATAATAGTTGCCCATCAGCATTTCTTATTGGTTTTACAAGCCAACACCAATCGCCCCAAGGTTTCTTGTGTGAGATTGTCTCACAGATTGACCTAGAAGCTACGTGAAGATATCTCTCCGCATCCCCAGCTGTGCTGTGGACTTTATTCTCTGCTTACTCTCTTTTTTGACTATAAAACGAACACGCCATTAGCTCCTGAAGAAACGTCTTTTGAATACGCACAACATGTAGATCTGAGCTGTATTATGACACACCGCCTCTTTCATTTATACGCTACCTCATCAACTATTGGAGAGTGACCCGTTTAGTCCCTCATTTTAAGTATATCACTTTATATGATACATAGGTGGTGTGTTGTTCCTGCTTCAAGGCATATTTGTGAATAGTCAATGAATTTTAAAGCAATTATCCTGTATGTTTTTGTAATAAATCCATTTTTAATATATACCGGTGTTATGCCTATAAAGTCCATCATCTGCAAACCTATTCCTTAAAATCAAATTTACCAGGACGTGGAATTATATACCCAATTCTCGTAGCCACAGCACCACTCTGTGGTGATACGATCCCCAATCATCTTTATCTAAGCTAAGTATTTCATAATGAGCTAGTATGCGATGCATACTAGCTCATTTTGCCTTTGTTTTGCAGGTTGTTTTTTTTTTTTTTGTTTTTTGTTTTTTTTTTTTTTTTAGAGTTTACAATCACTTTAAATCCATGCCTCAGAGATTCCAAGCTGTTATAAAAGCCAGAGGTAGTACAACAAAGTACTAGTGGTGTACTGTAGTGTTTTTTATCATGATTGCATAATATTTTCTTTAGAATCTAGTGATTCCACATTTTTTCCTCTACTTGATCTGCAAAAACAGTTCCAGTTGACTACCGTTTTCTTTCTTTTTTATTTTTTTAAGTGTTTCTTAAAGCCAGAGGGTTGGAATGTTAAATGAAAATAGCTTTGAGGTGTGTCTGTGATTAGATTTTTTTTCTACACAATTAAACAATTGAATGAACATTTTCAAGAGTGGAGATTCCATACTTTTTTTAAGCGGTTGTAGCTTTAAGAACAGCCAGAATGTGGCCACAAACTCATGAGGTTCATTAAAGGAAAGAAAGCCTGGCACAGAAAATCACATATTACAAATAATATATGGTCCTGGGAAAGCACTTACAGGTGGAATGGTGTGCTTGAAACCTATTCCAGTTTTGGTGATTGTCAGGGCTATTTGTGGCACACATTTGGCCAGACAACATTGGCAGTCCTGACAAATACCAAAACTGGGACCAGATGCAAGCACACCATTCCACCTGTAAGTGCTATCCCAGGCTTGTGAATTATTTGTAAATAGGTGATTTTCTGCACCAGCCTTTCTTTCTTTTTTATAAAAATTGAGGAGTGGGTGTTTGCCCCCTATGAAAAGTTGCTTTGAATTTCACATGTATATGGTGCAGTGGCGGCCCTGGAGACTGCCCCCCAGGCAGTTTAAAAAAATATATATTTTTAAACATGGCCTTTTAAAAAAAAGTCCTTAAGTGCACTGTGTTCGGACACCAGACACAGAGCACTATGGGAAGAACCACATCTATGCAATCATGAGATTGCAGACGAGGCCCTTCATTTGCAGGGTTTGGAGCTGCTTTGTGGCACAGTCCATCGCGCCAGACAAAGCACCGGGTGCTTTGTTCTCAGTGTGAGACCAGACGTCACTTCCGACGGGCTACAAAAAGATGTCCACCACCACTGCCGTGAGGACTAATCCCCTTGTGTTTAGTGGAGAGGGGAGGCCCCAGGAACTAGCTGCCGCTGAAGGGGACAGAGACAGATGCGGCATGAAGGAGGGCTGAGCTGCCGGGGACACATAAGTAGGGACTTCGCTGATGGGGACACAGATGTAAGGTGGGACTCCGCTGATGGGAACAAGATGTAAGGAGGGGCTCCGCTGATGGAGACACAGATGTAAGGAGGGACTCCGCTGATGGGGACACAGATGTAAGGAGGGACTCCGCTGATGGGGACACAGATGTAAGGAGGGACTCCGCTGATGGGGACACAGATGTAAGGAGAGACTCCTTTGATGGGGACACTGATTTAAGGAGGGACTCCTCTGATGGGGACGGGGCACCTCTGATAGGGACACAGATGTAAGGAGGGCAGACTCTGCTGGGGGCACCTGATGTAAGGACGGACTCTGCTGGGGGCACCTGGTGTAAGGAGGGACTCCGCTGGGGGCACCTGATGTAAGGATGGACTCTGCTGGGGGCACCTGGTGTAAGGAGGGACTCCGCTGGGGGCACCTGATGTAAGGATGGACTCTGCTCGGGGCACCTGGTGTAAGGAGGGACTTCGCTGAGGGCACCTGATGGCATCTGGTGGCAGGCGACATGGCAGGTGACACGCTCAGGGCTCCCACTGATTATGCATTATGGTGAGTTGAATGGTTTAATTTTATATTACAATGTAATAATAGAAATAATGCGCTTCAATCATCCTGACACCATAACAACCATGGTGCCGGGATGATTGAAATGCTAATGCCGCGTACACACGGTCGGACTTTTCACGGACGCCGACGGACCATATCCGGCAGACAATTCGATCGTGTGTGGGCTTCACCGGACTTTCAGTGGACTTTTCCAGTTGCAAATCTGACAGACTTTAGATTTGGAACATGCTTCAAATCTTTACGTCGTAACTCCGCCAGACCCAGAAATCAGCTCGTCTGTATGCTAGTCCGACGGACAAAAACCCACGCTAGGGCAGCTATTGGCTACTGGCTATCAACTTCCTTATTTTAGTCTGGTGTACGTCATCACGTACGAATCCGTCAGACTTTGGTGTGATCGTGTGTAGGCAAGTACGGTCGTTAGAAAGTCTGTTGAAAGTCCGCCAAAAGTAAGTCGAAAATCTGTCGAAAGTCTGTCGGACGGGCTGTCTGACTTTTGTAGCTGAAAAGTCTGACCATGTGTACGCAGCATAATACCAGATGTTTGGAGTATCTTTATCTGCTAATTGTTAAACTTTCTGAAATACACATATTTCTATTGCTGTGTAGGATCTAGGCCTGCTGTCTCTCCATCTCTCTCCCTCTTTCCCTCCCTCTCCCTCCATCTCCCATTAATCTCAGACGCTAACCACACCTCCTTAGAGCCACACCCCTTTAAGTCATGCCCACTACTTCACTGAAACCATGCCCATTTTTGCAAAGTGGGAGGGGTCAAAAATAAAGGGCAGGGTCTGGCACCCCCCATCCTAAAACTTTACCAGCCGTCACTGATATGGTGTAAAGCTATTAGACCGCATACAATAATTATATGGTCTAAATTTCAACAGTATTATTGCATTAGTGATCCTAAAGTGTATGAGTAAGTCAAAATCTGTCCACTATATATATGTTTCTCTTTATAAGTGATCCAAGTCTTAAAAAAACAAATGTGTTTTAATGTGCTTTATGCAATTGCTTTTGTGCACTTTGGACACACGTATTTGTTATATACAATAACTGTGCAAATTAGGGAGAAATATTCAGTATAAGATTTTCCATGATGCACAACATTCTACGATACATGCATTTTTCTGATTTAAGATGTACAAAAATTATGAATATAGTTTAAAATGCTCTAAACTGCAGTGCATTGATGTAAACTAGCCACATACAAATGGGTGGTATTTCTCCATGAAATACATTTTCATTAATAAAATGCATACATCTTTCAAAAAAGAAGTGTGAATGACTTTTAGACAGCCAAATGTTTTATGGATACTGACTCGCTCTTGACATCTCTTAAGTTCCAGTGTTCTTAATGTTGAATTTTAAGACTTTAGTATATTAACACACTGTCTAAAGTGAACATGGGGCCATGCCATAGACATTCACATGCTGTACATACATATTTGTAATGCCGCGTACACACGATCGGACTTTACGGCATACTTGGTCCGGCGTACCGGATTTCGTCAGACAGTTCGATCGTGTGTGGGCTCCAGCGGACTTTGTTTTCTCAAAAGTTTGACAGACTTAGATTTGAAACATGTTTCAAATCTTTCCGACGGACTCTGCTTTCTAGCGTACAAACTGTTCGTCTGTGTGCTAGTCCGACGGACCCAAACTGACGCATGCTCTGAAGCAAGTACAAGACGGAAGCGCTCAGTCTGGTAAAACTAGCCTTCGTATTGAAGCTAGCACATTCCTCTTCTGTGATCTTTTAATACAGCGCATTCTTTTTTTCTTTATAATGCGAGAAGAAGGAAGATGTTTTGCTGCTTATATTCACACAGAGTTCTCACAAACTACTTTCTTCATGATTTATCCTCATGTCATGACTAATATGATATTTTTTAAAAGCCAGATCTCCAGAACTAAAGTAGCTAATTTTTTTTGGACTCATCTTTATTTTTTACAGATTTCAACAATATAGATTTTACAATGTGTGCTAAATTATACAAAATGTTTTCTTTAAATTTTTTTTTGTTTTTGGATTTTGAGTTTCAAGTTACCACAATAACCTTAATAATTTTTATTGTTTTAATGAACCTTAATGAGGTTGGTGTTCCTTGTTAATTAGACATAGGGGGGTTATTTTAAAAAGGCAAAATCATCTTTCACTACAAGTGCAAATTGTACTTGGAATTGCCCTGAAAGAGCATTTGGAAGTGCATTCGCTGTGGATCCAAGGGGCACATACAAGGAACCCCCCCCCCCCCCCAAAAAAAAAAAATTTATCTTGCACATCATTGTATGATAAAATCAGCAGAGCTTCCCCTCATTTCAGATCTTCCCCTCAGATTTACAGCGACTGCACTTCCAACAAGTGCACTTGCAGTGCAATTTATCAAGTGCACTTTGCAATAGAACTTTGCACTTGAATTACAAAATGATTTAGCCTTTTGTAAATTACCCACATGTAGTCTTTTTGACCTGTACCTGCCTACTCACAAACCAAATGTCCTTTTTGAATCAAAACACATAGTCAATAATGTAAGGTAACGAAAATATCCATTTATTTTGGTCAAAACAGAAATGAGGAAGGCAACACTGGAGAATGTGTGAAGCCTTTTGTCCCCCAGGACACACATCAAGTTAGAGGACAATAAAATTGGTATCTTGCGACTAGGGAGCACAGGGAGCACAGTCAGAAGTCAGACCAGACAGAAGCCAGACAATCACTTTCGACTCTTCCGTGGAGCCTTCCCTGCACGCTGCCCTGCAGCCTTCCCTCCACGCTTCGCTGCAGCCTTCCTTGGAGGCTGTGCCTCTGGTGGTGTACTTGGGGCAGGAGGAGGAGGAGGAGGAGGAGTAGCAGGAGGAGTGGCTTCATCTGCTATATATGTTTTTGCAGTAAGCTCCCCTCTCAAGCCCTTCTGATACGCTTGAAAAATCAGACCCTCACAGAGGAGGCGTTGCCCCTTTTCTAGCACCAGAAATCTGGTGTCCATATAGGTTCCATACGCCTCTTCCGCATTGGGTGGTGTGCTGAGGATTTGGCTGGCTGCGCGAATGAAGGCTAGTGATTCCTCCTCTGTTCGGGTCATCTTTCTGGGCCTTTTGTTGGTAATGCGGAGGGGAGGCACCTGACACTCCGTGAGGCTTCTACTGGGCCCAGCCACGGCCTCCTCCTCTCTCCCACTGGGCAAGGCCTCCTCCTCTATACCTCTGGGCACGAACTCCTCCTGGCTGAGCTCATCCTGGGTAAAAAAAAGGGACATACCGGTAGTTGTAATTTTTGCTTACGCAATCACACACAATTTTCAGCTCATGACTTGCAAATATAATTTTAAACAAATATTAATAGCTGCTCACCAATATTTGAAGTATATTTTTGGCCACTACTGTCTAGTGATATGTCTACATATTAATAATTGTGATGAAGTCATTTTTGGTGAAACACTTCAAAATTTTTTTGGTTTACATCATTAATATTTACACAATCCCAAATTCACCAAAAAAGTATACCTGGCTGAAGCTGGACGCATCCACTTCATCAAGGATGAAAGGGCCCAGTTCTTCTTGGGACTCCTCAGCTGGGGTGGAGGGAAGGGTGGAGGTGGAGGGAAGGGTGGAGGGAAAGGTGGAGGGAAGGCTGGAGGGAAGGCTGGAGGGAAGGCTGGAGGGAAGGCTGGATGGAAGGCTCAAAAGTGAGTGCCTTGCTTCTGTCTGGTCATCCAGAAATCGCATTTTCTGGTAGTATCACAGCTTGGGGACATTAACCTGGTCTGCTGCTGCTCCGGATCTGCGTGACTCCTGGATCTTCTTGTGTTCCCGTCTGTACATGTTGCGCAAGATACCAATTTTATTGTCCACAAACTTAAGGTCTGCCTGGGGGACTCGAGTCTTCACAAATTCCAAAAGTGTGCCCAGTGTTGCCTTCCTTACATCTCTAATAAAATACAATGGGTACTTGACCTCCCACAGGTTTCTGTTTTCTTGATACAAATCAAGAAAACGTGTCAAAAATTCTTCCCCCTTAAAGGGATTTATTTTTGCTGAAAGACAAGACACAAGATAAAAACTGTAATGTCGGTCCAAACTTCCAGTATTATATTTGGCTCAATCTAGGGTACACACACACACACACCCCAAACACATTCACCAGACACACACCCACGTTTAATCTTACCTTAGTTTCTGACGCTCGCTACTTCCGCTCGGACATACATAGGCCAGCGTAATAGCTTTATATACACTGCGCATGTGTCATGCTACGCATTCCTCGCCAACCCCTGACGTTCTTTAGTACGATTTGTCCCTGCCCCTTCACTCTTCATTGCGCAGTGGCAGGATGTAGAGAAAGATGGCGGAGAGATTATCTGCAAGTAGCGCGGAGGAAAGCCCGGAGCCACAACCATCCAGATCCAGGAGGAGATATAAGGCCACCAACTTGGCCTTTGAAGAGATGGTGGAGATGGTGTCCATATTGAGAAGGGAGGACTATGATGGCAAAAAAGGACCGTACACCCGACCCAATATGCGGAAGGACAAAATAATGTCCTCAGTTGTCACCGCTCTTGAACAAACATTTGGCACTAAACGGGCTAAAGAACAATTGAGGAAGCGGAGGTCTGACCTCAAAAGTAGGGAGCCTGAACAATATTGGCGAATAAAGAAGCTGCTTAAAAAAAGTAAGTACTTGTTGTGTGTTCCGAATGAGATACTTAACCTGCATGCTGATCTATATGCTTTTTGTTTATACAGCATCGTTCGTAAAGACAGTTCTTTTGATAATTGTGGTGATGTTGTGTAGATGTGTTTGAAAATATAATGCTTCTTCAAAAATGATTCAGTGTAATGTAAGCACAGGACACAGCAGCTGTTTCCACATCTGGACTCACGAGCACTAGTGTACTGTGACAACAGAGAAAATTTTTGGGGCTAATACACATAGGGGCTCCAGGGGATACTTGAGGTCTCTGCATTTGTGAAACTTGCATGAAAATGTGTATTGTTTGGCATTTTTGGGCAGAGTGAATTTTAATCCTGTCTTCAACATTTTTGGTGCAAAAAAAATGACAATTGTCCACAACTTCTAACGAACGTTTCATATTCCTTTTTCAAGACTGAAATATCACTGTGTTTTACCTATACCTTTTGTTTAATTATCATAGGGGAGAAAAGAGTCAGACAACAGTCCAAGGATCCCAGGACCCCCCAAGTCACCAGCCTGAAGCTGACATTACGCCAAGCCCCAGCCCAAGACCACGCCCACCTGACGAGCTGGAGAAAGGAGAGGTGGAGGAAGTGTGCGATATTTCCACCCCACCAAGTGAGTGACTGCCACCCCAGCTTAAGTTCATCTATTTAGGCGTGCATATTTTACAATAATTTTTTATCCACAAATTTTAGGTGATGTTCTGGTTGTGCAAGGCCAAGCGGCTGAGCCATTTGGCACAGACAGTGCACAAAGACTCATTGGCCAGATAATGGTGTCGAATGGCCAAATTGATAGAATGCGTGACCAAATTGACAGCATGAGAAAACGGCTGGACAGCATGCAACAGGAAATGAAGAACATGATTGATGTTTTGGGCAGAATCTAATAACTTTTTGCCTAAAAACATCAATCATGTTCTTCATTTCATTGTCAAGTTTTATTTTTCTAAAATATTTTAACTTGCTAAATATTAATGTAAAAATTTTGCAGATGCACACGGCGTGTCATCATGTGCTATCTTCCATCAGGGGATATCAATGTACTTGTTTTGTGTTTGCAACCCCTTCATCAGAATAATGTTAGTTTGTGAGAGGAACAAAGGGATTGCACACACAAAACACGTCCATTGCTCCCCCATGATGGGAGATAGCACATGTTGACTTGAACCTTTTTTCACCAGAAATTGTGAGCATCTGCAATTTTTTTATTTTACATGGGTGACATCACCAGCACCGTTATTAACATGTTGAACTTTGTAAGTTCCTGTTATTTTTTGTTCTTATGGTTTTTAAAACCCTGTTGTGAAGCCAAATTTTGTAAACAATGTTTATTTTCTACAAATATGCCTAAACTAAAAAAATTCAAAAAAATATTGCTAAAAAAAAAAAAAAAAAAAACACATTCAAACTAAATGCACCTTTCAATGTGCACACAGTAAAATGTTTTTACTACTACAATGTGTGTGGCTTATTATTTATCAATAACAGTTTGTTATTTTTTTGTGTGGTTACAGTGACAAAGGGCCTTATTAACTAAAGGGAAATGCACTTGCCACTACAAGTGCACTAGGAGACAGACAAAACTAAATGCAAACAAGAATCAAAACAAAAGATTGTTGCCAAAAATTTTTTATTTATTTTTCAAAAAATCTTAAAGATCTTGTTGCATTGCAATGGCCCCCGACCATTAAAATAATTGACATATCTGTCACGCACTTCACGGGCGGTTTGGGGGGCAAAGCCAATGCGGCAACTTTCCAGGCCTGTGAGTGGTTCATCAACACCAAGTCTGGCCTCAGGCCCAACAGTGCAATTGGGAAAATCCGGACAGCTGCACTCCAGGAAATTATAATCCAAATTCTTTATTTTAAAATCAGGAACATGTCATACAGTACATCAAAGGCAGAGTGTACAGACAGGCAGCTTACGCATTTCGCACTATATCAAGTGCTTACTCATAGCCTACAGAAGATAGATATGTCAAAGAATGACGTCTCAAGAAATTATGCAGAATGCAGCAAGCAAAGATCACATAATTGATTTTGTATTCTGCTAGATTTATTGCGGCAAGGAACAAACAGAACCGGCTGGCCAGAATCCCAAAGGCATTCTCCACAACTCTTCTTGCTCTGGCCAGCCGGTAATTAAATACCCTCCTCTCTGGGGTGAGTGCCTTTGGGGGAATGGCCTCATCAAGTGCTCGCCGAGCGATGAAAATCAGCGATGAAAACTGAGGGAAGTCCATCCACATTCTGGTCATCAGGTGGCAATCCCAGGCTATCAGTCTGAAGACGCTGGCACAGCTTGGTCTGTGCAAAGACTCCTCCGTCAGACATCCGGTCGTTCTTCCCCATGTCCACGAACATAAATTCCAATTGTGCCGAGACCACCGCCATCAAAACTACACTATGGAACCCCTTATAGTTGTAGAAATAAGACCCTGAATGGGGTGGTGGCACAATGCAGACATGCGTCCCATCGATTGCCCTGACATCGATCGCCCCGACACAGTTGGGAAAGTTCCAACGGTCAGCGAACTGGGAGGCCACAGTCTGCCATTCCTGTGTGTTTGAAGGAAACTGTGGAGTCAAACAAGAAAAAAAAAAATATAAGTACTTTTAAACATAACTTGGATATCAGATTACACAAAAACATTCTTGAACAACAGCAGTTGAACATTATTAATATGTGTTATTTTTAGGAAAAAAAAGAAAAAGGCCCACTTATAAGATTACTCACCCCCTCTGATGGACCATTGATCAATTTGTATGTGGGGGGAGGGGTACTAATTGGGGCCAAGAACACACCTGACAGTTGCAAACATTTGAGGGGGTGGGGGAGGGGTACTAATTGGGGCCAAGAACACACCTGACAGTTGCAAACATTTGAGGGGGTGGGGGAGGGGTACTAATTGGGGCCAAGAACACACCTGACAGTTGCAAATATTTGAGGGGGTGGGGAAGGGGTACTAATTGGGGCCAAGAACACACCTGACAGTTGCAAACATTTGAGGGGGTGGGGAAGGGGTACTAATTGGGGCCAAGAACACACCTGACAGTTGCAAACATTTGAGGGGGTGGGGGAGGGTAAAACAGTACAATGGAGCTGACAATATACATTGTTCAAAGGACTATAGGCTAGAGGTATAAACGGACCCAGGATTGCATGGTGAAGGGGTTATTGAAGGGAAATATGCATGTAGGCCAAAAAATGATTACGGTAAAAAAAACAGGCATGCATGAAGTTAAAGGGGGCATTCCCAACATATTCAAAGCATGGTAATTAGGTAACGAGGACATTTAGACAATACATTAGCAAACATTAAATACATATCATGTAATGTTAAAGGAAAAAACTTACCTTCATATAGTCCTTCTGCAGGACCTGAATAATAGCAGAACAGGTCTCTGGGATTATAATCCCCAGAGCCTGGGGGGAGATGCCTGTCGAGAACTTCAAATCCTGAAGACTTCTCCCAGTCGCCAAGTAACGTAAAGTGGCAACTAGCCTCTGCTCCGCAGTGATGGCTTGCCTCATGCAGGTATCCTGCCTGCTGATATAGGGGGTCAGCATAGCCAGCAGATGTTCAAAAATGGGGGTCCGTCATCCTGAGAAAATTATTGAAATCCTCAGGATTATTCTCACAGATCTCACGGAGCAAAGGCATGTGCGAGAATTGGTCACGCTGGCGCAACCAATTCTTCATCCATGAACTCCTCCTCGCCCTGTTCATGGACTGGACTCGGGTCAAAGTATTAACCCCAATACCAAGTCCCCACGCAGCACGAACTCAAGATCAAGTACGTCCACGCAACATGGCTTCAAAACGGTCGGCTGGTCAAACAAACAAACTTAGAACAAACGCACTGAAGAACAGCAAGGCCTATGAAGAGCGTCCTGAAAATCAGGAACGAGCGGACCAGAGCAGCCTGCTAGGCAGGTTACGAACTGACTAACACGCACTGAAAAGCAGATACAAACCTCACAAGCACAAACTGAACCGCAGAAAACGATCGAAATAAGCTGAAGTGTGAAAAGCGTGAATCGTCTCTAACCAAACTTCTACTAACATGAGATAAACACGAGATTAGCAGAAGGAGCCCAAAGGGTGGCGTAGTGGGGCTTGAACTTCCTTTTTCTAGTCCCGTCATACGTGCTGTACGTCACCGCATTCAAAACAATCGGACTTTTGGAGTGATCGTGTGTGTCCAAGTCCATCCGTTTCTAAGTCCGGCGCAGCTAGCGTACAAAGTCCGTCGAAAAGATCGCCGGACCAAGTATGCCGTAAAGTCCAATCGTGTGTACGCGGCATAACAAGCAGCAAATGAGCTTTAAATGAAGTTCTTTCTGACCTCTGTAGCTGCAGGTACTTTGAAGCAATTTATTCACAAAGTTTACTGCAAAAGCACTGAAGTCCTTATCTCCAATCAGCTCAGCTCACCCTGCCCACTCCACAATAAACTCCAGCCTTCAAATCTCATTTGTACATTTTGTACATACAGAGCGAGAGGAACCGATCTACTGAAAGAACTGTCTTGAATGACTTTAGTGATCCACTTATGATCTTTAAGGGTGAATTGCTCTGAACTGTCCGCAGCTACAAAGGTAAAGGCTTTTTACAAAGCCCATTAACTGCTTGATACAAGTTGATAAATAGATGTTCATAGTCTGGCTACACATTCATTTTAATTTGTAGATGCATAAAAAAAGTTGAACTATTTATGAAAATGCAAAATATCTCATTTAAGATTTTGATTTACCATGTTTAGTATAACTTAATATGACATGAGAATAAATGTGTGACTGTTGGGAAATTTCACCCTCAGGATGGTATAGTCAGTTATTTAACTTTTGAAAATGTCTTTAGCACATTCCACTTTGTATTCAGTTTCATCAGCCTGAAATTGGCACATTAAGCATTACTAAGAAATGTAAGCAAATGCGTTTATATGAAATAACAGCTGCAAAAATAACAACCAATGGTTGACTTTGGCAAAGTAAGCTTCATAAAATGTTATCTCATGACATTTACTGTGCAACAGCATATTTCATTATTATTTTGATACAGTTTGTTTCATTCCTATCAAAGTGGTATCCATATGTATATATTTTTTCACTGAGAATTTTATAAGACGTTATGTGCAGCAGGTGTCATTAAAATGATTTACATTTAAAATTCTGTAAGCATTGATAAATGTAATCTGCGAATGTTGTTTGATTTACGTTTTTTATTTTTTTAACAGATGGAAATTAAAAAGAAACTGGCTAAAATATTGACACATATTACTCACACCCAATGATTCTTTTTGTAGACTACACTGCATACTTTGCACACCTATTATTTTGGCTAATTCTACTAAGGTTACCATTCACCCTTGCCCATGTTTGGATCACCACAGTACTTCCTTGTCCACTAGTTTTATTATCCTAGCTGATACATCCTATTCCTGTGGTGTAAATGCTAGGCTAATAAAAGTCCACGTTGATCCAGCTATATGTCAGGAGATGTCTACCATAATATAAGAATATTTTACAATTAATTCCTTTCCAGAGATGGCACTCACTACACCATGGATAACTCACAAGGCAGTACTCAGAGGGCGTCTCATTAGCATTGCTGCTGCTAAGAATAAAGAACATTGGCACAAAATTGTTTGCCCTTTACTAAAGAGCTTGAAGAATTATATAGAGCTCAAGTTAGTAAGCATTTGCCATCCTCTCTTCAGATTAATAACTCAGAAGCTGTTGGAGCTGGACACCTTACTATCAAACATAGCAACAGCAGCTTGCTGTTGCTTCCAGTCTGATTCTCTTCTCTCACTGACATCATCTCCACCCTCAAGTGTGTGCCTCAAGCCAGGTAGAGACTCCTCCAGGATCCCTTCCAGCATCCCCAGCTCCATGTAGCACTGCTGACAGCTGCTCCATTGCTCCAGGTAGACCCGTCAGGACAGTAGAACAGATGCTTCCTCACATTATGATGAGTGTGTCTTACATTTTTATCTTCTACATTTTCATTACTGTTACTACATTAAATTAACTGAACTACTGCACTTAGATGGCGCTTCCTCCTTTCTCCCTTTGTTTGTGTCCTTAAAGGGGTTGTAAACCCTTGTGTTTTTTTCACCTTAATGCATGCTATGCATTAAGGTGAAAAAACACCTGGCAGGCAGTGACCGGCCCCTTAGCCCCCCCCCCCCATTTTACTTACCCAAGCGCTGGAACTTCATCCGGCGTGGGCTCGCTATTCCTCTGCCTGGAGTTCTCGGCTCTTGATTGGATAGATTGATAGCAGCACAGCCATTGGCTCCCACTGCTGTCAATCAAATCCGATTGGCGCAGGCGCCGGTGGGTGGGGCCGAGTCATACATTAGGTGGCTATGGACGCCGAATGATGGACTCGAAGGCGCACCCGCAAGGTAACCCCCCGGGAGAGCGCTTATCCTTATGCCGCGTACACACGAGCGGACTTTACGGCGGACTTTGCCCGGCGGATTTTTCGACGTACTTTACGACGGACTTTCTGAATGAACGGACTTGCCTACACACAATCCACCAAAGTCCGTCGAATTCGTACGTGATGATGTACGACCGGACTAAAACAAGGAAGTTCATAGCCAGTAGCCAATAGCTGCCCTAGCGTGGCTTTTTAGTCCGTCGAACTAGCATACAGACGGCGGACTTTTCGACCGGACTCGATTTCAACGGATAAATTTTAAACAAGTTTCAAATCTAAGTCCGTCCAACTTTTGAGAAAACAAAGTCCGCTGGAGCCCACACACATCGAATTGTCCGACGAAATCCAGTCCGCCGGGCAAAGTCCGCCGTAAAGTCCGCTCGTGTGTACGCGGCATAAGGGGTTATCTGATGTGGGGAGGAGCCACGAGAGCCACCGAGGGACCCCAGAAGATGGTGTTCGGGGCCACTCTGTGCAAAACAAGCTGCACAGTGGAGGTAAGTATGACATGTTTGTTATTTTTTAAATAAACAAAGCTTTACAATCACTTTAACATAGTTGGCTTACTGTTAGGATGGTAGCCTATTAATGAGTACATTGGACTTAAATGGACTACTTTTATGTATGGACTCTGCTTCACCCTTTTTGTGCCATTTCTATTTGTTGTATTACTCTTCATCAGAACAGGATACTTGTAATTAGAGATGGGCCGAACACCCCACGGTTTGGTTTGTGCCAGAATTCTCGAACATTGCAAAAGTTCGGACCTGAACCACGAACCCCATTGAAGTCTATGGGACCCGAATTTAAAAAATCTAAAGTCCCCATTTTGAAGGCTTATATGTAAATTGTTGGCCATAAAAAAGGGTATGGGGGCCAGGGTACTGCCCTGGGAGACATGTACCAATGCAAAAAAAGAAAAAAAACTTTGAAAGTTTGTTTTTAAAGGAACAGTGATTTTAATGATGCTTAAAGTGAAACAATAAAAATTTTAATTTCCTTTAACACTTCCCGCCAGCATATGATGTCCTTGACTTTGTGTGGGTACATCTGAATGATGCCTGCAGCTACAGGCATCATTCAGATATTGACTTTTTCAGCCGGCGATTCCCTACACCATAAGAATGATCATAGCGGCTGTTCTACCGCTTGACTGTTCTTATGGGTGGCGAGAGGGGATGACCCCCATCCCACCGCCCTCCAGTGCTTCTGCCGACTCAATGCTTCCATGGGTGAGTCGGACACAGGATTCACCAGGCTCAGATGTTTACCAAAGAGATTTCTGGTGGACCTGATGGTCGCCTTTGTCTCTATGATTGTTCGGAGGCCGGGCGCGATGTTATGACGTCACGCCCGGCCTCTGCATTCAAACAAACAGCACCGCCTCGGCTGGGAAGCCGAGATCGATTTTATTTTTTATTTCACGCTTCACAGCCTAGAGGTGAGATGTGGATCTTATTTAGGGATGAGCTTCGAGTTCGACCCGAACATCGGCTGTTCGCAAGTTCGCCGAACAGCGAACAATTTGGGGTGTTCGCGGCAAATTCGAATGCCGCAGAACACCCTTTAGAAGTCTATGGGAGAAATCAAAAGTGCTAATTTTAAAGGCTTATATTCATGGTATTGTCATAAAAAGTGTTTGGGGACCTGGGTCCTGCCCCAGGGGACATGGATCAATGCAAAAAAAGTTTTAAAAACTGCCGTTTTTTCGGGAGCAGTGATTTTAATAATGCCTAAAGTGAAACAATAAAAGTGTAATATCCCTTTAAATTTCGTACCTGAGGGGTGTCTATAGTATGCCTGTAAAGGGGCACATGTTTCCTGTGTTTAGAACAGTCTGACAGCAAAATGACATTTCAAAGGTAAAAAAGTCATTTAAACTACTCGCGGCTATTAATGTTGCCGGTCCGACAATACACATAAAAGTTCATTGATAAAAACGGCATGGGAATTCCTCACAGGGGAACCCCGAACCAAAATTAAAAAAAAAATGATGTGGGGGTCCCCCTGAATTCCATACCAGGCCCTTCAGGTCTGGAATGGATATTAAGGGGAACCCCGGACAAAATAAAAAAAAAATGGCGTGGGGTCCCCCTCAAAATCTATACCAGACCCTTCAGGTCTGGTATGGATTTTAAGGGGAACCCCGTGCCAAAATAAAAAAAAAAACGTTGTGGTGTCCCCTCAAAAATCCATACCAGACCCTTATCCGAGCACGCAACCTGGCAGGCCGCAGGAAAAGAGGGGGGACGAGAGAGCGCCCCTCCTCCTGAACTGTACCAGGCCACATGCCCTCAACATTGGGAGTTTTCTTTGGGGTAGCCCCCAAAACACCTTGTCCCGATGTTGATGAGGACAAGGGCCTCATCCCCACAACCCTGGCCGGTGGTTGTGGGGGTCTGCGGGCGGGGGGGCTTATCGGAATCTGGAAGCCCCTTTAACAAGGGGACCCCCAGATCCCAGCCCTCCCCCTGTGTGAAATGGTAAGGGGGTACTTGTATCCCTATCATTTCACTAAAAAACTGTCAAAAATGTTAAAAATGACAAGAGACAGTTTTTGACAATTCCTTTATTTAAATGCTTCTTCTTTCTTCTTTCTTCTTTCTTCTATCTTCTATCTTCCTTAGGTTTCTTCCTCCATCTTCTTCTTCTTCTGGTTCTTCTGGTTCTTCTTCCGGTGTTCTCATCCGGCATCTCCTCCGCGGCGTCGGCGTCTTCTTCCCTTCTTCTCCTCGGGCCGCTCCGCATCTATGATGGCATGGAGGGAGGCTCCCGCTCTTCTCTTCATCTTCTTGTCTTCATCTTCTTCTCTTCATCTTCTTGTCTTCATCTTCTTTTTGGGCCGCTCCGCATCCATGATGGCATGGAGGGAGGCTCCCGCTGTGTGACGCTTCTCTTCTGATGGTTCTTAAATAACGGTGACCCCGCCCCCCTCTAACACACGGTGACTTGACAGGAACTTCCCTGTGGCGTCACGGGGAATGCCACAGGGAAGTCCCGTCAAGTCACCAGAGTCTTGTAGAGTGGGAGAATTATCATTTTATCTCTGGAGTTGATGCCTTTTTAATGCATATTCTGTTTGCTTTGCTAGCAACAGCTTGGCATTGCATGCCATTGCTGAGCCTATCATCTACTAGGACCCCCAGGTCCTGTTCCATCCTAGATTCCCCCAGAGGTTCTCCCCCCAGTGTATAGATTGCATTTATATTTTTGCCACCCAAATGCATTATTTTACATTTTTCTACATTGAACCTCATTTGCCATGTAGTTGCCCATCCCATTGATTTGTTCAGCTCTTTTTGCAAGGTTTCCACATTCTGCGGAGAAGTTATTGCCCTGCTTAGCTTAGTATAGTCCGCAAATACAAATACTCTTCATCTTCTTGTCTTCATCTTCTTTTCGGGCCGCTCCACATCCATGATGGCATGGAGGGAGGCTCCTGCTCTTCATCTTCTTCTTTTCATCTTCTTCTCTTCATCTTCTTGTCTTCATCTTCTTTTCTGGCCACTCCGCATCCATAATGGCATGGAGGGAGGCTCCCGCTGTGTGACACTTCTCCTCTTTTGACAGTTCTTAAATAACGGGGGGCGGATCCACCCGGTGACCCCGCCCCCCTCTGACGCACGGTGACTTGACGGGACTTCCCTGTGGCATTCCCCGTGACGCCACAGGGAAGTCCCATCAAGCCACCATGCATCAGAGGGGGGCGGGGTCACCGGGTGCCCCCCCCCATTATTTAAGAACTATCAGAAGAGGAGAAGCGTCACACAGCGGGAGCCTCCTTCCATGCCATCATGGATGCGGAGCGGCCCGAAAAGAAGATGAAGAGAAGAAGATGAAGAGAAGAAGATGAAGAGAAGAGCGGGAGCCTCCCTCCATGCCATCATAGATGTGGAGCGGCCCGAAAAGAAGATGAAGACAAGAAGATGAAGAGAAGAAGATGAAGAGAAGAAGATGAAGAGAAAAGCGGGAGCCTCCCTCCATGCCATCATGGATGCGGAGCGGCCCAAGGAGAAGAAGGAAAGAAGACGCCGACGCCGTGGAGGAAATCCTGGACGAGAACGCCAGAAGAAGAACCAGAAGAACCAGAAGAACCATAAGAAGAAGAAGATGGAGGAAGAAACCGAAGGAAGATAGAAGATAGAAGAAAGAAGAAAGAAGAAAGAAGAAAGAAGAAGTATTTAAATAAAGGAATTGTCAAAAACTGTCTCTTGTCATTTTTAACATTTTTGACAGTTTTCTAGTGAAATGGTAGGGGTACTTTTGTACCCCCTTACTATTTCACACATAGGGGAGGGCCGGGATCTGGGGGTCCCCTTGTTAAAGGGGGCTTCCAGATTCCGATAAGCCTCCCGCCCACAGACCCCCACAACCACCGGCCAGGGTTGTGGGGATGAGGCCCTTGTCCTCATCAACATGGGGACAAGGTGTTTTGGGGGGCTACCCCAAATCACCCTCCCAATGTTGAGGGCATGTGGCCTGGTATGGTTCAGGAGGGGGGGCGCTCTCTTGCCCCCCCTCTTTTCCTGCGGCCTGCCAGGTTGCGTGCTCGGATAAGGGTCTGGTATGGATTTTGAGGGGGACCCCACTCTGTTTTTTTTTTTTAATTTTGGCCGGGGTTCCCCTTAAAATGCATACCCGACCTGAAGGGCCTGGTATGGAATTTAGGGGGACCCCTCACGTCATTTTTTTTTTAAATTTTGGTTCGGGGTTCCCCTGTGGGGAATTCCCATGCCGTTTTTATCAATGAACTTCTATGTGTATTGTCGGACCAGCAATGCATTAATAGCCGCGAGTAGTTTTAAATGACTTTTTTTCCTTTGAAATGTAATTTTGCTGTCAGACTGTTCTAAACACGGGAAACATGCGCCCCTTTACAGGCATACTATAGACACCCCCCAGGTACGAAATTTAAAGGGATATTACACTTTTATTGTTTCACCTTAAGCATTATTAAAATCACTGCTCCCGAAAAAACTACCGTTTTTAAAACTTTTTTTCTGCATTGATCCATGTCCCCTGGGGCAGGACCCAGGTCCCCAAACACTTTTTATGACAATAACTTGCATATAAGCCTTTAAAATTAGCACTTTTGAGTATTCATGTTCGTGTCCCATAGACTTAAACGGTGTTCGCGTGTTCAAACTAATTTTTTGCCTGTTCCCATGTTCTGGTGCGAACCGAACAGGGGGGTGTTCGGCTCATCCCTAGTCTTATTGACCTCATATCTCACTGTAAAGAGGACCGATCATGCCATATTCCTATTACAAGGGATGTTTACATTCCTTGTAATAGGAATAAAAGTGATCAAAATTCTATTTTTTTTTAAAAAGTGTCAAACAAAAAAAAGTAAAATTAACAATAAATTTTTTTTTAAAGCGCCCCGTCCCCGTGTGCTCGCACGGAGAAGCGAAAGCATAGGTAAGTCCCACCCACATATGAAAATGGTGTTCAAACCACACATGTGAGTATGATGAATGTTAGTGCGAGAGCAATAATTCTAGCCCTAAACCTCCTCTGTAACTCAAAACATGTAACCAGTAAAAAATTTAAAGCGTCATCTATGGGGATTTTCTAAGTACCGAAATTTGGCGCCATTCTACGAGCGTGTGCAATTTTGAAGCATGACATGTTAGGTATCTATTTACTCAGCGTAACTCCATCTTTCACATTATGTAAAAAAATTGGGCTAACTTTACTGTTTTGTTTTTTCAAAGCACAAAACAGTCTTTTTTTCCAAAAAAAAAAAAAAAATGAGCTTGAAAAATTGCTGTGCAAATACTGTGTGAGATAAAAAGTTGCAATGACCGCCATTGTATTCTCCAGGGTTTTTGCTAAAAAAAAATATATAATGTTTGGGGGTTCTATGTAATTTTCTAGCAAAAAAATGATGATTTGTACATGTAGGAGAGAAATGTCAGACTTGGCCTCGATGAGCATATGCAGATGAGCGGCCTTGGCTTTCAGGGGTTATACCGGGATGATGCCCACAGATTCAGGCATCATCCCGGTACCATTTTGTAGAGCTTTCCAGGAATAACAACCGATGCAGATAAAAGCCATTCGGCTGTTATCCCGGAGCAGCGGAGGCAATGTCCCCCCTTCCCGCCGCCTCCCGCAGCTCTGAACGGGGCCCCGTCCCACCGGGAGTTCCGATCATCAATCCGCCTCTTCCGGCAGCTAGGGACAGACTGGCACGAAGCCGGAAAAATGGCTTTGTTCCAGTCTCCTGATTGTAAACACGGAAGCGACGTTACAACGTCACTTCCTGTTTATTTGGCTGCCAATGGCACCGGTTTTAAAGAAAATATACAGTATTCAGAATCACTGAAAACCGCAATCTGAATACTTTGAAGTGCAAAGGAGGGATCGGGGGGTCTTTTAGACCCCCGATCCCTCCATAAAGAGTACCCGTCACCACCTATTACTATGGATGTTTACATTCCTTGTGACAGCAATAAAAGTGATCTTTTTTTTTTTTTTAAACACAATTTAATAATATAAAAATAAATAAAATAAATAAGAGAAAAAAAAATTTAAAGCGCCTCCGTCCCTGCGAGCTCATGCAGCAAAGAAAACGCATACAGAATTCGTGCCCGCATATGTAAACGGTGTTCAAATCATACATGTGAGGTATCGCCGCGATCGTAAGAGCGAGAGCAATAATTCTAGCACTAGACCTCCTCTGTAAATCTAACCTGGTAATTGTAAAAAAAAATTTAAAGCATCGCCTATGGAGATTCTTAGGTACCGTAGTTTGTCGCCATTCCACAAGTGCGTGCAATTATAAAGCGTAAAGCGTAGGGCGGCACAGTGGTGCAGTGGTTAGCACTCTCACCTAGCAGTAAAAAAGGGTCGCTGGTTCGAATCCCAACCACGACACTACCTGCCTGGAGTTTGCATGTTCTCCCTGTGCCTGCATGGGTTTCCTCCGGGTACTCCGGTTTCCTCCCACACTCCAAAGACATGCTGGTAGGTTAATTGGCTTCTGTCCAAAAATTGGCCCTAGTATATGAATGGGGACCTTGGATTGAGGGTAGGGACTGATGTGAGTGTGCGATGTACAGGGTTAGGGACAAGGGTCAGGTTGAACTGGATGGACTGGTGTCTTTATTCAACCTTACTAACTATGTAACTATGTAACTATGTGACATATTCGGTATCTATTTACTCGGCGTAACATCATCTTTCACATCATACAAAAAAATTGGGCTAACTTTACTGTTCTTTTTTTCAAAAATTCATGAAAGTGTCCCTTTTCCCAAAAAGTTGCGTTTTAAACACCGCTGCACAAATACCGTGTGACATAAAAAATTGCAACAATCGCCATTTTATTCTCTAGATTCTCTGCTAAAAAATATATATATATAATGTTTGGGGGCTCTAAGTAATTTTCTATAAAAAAATACAGATGTTAACTTGTAAACACCAAATGTCAGAAATAAGCTTAGTCATGAAAGGGTTTAAATACAGTATCTCACAAAAGTGAGTTGAGTTATTTTGAGGGGACATCATACAAAAAAATTGGGCTAACTTTACTGTTTTTTTTTTCAAAAATTCATGAAAGTGTCCCTTTTCCCAAAAAGTTGCGTTTTAAACACCGCTGCACAAATACCGTGTGACATAAAAAATTGCAACAATCACCATTTTATTCTCTAGATTCTCTGCTAAAAAATATATATATATAATGTTTGGGGGCTCTAAGTAATTTTCTATAAAAAAATACAGATTTTAACTTGTAAACACCAAATGTCAGAAATAAGCTTAGTCATGAAAGGGTTTAAATACAGTATCTCACAAAAGTGAGTACACCCCTCACATTTTTTAAAATATTTTATTATATCTTTTCATGTGACAACACTGAAGAAATGACACTTTTCTACAATGTAAAGTAGTGAGTGTACAGCTTGTATAACAATGTAAATTTGCTGTCCCCTCAAAATAACTCAACACACAGCCATTAATGTCTAAACCGCTGGAAACAAAAGTGAGTACACCCCTAAGTAAAAATGTCCAAATTGGACCCAGAGTGTCAATATTTTGTTTGGCCACCATTATTTTCCAGCACTGCCTTAACCCTCTTGGGCATGGAGTTCACTAGAGCTTCACAGTTTGCCACTGGAGTCCTCTTCCACTCCTCCATGACAACATCACGGAGCTGGTGGATGTTAGAGACCTTGCGCTGCTTCACATTCTGTTTGAGGATGGCCCACAGATGCTCAATAGTGTTTAGGTCTAGAGACATGCTTGGCCAGTCCATCACCTTTACCCTCAGCTTCTTTAGCAAGGCAGTCGTCATCTTGGAGGTGTGTTTGAGAACATTATCATGTTGGAATACTGCCCTGCGGCCCAGTCTCTGAAGGGAGGGGATCATGCTCTGCTTCAGCATGTCACAGTACATGTTGGCATTCATGGTTCCCTCAATGAACTGAAGCTCCCAGTGCTGGCAGCACTCATGCAGCCCCAGACCATAACACTCCCACCACCATGCTTGACTGTAGGCAGGCCACACTTGTCTTTGTACTCCTCACCTGGTTGCTGCCACACACGCTTGACACCATCTAAACCAAATAAGTTTATCTGTCTCATCAGATTACAGGACATGGTTCCAGCAATCCATGTCCTTAGTCTTCTTGTCTTCAGAAAACTGTTTGTGGGCTTTCTTGTGCATCATCTTTAGAAGAGGCTTCCTTCTGGTATGACAGCAATGCAGACCAATTTGATGCAGTGTACGGCATATGGTCTGAGCACTGACAGGCTGACCCCCCCACCCCTTCAACCTCTGCAGCAATGCTGGCAGCACTCATACGTCTATTTCCCAAAGACAACCTCTGGATATGACGCTGAGCATATGCACTCAACTTCTTTGGTCGACCATGATGAGGCCTGTTCTGAGTGGAACCTGTCCTGTTGAACTGCTGCATGGTCATCGCCACCGTGCTGCAGCTCAGTTTCAGGGTCTTGGCAATCTTCTTATGGCCTAGGCCATCTTTATGTAGAGCAACAATTCTTTTTTTTAGATCCTCAGAGACTTCTTTGGCATGAGGTGCCATGTCAAACTTCCAGTGACCAGTATGAGAGAGTGAGAGTGATAACACCAAATTTAACACACCTGCTCCCCATTCACACCTGAGACCTTGTAACACTAATGAGTAACATGACACCAGGGAGGGAAAATGGCCAATTGGGCCCAATTTGGATATTTTCACTTAGGGTTGTACTAACTTTTGTTGCCAGTGGTTTAGACATTATTGGCTGTGTGTTGAGTTATTTTGAGGGGACAGCAAATTTACACTGTACACTTACTACTTTACATTGTAGCAAAGTGTCATTTCTTCAGTGTTGTCACATGAAAAGATATAATAAAATATTTTTTAAAAATGTGAGGGGTGTACTCACTTTTGTGAGATACTGCATAGTGCCCGGGGGTCCCTTTAGTTTACCTGTGAAGTGGCGCATCTGTACCATGTATAGAACTAGCTGTAGCGAAACTGACATTTATAAAGAAAAAAAATTACATTTAAGTTGATTTTCCCTGCAAGCTTTCTTTATTTTGTAAACTATAATTTGGGGAGCCAGTCTGTATGATGAGGCCACAATTTAGTGCACTCAGAGGAATCCCCTCCAGGTGAGCAGAGGCGATTGGATCCTCTTCCGTGTGTGGTATGGAGATGAGTGAGGGGAAGATGGCCCACACCCATCTCCATACCATTACAGGATGGAAGCAACGTCAAAATGTTGCTTCCGCCCATAGCTGTTAAAGAGACATTTTTTTTAAAATGACATTTAATTTTTTTTTTATTGCATTTTTAGTGTAAATATGAGATCTGAGGTCTTTTTGACCCCAGATCTCATATTTAAGAGGTCCTGTCATGTTTTTTTTTCTATTACAAGGGATGTTTACATTCTTTGTAATGGGAATAAAAGTGACACATTTTTTTTTTAAAAGAACAGTGTAAAAAAAAAAAAAAAAAGGTAAAATAAATAAGAAAAAAAACATTTTTTAAACGAGCTCCGTCCCACCAAGCTCGTGTGCAGAAGTGAACGTATACGTGAGCAGCGCCTGCATATGAAAACGATGTTCAAACCACACATGTGAGGTATCACCCCGATAGTTAGAGCGAGAGCAATAATTATAGCCCTGGAACTCCTCTGTACCTCAAAACATGCAGCCTGTAAAATTTTTTAAATGTCGCCAATGGAGATTTTTAAGGGTAAAAATTTGTTGCCATTTCATGAGCGGGCACAATTTTGAAGCGTGACATGTTGTGTATCAATTTACTTGGTGTAAAAAGTGCACTTTTAAGATTGCTGCGCAAATACGGTGTGACAGAAAGTATTTCAACAACCGCCATTTTATTTTCTAGGGTTTTAGAAAAAATATATATAATGTTTGAGGGTTCTAACTAATTTTATAACAAAAAAAACTGTTTTTAACACTGAATCTCAGAAAGAGGCTGGGTCCTTAAGTGGTTAAAGTCTACAGGACCCGAACTTGAAAAATCAAAAGTCCCCATTTTGAAGGCTTTTATGCAAGTTATTGGCCATAAAAAGTGTATGGGGCTCCAGGTACTGCCCTCAGGGACATTTATCAATGCACTTTTTTTTAAAAAAGGCCCTTTTTACAGGAGCAGTGATTTTAACCACTAGCCGACTAGGTCACGCAGATATTCTGTGGCAGGTCGGCTCTCCTGCGTGAACTGACGTACCTGTACGTACAAGGAGTATAGCAAGCGCACCCACCGTGGGAGCATGCCCAAGGGTCCCGCGGACTCGATGTCCACCAGCAACCCCCGCTCGCAGTGAGGAGAGGCAGAATGGGGAACTGTCTATGTAAACAAGGCGATTCCCCATTCTGCCAGATGACATGATAGAGAGCTACTATTCCCAGTGATCGGGAACAGTGATTTCTGTCATTTTCCAGTAAGCCCACCCCCCTACAGTTAGAACACACCCAGGAGTTAACCCCTTGATCACCCCCTAGTGTTAACCCCTTCCTTGCTAGTGTAATTTTTATATTGATCATTAAAAATTGTCTTTTGTGTCTTCTGGTTGCCATAGAGCTCCTCATATACAAGCTGTTAGCCTACTAAATAGCCTATGATGTGTTACGTCGGGCCATGGCGTAGCACGGCACCGCAAGATGACATCCTAACCAGGCACCGAATCCAGTGTGATAATTGCCGTATGTGTCACACCTGGTATTGTGGTATTGCAGACACTATGTGGTCAGTTAATTCCGACCCAGGTGTCTGCAATCCTCTCTCACTTTCCAAATTACATATATACAGTGGAGACGGAAAGTATTCAGACCCCCTTAAATTTTTCACTCTTTGTTATATTGCAGCCATTTGCTAAAATCATTTACGTTCATTTTTTTCCTCATTAATGTACACACACATTAATGTACCCCATATTGACAGAAAAACACAGAATTGTTGACATTTTTGCAGATTTATTAAAAAAGAAAAACTGAAATATCACATGGTCCTAAGTATTTAGGCCCTTTGCTCAGTATTTAGTAGAAGCACCCTTTTGATCTAATACAGCCATGAGTCTTTTTTAGGAAAGATGCAACAAGTTTTTCACACCTGGATTTGGTGATCCTCTGCCATTCCTCCTTGCAGATCCTCTCGAGTTCTGTCAGGTTGTGTGGTAAACATTGGTGGACAGCCATTTTTAGGTCTCTCCAGAGATGCTCAATTGGGTTTAAGTCAGGGCTCTGGCTGGGCCATTCAAGAACAGTCACGGAGTTGTTGTGAAGCCACTCCTTCGTTATTTTTGGCTGTGTGCTTAGGGTCATTTTCTTGTTGGAAGGTAAACCTTCAGCCCAGTCTGAGGTCCTGAGCACTCTGGAGAAGGTTTTCGTCCAGGATATCCCTGTACTTGGCTGCATTCATCTTTCCCTTGATTGCAACCAGTCGCCCTGTCCCTGCAGCGGAAAAACACTCCCACAGCATGATGCTGCCACCACCATGCTTCACTGTTGGGACTATATTGGACAGGTGATGAGCAGTGCCTGGTTTTCTCCACACATACCGCTTAGAATTAAGGCCAAAAAGTTCTATCTTGGTCTCTTCAGACCAGAGAATCTTATTTCTCACCATCTTGGAGTCCTTCAGGTGTTTTTAGCAAACTCCATGCGGGCTTTCATTTGTCTTGCACTGAGGAGAGGCTTCCATCGTGCCACTCTGCCATAAAGCCCTGACTGGTGGAGGGCTGCAGTGATGGTTGACTTTCTACAACTTTCTCCCATCTCTCAACTGCATCTCTGGAGCTCAGCCACAGTGATCTTTGGGTTCCATTTAAGGATTATGGAGCCACTGTGCTCTTAGGAACCTTAAGTGCAGCAGAAATTTTTTTGTAACCTTGGCCAGATCTGTGCCTTGCCACAATGCTGTCTCTGAGCTCTTCAGGCAGTTCCTTTGACCTCATGATTCTCATTTGCTCTGGCATGCACTGTGAGCTGTAAGGTCTTATATAGACAGGTGTGTGGCTTTCCTAATCAAGTCCAATCAGTATAATCAAACACAGCTGGACTCAAATGAAGGTGTAGAACAGGGTTCTCAAACTGGTGGCCCTCCAGGTGTTGCAGAACTACAAATCCCATTTTACCTCTGCCTGTGGGAGACATGCTTGTAACTGTCAGCATTGCAATGCCTCATGGGACTTGTAGTTTCACAACAGCTGGGGGGCCACCAGTTTGAGACCCCTGGTGTAGAACCATCTCAAGGATGATCAGAAGAAATGGACATCACCTGGGTAAATATATGAGTGTCACAGCAAAGGGTCTGAATACTTAGGACCATGTGATATTTCAGTTTTTCTTTTTTAATAAATCTGCAAAAATGTCAACAATTCTGTGTTTTTCTGTCAATATGGGGTGCTGTGTGTACATTAATGAGGAAAAAAAATGAACTTAAATGATATTAGCAAATGGCTGCAATAAAACAAAGAGTGAAAAATGTAAGGGGGTCTGAATACTTTCCGTCCCCACCGTCCCCACTGTGCCCAGTGTCTCTATTAGCCCCTGTTCCACCCGGCAGACGCAAACAGCCACATTATTCCATCTTAGATATAAGATAAGCTTATCATGCGGATGGGTTGCTAGGGCTTGCCATTCTAAAGTATTTAACTTGAGGGTCACTGTACCGCAAGGTTAACGGCGACACAAGGAGTTTTTTGTATTTTGTGCGACAAACTGTTTTTCTCTGTGGCTATTTTTAGATCAATAGGACTTCTTCAGCCTTCAGGTAGATCCCTGCACTAGCTCATAGCCTGCAATGGTTCGGATGCCTGTATCCAAGACACAGATTCCATTCCATACTGACCCAATTTGTGTTTTTGGGGGATAATCACTATACATCTCCTCTAGAGTCACTGTGAATGACGTTTTTGTTGCTTGATATGTGGTTCTTGTTCATTTATTTTAGGAACATGATTTTTTGCCAATAGTTTAGGATAGTACATCTATTTATCTATATAGATATACCACAGTCAAACATCTAGGCTATTGGCCTATCTTCAGTGGGACTACTCTGTCCTATGTGGATCACCAGTGGCGGTTAGGGATGAGCCGAACACCCCCAGTTCGGTTTGCAGTAGAACACGCGAACAGGCAAAAAATTTGTTCGAACACGCAAACACCTTTAAAGTCTATGGGACACGAACATGAAAAAAGTGCTAATTTTAAAGGCTTATTTGCAAGTTATTGTCGTAAAAAGTGTTTGGGGACCTGGGCCCTGTCCCAGGGGACATGTATCAATGCAAAAAAAAGTTTTAAAAACATCAGTTTTTTCAGGAGCAGTGATTTTAATAATGCTTAAAGTGAAACAATAAAAGTATAATATTCCTTTAAATTTTGTACCTGGGGGTGTCTATAGTATGCCTGTAAAGTGGTGCATGTTTCTCGTGTTTAGAACAGTCAGAGCAAAATTACATTTCTAAAGGAAAAAAAGTCATTTAAAAGTACTCACGGCTATAATGAATTGTCGGTCCCCGCAATACACATAAAAGTTAATTGATAAAAACGGCATGGGATTTCCCCACAGGGGAACCTCAAACCAAATTTTTTTTTAAAAATGCGTGGGGTCCCCCAAAATTTCATACCAGGCCCCTCAGGTCTGGTATGGATATTAAGAGGAACCCGCGCCAAAATTAAAAAGAAAAATGGCATGGGGGTCCCCCTCAAAATCCATACCAGACCCTTATCCAAGCACGCAACCTGGTAGGCCGCAGGAAAAGAGGGGGGCAAGAGAGCGCCCCCCCTCCTGAAGCGTACCAGGCCACATGCCCTCAATATGGGGAGGGTGCTTTAGGGTAGCCCCCCCAAAGCACCTTGTCCCCATGTTGATGGGGAGAAAGGCCTCATCCCCACAACCCTTGCCCGGTAGTTGTGGGGGTCTGCTGGCAGGGGGCTTATCGGAATCTGGAAACCCCCGGCCCCCCTGTGTGAAATATTACCGGGGTACAAAGGTACCCCTACCATTTCACAAAAAATGTGTGAAAATGGTTAAAAAAAGACAATACACGCCTTGGGACAAGTCCTTTATTAAAAAAATAAAAAATAAAACTGTCCCACATAGTCTTCTTCTTCTTCTCTCGCTCCGATGGACCGAAAAAAAAAAAACTGCACGCCGCCTACGATCTGCCTCCATGGGAGGCACCCGCCATAATGACCGGCCTCTCAGGTGACAGCTCTTTTATAACTCAGGGCGGGGCCACAAGATGACATCACCGGGTGACCCTGCCCCCCTCTGTCACATGGGGACATCCCTATGGCTTCCCCGTAGCATCAGCGGGGGCGGGTCACCCAGTGACGTCATCCTGTGGCCCCGCCTTCAGTTATAAAAGAGCTGTCACCTGAGAGGCTGGTCATTATGTGGAGTTCCTGACTGACCACTTCCTTCCCTGGTACAGAAGGAAGAACTATGCTTTCCGTAATAAAATCATCTTCATGCATGACAATGCACCATCTCATGCTGCAAAGAAAACCTCTGCATTAATGGCTGCTATGGGGACAAAAGGAGAGAAAGTCATGGTGTGGCCTCCATCCTCCCCTGACCTCAATCCTATTGAGAACCTTTGGAGCATCCTCAACCAAAAGATCTATGAGGGTTGAAGGCAGTTTACATCCAAACAGCAGCTCTGGGAGGCTATTCTGACATCTTGCAAACAAATTCAAGCAGAAACTGTCCAAAAACTCACAAGTTCAATGGATGCAAGACTTGTGAAGCTGCTATCAAATAAGGGGTCCTATGTTAAAATGTAACGGGACCTGTTAAAATGTTTAAAAAGTTAAAATGTTGTTCAAAGTTTGATTGAAATAGCTTTTGATTTCAGTAAATATGCTGCAAACACAACAAATGACAATTTTCAGTTCTTTACAACCTATAAAGTGTTTTAAAACTTACTGTGCATAATACCTTGGAACAGTGCATTGTAAGTTTTTCATTTTGAAAAAAAAAACTGTTATCATTAGGAGGTTTGTTCAATAAAATTTGAATTGTGCTCTTAAAAGTTGATAACATGAGAATTATGCTGACTGTAGTTTACATCAATTATTTAGGTAAAAAAGAAAAATATCATTGGCATAATAATTTGGAACAGGGTATAAGCCTTTAAAATTAGCACTTTTGATTTCTCCCACAGACTTTTAAAGGGTGTTCTGCAGCTTTTGAATTTGCCGCGAACACCCCAAATTGCTCGCTATTTGGCGAACAGGCGAATACCTGAAGTTCAAGTCTAACTTACGTTCAACTCGAACATCGGGCTCATCCCTAGTGGCGGTGCATCCATAAAGGGTGCAGGAGCACCGCTGCCTCTCTCCTGGCACCACTCTATCACCATAGATAGATTCATGCATTGCACAAATCTATCTATGGTTGACGCTGACACCCCCTATTCAGGTGTCCAGCCCCTTTTAGGGTGCCGGGCACCTGAATTACAGCGGCAGGGGTGTTTTTTGGAAGCGCCTGATTAGAGCCATAGGCTCTAATAGGCGCCCAAAAAGGTAAACAGTGGGCGCAATGCTGTGCGTTCGCTGTTCACTCAGCTGTGCGTTAGTAAAGCGAAAGAATGATGCTTAAAGTGAAACAATAAAAATGAAAAATTCCTTTAAATATACTGCCTGTTGGGTCTTCTTAGTCTGCCTGTAAAGTGACGCATCTGTACCATGGATAGAACCTACCATAGCAAAACTGACATTTGTTAAAAAAAAAACCCGAGTCAAATCACATTTAAATTGCCGGCAATACAATACCATTGCCGGCAATAGAAAAACGTTATAAAAAACGGTGTGGGGGTCCCCCCCTCCAATTCATACCAAGCCCAGTCTGGTATGGATTTAAAGGGGAACCCCATCCCATTATTTTTAAATGGTGTGGAGTCCCCCCAAAATCCATACCAGACCCTTATCCGAGCATGCAGCCCAGCAGTTCAAGTAAGAGGGGGAAGAGCCCCATCCTGAACCATACCAGCCCCCATGCCCTCAACATGCTTTCAGCCCCCGTGACCCAAAGCACCTTGTCCCCATGTTGATGGGCAAAAGGGCCTCATCCCCACAACCCTGGCCACTAGTTGTGGGGGTCTGCGGGCAGGGGGCTTATCAGAATCTGGAAGCTCCCTTTAACAAGGTCTATGTGAATGAGTATGGGGTATATACCCCTACCCATTCACCAAAAAAGTGTAAAAAGTGAATAAAAATAGGAGGAAGTTTTTGGCAATTCCTTTATTAAAAATAAATAAAGCTTTACCCAATAAGGGGTTAGAATGCACTGTGCAGGAGGCAACACCCATTGAACGCCCTGCAAATTTGGTTATTCGCCGAATAGGTGAAGAGGCGATGTTTGGGCCGAACTTTTGCTTGACCCAAACCATTTGCTTTACTCTACTCTTAGACCACACATTTGGCCCGTATATATAATATTGAGTTTGCCCACCCTTGGCAGCTATAACAGGTTCAACTCTTCTGGGAAGGCTGTACACATAGTTACATAGTTAGTCAGGTTGAAAAAAGACCATCTAGTTCAACCAAACAAAAAAATATACAATCCCTTATAAACAATCCTTCACCCACAGTTGATCCAGAGGAAGATGAAAAACCCCAGCAAAGCATGCTTCAATTGGCTACAGCAGGGGAAAAGTTCCTTCCTGACCCCAAATTAGTGGTGTTCTTCTGATCCTATTAATACCACAGGCAGGCAGCTACAGTATTTACATTTAGTGTAGTGCGCCCTCTGCACAGTGTGCACCTAAAGCTACCTGGAGACAATTGCTGTTCTTCTGCTCCTATTAATATCACAGGCAGGCAGCTACAATATTTACAGTTAGTGCACTGTGTCCTCTGCAGAGTGTACACATAAAGCTACCTGAAGAAAATTAGTGGTGTTCTTCTGATCCTATTAATACCACAGGCAGGCAGCTACAGTATTTACAGTTAGTGTAGTGCGTCCTCTGCACAGTGTGCACCTAAAGCTACCTGGAGGAGACAATTGCTGTTGTTCTGCTCCTATTAATACCACAGGCAGGCAGCTACAGTATTTACAGTTAGTGCACTGTGTGCTCTGTACAGTGTGCACCTAAAGCTACCTGAAGAAAATTAGTGGTGCTCTTCTGATCCTATTAATACCACAGGCAGGCAGCTACAGTATTTACAGTTAGTGTAGTGCATCCTCTGCACAGTGTGCACCTAAAGCTACCTGGAGACAATTGCTGTTGTTCTGCTCCTATTAATACCACAGGCAGGCAGCTACAGGATTTACAGTTAGTGCACTGTGTCCTCTGCACAGTGTGCACCTAAAGCTACCTGAAGAAAATTAGTGGTGTTCTTCTGATCCTATTAATACCACAGGCAGGCAGCTACAGTATTTACAGTTAGTGTAGTGCGTCCTCTGCACAGTGTGCACCTAAAGTTACCTGACGACAATTGCTGTTTTTCTGCTTCTATTAATACCACAGTCAGGCAGTTACAGTATTTACAGTTAGTGTACTGCGTCCTCTGCACAGTGTGCACCTAAAGCTACCTGAAGACAATTGCTGGTGTTCTCATACTAATAATACTACAGGCAGGTAGTTGATTCTGCTAGCTGCAGTATCAGTATATATATACATCCCAGCTTTGTGCAGCTACATCTCACTGCAGGCCATTAGTATGTCTGGAAGGCCAACAAGGAGAGGCAGACAGTCACAAGCCAATAAAAGAGGGCAAGCAGGCTCTGTGTCTAGAGGCAACAGTGCTGGTCGTGGAGACAGTGCATCCTCATCAGCACGTGGCTGTGGGACACGCTTGTCCTTTTTTTCGGCAGCTGGCCATCTTGAGCCGCAACATGCGGAAGACTTGGTAGAGTGGATGGCCAAGCCGTCCTCATCCTCCTCATCCTCTCTCACAGGCTCAGTGTACTTTGTCTGGCAAAGCAGCTGCCCACGTGGCCTCTTCCCTCGGCTCAATGGCATCAGTCACTCCTTCCCTAGCCCCACCATGTCCTCCTGAGGAGTCCCCCGAACTGTTTGACCACAGTGTTGGGTACATGCTCCAGGAGGATGCCCAGCATTTTGAAGGCTCCGATGATGGTACCCAGCTAGAGGAAGGCTAGTAACATGAGCCCAGAGAGTGGGGGTGCCCAAGAAGGACAGCAATCTGGCAGTCATGTTCCTCCAGCTGCAGCATACTGCCAGATTTGCTCCAGTGATGAGGAGGGAGGGGATGATGAGGTCACTGACTCCACATGGGTGCCTGATAGGAGAGAGGAGGAGGAGGAGGCACATCACCAATGAGGCAGGATGCCCTCCAGGGGCCAGCTTAAGGGCAGCACACCGACTGCATCACACCACAGAGCTCTGCATGTGCAGGGCGCTGCTGTCTCTGCGCGTTATTCCAAAAGTTCTTTGGTGTGGGCCTTTTTTGAAACTAGTGCATCAGATCCCACCGCTGCTATTTGCAACATATGTCTCAAGCGTATCTCTCGTGGCCAAAACATCTCCCGCTTGGGCACCACATGCTTAACCAGACATATGTTGACCTGCCATGCAGTTCATTGGCAAGCGTACCTAAAGACCCACACCAAAGAACAAAGAGGACCTCTCCTTGCTTCTCATCAGCTGGGATCTCCAACCCCACTATACCTTCAGCCCTCTCTGAGACCTGCACTGAGAGGAATGAAGGTGTAGAATTAGGTGTGTCACAGCCAAGTACTTGGGGGCAATCTGCTATTGGTACACCAACATCAGATTGTACCAGGCAAATTTCCCTGCCCCAGCTGCTGCACGGCCAAAAGAAGTTCGCTCCCAGCCATCCACATGCCCAGAGGTTGAATGCTAGCTTGGCTAATTTGCTAGCACATCAACTGCTGCCTTTTCAGTTGGTAGACTCTGGCCCCTTCCGTGAGTTTGTGAAATGTGCGGTTCCTCAGTAGCAGGTTCCCAAACGCCACTTTTTCTCATGGAAGGCAATTCGGGCTCTCTACCGGCATGTGGAAGGCAATGTCTTGGCCTCGCTGGGCAGGGTGGTCAGTGGTAAGGTGCATATTACCGCTGACTCATGGTCCATAAGGCATGGACAGGGACGTTACCTATCTTTCACCGCGCACTGGGAGACTCTTCTGGCAGCTGGGAAGGATGCAGGACGGTGCAGTAGTGTTGGAAGTTGTTCTGGCACCACGCCATCCAAAGTACTACTAGTGGGGATTCTGCCACACCTCTCTCCTCCACCCCCTCCTCTTCTTCTTCCTCCATGGCCTCTTCCTGTGCTGATTTAACTTCGGAACAAGCGGTGCTCCGTAGGCATTCAAGGGGCTATGCAAGCACGCAGGCAAAAAGATGCCATGCGGTGCTTGAGCTGGTGTGCTTGGGGGACAGGAGCCACACTGGGGCAGAGATTCTGTCAGCTCTGCAGGGGCAGGTTCAGAGGTGGTTGATGCCATGCCAGCTTAAGGCAGGTATGTTGGTTTGCGACAATGGCACCAACCTCCTCTCCGCCCTTCAACAGGGACAAATGACCCATGTACCCTGTTTGGCTCATGTCCTTAACTTGGTGGTGCAGCGGTTCTTGGGCAGGTACCCGGGCTTACAGGATCTCCTAAGGCAAGTCAGGAAAGTCTGCGTGCATTTCCGCAGGTCATATAATGCCAGTGCTCGGCTGGCTGACCTCCAAAAGGAATTTAACCTGCCCAAGAACCGCCTAATCTGTGACATGCCCACCAGGTGGAACTCAACGTTGGCCATGCTGCAGCGGCTGCACATGCAGCAGAGGGCCATCAATGAGTACCTGTGCGACTATGGCACCAGGACAGGGTCAGGGGAGCTTGGTTTTTTTCCCCACGCCAGTGGGCCATGATCAGGGATGTATGCACTGTCCTGTCACCATTTGAGGAGGCCACGAGGATGGTGAGCAGTGACAGTGCATGCATCAGTGACACTGTCCCCCTTGTCCACCTGTTGGAGCACACGCTGCGTGAAATAATGGACAGGGCACTTGAGGCAGAACAGAGGCAGGAAGAGGAGGACTTCCTTAGTTCTCAAGGCCCCCTTTATCCAGACAGTGTTCCTGCGTGCCCACTGATCACACAGGAAGAGGAGGAGGAGGATTGTGTCAGCATGGAGGTGGAGCCTGGCACTCAGCATCAGCAGCAGTCTTTAAGGGATCATTTACAGTCCCAAGAAACCCATGGACTTGTACGTGGTTGGGAGGAGGTGGCTGTGGATCATGTCGTCCTTAGTGACCCAGAGGACTCCGGACCGAATGCCTCAGCAAACCTATGCTGCATGGCCTCCCTGGTCCAGCAAAGCCTGCGGAAGGATCCTTGTATTCGGGGTATCAAGGAGAGGGATCAATACTGGCTGGCAACCCTCCTTGATCCACGTTACAAGGGTAAGGTTGCGGACCTTATCTTGCAGAGGGAGCAGAGGATGAAACATCTTCGGGAGGCCTTGCAGAAAGGTCTGTGCAAGGCATTCCCAGAGACTGAGAGGTTACAAACTCCTGTTCCTGGACAATGTGTTGCTGAGGCTTCGGTCAGTTAAAGAAGGAGTGGTGGAGAAGGTGGCCGTCTGACCGATGCGTTCAGACAATTTTTTAGTTTGCAGCCCCAAGGTATGATTGGTTCCAGCAACCATCGCCAGCATCTGTTTTACATGGTGCAGGAATACCTAGGGGCAAGATCTGACTTGGACACCTTTCCCACCGAAAATCCTCTGGGTTACTGGGTCTTGAGGATGGATCACTGGCCAGAGCTTGCACAGTATGCAATTGAGCTACTGGCCTGTCCTGCATCCAGCGTTCTTTCGGAACGCACTTTCAGTGCTGCTGGAGGTTTTGTAACCGATCACAGGGTGCGCCTGTCCACCGACTTGGTCGATTGACTGACCTTCATAAAAATGAATCAGTCTTGGATCACCACCAGCTACCAAGCACCTGATGCTGATGTAACCGAATCATTTTTTTAAAAATGTCAGATCCCTTCAAGACTGCCTATGCTGATGCTGAGTGACTATCCTGTTATGCTGAGTCACTATCCTCTTCCTCCTCAATGATCATGCTGATAGCTTGTAAGAATATTTTTGGTTCTGGGTGTCGCCACCAGTGGCTAAGGCCCAATTTTTCAGCCCCTGTTTAACAGGGGCATGTAATTACAATTTTTTATGCAATATTTTGCAAGGAGGGTTTGTTGCTGCACTCAACTAGAGTATTTGTGAGGGGTATGGATGAGCTTCGAGTTCGAGTCGAACACACGTTCGACTCGAACATCGGCTGTTCGCAAGTTCGCCGAACAGCGAACAATTTGGGGTGTTCGCGGCAAATTCGAATGCCGCGGAACACCCTTTAAAAGTCTATGGGAGAAATCAAAAGTGCTAATTTTAAAGGCTTATATGCAAGTTATTGTCATAGAAAGTGTTTGGGGACCTGGGTCCTGCCCCAGGGGACATGGATCAATCCAAAAAAAAGTTTTAAAAATGGCCGTTTTTTCAGGAGCAGTGATTTTAATAATGCTTAAAGTCAAACAATAAAAGTGTAATATCCCTTTAAATTTTGTAGCTGGGGGGTGTCTATAGTATGCCTGTAAAGGGGCGCATGTTTCCCGTGTTTAGAACAGTCTGACAGCAAAATGACATTTCAAAGGAAAAAAGCCATTTAAAACTACTCGTGGCTATTGCATTGCCGGTCCGACAATACACATAGAAGTTCATTGATAAAAACAGCATGGGAATTCCCCACAGGACAACCGCGAACCAAAATTAAAACAAAAAATGACGTGGGGTCCCCCTTAATTCCATACCAGACCCTTCAGGGCCTCATCCCCACAACCCTGGCCGGTGGTTGTGGGGGTCTGCAGGCGGGGGGCTTATCGGAATCTGGAAGCCCCCTTTAACAAGGGGACCCCCAGATCCCGCCCCCCCCCTGTGTGAAATGGTAAGGGGATACAAAAACCATTTCACTAAAAAACTGTCAAAAATGTTAAAAATGACAAGATACAGTTTTTTACAATTCCTTTATTTAAATGCTTCTTCTTTCTTCTATCTTCCTTCATCTTCTTCTTCTGGTTCTTCTGGTTCTTCCTCCGGCGTTCTCGTCCAGCATCTCCTCCGCGGCGTCTTCTATCTTCTTCTCCTCGGGCCGCTTCGCACCCATGGCATGGGGGGAGGCTCCCGCTCTTCTCTTCATCTTCTTCTCTTCTTCATCATCTTCTTCATCTTCTTCTTTTCTTCTCTTCTTCTCTTCTTCTCTTCTTCTCCGGGGCGCTCCGCATCCATGCTGGCATGGAGGGAGGCTCCCGCTGTGTGACGGCGTCTCCTCTTCTGACGGTTCTTAAATAACGGGGGGCGGGGCCACCCGGTGACCCCGCCCCCCTCTGACGCACGGGACATGACAGGACTTCCCTGTGGCATTCCCTGTGACGTCACAGGGAAGTCCCATCAAGTCACCGTGCGTCAGAGGGGGCGGGGTCACCGGGTGGCCCCGCCCCCGTTATTTAAGAACCGTCAGACAAGGAGACGCCGTCACACAGAGGGAGCCTCCCTCCATGCCAGCATGGATGCGGAGCAGCCCGGAGAAGAAAATGAAGAAGAGAAGAAGATGAAGCAGAGAAGAAGATGAAGAAGAAGATGAAGAAGAGAAGAAGATGAAGAGAAGAGCGGGAGCCTCTCCCCATGCCATGGGTGCGGAGCAGCCCGAGGAGAAGAAGATAGAAGACGCCGAGGAGGAGATACTGGACGAGAACGCCGGAGGAAGAACCAGAAGAGCCAGAAGAACCAGAAGAAGAAGATGAAGGAAGATAGAAGAAAGAAGAAAGAAGAAGCATTTAAATAAAGGAATTGTCAAAAAACTGTCTCTTGTCATTTTTAACATTTTTGACAGTTTTTTAGTGAAATGGTAGGCCCCTTACCATTTCGCACGGGGGGGGGGGCCGGATCTGGGGGTCCCCTTGTTAAAGGGGGCTTCCAGATTCCGATAAGCCCCCGCCCGCAGACCCCCACAACCACCGGCCAGGGTTGTGGGGATGAGGGCCTTGTCCTCATCAACATGGGGACAAGGTGTTTTGGGGGGCTACCCCAAAGCACCCTCCCAATGTTGAGGGCATGTGGTCTGGTATGGTTCAGGGGGGGCGCTCTCTCGTCCCCCCTATTTTCCTGCGGCCTGCCAGGTTGCGTGCTCTGATAAGGGTCTGGTATGGATTTTTGGGGGGACCCCACGCAGTTTTTTTTTTGGGGGGCGCGGGGTTCCCCTTAACCACTTAAGGACCGCCTCACGCCGATGTACGTCGGCAAGGCAGCACGGGCAGGCAAAATCACGTACATGCACGTGATTTGCCTCCTGCGGGTGGGGGGTCCGATCGGACCCCTCCGGTGCCCGAGGCGGTCCTGTTTTGTCCCCCGGCGATCGGAGGTGAGGGGGAGGCCATCCGTTCATGGCCCCCCCTCGCGATCGCCGCCGGCCAATGGGAACATTCCTTTGCTGCTGTATGCTAAACAGCAGCAAAGGAAATGATGTCATCTCTCCTCGGCTCGGTATTTTACGTTCCGGCACCGAGGAGAGAAGAATGAAATGTGAGTGCACCAACACTACACACACATTAGAACATGCCAGGCACACAAAACAGCCCGATCCCCCCCCCCCGATTGCCCCCCGATTGCCCCCCAATCACCCCCCAATCACCCCCCCCCCCCCCCCCGTCACAAACTGACACCAAGCAGGTTTTTTTTTTTTTTTTTCTGATTACTGCATTGGTGTCAGTTTGTGACAGTTACAGTGTTAGGACAGTTAGGGTTAGCCCCCTGTAGGTCTAGGGTACCCCCCTAACCCCCCTAATAAAGTTTTAACCCCTTGATCACCCCCCTTACCAGTGTCGCTAAGCGATCATTTTTCTGATCGCTGTATTAGTGTCGCTGGTGGCGCTAGTTAGGGACGTAAATATTTAGGTACGCCGTCAGCGTTTTATAGCGTCAGGGACCCCCATATACTACCTAATAAATGTTTTAACCCCTTGATTGCCCCCTAGTTAACCCTTTCACCACTGATCACCGTATAACTGTTACGGGTGCAGCTGGTTAGTTTGTTTATTTTTTATAGTGTCAGGGCACCCACCGTTTATTACCGAATAAAGGTTTAGCCCCCTGATCGCCCGGCGGTGATATGCGTCGCCCCAGGCAACGTCAGATTAGCGCCAGTAACGCTAACAGCCACGCACGCAGCATACGCCTCCCTTAGTGGTATAGTATCTGTACGGATCAATATCTGATCCGATCAGATCTATACTAGCATCCCAGCAGTTTAGGGTTCCCAAAAACGCAGTGTTAGCGGGATGAGCCCAGATACCTGCTAGCACCTGCGTTTTGCCCCTCCGCCCAGCCCACCCAAGTGCAGTATCGATCGATCACTGTCACTTACAAAACACTAAACGCATAACTGCAGCGTTCGCAGAGTCAGGCCTGATCCCTGCGATCGATAACAGTTTTTTTGGTAGAATTTTGGTGAACTGGCAAGCACCAGCCCCAGGCAGCGTCAGGTTAGCGCCAGTAGCGCTAACACCCACGCACGCACCGTACACCTCCCTTAGTGGTATAGTATCTGATCGGATCAATATCTGATCCGATCAGATCTATACTAGCGTCCCCAGCAGTTTAGGGTTCCCAAAAACGCAGTGTTAGCGGGATCAGCCCAGATACCTGCTAGCACCTGCATTTTGCCCCTCCGCCCGGCCCGGCCCAGCCCACCCAAGTGCAGTATAGATCGATTACTGACACTTACAAAACACTAAATGCATAACTGCAGTGTTCGCAGAGTCAGGCCTGATCCCTGCGATCGCTAACAGTTTTTTTGGTAGTATTTTGGTGAACTGGCAAGCACCAGCCCCAGGCAGCGTCAGGTTAGCGCCAGTAGCACTAACACCCACGCACGCAGCATACACCTCCCTTAGTGGTATAGTATCTGAACGGATCAATATCTGATCCGATCAGATCTATACTAGCGTCTCCAGCAGTTTAGGGTTCCCAAAAACGCAGTGTTAGTGGGATCAGCCCAGATACCTGCTAGGACCTGCATTTTGCCCCTCCGCCCGGCCCAGCCCAGCCCACCCAAGTGCAGTATCGATCGATCACTGTCACTTACAAAACACTTAACGCATAACTGCAGTGTTCGCAGAGTCAGGCCTGATCCCTGCGATCGCTAACAGTTTTTTTGGTAGCTTTTTATTGAACTGGCAAGCACCAGCGGCCTAGTACACCCCGGTCGTGGTCAAACCAGCACTGCAGTAACACTTGGTGACGTGGCGAGTCCCATAAGTGCAGTTCAAGCTGGTGAGGTGGCAAGCACAAGTAGTGTCCCGCTGCCACCAAAAAGACAAACACAGGCCCGTCGTGCCCATAGTGCCCTTCCTGCTGCATTCGCCAATCCTAATTGGGAACCCACCACTTCTGCAGCGCCCGTACATCCCCCATTCACATCCCCAACCAAATGCAGTCGGCTGCATGAGAGGCATTTTCTTTATGTCCTCCCGAGTACCCCTACCCAACAAACCCCCCCAAAAAAGATGTTGTGTCTGCAGCAAGCGCGGATATAGGCGTGACACCCACTATTATTGTCCCTCCTGTCCTGACAATCCTGGTCTTTGCATTGGTGAATGTTTTGAACGCTACCATGCACTAGTTGAGTATTAGCGTAGGGTACAGCATTGCACAGACTAGGCACCATTTCACAGGGTCTCCCAAGATGCCATCGCATTTTGAGAGACCCGAACCTGGAACCGGTTACATTTATAAAAGTTAGTTACAAAAAAAGTGTAAAAAAAAAAAATATATATAAAATAAAAAAAAATAGTTGTCGTTTTATTGTTCTCTCTCTCTCTATTCTCTCTATTGTTCTGCTCTTTTTTACTGTATTCTATTCTGCAATATTTTATTGTTATTATGTTTTATCATGTATGCTTTTCAGGTATGCAATTTTTTATACTTTACCATTTACTGTGCTTTATTGTTAACCATTTTTTTGTCTTCAGGTACGCCATTCACGACTTTGAGTGGTTATACCAGAATGATGCCTGCAGGTTTAGGTATCATCTTGGTATCATTCTTTTCAGCCAGCGGTCGGCTTTCATGTAAAAGCAATCCTAGTGGCTAATTAGCCTCTAGACTGCTTTTACAAGCTGTGGGAGGGAATGCCCCCCCCACCGTCTTCCGTGTTTTTCTCTGGCTCTCCTGTCTTAACAGGGAACCTGAGAATGCAGCCGGTGATTCAGCCAGCTGACCATAGAGCTGGTCAGAGACCAGAGTGGCTCCAAACATCTCTATGGCCTAAGAAACCGGAAGCTACGAGCATTTTATGACTTAGATTTCGCCGGATGTAAATAGCGCCATTGGGAAATTGGGGAAGCATTTTATCACACCGATCTTGGTGTGGTCAGATGCTTTGAGGGCAGAGGAGAGATCTAGGGTCTAATAGACCCCAATTTTCTCAAAAAAGAGTACCTGTCACTACCTATTGCTATCATAGGGGATATTTACATTCCCCGAGATAACAATGAAAATGATTAAAAAAAAAAAAAAATGAAAGGAACAGTTTAAAAATAAACTAAAAAAGGAAAAAAATAAGAAAGAAAAAAAAAAAAAGCACCCCTGTCGCCCCCTGCTCTCGCGCTAAGGCGGTCTGTCGTCAAACGTAAACAGCAATTGCACCGTGCATGTGAGGTATCACCGCGAAGGTCAGATCGAGGGCAGTAATTTTAGCAGTAGACCTCCTCTGTAAATCTAAAGTGGTAACCTGTAAAGGCTTTTAAAGGCTTTTAAAAATGTATTTATTTTGTTGCCACTGCACGTTTGTGCGCAATTGTAAAGCATGTCATGTTTGGTATCCATGTACTCGGCCTAAGATCATCTTTTTTATTTCATCAAACATTTGGGCAATATAGTGTGTTTTAGTGCAATAAAATTTAAAAAAGTGTGTTTTTTCCCCAAAAAATTCGTTTGAACAATCGCTGCGCAAATACTGTGTGAAAAAAAAAAAAAATGAAACACCCACCATTTTAATCTGTAGGGCATTTGCTTTAAAAAATATGTATAATGTTTGGGGGTTCAAAGTAATTTTCTTGCTGAGAGGCATGTCGAGTCCATGGAATATTTTATATTGCGACAGAAGTTGCGGGAAAGAGACAATTTTTTTGTTTTTTATGCACAAAGTTGTCACTAAATGATATATTGCTCAAACATGCCATGGGAATATGTGAAATTAAACCCCAAAATACATTCTGCTGCTTCTCCTGAGTATGGGGATACCACATGTGTGAGACTTTTTGGGAGCCTAGCCGCGTACGGGATCCTGAAAACCAAGCACCGCCTTCAGGCTTTCTAAGGGCGTGAATTTTTGATTTCACTCTTCACTGCCTATCACAGTTTCGGAGGCCATGGAATGCCCAGGTGGCACAAACCCCCCCCAAATGACCCCATTTTGGAAAGTAGACACCCAAAGCTATTTGCTGAGAGGTATAGTGAGTATTTTGCAGACCTCACTTTTTGTCACAAAGTGTTGAAAGTTGAAAAAAAGAAAAAAAAATGTTTTTTCTTGACTTTCTTAATTTTCAAAAACAAATGAGAGCTGCAAAATATTCACCATGCCTCTCAGCAAATAGCCTGGGGTGTCTACTTTCCAAAATGGGGTCATTTGGGGGGGGGTTGTGCCACCTGGGCATTCCATGGGGTCCGAAACTGTGATAGGCAGTGAAGAGTGAAATCAAAAATTTTCACCCTTAGAAATCCTGAAGGCGGTGATTGGATTTCGGGGCCCCGTACGCGGCTAGGCTCCCAAAAAGTCCCACACATGTGGTATCCCCATACTCAGGAGAAGCAGCTAAATGTATTTTGGGGTGCAATTCCACATATGCCCATGGCCTGTGTGAGCAATATATCATTTAGTGACAACTTTGTGCAAAAAAAAAAAGTGTCACTTTCCCGCAACTTGTGTCAAAATATAAAAATTTCCATGGACTCAATATGCCTCTCAGCAAATAGCTTGGGGTGTCTACTTTCCAAAATGGGGTCATTTGGGGGGGGGGTTTGTGCCACCTGGGCATTCAATGGCCTCCGAAACTGTGATAGGCAGTGAAGAGTGAAATCAAAAATTTACACCCTTAGAAATCCTGAAGGCGGTGATTGGTTTTCGGGGCCCCGTACGCGGCTAGGCTCCCAAAAAGTCCCACACATGTGGTATCCCCATACTCAGGAGAAGCAGCTGAATGTATTTTGTGGTGCAATTCCACATAGGCCCATGGCCTGTGTGAGCAATATATCATTTAGTGACAACTTTTTGTAAATATTTTTTTTTTTTTTTGTCATTATTCAATCACTTGGGACAAAAAAAAAAATATTCAATGGGTTCAACATGCCTCTCAGCAATTTCCTTGGGGTGTCTACTTTCCAAAATGGGGTCATTTGGGGGGGGGTTTGTACTGCCCTGCCATTTTAGCACCTCAAGAAATGACATAGGCAGTCATAAACTAAAAGCTGTGTAAATTACAGAAAATGTACCCTAGTTTGTAGACGCTATAACTTTTGCGCAAACCAATAAATATACGCTTATTGACTTTTTTTTACTAAAGACATGTGGCCGAATACATTTTGGCCTAAATGTATGACTAAAATTTAGTTTATTGGATTTTTTTTATAACAAAAAGTAGAAAATATCATTTTTTTTCAAAATTTTTGGTCTTTTTCCGTTTATAGTGCAAAAAATAAAAACCGCAGAGGTGATCAAATACCATCAAAAGAAAGCTCTATTTGTGGGAAGAAAAGGACGCAAATTTCGTTTGGGTACAGCATTGCATGACCGCACAATTAGCAGTTAAAGCGACGCAGTGCCAAATTGGAAAAAGACCTCTGGTCCTTAGGCAGAATAATGGTCCGGGGCTCAAGTGGTTAAAATCCATACTAGATCTGAAGGGTCTGGTATGGAATTTAGGGGGACCTCCACGTCATTTTTTTTTAAATTTTGGCCGGGGTTCCCCTTAATATCCATTCCAGACCTGAAGGGCCTGGTATGGAATTTAGGGGGACCCCACGTCATTTTTTTTTAAATTCGGGTTCGCGGTTCCCCTGTGGGGAATTCCCATGCCGTTTTTATCAATGAACTTCTATGTGTATTGTCGGACCGGCAATGCAATAGCCGCGAGTAGTTTTAAATGGCTTTTTTCCTTCAAAATGTAATTTTGCTGTGAGACTGTTCTAAACACGGGAAACATGCGCCCTTTTACAGGCATACTATAGACACCCCCCAGCTACGAAATTTAAAGGGATATTACACTTTTATTGTTTGACTTTAAGCATTATTAAAATCACTGCTCCTGAAAAAACGTCCGTTTTTAAAACTTTTGTTGCATTGATCCATGTCCCCTGGGGCAGGACCCAGGTCCCCAAACACTTTTTATGACAATAATTTGCATATAAGCCTTTAAAATTAGCACTTTTGATTATTCATGTTAAAGTCATGTCCCATAGACTTTAACAGTGTTTGCGTGTTCGAACAAACTTTTTTCCTGTTCGCATGTTCTGGTGCGAACCGAACAGGGGGGTGTTCGGCTCATCCCTAGTGAGGGGTTGCAGTGTTGTGGCACCAGCACCAGTGCCTAAGGCCCAATTTTTCAGCCCCTGTTTAACAGGGGCGTGTAATTACAATTTTTGATGCAATACTTTGCAGCAGGGCTCATTCCTGCGCTCCAACTAGAGTATCTGTGAGGGGTTGCAGTGTTGTGGCACCAGTGCCTAAGGCCCAATTTTTCAGCCCCTGTTCAACAGGGACATGTAATTAGAATTCTTGATGTAATATTTCACAGCAGGGCCTGTTTCTGTGCCCACCAAGAGTAACTGTGAGGACTTTTTCGGTCCGTTCGCAGGTTCTGGTGGGAACCGAACCATTGGGTGTTCGGCTCATCCCTACTCTAGACGTAAAGAGTGCCCCCTTGTCCTCTGTGATGACCTTAAAGTGAAAAATTCAACACCAAGTTTACTATATGGACCACTTATGTATTTGTACATGTTGATTATATCCCCCCTTAATCTCCTCTTCTCAAGAGAGAATGAATTCAGTTCCTCTAATCTTCCCTCATAGCTGAGCTCCTCCATGCCTCCTATTAGTTTGGTTTCCCTTCTCTGCACTTTCTCCAGTTCCCCGATATCCTTTTTGAGAACAGGTGCTGAAAACTGAACTGCATATTCCAGATTAGGTCTTACCAATAATTTGTACAGGGGCAAAATGATATCTCGCTTTCTGGAGTCCATACCTCTCTTAATACAAGAAAGAACTTTGCTTGCTTTGGAAACCACGGATTGGCATTGCATGCTATTATTGAGCTTATGATCTAACAAAACATCCAGATCCTTCTCCACTACGGATTCCCCAAATTGTACTTCCCCTAGCATGTATGATGCATGCATATTCTTAGCCCCAAGTGCATAACTTTACATTTATCAACATTAAACCTCATTTGCCACTTAGTTGCCCAATTAGACAGTGAATTGAGGTCAGCTTGTAAATTGAAGACATCCTGTAAGAATGTTATTCCGGGGGGGGCGTGGCTTGACCTCGTAGAGAATGGCTGCTTAACTTCAGAGCTCCGCTGACAGGGATAGAAATCTGAATTTTAAAGACGGTCAACGGCCTCCCAAACACCCGAAAAGCGATGGGTGCATCCTCTAGAACTTCGTCGACCTCCCGGTCCCGTTCTCCCCGTGAAATACCGGCAAGATCCAGTCAGAACATCCCGGAGATGTTCCGGGCGCAGATGGGAACTTCGGCGCCGGCTCCCACCTCAAGGAGCCAGCATCAGCATCCTCCTCACTCTAATGCTGCTACCTCTCCATCTCACGCTGAACTCAATGACAGGGGAATTCTCCTCACTCCTCATCAGCATCCGAGCCTGAGCGATCTCAGATCCGTAGCTGAGGACATTAAGGTCACCCTGACAGCAGCAATCTCAGATTTAAAAATTGAAATCCAAGCTATTACAGGCAGAGTTCAGGCAGTGGAACAAACGACTGCCCTTCATTCATCCAAGATCCGTCACCAGCATCTGGCGATTGACACACATACACGGCAATTAAGAGATGTCAATCGCCACTTGGAAGATTTAGACAATCGCGGCAGACGCCATAACCTCAGGCTGAGAGGTTTGCCTGAAACCGTGGATGCGGATCATCTTCAAAGTGAAGTTATCCATATCTTTAATAACATACTCGGCAGACCCAGAGAGGTTCCTATTGCGATGGAAAGAATCCACCGTGCCCTGCGACCGAAGGGAAAAGACTCTGACCCGCCTAGGGATGTGGTATGCTGCATTATTGACTACCGTTTGAAGGAAGACATTCTGAGGGCTGCACGTTCCCTGACCCCTTTACTACATAACGGCACAGAACTTCGTCTATTCCAGGATTTATCAAACATAACCTTGCAGCGCAGAAGGGAACTGCAACCCCTTCTGACAGTACTCCGGGCTAAAGGTATAATTTACCGCTGGAAGTTCCCTTTTGGTTTGGCGGCAACAGTACAAGGACGCTCAGCTCTCCTCAGAGTCCCTGAGGATCTACATTCCTTCTGTGATACGCTCGGAATCCCTCTCATGGAGGTCCCAGATTGGTACGCGGAATTTCGTACCCCTACAGCATCTAAAGCACCTTCCAGGAGTGAAGCAATGGAGACCCAACATACAAGCTACAGAAGACACCGTTCGCCATCGGAACCGAGAATTCATCAACCCGACCCGCAGTCTCCTTCCATCTACAGCCCGACGAAACCTCCGCGCTCCAGAAGAGCTAGAAGAGATCGGTGAATACAGATGGCATCTGCAACATAGACTGAAAGATTTCCTCTGACTGTTCATGTGCCATTTTTAGAATATTGAAAGTTCATGCCCCGGCTGGTAATACGCTCCTAAAGTATTTCAAACTGTTAAGTTTAGTTTATGTAGATCATAGTTCTTACACACAGGCATATCTATATCCCCCTTAATGCTGACTATCAAAGCAGCGCTTTGCCTGCATGGCTTGTTCTGTCACACCTTACTCTCCAATACAGCCCTACACTAGCAGTTCCACCCTTCATTAGAGCTCTATTATAATTAAATTCTTATGTGACTGTACTTTCCAATCTAGTGAGGTATAGTGTCATCAGAGATCTCCAATCTACTTTATCTCTCCCTCCTCTAGCTGATCGGTACACTGACAGTTTGACAGGGTTTCATCCCGATCCGATTGCACGGATTAATAATTATAACTGCAAATATGCCCTTCTCTTACACACTACAGGCTGCTAGTAATATTCATTGACACCCCTATTTCAATCCTGTATTAACTCTCTGTTCCTCTTAGATAGCAACTACATTAGTAGGTAACTACTAGAACTACCACACAATCTTATTGCCATGACAACCAGCTGTTCATCGCTCTATTGGTTGCTGTCTTTTGGCGCGAATTCATGAGAGGAGCCAAGGTCTGAGGTAACAAGTTCTCCCCCACCATGACTCATGCAGTCGCTCATTGGCTCTCACAAGGTTAGAGACCTGACTTGTTACCGTGGTGACACACTGCAGACCTTTCTCCCCTGCCTCCACACACACACCTCCCATAGGAGGATGCCTGTGTCATCCCAGCCCGAGATGGTTGTGACACATGATCCATCTCCTTAGTAGTCCTAAACATCACCTTATCTGTCATGAATTACGCAAAAATTAGGGCACTCACTACCCTGTATGATTATATAGAACTTATCCTTGCGAGTGCCTTTCCCTGACTAGACAGCTATCTACATACCAAAAACGGAACTGACAGGCTTCTCAGATAAGGGCACTCTAAGGGAGTTTCACAGACACTGATCTTCCTCATATAATCATCCCCTCCTATCCACTGAGATATGCTCCTAAATAGCATAACGATCTACATGGATACTTCGTTTTATTAATTATTTTGACAAGCTTCTTCATAGCCTTCAGGGGTAGTTAATTATTAATTAGTTCAGGCACGGTTTATCTATCTTAAGAGATAATACTTTCTACCTATGTTGAATACTCTGCTCTGCAAACTGTTCAAGTTTTCTGGCTGACTGTTTAACTGAATTATTACATAGACTTTTGCGCTATGAATATCTGTGCCTCACCAGATGTTTATTTTATGTGCTACTCATGGGGATTTTTATTTCTTTTATTTCTTTTATTTTTCTGTTTTTTTTTGGGTTTTTTTCTCATTCTTTCCTCTCACTTAACGATCACCAGGGGAACGATCTCACAAAATATGTCATTAACTTAATGTTTCATCTGACCATACACCTAATTCTTTATCTGCTTTTCGCAAATCTGACCCATGCTGTTTCTCCAAATCCACTGAGAAAGTTAATAGGCGGCATTCACAGCGATCTAAATGCAACCATTTCACACATGGACCGTCTTCAGTCCATGCCTTCTGCCTACATCTATCCCATATGTCAGCGGCTCTTGTCCCTTATTGACAGGTTTTACTTTTCTCTACGTTACCATTTGGTCACCTTCCCAAACAGTGGTTTCAATTGATTACCTGATTTCTTCACTCAACCCTCCTTTAAACCACCACTGACCCATTCCGGTACCATATATCACGAGTGTATACTCGTACATAGCCTAGCGAGCAGGCATCGCTAGTCCCCGGATTACTTTCCACTACCTATAACCCCTAACAACACTACACTGTGGTCTTCACAGTTTCCTCTCCCCCGCATACCCAATATCCCTCACATCACTCCCTATTCCTGAACAATCTACTCTCATCCTGAATAGACTCTCATCACTCTCCTAGAGCACACCTTCCACACATAAGAGCATAAGGCACAAGTCCAACTACTGTTCTTTTTCTGCCACACATACACCTGCACCGCGGACTATCTTCAGTAAACACCACTCCAGTCTAACTCACAACACCTCCCAAATTACAGAATGACACCGGTCTCACACAATTCTACACCAATATCTCACCACAAAGCCACTACTAAACTAGTCTCGCTCAACGCACAGGGACTAAATGTCCCTGAGAAACGTACACAAGTTCTCCTTTCTATGCATAAACTCAAGGCAGACATTATATACATCCAAGAAACGCATTTCAAAACGGACTCTATCCCCAAATTCTCCGACTTACATTATCCAACAGCTTTTCATGCTACCAACAAACAATCAAAAACAAAAGGAGTTTCTATCCTTATCTCAAAACAGTGTCCACTCATAATCAAAGACACTCTAGAGGATGAAGATGGAAGATTTCTTTTTGTCAAAGGTTCACTTTTCGGTAAACCTTTAACCTTAGCAAACATATACGCCCCCAACATTAAACAAGTCCCGTTCTTCCGACACACACTGCAATTGCTCGCATCGTTTCAAGAGGGTATACTATTAACTGGAGGAGATTTTAATGTTCCCTTAAACCCAATACAGGATACATCTTCGGGTGCATCCAAATTACCCTTCTCAGCGTTACGAGCAATTAAACAATGTTTTCAAGAATTGACATTACATGACGCATGGCGTACTCTAAACCCCTCAACTAAAGATTACACTTTTTTCTCCAACCCACATGGCAGCTACTCCAGACTTGACTATTTCTTTATTTCACAAAACGATCTCCCCATGCTCAAGCACACCTCCATCGAACCAATGTACATATCAGATCACCACCCGATAACCATGTCCTTGGAATTTCCATCCAAACATACTCGCTCACAAATATGGCGTCTTGATCCCTCACTGCTGACAGACATTTCAATTGTGTCTACTATACACGACAATCTAAAACTTTATTTCCAGGATAACGACTCCTTAGACATATCCCCAATGATAAAATGGGAAGCCCACAAATGCACCATACGGGGAAAATTAATAGCTATCGCTTCCAAGAGAAGACGAGAAAGACAAGCGCATATTTCTATCCTTTCCAAACGCATACAGAATTTAGAAAAAATACATAAGAAAACTCGAGCGCTCTCCACGCTTGAGGAACTTACTCAGGTGAGGACAGAGTTGAAAGAAGTGCTACATAAACAAATAAAACGCAAATACATATTATCACAAAAAACATTCTACGAACATGGCAACAAATCCGGTAAAATTCTAGCCAGAGCCCTCCGTGCAAAACGATCATCTACAACACTTCATTCCATTAATGACCCTTCGAGTTCTAAAGTAACGTCTAATACACTGATAGCAGACCAATTTGTGAATTATTTCTCGCAGCTCTATAATATCAATCCTCATCAACCCACGATAAACAATGATCGTAGAACACACTTGATTAAAGAGTTCCTAGCCCAACATGGTCCCAAACCCATTTCTGATGCAGAAGCTTCGCATCTAGAACGTCCCATCTCTAAGGACGAACTAGAGACTGTGCTCAAACAACTCAAAACAGGCAAAAGTCCAGGTCCAGATGGCCTAACAGCAGGATACTATAAGGAATTCATAGCTACGCTTTATCCTCACTTCTTAAATGCTTTCAACTCCCTTTCATCCGAGAACCCCCCTCCCAGAGATCTTCTCACAGCTCACATAGTGGTTATTCCAAAACCTGATAAAGATCCAAATTTAGTTCACAACTACAGACCAATATCTCTACTAAATGTTGACCTGAAAATATATGCAAAAATTTTGGCTAATAGACTTTTACCCCTTCTCCCTGGCCTTATCTCCTTGGACCAAGTTGGTTTTGTCCCAGGTAGAGAGGCAAGGGACAACACCCTAAAGGCAATCAGTATTCACAATTGGCTGACTTCAAAGAAACAACCGGGATTCCTTCTCTCCCTTGATGCGGAGAAGGCATTCGACAGGGTAGCCTGGGACTACCTAAAAGAGGTCCTAACACACATTGGCATACGAGATCGCATGCTACAATTTATTCTTGCTCTATACTCCACCCCAACTGCCAAAGTCCGGATAAATGGACACCTGTCGAATGCCTTCTCCATATCTAATGGTACAAGACAAGGATGCCCACTCTCTCCGCTTATTTTTGTCTTGGCACTGGAACCATGTCTAACGCATCTAAAAAACAATCCAAACGTTAAAGGAATAACCATCGCAAAATCTACCTATAAATTAGCGGCATTTGCGGATGACATCCTACTATTCCTGAAAGAGCCACACATTACGCTACCCAATCTCCTCAAAGATCTTACTCTCTTTGAAAATCTCACATATCTTAAAATTAACTTCCCTAAATCAGAGGCCCTAAATATCACTCTACCACCAGATATAGTGAAACAATGTCAAACTAATTTCCCTTTCATATGGAAACCGAGCGCCATTAAATACCTTGGGGTCTACATTCCAACCTCGCTATCGGACTTATACAGCAAAAACTATACTCCCATTATCCAAAATATTCAAAAAGACCTCAACACTTGGTCAACGGGTTTGTTCTCATGGTTTGGCAGAGTCTCCATTATAAAAATGACTATAATGCCAAAATTTCTATACCTGCTCCAAACAATCCCAGTGTCTCTACCACAAACTTTTTTTAATGCGTACCGCAAATCCTGTATGAAATTCATCTGGAACGATAAGCGACCTAGAATGAGTTTCAACAGAATGACCGTACCCAAAATGAAAGGTGGATTAGGCCTACCGGATCTTCGAAAATACTATTGGGCCTGTCAACTCTCTCGAATAGTGGACTGGAATGTTCACCCTAAAACTAAAGCGTGGATCGCAATTGAACAAGCCTTCTCACAAACCCCGATCCATAACCTACCCTGGATTCACCCTCGCCACATCTCTCCACATTGCAAACAACATCCCCTTATCGATACGACACTGAATTCCTTTAAAAAGACATGTAAACATTTGCACATTTCCTCCTCTCCAGGCCCTCTCACGCCAATCAAACATAACCCAGACTTTCCACCAGGCAATGATGATTCGTTCCTTCATCACATAGGATCCCAGACAAGGATGACAGCGGGAGATTTCTTCGCTAAGGGGAATATTAAACCGCTGTCCTCATTGAACTCCCAAGAAACGAATCACCAGATCCCTTTCTGGTCTTATATGCAACTCAGACATTTTCTTCTTGATCCCCAAACTAGGGCTGCATACTCAAGAAACCAATCACACTTTGAATCCCTTTGCTCTGCCACTGAACCCCAAAGACACCTGATATCCACCATATACTTGAACCTCTTTCTCGAGCATACTCCTAAAACAAATATAGCTAGTGCAAAATGGGAAAAAGATCTTTCCATCCACCTCTCTGATAAGGAATGGGAAAAGATATACTCTAACATACACAAAGGCTCCATTAATGTAACAACTCAAGAAAACGGATACAAGCTTTTCTCCAGATGGTACAAAACGCCTCTCAAGTTACACACCATTAATCCAGAGATCCCATCTAATTGTTGGAGATGTAATGACAAAAACGGATCACTCCTTCACATATGGTGGGACTGCCCTGCGATTTCTGCCTTCTGGACTAAAGTTTTTCACCTCTCCTCCCAAATCACTACACTTCAGCTAGAATTCTCTCCAGCACAAGCCCTCTTACACCACTCCTCCCTACCGATGAAAACTTATCACAAATCCCTAGCACTACATCTAATCAATGCTGCCAAACTCTGTATCCCAGTTCTCTGGAGATCTCCCAACCCACCCACAATCGCAGACTGGTTCAAAAGAGTAAACAAAATAGCTGAAATGGAGGAACTTGTACATCAAGCACGAGATTCCTATACTAAATACAGGAACACTTGGGCCTGTTGGCTACATTTCCGCACAACATCTGAATATACCCAATTAATCAATCAGGAACCCTCCTCCAGCACACCATAAGACACATCATACATCCCATCCCAACTGTCTATAGTCCTCCCTATAGTCGTGCATGAAACAAAATTCAGGAGGTAACTATATCATTACGCATACAGAATTCACTTCAAAAGCTCTATTATGCTTTTCTTCCTGGGACTTGGTCCTTCTGTAAAGATATTTCCCGTTAGACCCATGGCTGAGCCAGGGACGGGAAATAACTTTCCCCTACCTTCCCTTTGTATTTCTCACTATATTTTGACCACCATTTAATCGAAACTTTGCTATGTTAGATATCCATGGTTGTATGCTATGATTATATCTCTATCTACAGACATTACCCGACTTATGGACACCACGCACCAGGATCAATTTCACACTCTCACACAGACATAGTAATTAACGATTATTCCAAACACAATCCAACAAAAATCTCAGACTCATATACTAAGGCTATCATAGGCAATCTATTATAATACGGTTTTTACTCCTCTCTCCCTTTTTAATCTTTTTCGCCCTCAAAAATCAACATGTTTAAAAAATGTTTTACCTGCTTTACTATATGTTCTTTATATTTTCTGCCCACACTACTCTGTAATCCCATTTATCCACACCCCAGATGTAATGTGTTTTTCAACAAATCCACAGTCGTAGATTTGAATACTTGTTAAAATACAACGTTGTACTCTCTGGACTGTTCCCTCTGTATAACACTATTGTCATTTTATCTCAAACCTTGCTTTTATGTACTACTTTTCTGTATGGATTTAACTTAATAAAGCTTTATTTGGAAAAAAAAAGAATGTTATTCCACTGCATAGCTTGGTGTCATCTGCAAAGACAGAAATGGTTCTTTTAATCCCAGGCCTTATATCATTTATAAATATATTAAAAAGTAAGGGTCCCAACACTGAACCTTGGGGTACACCACTGACAACCTTAGACCATTCAGAGTAAGACAAATTAACCACTACTCTCTGATTTATTTTTTAGCCAGTTTACTATCCATTTATAAACTGACCTTTCCAAGCCTGTAGACTTGTCAAAAACTGTTTCCTGTGGTTATTGCTTTTTGACACTTTTTTGGTGCATGGGTAGGGGTACGATGTATCCGATACGCATTCACAGGGGGGTGGGGGCCTGGATCTGCGGGCTCCCTTGTTAAAGGGTGCTTCCAGATTCTGATAAGCCCCCTGCCCACAGACCCCGACAACCACAGCCCAGTGTTGACTGGAAGAGGCCCCTGTCCCCATAAACATACCAGACCCATGTTGTCCAAATGGTAACCTCCCAGTTTCTGGATAGGCGTTACACATATTTTTCTTCAAGGTATCCTAAAGATGTTTAATCCTCTGCACCCTCTGCAAAGGCAGGATGAGCTCTGCAACTTTACCCTTGTAACGTGGATCAAGAAGTTTAACAATTAAAAAGGCGCAATGCTCAGATACCTCAATATTGCTCTTGTAAGGTCAATAATAGTCCAAAAGGCAGGTATCAGGGGAGAAAAATTAGGTGAGTCTGTCAGGGCTGCCACCAAAGGAGACCAGAAGCAAATTCCAGTAGAGCAAGAGAGTAGAAACAAGGAGAGGGGCGCCTCTGAGTATCTATCAAAAACACTTTATTATAAAAGCAATATCCACTCCCATGGAAGTAAATGACGTTGGGTACATCTCTGGGATGAGCAGGTGGGACTACAGGTAGCAGAGAGTCCGTTTATAGCTGGCAGGAAGCAGCACGTCAGATTCCAGGAAAGATGAGGTCCGTGAGTCGTCTAATCCGGCAGAAGACACCGCTGCAGCTTTTCAACTCCCATCTGGTCACCGCAAGGATGGAAGACAGCCGTGCAGTGTAGAAACCAAAACGAGCAAACAGTGTGGTGCAGGATAGTGATGTCACTATACTGCGACATGTTTCAGAGCGTGCGTGCTATGAGTGGTACATTAGCCGCGCTCCTTTGTCAAGCATGATAAATGGGGTGAAGGGACAATGTTTTATAGTGGAGCGGGGGGTGGAGTCAGGGGGAATACAATACATTAATGACAGTGGCAAACAGTAAAAAGATCGGGCAAGATACTAGCAGTACATAAATGCAGATCAAACAAAGAAAATGAAAAGATAATACATTGATAATAAATAGTACTGAAAACGAAATATAAACTATAAAGAGTTAATAATTATAAGCAAATAACAAAAAACAAAACATGGACATTAGCACTATAGCAAGTACATGATTATGTGAAGATTTATACATAATTAAGATGTGTATTATATACCTAGCTTATGTGTATGGTATATATTGATATAAAGATATATAGATATATAATAGATATATAAATGGATGATGAATTGATAAAATAAATATTTTAGAATAAAATTTCGTCAAAGATTTTTCATGGGGGGGTCGGAAGGGGGTTAATGGAAAAAAATATATAAAAACAATATTATTTATTCATTAATTAATCAGAGAGGAGAATAAATAAACAAAAAATAGGGGTCATTTAATTAATTGGTAAATAAATATATAATCCATTCAATTTATATTTTCCGTTTTAAACGGTCAAGAGTAACCTTGAAATCCGTGGATAGAGAATTAGTACATAGGAAATGTATATGGTATGGATTAGTTGGAAGAGGAAAAATCTGTTGGTAGAACAAAGACAGAGGGATGAGGAAGAATAAGGAGGAGAGGAGGGGGGGAGAAGAGGGGGAAAAAAGAGAGGGGAGGCCTCGCACAATACATAATATTCTATACCATCTCTAGTGTCAGGGCCAGATTACCATATACTCACAGGAATGCGAACCCGTCACCCCCATATAAGATAAAGAAGGATATGGGAACCTATGATAATGATAAACAAAAACAAGGTTAAAAAGAATGACGTTCAATGGTCTATATTAGAAGAATCAAAGTACATTCGCAATCTAAATGCCCTCGTTAAGGCCACCTGGTGAGAGGACTGCGAGATTATATATCCAGCAAGTCTCTCTGGCGCATAGTTTTTTTAAGCATTCTGCTGCTGTCAGGGATTTTGGAATTTGTTCAATTACCCATGCTGTTAGGCCAATGATTGATTTTTTTTATGGAACTCAGCAAAATGCTGTGGGACACTTTGCATATCTTTACCCCCTTCAATGAGTCTTCTATGTTGGTCGAACCGCTGCCTAAGAGGGCAGATTGTGCGGCCAACATAGTTGAGTCCATAGGGACATGTAAGGCCATAGACCACAAAGTCTGATGAACAGTTGTAGAAATGGTCTAGCTGATAGGTTTTGCCCTTTGAGCAGAAAGATTTCTTGCCGTGTTAGACAAAAACACAGGTTTTGTATAGGGGTTTTTACACTGATACATGCCCACAAGGGGTATGAGAATGATAGGACTAGGGCTGGTGAGGATGGTTTTTAGTTTACTAGGGGCAATCTTATTTTTAAGGTTAGGTGCTTTTCTTTTGTGACTCGGGGTACCGTTGGGAGAATAGTTTTGAGATGGGGGTCTTGTTGCAGAATGTTCCAATGTTTGGTGGGTATTTTTTCCATTTTCTTGTATTGAAAGTGGAAGGTTGTAATGAATCTGGTTGAGTGGTCCATCTGTTCTCTAACTGTTTTGGCAGGTTTTCCCTTGAAATAGAAGTCACATGCTTTTTCTACCAAATCTTCTGGGTATTGTTTGTCCATAAATTTCTTTTTGAGGGGGATACTTTGTAGGGCATAGTCGGTATCTAATGTGCAATTCTGTCGCAATCGGCAGAACTGTCCCTTAGGTATGTTTTGGATAGTGACAACTTTTGTGGTGCAAGAAAGAATTGCAAGCAGTGGGTTTGGTATAGTTTTTATCAATAATGATGTCATCTGCATGGCCTAGTTCTAAATCCAGGAAAGCAAAACTAATGGGATCAAAGTCGTGGGTAAATGATAGACCATAGGGGTTGCAATTACAATGATCCACAAAGGACGTAATAAGGTCAGGGGGGCCATCCCAGGTGACAATTATATCATCGATATATCATCTGAAAAAAACAATATTGTCAGAAAAAGGATTATGTTGCCAAATGTAGTTATTTTGTAGTTATTGGCTCCCATGCTGGTTCCCTGCACCTGCAGGTAAAAATCGCCATCAAAACCAAAATAATTATGGGTGAGGCAAAATTGCGTAGCTTCCAAAATGAAAGCAGCTTGTCTGGGACTGATGAGTGAGTCTTGAACAAGGAAGGATTCAAGAGCTAGTAGGCCAAATTGGTGGGGAATGGACGTATAGAGGGAGTTGACATCTAAAGACAACCATACATAGGAAAATTCCCATTTACCGTATATACTCGAGTATAAGTCGAGTTTTTCAGCACATTTTTTTGTGCTGAAAGTGCCCCCCTCGACTTATACTGGAGTCAAGCACTTTTCTGCAGCAAAAAATTTCATTTTCCGAACCGACTTTGGGGCCCCGTATCTCAGGGCCACGTGGTGCTAGGAACCCCAAATTTGGTGTGCAAACCTCGTGGAACTGGTACCATAAAGTATCCAAAGATGGAGTTCCTAGCACCAAGTGGTCCCGAGATATGGGGCCCCAAATCCGGTTCGGAAAATGTCATTCTCTGCTACAGAAAAGTGCTTGACATTTTCTGAACCGATTTTTGGGGCCCTATATCTCAGGGCCACTTGGTGCTAGAAATCCCAGCTTTGGATATTTAATGGTGCTAGTTCCACTGGGTTTGCACACCAAATTTGGGGTTCTTAGCACTAAGTGGCCCCAAGATACGGGGCCCCAAATTCGGTCAACTGTGTCCATCTGCAGCAATGTCATTTTGGGAGCCTTTGGGTTCAGAGACCCCAAATTTTGGCTGCAGCTAGGGGGCATCTAGGAACCCTTAACTACCGAGTTTGAAGTTCGGGGGACCTATGGCTGCAAATGGGCACAGTGAGGCATGCAAATGGGCACAGTGAGGCTGCAAATGAGCATTGTTGACCCTCTTTTCCACTTACAGTAGCTGTGCATCTCACCCTCGTCTTATACTCGGGTCAATACGTTTTTCCCATTTTTTTGTGGTAAATTAGGGCCTCGACTTATACTCGGAACGACTTATACTCGAGTATATACTGCCACAATGGGTTAGCCAGGAGGAGATGTCAAGTTTTTATGGTTTTTTGGCAGGTGATAGAAATATGGGATCTGGTAGAAGTCTTTATGAAAGAAAGACGCTTCTATTTTGTTGATGACTCCTTTGTCAAAAGCTGATTTAACCAAAATATCAACTTCATGGGCAAAATCCGAGGTGGGGTCCTTTTTGAGTTTTTTATATGTGGCCCTATCGGAAAGAAGTCTGTGAGCTTCTATGATATAGTCCACTCTATTCTGCAAGACTATCCCTCCTCCTTTATCTGCAAATTTATGATAATATCTGCCATGTGTATCAGAGACTCTAAAACTTTAGTTTCAGAGGCAGAGAGTCTATATTGACTGGATGGCACCATAAAGGATGACTGGGAAAGCTTGAGGATATCAGCATAAACCACTCTATAAAAACTCTCAAGATAGGGACCTTTTGATTGGGCAGGATAAAAAATTGATTTGGGTCTAAAAGATGAATGGTCTATAGGGGGAGAGGTGGCAAGGTACTGTGTGAAGGGGCTTAATGAGCCATCTTCCTCAGCTAATGATTCCAGAGCGTCTATGATGTCACCATCATATTCAAAGGAACTGGGAGAAGGGATGGGTAGGAGCGAATCAACACAGTCAGGGATGGGTTTATTTTGTTTGATATGAAAAAACTTTTTGAGGGTGAGATTGTGGATGTATCTATTGAGGTCTTTAAACAACAAAAAAGGGTTGGGTTTGGGTTTGTTAATAGGAGCAAAATTAAGTCCTCAGCTGAGCAGAGTGGTATCAGCAGTAGAGAGGTTGAAGGATGAGAGGTTCAATATTTTTACAGCTTGAGGGATTTCAGTACATTGGTTTTTGGACTTTGTTCTTCCTCCTTTATAGCCTCTCCTGTGAGTTTTCTTTTTTTCTTGGAGTTGACTCGAGGAAGACTTTGGACTAAAAAAGTGGGGTCTACAGGAGGAGGTGAGCATGGGTCATGGAGTGCAGGGGTGGTAATCACTGGGGAAGATATGATATTGGGGGGATGAGCAACCGTGGATGACTCAAGAACGTCCACAGAACTGTAATGGGTCAGGTGAACAGCTGCAGATAAGTCAGAAATATTCAAGGAACTATTAATAGGCAGGTGAACATCCATAGATTGGTCAGAAGAGTCCACAAGGATGTTATCTGCCAAAACATTTAGAGAACAGATGGACCACTCAACCAGATTCATTACAACTTTCTACTTTTAATACAAGTAAATGGAAAAAATACTCCCCAAACAATGGAACATTCTGCAACAAGACCCCCATCTCAAAACTATTCTCCCAACGGTACCCAGAGTCACTTATCGAAAAGCACCTAACCTTAAAAATAATATTGCCCCCAGTAAACCAAAAAACATCCACACCAGCCCTAGTCCTATCACTCTCATACCCCTTGTGGGCATGTATCAGAGTAAAAAAGCCCTATGCAAAACCTGTGTTTTTGTCCAACACGGCAAGAAATCTTTCTGCTCAAAGGGTAAAACAGCTTAGGCAGCGGTTCTGCCAATATAGAAGACTCATTGAAGGGGGTAAAAACATGCACAGTGCCCCACGGCATTTTGCAGAGTTCCATAAAAAATCAATCATTGGCCTAACAGTATGGGTAATTGAACAAATTCCAAAATCCCTGACAGCAGCTAAATGCTTAAAAAAATGATGTGCCAGAGAGACTTTCTGGATATATAATCTCAATGTCTTCTCATCAAGTGGCCTTAACGAGGGCATTGAGATTGCGACTGTACTTTGATTCCTCTAATATAGACCATTGAGCGCCTTCTTTTTAACCTTGTTTTTGTTGATTATTATCACAGATTCCCATATCCTTCTTTATCTTATATGTGGGTGGTGGGTTCGCATTCCTGTGAGCATATGGTAATCTGGCCCTGACACTAAAGATGGTATAGGAAATTATGTATTGTGCGAGGCCTCCTTCTCCCACCTCCCTTTTTTCCCCCTCTCCCTATTCTTCCTCATCCCTCTGTCTTTGTTCTCTACCAACACATTTTTCCTCTTCCAACGAATCCATACCATATACATTTCCTATGTACTAATTCTCTATCCACGGATTTCAAGGTTGCTCTTGACCGTTTAAAACTGAAAATATAAATTAAATGCATTATATATTTATTTACCAATTCATTAAATGACCCATATTTTTTGTTTATTTATTCTCCTCTCTGATAAAATGTATCAATTAATGAATAAATAATATTGTTTTTATATATATTTTTCATTGTTCCCCCCTCATGAAAAACCTTTCATCCATTTATATATCTATATATCTATTATATATCTACATATATATATATATATATATATATATATATATATATATATATATATATATATATATATATATATATATATATCATTATATACCATACACATAAGCTAGGTATATAATACACATCTTCATTATGTATAAATCTTCACATCATTATGTACTTGCTATAGTGCTAATGTCCATGTTTTGTTTTGTTGTTATTTGTTTATAATTATTAACTCTTTATTAGTTTTCAGTACTATTTATTATCAATGTATTATCCTTTTATTTTCTTTGTTTGATTTGCATTTATGTATTGCTAGTATCTTTTGCCTGTATTGTATTCCCCCTGACTCCACCCCTCGCTCCACTATAAAACATTGTCCATTCACCCCATACATCATGCTTTACAAAGGAGCGTGGCTAACGTACCACTCATAGCACGCACGCTCGGAAACGTGTCGCAGTATAGTGACATCACTATCCTGCGCCACGCTGTTTGCTATCTAAGCCTCGTTTTGGTTCCCAAACCACTCGGCCGTCCTCCATCTTTGCGGTGACCAGACGGGAGTTCTGAAGCTGCAGCGGTGTCTTCTGTGGGATTAGACGACTCACTGCCCTCATCTTCCCTGGGATCTGACGTGTTGCATCCTGCCAGCTATAAACAAACTCTCTGGTACCTTTAGTCCCACCTGCTCATCCCAGAGATGTACCCAACGTCATTTACTTCCATGTGAGTGGATATTGCTTTTATAATAAAGTGTTTTTGATATATACTCAGAGGCGCCCCTCTCCTTGTTTCTCACGTGGATCAAGAAGGGTTGCCAGCCAGTAATGATCCCTCCCCTTGATACTACAAATCCTTGGGTCCTTTTGCAGGCTTTGCAGAATCAGGGAGCCCATGCAGCATACGTTTGAGGAAGCATTTGATTATGAGTCCTCTGGGTCACTAAGGATGACATTGTCAGGAACTACCTCCTACCAGCCATGTACAACTCCTTGGGTTTCTGGGGACTGAAACATATCCCTTGAAGACTGCTGTATGTTATCCTCTACATCCATGCTGACAAAATCTTTCTCCTCTTCCTCCTGTGTGTTTGGCAGCCCCACAAGAATGGTGTCTGCATAAAGGGGGCCTTGAGAGGAAGTCCTTCTCTTCCTCCCACTGTTCTACCTCAAGTGCCCTGTCAATGATTCCACAAAGCATGGGCTTCCAGCAGGAACACTAGAGGGATAGTGTCACTGATGCATGCATTGTTGTGGCTCCCATTTCTTGTGGCCTCCTCAAATGGTGACAGGACAGTGCATGCATTCTTTATCAGCAGCCACTGGTGTCACACTCACACAGGTACTCATTGATGGCCCTCTGCTGTGTGTGCAGCCACTGCAGATTTGCCAATGTTAAGTTCCACCTGGTGGGCATGTCACAAATGAGGTGGTTAGTGGGTAGGTTCCATTCCCATTGAATGTCAGCCAGCCAAGCACTATCATTGTATGATGAAGTAGTAAGAAAAAAATCCTGGACAGCCACACTCAAAATTATGTTATGCTTTTATTGAATAACGATCATCAAAGATACATGCCACAGCAGAAAATGCAGGAAACTGATGCGTTTCACACTGTAATCAGTGCTTAATCATAAGCTAACCTGTTTAAGAAACGCTGCACCACCAAATTCAGGACATGTGCCAAGCATGGAACATGTGTCAAGTGACCCTTTCAGAGGGCGGAGAAAAGGTTGGTGCCATTGTCGCATACAACCATTCCTGGCTCAAGCTGCCATGGCATTAGCCACCTCTGAGCCTGCCCCTGCAGAGCTGACAGGAGGTGTGGCTCCTGTCCCCTAGACAGACCAACTGAATCACCACATGGCATCTTTTAGCCTGACTGCTTGCTTAGCCCCTTGAACGCTTAGGGAGCACTGCTGGTTCAGAGGACAATTCAGTAGAAGAGGCCATAGAGGAGGGGATGTAGCAGACAGATGTGGCAGAATCACCACCAGCTTTTGGAGACGTGGTGGTGGAACAAGCTCCAGCACTGAACCCTGTCTTGCATCCTTCCCAGCTGCCAGTAGAGTTACCTAGTGCGCCGTGAAGGAAATATATTCTCCCTGACCATGCCTGCTGGACCACGTGTCAGCAATAATGTAAACCTTGCTGCTGACCGCCCTGTCCAACAAGGTCAAAACATTGCCTTCCACATGATGGTACAGAGTCAGAATGGCCTGCCAGGCTGTATGCTCGGATAAGGGTTTGGTATGGATTTTGGGGGTGCCTTACGACATTTTTTAAAAACATTTTTTAAGGAGTTCTCCTTAAAATCTATACCAGAACCAAAAGGCTTGGTATGGATTCTGGGGGCGGGGGGGGCACACCTTTTTAATAAGAAAATTAACGTGGAGTTCCCCTTAAAATCTATACCAGACCCATAAGGCCTGGTATAGATTTTGGGGGGACCCAATACATTTTTTTTCTTAATTCTGTCATGGGGTTCCCCTTAACCACTGAAATACAGGGCACTTTCACCCCCTTCCTGCCCAGACCAATTTTCAGCTTTCAGTGCTTTCACACTTTGAATGACAATTACTCAGTCATGCAACACTGTACCCAAACACAATTTTTATCATTTTTTTCATACAAATAGAGTTTTCTTTTGGTGGTATTTAATCACCACTGGGTTTTTGATTGTTTGCGATATAAGCAAAAAAAGAGCGAAAATTTTGAAAAAAAAAAAACACTTTTATAGTATAGTATAAAAATCTTGCAAATAAGTAATTTTTGTTCATAAATTTGGGCCAACATTTATACTGCTTTATATCTTTGGTAAAAATAACAAATTAGTGGATATTATTTAGTCTGTGTGAAATTTATAGAGCTATGGTGGAAATCATACAAAATTAATCACACCTGATGTACTGATGGCCTATCTCATTTCTTGAGGTCCTGAAATGTCAAGACTGTACAAATACCACCCAAATGATCCTTTTTGGAAAATAGGCAGTCCAAAGTATTTAGTAATAGGCATGGTGAGTTTTGAAGTTGTAATTTTCCCCACAATTCTTGTAAAATGAAGAAAAAACATTTATTTTAACAAAATTGACACAACAAGTTAATTTACACATAGCATATGCATACTTCCAATTACACCCAAAAACACATTTTGCTACTCCTCCTGAGTATGGTGATACCACATCTGTGAGACTTTTTCACAGCCTGGCCACATAGAGAGGCCAAACATGCAGGGAGCACCATCAGGCATTCTAGGAGCATAAATTACACATCTAATTTCATTCCTACCTATGACACTTTTGAAGGTCCTGAAGCACCAGGACAGTGGAATTACCCACACAATGACCCCATTTTGGAAAGAAAACACCCCAACTTATATTCTATGAGGCATGGGCTGCAGATAGGTACTTGGGTATTCTGATGGGCTGCAGATAGGTGTTTGAGTACTCTGATGGGCTGCAGAAAGGTACTTGGTAGGAATGAGCCGAACACCCCCTGTTCGGTTCACACCAGAACATGAGAACAGGCAAAAAATTTGTTCGAACACGCGAACACCATTAAAGTCTATGGAACACGAACATGAATAATCAAAAGTGCTAATTTTAAAGGCTTATATGCAAGTTATTGTCATAAAAAGTGTTTGGGGACCTGGGTCCTGCCCCAGGGGACATGAATCAATGCAAAAAAAAAGTTTTAAAAACAGCCGTTTTTTGGGGAGCAGTGATTTTAATAATGCCTAAAGTGAAACAATAAAAGTGTAATATTCCTTTAAATTTCATACCTGGGGGGTGTCTATAGTATGCCTGTAAAGGGGCGCATGTTTCCAGTGTTTAGAACAGTCTGACAGCAAAATTACATTTCAAAGGAAAAAAAGTCATTTAAAACTACTTGCGGCTATTAATGAATTGCCGGTCCGACAATACACATAAAAGATCATTGATAAAAACGGCAAGAGAATTCCCCACAGGGGAACCCCGAACCAAAATTTAAAAAACAAATGGCGTGGGGGGTCCCCCTAAATTCCATACCAGGCCCTTCAGGTCTGGTATGGATATTAAGGGGAACCCCGGCCAAAATGTAAAAAAAAAATGGCATGGGGTGCCCCAAAAAATCCATACCAGACCCTTATCCAAGCACGCAACCTGGCAGGCTGCAGGAAAAGAGGGGGGACAAGAGAGCGCCCCCCTCCTGAACCATACCAGGCCACATGCCCTCAACATTGGCAGGGTGCTTTGGGGTCCCCCCAAAGCACCTTGTCCCCATGTTGATGGGGACAAGGGCTTCATCCCCACAACCCTTGCCCAGTGGTTGTGGGGGTCTGCCGGCGGGGGGCTTATCGGAATCTGGAAGCCCCCTTTAACAAGGGGACCCCCAGATCCCAGCCCTCCCCCCTGTGTGAAATGGTAATGGGGTACAAAAGAAGATAGAAGAAAGAAGAAGCATTTAAATAAAGGAATTGTCAAAAACTGTCTCTTGTCATTTTTAACATTTTTGACACTTTTTGTGAAATGGTAGGGGTACTTTTGTACCCCCTTACCATTTCACACAGGGATGAGGGCCGGGATCTGGGGGTCCCCTTTTTAAAGGGGGCTTCAGGATTCCGATAAGCCCCCACGCCCGCAGACCCCCACAACCACCGGGCAAGGGTTGTGGGGATGAGGCCCTTTTTATGACAATAAACCCCACGCCATTTTTAAAAAAATTTTGGCTGGGGTTCCCCTTAATATCCATACCAGACCTGAAGGGCCTGGTAGGGAATTTAGGGGGACCCCCCACATCATTTAAAAAAAAAAAAATTGGTTCGGGGTTCCCCTGTGGGAAATTCCCATGCCGTTTTTATCAATGAACTTTGATGTGTATTGTCGGACCAGCAATTCATTAATAGCCGCGAGTAGTTTTAAATGACTTTTCCTTTGAAATGTCATTTTGCTGTCAGACTATTCTAAACATGGGAAACATACGTCCCTTTACATGCATACTATAGACACCCCCCAGGTACAAAATTTAAAGGAATATTACACTTTTACTGTTTCACTTTAAGCATTATTAATATCACTGCTCCCGAAAAAACAGACGTTTTTAAAACTTTTTTTTGCATTGATCCATGTCCCCTGGGGCAGGATCCAGGTCCCCAAACACTTTTTATGACAATACCATGTATATAAGCCTTTAAAATTAGCACTTTTTATTTCTCCTATAGACTTTTAAAGGGTGTTCCGCGGCTTTCGAATTTGCCGCGAACACCCCAAATTGTTCGCTGTTCGGGTTGAACATGAGACATCCCTAGTACTCGGGTACTCTAATGGGCTGCAGATAGGTACTCAGGTAGTCTAATGAGCTAGAGACAGGTATTCAGTAGGGATGAGCTTCGTGTTCGAGTTGAACCCATGTTTGACTCGAACATCATCTGTTCGGTTGTTTGCCGAATTGCAAACGATATGGGCCATTCGCGCCAAATTCGGGTGGCGTGTCACAGCCCATAATTCACTGCGGCATCACAGTGCATTGCTGGCTGATGATTGGCCAAGCATGCACTATGACCCGCATGCTTGGCCAATCACAGCGCCATCTGTACAGAGAGCTGTAATTGGCCAAAGCCACGGTGGCTTTGGCCAATTATGGCTCAGGGGGTTTAGTACACGCCCCACACTATATAAGGCCGCCTGTACGTCGGCCCTGTGTAGTGTGTTCCAGCGTTGAGAGACAGAGAGACAGTGTCATTTGATTTAAGTTAGATAGATTAGGGAGGACAGTCAGTGAGTTAGCTGCACATACAGTGTATTGTGTATATACATGCATCCCAAGTGTTGTGTGTGTGTGTGTGTATATATATATATATATATATATATATATATATATATATATATATATATATATATACACTGTATTGAGTTTAGCTAGATCTGTTCTTGTTATTCTCTTCCTACTGACAGGCAGACAGGTGTTGTTACAGTATTTACAGCTACCTGAAGAAAATTGCTGGTGTTCTTCTGATCCTATAAGTACCAGAGTCAGGCAGCTACAGTACTTACAGTTAGTGTAGTGCGTCCTCTGAACAGTGTTCAGCTAAAGCTACCTGTAGAAGATTGGTGGTGTTTTTCTGATCCTATCACTACTGCAGGCAGCTACATTATTTACACGTTAGAGTAGTGCGACCTCTGCACAGTGTTCAGCTAAAGCTACAAGTTAGTGTAGTGTGACCCCTGCACAGTGTTCAGCTAAAGCTACAAGTTAGTGTAGTGCGACCTCTGCACAGTGTTCAGCTAAAGCTACCTGTAGAAGATTGGTGGTGTTTTTCTGATCCTATCACTACCGCAGGCAGCTACATTATTTACACGTTAGTGTAGTGCGACCTCTGCACAGTGTTCAGCTAAAGCTACCTGTAGAAGGTTGGTGGTGTTTTCCTGATCCCATCACTACCGCAGGCAGCTACATTATTTAAACGTTAGTGTAGTGCGTCCTCTGCACAGTGTTTAGCTAAAGCTACAAGTTAGTGTAGTGCGACCTCTGCACAGTGTTCAGCTAAAGCTACAATTTAGTGTAGTGTGACCTCTGCACAGTGTTCAGCTAAAGCTACAAGTTAGTATAGTGCGACCTCTGCACAGTGTTCAGCTAAAGCTACCTGTAGAAGATTGTTGGTGTTTTTCTGATCCTATCACTACCGCTGGCAGCTACATTATTTACACGTTAGTGTAGTGCGTCCTCTGCACAGTGTTCCGCTAAAGCTACCTGTAGAAGGTTGGTGGTGTTCTCCTGATCCTATCACTACCGCAGGCAGCTACATTATTTAAACGTTAGTGTAGTGCGTCCTCTGCACAGTGTTCAGCTAAAGCTATCTGTATAAGATTGGTGGTGTTCTCATACTAATAATACTACAGGCAGGCAGTTGATTTTGCTAGCTGCAGTATCAGTATATATATATATATATATATATATATATATATATATATATATATATATATATATATATGTATATATCCCAGCTTAGTGCAGCTACATCTCACTGCAGGCCATTAGTAAGTCTGGAAGGCCAACAAGGAGAGGCAGACAGTCACAAGCCAATAAAAGAGGGCAAGCAGGCTCTGTGTCTAGAGGCAACAGTGCTGGTCATGGACAAGGTGCATCCTCATCAACACGTGGCCGTGGGACGCACTTGGCCTTTTTTTCGGCAGCTGGTCGTGTTGAGCCGCAACATGCGGAAGACTTGGTCGAGTGGATGACCAAGCCGTCCTCATCCTCCTCATCCTCTCTCACCCAGGCTCAGGGTACTTTGTCTGGCAAAGCAGCTGCCAACCCGACCTCTTCTCTCGGCTCAATGGAATCAGTCACTCCTTCCCTAGCCCCACCATGTCCTCCTGAGGAGTCCCCTGAACTGTTTGACCACAGTGTTGGGTACATGCTCCAGGAGGATGCCCAGCGTTTTGAAGGCTCCGATAAAGGTACTCAGCTAGAGTAAGGCAGTAACGTGAACCCAGACAGAGGGGGTGCCCAAGAAGGACAGCAATCTGGCAGTCATGTTGCCCCTGCTGCAGCATACTGCCAGGTTTGCTCCAGTGATGAGGAGGGAGGGGATGATGAAGTCAATAACTCCATGTGGGTGCCTGATAGAAGAGAGGAGGAGGAGGAGGAGGCACATCACCAACGAGGCAGGATGCCTTCCAGGGGCCAGCTTAAGGGCAGCACACTGACTGCATCACACCGCAAAGCTCTGCATGTGCAGGGCGCTGCAGTCTCTGCGCGTTATTCCAAAAGTTCTTTGTGTGGGCCTTTTTTGAGACGAGTCCATCAGATCTCACCACTGCTATTTGCAACATATGTCTCAAGCATATCTCGCATGGCCAAAACATCTCCCGCTTAGGGACACCACATGCTTGACCAGACATATGTTGACCTGCCATGCAGTTCATTGGCAAGTGTACCTAAAAGACCCACACCAAAGAACAAAGAGGACCTCTCCTTGCTCCTCATCAGCTGAGATCTCCAACCCCGCTATACCTTTAGGCCTCTCTGAGACCTGCACTGAGAGGAATGAAGGTGTAGAATTAGGTTTGTCACAGCCAAGTACTTGTGGGCAATCTGCTATTGGTACACCGACGTCAGATTGTACCAGGCAAATTGCCCTGCACCAGCTGCTGCACTGCAGAAAGAAGTTCGCTCCCAGCCATCCACATGCCCAGTGGTTGAATGCTAGCTTGGCAAAATTGCTAGCACTTCAACTGCTACCTTTTCAGTTGGTAGACTCTGCCCCCTTCTGTGAGCTTGTGGAATGTGCGGTTCCTCAGTGGCAGGTACCCAAACGCCACTTTTTCTAACGGAAGACGATTCCGGCTCTCTACTGGCATGTGGAAGGCAATGTCCATGCCTTGCTGGACAGGGCGGTCAGTGGTAAGGTGCATATTACCGCTGACTCATGGTCCAGCAGGCATGGACAGGGACGTTACCTAAGTTTCACGGCGCATTGGGTGACTCTGCTGGCAGCTGGGAAGGATGCAGGACAAGGTGCAGTAGTGTTGGAGGTTGTTCCGCCACCATGCCTCCAAAATGCTACTACTGGTGATTCTGACACACCTCTCTCCTCCACCCCCTTCTCTTCTTCTTCCTCCATGGCCTCTTCCTGTGCTTTGTCCTCGGAACCAGCGGTGCTCCGTAGGCATTCAGGGGCTACGCAACTATGCAGGCCAAAAGATGCCATGCGGTGCTTGAGCTGGTGTGCTTGGGGGACAGGAGCCACACTGGGGCAGAGGTTCTGTCAGCTCTGCAGGGGCAGGTTCAGAGGTGGTTGACGCCACGCCAACTTAAGGCAGGAATGGTGGTTTGCGACAATGGCACCAACGTCCTCTCCGCCCTCCGACAGGGACAAATGACCCATGTGCCCTGTTTGGCTCACGTCCTTAACTTGGTAGTGCAGCGGTTCTTGGGCAGGTACCCGGGCTTACAGGATGTCCTGAGGCAGGCCAGGAAAGTCTGTATGCATTTCCGCCAGTCATATAATGCCAGTGCTCGGCTGGCTGACCTCCAAAAGGAATTTAACCTGCCCAAGAACCGCCTAATCTGTGATATGCCCACCAGGTGGAACTCAACGTTGGCCATGCTGCAGTGGCTGCAGATGCAGCAGAGGGCCATCAATGAGTACCTGTGCGACTATGGCACCAGGACAGGGTCAGGAGAGCTTGTTTTTTTTTCCCCACGCCAGTGGCAAATTTTCGGTTCGTTCGCAGGTTCTGGTGCGAACCGAACCGGGGGGGGCTTCGGCTCATCCCTGGTTCTTAGGTACTCTGATGGGCTGCAGGTGGGAGAAAGTGATCCTGCTGGCGTCATTTTACAATGCGCCAGTAGGAAAGTGGTTAAAATCAATACCAGACCCAAAGGTTCCCCCCATGCCGTTTTTTTTCCCCAATTGTTTTTAATTTACATTCTATTTTTACAATTTTTTTTTAAACTCAGCCCTCAGCAGGGATGCCTTAACAACCTATTGACTCTGTGCTCGGCGGGCGATAAAGTTTGGGTGTTAGGCGAGTACCTGAATGGGCAATGTTCAGGCCAAACTTATGCTTGGCTCAAACCATTCGCCCATCCCTAGTGGTGCCTAAACACTGTAACTACTCACAGTTACTCTTGCTGGGCACAGGAACAGGCCTTCTGTTCAAAATTGGAAAAAAAATTGAAATGACATGCACCTGTCAAACAGGTTCAGAAAAATTGGGCCTTGGGTGTTGGTGGTGCCTGAACACTGTAACCCCTCACGGTTACGCTTTCTGGGCACAGGAATGGGCCCTGCTGTTAAAAATTCTATAAGAGAATTGAATTGACATACACCTGTCAAACAGGTGCAGAAAAATTGGGCCTTAGGTGTTGGTGGTGCCTGAACAGTGTAACCCATCACAGTTACTCTTGCTGGGTGCAGGAATGGGCACTGCTGTTAAAAATTTGAATTTTTTTTTTAAATTACATGCACCCGTCAAACAGTTGCAGAAAAATTAGGCCTTGGGTGTTGTTAGTGCCCTAAACCAAAAATATTCTTGGAAGCTAGCATAATCCACATTTAGGAATATGATAGGGAGCATAGGCAGTCTTCAGGGCATCCCAGATCCCTAGCAAATTCCAGTAGTTACATCAGCATCAGGGGCTTAATAGCTGCTGTTGATCCAGGACTGATTCATTTTGATAAATGTCAGCCGGTCAACGGCGAACTCTTTTATCCATCACAAAACCTCCAGCAGCACTGAATGTCCGTTCGGAAAGCACGCTGGATGCAGGACAGGCCAGTAGCTTGATTGCATATTGAGCAAGTTCTGGCCGGTGGTCCATCCTCAAGACCCAGTAACCCAATGGATGCTCAGTTGGAAATGTCTCTGTCACGGAACGTCCCTCACTCCACTTGAGTGCTTCCGTCAGTATACGCTTCCTAAGTTCTGGAACACAAGTCCAATGGATCTGGCTATAGGAACCCCCAAGAACTAGACAACACCAGTCTTGGAGTACATCAGGACTAACACTTTATTTGAGATCTCACACAAATTTATACAGCAGGATGACTCAAAGCTAACCCAGACCAGATGACTCAGAGACATGACCTGTAGGACACAGACTTGTGGGCACCAAGCTTCACACAGTAGTATAAACACAATAGCAGGAGCTAATTACAATTAACAATACAAACAACAATCTGCCCCCTCCTCAGCCTAGTCATCAACAGTTTGTCTCCTAGCCAGTCCTGGAGGCTAATGTGATCAGCTCACTCAATTAACAGGTTGAGTTCAGAATCAAACAAACCAATAATAGTCTCTACATACATCCTGGGAGATATTGTGGACAAATATTACTCTCCCATTTTAAGTAGTCCAAGATATATTTTCTTACTCACCCTATGCCAGGATAGCACAGGGTGACTTAGACATAAGATTTGTATGGGGAGCTGAAACAAGGACATCCCCTACTTTCCAAGGGATTCTGAGTTCCACTGCCCCTCCCGTCACAGTCTCCAAGTCTGCTCTTGCCCCTAGATAATCCTACACCATATGGAAAAACCGCCTAGGTTAAGGAGATTATTTCAAGGGGTAAAGGTACCATCATCCCAAGTATCAAGTTCAGGGAAAAGAAGGGGGAGGGGGACGGCCGCAGTTAGCTGCTCCTGTCGGCCAATGTCTCCACCCCCCAACAGGGAAGAAAAGGGGGGACTATTGCGGTACTCAATGTAAGTATATAATGAACATAGGAGGTAAGAAGGGGAATAACAGATTTTATAAAAATTTGATTTTAATAGAAACAGTATTTAAAAAGTTACATACAATTGCGATTTGAAACAATAGCAATACATACAACCATAACAAAGAAGGGGGGGGAAGAAAAAGGAATACCACAGAGTTGGACCAGTGGATTCCACTCAATTTTGATGGTAGATATAAATATAGCTTAGATTCTCGACCGGTTTCGCGGTTCTCACCGCTTCTTCAGGAGAGCCATATCTATGGTGTGACATAAGATAATTGTAACAAATGCAAACATCTCAACAAGTACATATGATAAAATAAATACCGCAGCAGAGTTATTAATAATACATCAAACCATTACATACAGATTATAAACAGTAAGGACAAGCTCACCCATTCAGGAATTCTCTGCGGGTATGCAAGGCTCCATGTGATTCCCCCTGCGGCGGACACAGGGGATGAAAAACAGCCTCTGGTGAATAAATTTTGAATAAATGAAATGTACAAGTCACCAGACTATAATATCCAGAGAGAGGTGGGGTATAGAAGTGCCAGTAAAATATCTATCAGAGAATCCAAACCAGAGGTGCAGTGAAGGGGCAGAAAAGATGGTGTGATATTAATTGAGATTAAGGATAACAAGGGGGAGGAGAGGGGGGGGAGGGGGGGGGGAAGGGGAAGGAAGGAAACAGGGAAGGGGAGGGGAAGGGAAAGAAGAGGGAGAAGGAACGGGGGCGGGGGTGAGGCAGAACAGAGAAACAGGGGGGAAAGACAAGAGGGAAGAGGGAAAAAAGAGGGAAAAGGGGGGGAGAGGGGGAAGAGGGAAGGGGAGGAGAGAAGGGAGGGGAGGGGAAGGGGGGACGGGGGGAAGGGAGTACAGAAGGTAAGGAGGGGGAGGGGGGGGAAGAAAGGACGGAGGAAAGGAGAGAGGGATGGGGGAGGGGGGGAGAGAGAGAGGGGGGGGAAGAAGGTGGGGGATCAGAGGGAACCCCATAATCCCATCCATACAAGGAAAGGGTAAACAGTTAAAAAGACTGCACACTAATAGTGTTAAGGCTGACACTCACCACCTGGAGATTAATTGACTATATGACGCATGAGCTGGGGTGGATGAGAGCTTCCCATAAGGAGGACCGTAGAACAGGGAGGTCAGGAGGGACCATGAAACTGTTAACAGTAGGAGCCCCCTAGAACTGGAACCATTAGTGCGTACAAAGGGGGAGGGGGAAGGTCACAGCAGCAACTGAAATCAAAATTAATATAACAAGATTACCATATACGGGTAGTATAGTGGTATGAATACATACACTGGGAATAGGTTAAATAAGATTTAAAAGTACGTAAGGTAATACAGACTGACAGTAAGTATAGGACAGTCTGTACCAAGCTGAGAGGCACTAATGACCAGGCAAAGGAAAAGGCAGTGAAGGTATAGCAGTGAGCAGGGATTCTGATACCACTGCATACAGGGTTAAACAGAAGCACCACACAGGGTAATATGTGCGGGACCAACAATGAGAGGTGAAAGGGAGGCTAACAGAGAGCGGGGAGAGAGGGGGAGAGGAGGAACTCACCCATAAAAAGTGATCCTCATCCAGCGCAGCGTCAGGAGGCTGTAGGCTCACATAGCGGCCGTCGCTGGCCTCTATAAGAGCACCCCAACCCGGAAGTCAGGGACGGCAAGGAGGGGGCGGTCCCTGACGTAACCGGGTCTGTTCGCCCGCACTGCGCAGGTGCACAGCCCTGTGCTACTGCACAAGCGCGCGCTCCTGTCAAAGTTCCCAGACACGGAGACACAAGCAGCCCTAAGGCTGCCAGGGCAAACATGTGTCCACCGCAGAGAGGAGTATCGAGGCACAGCAGTGACCAGCAGAACCTGATAGTCAAGGGGGAGGTTGTCCTTTAACAGCAAAGTGTAAAAAATCATGATACATCAATGGTCTATAAAGAAAAAAAAGTATATTGATTGAATATGTAAACATAACAAGTGTCAAATAGCAACAGCAACAAGGGTAAACCTTGGGCAGGAAAGGCATCATACATGTTAGTACAACCCGATACAACAGAGAGGGAAGGGGGGGAGGGAGGGGGGAGAGGGGGACAAGGGGGGAAAAAGGGGAGGAAAAAAGGGGGGGGCAAAAAGAGGAAGGGGGAAGGAGAAGGGGGGGAAAGGGAAGGGGGAAGAAAAAGGGGGGGGGGTAGGCGGAAAAAGGGGGGACAGGAGGGTAGGGGAGGGGGAGGGGGGAGGGGGAAAGTGGAAGGAGGGAACAAGGAGGGGGGAGGGGAAGGGGAGAAAGGGAGAAGGGGAAGGGAAAAGGAGGAAAGGGGAAAGGAAGGGGGAAAAAAAGGGGGATGGGGAAGGGGGGAGGAGGAACCTTGGATGGGAAGGGACAGAAAGGGGAGGGAGGGGAAGGGGAAAAAAGGGAACCAAGGGGGGGGGGAAGGGAGGGGGAAAAAAAGGGGAACCAGGGGAAGGAAAGACCCAAGGCCTCACAGAAAGGCCTTGTATGACACTGACTCGTTAAGGCCGGGGGGGGTGGTAGCGTTAAGTCGCTCGATCCAAAGGGATTCCCTTTGGAGTATCGAGCGGTCCCAATCCCCACCCCTGGGATTGGGTTGAACTACCTCCAGCACCAGGAACTTGACAACGGAGTTGTCAAATCTGTGGTGTAGACCAATATGTCGGCCAATGGTGGTCAATTTTCCATTTTCCGAATCGTAGAGATGGTCACCAATTCTCTGTCTAAGTTCCCGGATTGTTTTGCCCACATAGAAGGCTTTACACACACAATTCATTAGATAAATCACCCCTTTTGTGCCGCAGTTGGCAAAGGTCTGTGGGACCAGGGTCTCCCCATTAGGTAAAACCACAGCTCTACTTTCGTGGACCCAAGGGCACCGGGGACAATCCCCGCATTGAAATGTGCTGTTGGGTCCACTCCTCAAGGGTCTAATAGGGTTATAGTGGCTGGCAGTTAGCTGATCACGTAGCGACCGCGCTCTACGGAAAAAAATTTCCGGGGTGGGTCGAATGTATTTGGTCAGTGTGTGATGTTCAGCCAAGAGATGCCAATTCTTGGTTAGGATATTACGAAGTAAGCTGTGGTGTGCAGAGTAGGTCGTGATGAATCTTACGGTTGCTGTAGAGGGGGAGGGGGAAGGTTCCCTGCCTTTAAAGAGTAGGGAGGTCCGAGAGCGTGACATAGCCTTGTTATATGCTTTACGTTTGCTTTATGATTGGTAGAGGAGTAACCACGTAATAAAAGGCATTCACGCAATGCCCTAGCCTGACATTTGAAGTCGCTATCGCGTGTGCAATTTCTACGTAAGCGTAGGTACTGAGCATAAGGTATGCTCCGCACCAAGGGGCTCGGGTGTGCGCTAGTGGCAAATAAAAGGGTATTGCCAGCAGTTGGTTTTCTGTAAAGGTCAGTGCCCAGTGTTCCATCCGGTTGTTTAATAATCATAAGGTCTAAGAAGAGGATTTGTTCCGTTTCGATCTTAAAGGTAAATTTGAGATTTAAGTCGTTGATGTCAAGTTGGCGTAAGAATTGTAATAGTTTGTCCCTAGGACCCGTCCATACCATGAATAAATCGTCAATATAACGATACCATAACAGAATATCGTTTAGAAATTCCATATATTGATCATGAGCATGGATGTGTCGCTCCCAGCCGCCTAGGTATAAATTTGCGTATGCTGGGGCACACGACGTCCCCATTGCAACTCCCTGCATTTGCAAGAACAACTGATTGTTAAAAGTGAAGTAATTTTTGGTTAATATGAAATACAGTAGTTCAAGTACAAACTGGTTGAAGGGCCAAGTGGTTGTATCTTGTTCAGATAGAAAGGAACCAGCCGTCCGTACGCCCTGCTCGTGGGGGATACTGGAGTATAAAGCCTCAATATCAACAGCCACGAGCAGGGCGTCCGGAGGGATCTGGATTGCCTCAAGGCGTTGCAATAGGTCGGTAGTGTCTCTGATGTAGGACGGGAGACTACGGACATGAGGCATTAAGAATGCATCAACGAATTTGCTAGCGTTGTCTGTTAGCGAGCCTATCCCCGAAACTATGGGTCTTCCCGGAGGGGTATGCATGTTCTTGTGGGTCTTGGGTAAAGAATAAAAGGTAGGGGTACGGGGAAATTTGGGGACCAGGAACTCCAAGGTGTCTTTGTCAATGAGGCCTGAAAAATAGGCCTCAGTGCAAAGAGCCCGGAGTTCCTGTGCAAAAGAAGATACATGGGTAAGAGAAATGGGTCTATACCAATGTTTGTTGTTAAGGATAGCGAGGCACATTGATTGGTATTGGTGGTTAGTCATAAGGACAATATTGCCGCCCTTGTCCGATTGTTTGATCACGACATCTGGACATTGCTGCAAGGACCGAAGGGCTCGGGTTTGACTGGGGTCAAGGTTCGAAGGGAAGTCAGGCCATTTTTGTTTCTTGAGATCACTAATTCTTGCTCGGAGAAAGGCCCAAATCTCCGGGCAGGTATTGAGGTCGGGAAACCTACGAGAACGTAGGCGAAATGACTTGGGCAAGGATGCTTGCTTAGGAGTAACCGAAGGGCCAGATATATTGGATAGGGGAAAAGGAGACGGGGCCAAATCTATTATGGACTCAATAGGAGAGGTGTCACCGGCGACTCCACGGTCTAGTGAGGGTGCGGAGTCTCCAGTGTCACCCTCATCGAACAAGAGCATCAGATCGCAGAGCGCCCTGAACTCCTCCATAGAGAAGCCTTTGGTACGCTCCGCGAGCTCACGCTCAAGTCCAAGGTTAACAGGATCCTTATCGTAAATAAATCTAAAGGTCAAGTTGCGTGCAAAAAGGTACAAATCCTTAATTGTCTCAGTGACCTTTAGTGCATCAAGAGGACAGAAGCCCAAACCTAGCTGTAGTAACGAGATTTCCTCGCTATTAAGCATGTAAGGGGTAAGGTTTATGACATTACGATCGGTGTGGCGTGAAGGGGAGGGTTCTGTTGGGGTAGTGAGGGTTTCAGGACATAAGCGTCTAGATTGCTTTGTTATCCTCCCCCTTGTTATCCTTAACCACTTGCCGACCGGGCCATTGCCGAAAGACGGCAACAGCGCGGTCGGCTAGTTCTGGGTGGACGTCCATGGACGTGATTCCAGAATGATGCTCCCGCGCGCCCCCTGAGCATGACGGAGCGATCACATGACGGAGCGATCACATGACGGAGCGATCACATGTCAACAGACGGTTCCTCCCTCCCCTCTCTGTACCGATCGGTACAGTGCGAGGGGAGAGGGGGAGGGATCGGATGGCAGCACCGCTGTGGGCTGCATGTGTAGTGCCCACAGCGGTGCTCAGTGACATTTGCAGTCACATCCATCCATCCCTCAATGCTCAGCCAACCCTGCAATACTCTGCATAACACCCTGCAATACTCTGCATAACACCCTGCAATACTCTGCATAACACCCGGACACTACTCTGCATAACACCCGGGCACTACTCTGCAATATACCCGGGCACTACTCTGCAATATACCCGGGCACTACTCTGCAATATACCCGGACACTACTCTGCAATATACCCCGCAATACTCTGCAATATACCCCGCAATACTCTGCAATATACCCCGCAATACTCTGCAATATACCCCGCAATGCTCTGCAATATACCCCGCAATACTCTGCAATAGCCCGCAATACTCTGCAATATACCCGGCACTACTCTGCAATATACCCGGCAATACTCTGCAATATACCCCACAATACTCTGCAATATACCCCGCACTACTCTGCAATATACCCGGCAATACTCTGCAATATACCCCACAATACTCTGCAATATACCCCGCACTACTCTGCAATATATCCGGCACTACTCTGCAATATACCCGGCAATACTCTGCAATATACCCCGCACTACTCTGCAATATACCCGGCACTACTCTGCAATATACCCCGCAATACTCTGCAATATACCCCGCAATACTCTGCAATAGCCCGCAATACTCTGCAATAGCCCGCAATACTCCGCAATTTTTAACCAGTTCCCGCCCACAGTCATATGACGTCCTTGACTTTGAGCGGGTATATCTGAATGATGGGTGCAGCTACAGGCATCATTCAGATATCAGCTTTTTCAGCCAGCGATTTCCTACACCATAGGAATGATCATAGCTGCTGTTCCACTGCTTGATCATTCTTATGGGAGGCGAGAGGGGACGCCCCCCCCCCCCTTCCCGCCACCCTCCGGTGCTTCTACCGACTCACCGCTACGATCGAAGCCAAGATTGTTTTTTTTTTTATTATTATTTCAGGCTTCCTAGCCTAGAGGTGAGATGTGGGGTCTTATTGACCCCATATCTCACTGTAAAGAGGACCTGTCATGCCATATTCCTATTACAAGGATGTTTACATTCCTTGTAATAGAAATAAAAGTGATCAAAAAAATTTTTGGGGGGGAAAAAGTGTCAAACTAAAATAAATAAACTAAAATAAACAATAAAAAAAAAAAAAAAATTTTTAAAGCGCCCATGTCCGTGTGCTCGCATGCAGAAGCGAACACATACGTAAGTCCCGCCCATATATGAAAACGGTGTTCAAACCACACATGTGAGGTATCGCTGCGATCGGTAGAGCGAGAGCAATAATTTTGGCCCTAGACCTCCTCTGTAACTCAAATCATGTAACCAGGAAAAAATTTTAAAGCGTCACCTATGGAGATTTTTAAGTAGCGACGTTTGGCACCATTCCACGAGAGTGTGCAATTTTGAAGGGTGACATGTTGGGTATCTATTTACTCGGCGTAACTTCATCTTTCACATTATGCAAAAACATTGGGCTAACTTTACTGTTTTGTTTTTTTTTAAAGCACAAAACTGTTTCTCTCCCCAAAAAAACGCGTTCGACAAATTGCTGCACAAATACCGTGCGAGATAAAAAGTTGCAACAACCGCCATTGTATTCTCTAGGGTCTTTGCTAAAAAAAATATATATAATGTTTTGGGGTTCTATGTAATTTTCTAGCAAACAAATTATGATTTTTACATGTAGGAGAGAAATGTCAGAATTGGCCTGGGCGCTCCAGAACGCCTGGAGGTGCTCCCTGCATGTTGGGCCTCTGTATATGGCCATGCTGTGTAAAAGTCTCACATATGTGGTATCGCCATACTCGGGAGTAATAGCAGAATGTGTTTTGGGGTGTAATTTGTGGTATGCATATGCTGTGTGTGAGAAATAACCTTCTAATATGACAATTTTGTGAAAAAAAAAATCTTGATTTTGCAAAGAATTGTGGGAAAAGATGACAATTTCAAAAAAACTCACCATGCATCTTTCTAAATACCTTGGAATGTCTTCTTTCCAAAAAGGGGTCATTTGAGGGGTATTTGTACTTTTCTGGCATGTTAGGGTCTCAAGAAATTAGATAGGCCGTCAGTAATTCAGGTGTGATCAATTTTCAGATATTGGCACCGTAGCTTTTGGACTCTCTAACATTCACAAAGACCAAATAATATACACCAAGTTGTACTTATTTTTACCAAAGATATGTAGCGGTATAAATTTTGGCCAAAATTTACGAAGAAAAATTACTAATTTGCTAAATTTTATAACAGAAACAAAGAAAAATTCATTTTTTTTACCAAATTTTCAGTCTTTTTTCTTTTATAGCGCAAAAAATAAAAAACCCAACGGTGATTAAATACCACCAAAAGAAAGCTCTATTTGTGTGAAAAAAAGGATAAAAATTTCATATGGGTAAAGTGTTGTATGACTGAGTAATTGTCATTCAAAGTGTGAGAGCACCGAAAGCTGAAAATTGGTCTGGTTAGGAAGGGGGTTTAAGTGCCCAGTGGTCAAGTGGTTAATCTCAATTAATATCACATCATCTTTTCTGCCCCTTCACTGCACCTCTGGTTTGGATTCTCTGATAGATATTTTACTGGCACTTCTATACCCCACCTCTCTCTGGATATTATAGTCTGGTGACTTGTACATTTCATTTGTTCAAAATTTATCCACCAGAGGCTGTTTTTCATCCCCTGTGTCCGCCGCAGGGGGAATCACATGGGGCCTTGCATACCCGCAGAGAATTCCTGAATGGGTGAGCTTGTCCTTACTGTTTATAATCTAAATGTAATGGTTTGATGTATTATTAATAACTCTGCTGCTGTATTTATTTTATCATATGTACTTGTTGAGATGTTTGCATTTGTTACAATTATCTTATGTCACACCATAGATATGGCTCTCCTGAAGAAGCGGTGAGAACCGCGAAACCGGTCGAGAATCTAAGCTATATTTATATCTACCATCAAAATTGGGTGGAATCCACTGGTCCAACTCTGTGGTATTCCTTCCCCCCCCTTCTTTGTTATGGTTGTATGTATTGCTATTGTTTCAAATCGCAATTGTATGCAGTATTGTAACTTTTTAAATACTGTTTCTATTAAAATCGAATTTTTATAAAATCTGTTAATCCCCTTCTTACCTCCTATGTTCATTATATACTTACATTGAGTACTGCAATAGTCCCCCCTTTTCTTCCCTGTTGGGGGGTGGAGACATTGGCCGACAGGAGCAGCTAACTGCGGCCGTCCCCCTCCCCCTTCTTTTCCCTGAACTTGATACTTGGGATGATGGTACCTTTACCCCTTGAAATAATCTCCTTAACCTAGGCGGTTTTTCCTTATAGTATACATAGGGTGGATAATACACCCATTTTTTTGTTGCGTGTCCTTGGGTGAACAGCAACACCCTTCGATACGTTTTGTTACGAACGCCTGTATATGCCTTTTGATTTCTCTTTAATAGTTATTATCTGGTTTTGTTATCTCCTTACTTTGTCATTGCAACACAATTTAGGGGTCGCCTGGTCGCAGTTAGGCACAATATGGATGTTCTAGGCACGGATTGGATGGGCTTTATGTCCAATCTTAAAACTGCATGCTTGAACGAACATAAAACGGATGATGATATTCTAACGTTTTTTGCTTGAATGTCGAAACTTCTTAAACGTAAGTCACACTTACGTTGGCACATTGAATACTTCAAATTATATGTCAGTGAGAAAATCTGCCCTCTGGGTTTAAGGGGCCAGATTTTCCCCACTCTCAAAGATCCCTCGGTGGATTTTAAGAAAACATGGGAAGACATCCTGACCAAAAACAGTCTTGAATTAATTGGACTTCTCATTACCCAATATACTCATGATATGACCCTCCTTGACAGCGACATTGAGCGACTCAATACCGAATACTCTCACTTGACTGACAACACGGTTTTCAAAACCAAGTGGAAAGAGCTTAGAGAACGCTTGGAAAGTATGAACAAGGATATTATTATTAAGAAACAAATTAAATTTGGGAAGGATAAATCTGCCTTCACTGAGGGCCTGGCCTACCACTGGCCCGGAAGAGGCAGGGGTAGACGAGGCCCCCCTCGCACCAATAATAATAGAAATTTTACTACGGACATTGAATCAGACTCATCGCTCTCCTCCACCTTATCTTCTCTAAGCACCACTCAACCTAACACCTCATCTGCACTTAACTCTTCACGCAAGAGACTTCGTTTTGGAGGTAACACTCCACCAACGAACCCTAAAAAAGACAAGAAAGGCCCTAAAGGCCCTAGACCCACTCAGGCACCCCCAACACAAACTTCACATGATACCAATGCCCCCTCAGAAGGGGCAACTGGTCATTCTACACTGCACGGCACAATTCCTAAAATCTTAAATTCGGCTTTAATGACAAACAAATATATGAAAATCAATGAGGATGCTATTTTTTTAGACCTGAAAAAACAACAAAGCAATCTAGACGCTTATGTCCTGAAACCCTCACTACCCCAACAGAACCCTCCCCTTCATGCCACACCGATCGTAATGTCATAAACCTTACCCCTTACATACTTAATAGCGAGGAAATCTCGTTACTACAGCTAGGTTTGGGCTTCTGTCCTCTTGATGCACTAAAGGTCACTGAGACAATTAAGGATTTGTACCTTTTTGCACGCAACTTGACATTTAGATTTATTTACGATAAGGATCGTGTTAACCTTGGACTTGAGCGTGAGCTCGCGGAGCGTACCAAAGGCTTCTCTATGGAGGAGTTCAGGGCGCTCCGCGATCTGATGCTCTTGTTCGATGAGGGTGACACTGGAGACTCCGCACCCTCACTAGACCGTGGAGTCGCCGATGACACCTCTCCTATTGAGCCCATAATAGATTTGGCCCCGTCTCCTTTTCCCCTATCCAATATATCTGGCCCTTCGGTTACTCCTAAGCAAGCATCCTTGCCCAAGTCATTTCGCCTACGTTCTCGTAGGTTTCCCGACCTCAATACCTGCCCGGAGATTTGGGCCTTTCTCCGAGCAAGAATTAGTGATCTCAAGAAACAAAAATGGCCTGACTTCCCTTCGAACCTTGACCCCAGTCAAACCCGAGCCCTTCGGTCCTTGCAGCAACGCCCAGATGTCGTGATCAAAAAATCGGACAAGGGCGGCAATATTGTCCTTATGACTAACCACCAATACCAATCAATGTGCCTCGCTATCCTTAACAACAAACATTGGTATAGACCCATTTCTCTTACCCATGTATCTTCTTTTGCACAGGAACTCCGGGCTCTTTGCACTGAGGCCTATTTTTCAGGCCTCATTGACAAAGACACCTTGGAGTTCCTGGTCCCCAAATTTCCCCGTACCCCTACCTTTTATTCTTTACCCAAGACCCACAAGAACATGCATACCCCTCCGGGAAGACCCGTAGTTTCGGGGATAGGCTCGCTAACAGACAACGCTAGCAAATTCGTTGATGCATTCTTAATGCCTCATGTCCGTAGTCTCCCGTCCTACATCAGAGACACTACCGACCTATTGCAACGCCTTGAGGGAATCCAGATCCCTCCGGACGCCCTGCTCGTGGCTGTTGATATTGAGGCTTTATACTCCTCTATCCCCCACGAGCAGGGCGTACGGACGGCTGGTTCCTTTCTATCTGAACAAGATACAACCACTTGGCCCTTCAACCAGTTTGTACTTGAACTACTGTATTTCATATTAACCAAAAATTAATTCACTTTTAACAATCAGTTGTTCTTGCAAATACAGGGAGTTGCAATGGGGACGTCGTGTGCCCCAGCATACCCAAATTTATACCTAGGCGGCTGGGAGCGACACATCCATGCTCATGATCAATATATGGAATTTCTAAACGATATTCTGTTATGGTATCGTTATATTGACGATTTATTCATGGTATGGACGGGTCCTAGGGACAAACTATTACAATTCTTACGCCAACTTGACATCAACGACTTAAATCTCAAATTTACCTTTAAGATCGAAACTGAACAAATCCCCTTCTTAGACCTTATGATTATTAAACAACCGGATGGAACACTGGGCACTGACCTTTACAGAAAACCAACTGCTGGCAATACCCTTTTATTTGCCACTAGCGCACACCCGAGCCCCTTGGTGCGGAGCATACCTTATGCTCAGTACCTACACTTACGTAGAAATTGCACACGCGATAGCGACTTCAAACGTCAGGCTAGGGCATTGTGTGAATGCCTTTTATTACGTGGTTACTCCTCTACCAATCTACGTAAAGCATATAACAAGGCTATGTCACGCTCTCGGACCTCCCTATTCTTTAAAGGCAGGGAACCTTCCCCCTCCCCCTCTACAGCAACCGTAAGATTCATCACGACCTACTCTGCACACCACAGCTTACTTCGTAATATCCTAACCAAGAATTGGCATCTCTTGGCTGAACATCACACACTGACCAAATACATTCGACCCACCCCGGAAATTTTTTTCTGTAGAGCGCGGTCGCTACGTGATCAGCTAACTGCCAGCCACTATAACCCTATTAGACCCTTGAGGAGTGGACCCAACGGCACATTTCAATGCGGGGATTGTCCCCGGTGCCCTTGGGTCCATGAAAGTAGAGCTGTGGTTTTACCTAATGGGGAGACCCTGGTCCCACGGACCTTTGCCAACTGCGGCACAAAAGGGGTGATTTATCTAATGAATTGTGTGTGTAAAGCCTTCTATGTGGGCAAAACAATCCGGGAACTTAGACAGAGAATTGGTGACCATCTCTACGATTCGGAAAATGGAAAATTGACCACCATTGGCCGACATATTGGTCTACACCACAGATTTGACAACTCCGTTGTCAAGTTCCTGGTGCTGGAGGTAGTTCAACCCAATCCCAGGGGTGGGGATTGGGACCGCTCGATACTCCAAAGGGAATCCCTTTGGATCAAGTGACTTAACGCTACCACCCCCCCCCGGCCTTAATGAGTCAGTGTCATACAAGGCCTTTCTGTGAGGCCTTGGGTCTTTCCTTCCCCTTGTTCCCCTTTTTTTCCCCCTTCCTTCCCCCCCCTTTTTTTTTTCCCTCCCCCCCTTGGTTCCCTTTTTTCCCCTTCCCCTCCCTCCCCTTTCCGTCCCTTCCCATCCAAGGTTCCTCCTTCCCCCCCTTTCCCCATCCCCCTTCCCCCCCCCTTCCTTTCCTCTTTCCTCCTTTTCCCTTCCCCTTCTCCCTTTCTCCCCTTCCCCTCCCCCCCTCCTTGTTCCCTCCTTCCACTCCCCCCCCCTCCCCCTCCCCTACCCTCCTGTCCCCCCTTTTTCCGCCTATCTCCCCCCCTTTTTTTCTTCCCCCTTCCCTTTCCCCCCCTTCTCCTTCCCCCTTCCTCTTTTTGCCCCCCCTTTTTTCCTCCCCTTTTTCCCCCCTCTCCCCCATCTCCCCCCTCCCTCCCTCCCCCCCTTCCCTCTCTGTTGTATCGGGTTGTACTAACATGTATGATGCCTTTTCTGCCCAAGGTTTACCCTTGTTGCTGTTGCTATTTGACACTTGTTATGTTTACATATTCAATTAATATACTTTTTTTCTTTATAGACCATTGATGTATCATGATTTTTTACACTTTGCTGTTAAAAGACAACCTCCCCCTTGACTATCAGGTTCTGCTGGTCACTGCTGTGCCTCGATACTCCTCTCTGCGGCGGACACATGTTTGCCCTGGCCGCCTTAGGGCTGCTTGTGTCTCCGTGTCTGGGAACTCGTTTCCCTTTGACAGGAGCGCGCTCTTGCGCAGTAGCACAGGGCTGTGCACCTGCGCAGTGCGGGTGAACAGACCCGGTTATGTCAGGGACCGCCCCCTCCTTGCCGTCCCTGACTTCCGGGTTGGGGTGCTCTTATAGCGGCCAGTGACGGCCGCTATGTGAGCCTACAGCCTCCTGACGCTGCGCTGGATGAGGATCGCTTTTTATGGGTGAGTTCCCCCCCCCCCCCTCTCTCCCCGCTCTCTGTTAGCCTCCCTTTCACCTCTCATCGTTGGTCCCGCACATATTACCCTGTGTAGCGCTTCTGTTTAACCCTGTATGCAGTGGTATCAGAATCCCTGCTCACTGCTATACCTTCACTGCCTTTTCCTTTCCCTGGTCATTAGTGCCTCTCAGCTTGGTACAGACTATCCTATACTTACTGTCAGTCTGTATTACCTTACGTACTTTTAAATCTTATTTAACCTATTCCCAGTGTATGTATTCATACCACTATACTACCCGTATATGGTAATCTTGTTATATTAATTTTGATTTCAGTTGCTGCTGTGACCTTCCCCCTCCCCCTTTGTACGCACTAATGGTTCCAGTTCTAGGGGGCTCCTACTGTTAACAGTTTCATGGTCCCTTCTGACCTCCCTGTTCTACGGTCCTCCTTATGGGAAGCTCTCATCCACCCCAGCTCATGCGTCATATAGTCAATTAATCTCCAGGTGGTGAGTGTCAGCCTTAACACTATCAGTGTGCAGTCTTTTTAACTGTTTACCCTTTCCTTGCATGGATGGGATTATGGGGTTCCCTCTGATCCCCCACCTTCTCCCCCCCTCTCTCTCTCCCCCCCTCCCCCATCCCTCTCTCCTTTCCTCCGTCCTTTCTTTTCCCCCCCTCCCCCTCCTTACCTTCTGTCCTCCCTCCCCCCGTCCCCCCTTCCCCTCCCCTCCCTTCTCTCCTCCCCTTCCCCCTTCGCCCCCCCTTTTCCCTCTTTTTTCCCGCTTCCCTCTTGTCTTTCCCCCCTGTTTCTCTGTTCTGCCTCACCCCCGCCCCCGTTCCTTCTCCCTCTTCTTTCCCTTCCCCTCCCCTTCCCTGTTTCCTTCCTTCCCCTCCTCCCCCCCTCTCCTCCCCCTTGTTATCCTTAATCTCAATTAATATCACATCATCTTTTCTGCCCCTTCACTGCACCTCTGGTTTGGATTCTCTGATAGATATTTTACTGGCACTTCTATACCCCACCTCTCTCTGGATATTATAGTCTGGTGACTTGTACATTTCATTTATTCAAAATTTATCCACCAGAGGCTGTTTTTCATCCCCTGTGTCCGCCGCAGGGGGAATCACATGGGGCCTTGCATACCCGCAGAGAATTCCTGAATGGGTGAGCTTGTCCTTACTGTTTATAATCTGTATGTAATGGTTTGATGTATTATTAATAACTCTGCTGCGGTATTTATTTTATCATATGTACTTGTTGAGATGTTTGCATTTGTTACAATTATCTTATGTCACACCATAGATATGGCTCTGCTGAAGAAGCGGTGAGAACCGCGAAACCGGTCGAGAATCTAAGCTATATTTATATCCACCATCAAAATTGGGTGGAATCCACTGGTCCAACTCTGTGGTATTCCTTTTTCCTCACCCCCCCTTCTTTGTTATGGTTGTATGTATTGCTATTGTTTCAAATCGCAATTGTATGCGGTATTGTAACTTTTTAAATACTGTTTCTATTAAAATCAAATTTTTATAAAATCTGTTATTCCCCTTCTTACCTCCTATGTTCATTATATACTTACATTGAGTACCGCAATAGTCCCCCCTTTTCTTCCCTGTTGGGGGGTGGAGACATTGGCCGACAGGAGCAGCTAACTGCGGCCGTCCCCGTCCCCCTTCTTTTCCCTGAACATAATCCTACACCAAATGCTGCCGATGATTGCTTAAACCTAACAGCCCTGTGTGCTGAGGACTAAAGAATTGTTTAAAGGCATCGGTCAGTCAGTCGCTTTCTCCACCGCTCTTCCTCTGACCAAACGAAGGCTCAGCAACACATTGTTCAAGAAATGGTAACCTCCCAGTGTCTGGAAAGGCATTACACAAATTTTTCTTCAAGGCGTCCTGAAGATGTTTAATCCACTGCTCCCTCTGCAAAGGCAGAATGAGCTCTGCAACTTTACACTTGTAACGTGGATCAAGAAGGGTTGCCAGCCAGTAATGATCCCTTTTCTTAATACTACGAATCCTCTGGTCCTTTCACAGGCTTTGTAGAATCAGGGAGCCCATGCAGCGTAAGTTTGAGGAGGCATTCGATTCTGAGTCCTCTGTGTCACTAAGGATGACATTGTCAGGAACTACCTCCACCCAGCCATGTACAACTCCTTGGGTTTCTGGGGACTGAAAACCATCCCTTGAAGACTGCTGTATGTTATCCTCTACATCCATGCTGACAAAATCTTCCTACTCTTCCTCCTGTGTGTTTGGCAGCCCAGCAGGAATGGTATCTGCATAAAGGGGGCCTTGAGAGGAAAGGAAGTCCTTCGCTTCCCCCGTTGTTCTGCTTTAAGTGCTCTGTCAATGATTTCACGAAGTGTGGGCTTCAGCAGGAAGACTAAAGGGATAGTAGTTACATAGTTACATGGTAGGTGAGGTTGAAAAATAACACAAGTCCATCAAGTCCAACCTATGTGTGTGATTATTCATCAGTATTACATTGTATATCCCTGTATGTCGGCCTGCGGTCGTTGAGGTGCCTATCTAAACGTTTTTTGAAACTATCGATGCCCCCCGCTGAAACCACCACCTGTGGAAGGGAATTCCACATCCTTGCCGCTCTTGAACTAAAGAACCCTCTACGTAGTTTAAGGTTAAACCTCTTTTCTTCTAATTTTAATGAGTGGCCACGTGTCTTATTAAACTCCCTTCCGCAAAAAAAAGTTTTATCCCTATTGTGGGGTCACCAATATGGTATTTGTAAATTGAAATCATATTCCCTCTCAAATGTCTCTTCTCCAGAGAGAATAAGTTCAGTGCTCGCAACCTTTCTTCATAACTAATATCCTCCAGACCCTTTATTAGCTTAGTTGCCCTCCTTTGTACTTGCTCCATTTCCAGTACATCCTTCCTGAGAACTGGTGGCCAGAACTGGACAACATACTTTAGGTGAGGCCGGACCAAAGTCTTGTAGAGTGGGAGAATTATCGCTTTATCACTGATGCATGCATTGTTGCGGCTCCCCATCCTTGTGGCCTTCTCAAATGGTGACAGGACAGTGCATGCATCCTTTATCAGCAGCTATTGGCGTGGAAAAAAGAAGCCAAGCTCCTCTGAGCTTGTCCTGGTGCCATACTCACAGAGGTACTCATTGATGGCCCTCTGCTGCGTGTGCAGCCACTGCAGCATTGCCAATGTTAAGTTCCACCTGGTGGGCGTGTCGCAAATGAGGTGGTTGGTGGGCAGGTTGAATTCCCATTGAATGTCAGCCAGCCGAGCACTGCCATTGTATGAAAGCCAGAAATGGCCACAGATCTTTTTAGCCTGCCTCAGATCTTGTAAGCCTGTGTACCTGTTCAGGAAATGCTGCACTGTATTTTTTATGATGTGGGTCTTTCAGGTGCTGTTGCCAATGGACTGCATGGCAGGTCATTATATGTCTTGTCAAGTATGTGGTGCTCAAGTGGCTGGTGTTCTGGCCACACTTGATCAGCTTTAGACAGAGATTGCAAACAGCAACACTGCTGTCTGCTGTACATGTGTTGAAAAAAGCCCACACCAATAAACTTTTGGAAGTGAGCAGGGAGTCAGCAGCGCTCTGCACCTGTGGAGCTCTGTGGTGTGATGCAATAGGATGGCTGCCCTCAAACTGGCCCCTGGAGGAAACCCTGCCTCCTCACTTCCCTTCTCTGTTCTCTCAGGCACCTAAGTATAGTCAGTGTCCTCATCATCCCCTCCCTTCTTGTCACTGGAGAAAACCTGGCAGTATGCTGCAGCTAGGGGAACATGACTGCTAGGAGGACAAACACCTCCACCAGCAGACTTTACTTTCTGGCCATGATTCCTGTATCACCAACATGATTGTGATTGCTTGCTTGCTCTGTAGGAATTGACACCTGTAGGAATTCAACTAACCGCTGACTAGTGCTGCCTAATAACATTATAATAGCCTTGTGAGCTTTATTTTTTCTATGTAATGATTACATGGCATGCACTTACTATGTATTTTGAGATGACATTCTAACTTTGTGCCCTGGTTACCAACCTTCTCACTACTTTGTGTGCTGAATTGCCTACATAGAGAAATTAAACCTCTTGGCCTTTTTATATACATAAATTTACTCTTTGTGAAAAATATTGATAAGCTCCCAAAGAAGTGATATCGTGAAACATGTCAAGCTTGTACCTCTAAAAATTGTATTCTATCCCACTCTGTTCAGGAAACTCCCAGTGGTCATTAAACCTAATGACCTGGGCCCAGCGGTTAAAGTTGGATGTGCGGATTGCCGCCTATATACAGTATCTCACAAAAGTGAGTAAATCCCTCACATTTTTGTAAATATTTTATTATATCTTTTCATGTGACAACACAGAAGAAATCACACTTTGCTGCAATGTAAATCAGTGAGTGTACAGCCAGCTTGTATAACATTGTAATTTGCTGTCCCCTCAAAATAACTCAACACACACACCCATTAATATCTAAACTGCTTGCCACAAAAGTGAGTACACCCCTAAGTGAAAATGTCCAAATTGGGCCCAATTAGCCACTTTCCCTCCCCGGTGTCATGTGACTCGTTAGAGTTACAAGGTCTCAGGTGTGAATGGGGAGCAGGTGTGTTAAAATTGGTGTTTTCGCTCTCACTCTCTCATACTGTTCACTGGAAGTTCAACATGGCACCTCATGGCAAATAACTTTTTGAGGATCTTAAAAACAAAAATTGTTACTCTACATAAAGATGGACTAGGCTATAAGAATATTGCCAAGGCCCTGAAACTGAGCTGCAGCACGGTGGCCAAGACCATACAGTGGTTTAATAGGACAGGTTCCACTCAGAACAGACTTCGCCATGGTTGACCAAAGGAGTTGAGTGCACTGCTCAGCTTCATATCCAGAAGTTGTCTTTGGGAAATAGACATATGAGTGCTGCCAGCATTTATGCAGAGGTTGAAGGGGTGGGGGGGGGTCAGCCTGTCAGTGCTCAGATCATACGCCACACACTGCACCAAATTGGTCTGCAAGGCTGTCGTCCCAGAAGGAAGCTTCTTCTAAAGATAATGCTCAAGAAAGCCCGCAAACAGTTTGCTGAAGACAAGCAGACTAAAGACATGGATTACTGGAACCATGTCCTGTGGTCTGATGAGACCAAGATAAACTTATTTGGTTCAGATGGTGTCAAGCGTGTGTGGTGGCAACCAGGTGAGGAATACAAAGACAAGTGTGTCTTGCCTACAGTTAAGCATGGTGGTGGGAGTGTCATGGTCTGGGGCTGCATGAGTGCTGCCAGCACTGAGGAGCTACAGTTCATTGAGGGAACCATGAATGCCAACATGTATTGTGACATACGGAAGCAGAGCATGATCCCCTCCCTTCGGAGACTGGGCTACAGGGCAGTATTCCAACATAATAACGACCCCAAACACACCTCCAAGATGACCACTGCGTTGCTAAAGAAGCTGAGGGTAAAGGTGATGGACTGGCCAAGCATGTCTCCAGACCTAAACCCTATTGAGCATCTGTGGAGCATCCTCAAATGGAAGGTGGAGGAGCGCAAGGTCTCTAACATCCACCAGCTCCGTGATGTCATCATGGAGGAGTGGAAGAAGACTCCAGTGGGAACCTGTGAAGCTCTGGAGAACTCCATGCCCAAGGCGGTTAAGGCAGTGCTGGAAAATAATGGTGGCCATACACATTGGGCCCAATTTGGACATTTTCACTTAAGGGTGTACTCACTTTTGTTGCCAGTGGTTTAGACATTAATAGCTGTGTGATGGGTTATTTTGAGGGGACAGCAATTTTACACTGTTATACAAGCTGTACACTCACTACTTTACATTGTAGCAAAGTGCCATTTCTTCAGTGTTGTCACATGAAAAGATATAATAAAATATTTACAAAAATGTGAGGGGTGTACTCACGTTTGTGAGATACTGTAAGTCTGTACCGTTTTTAAGTAATTTTTGTATATCTGTTATTGTTAAAAATAGATTTTAATAAATTGGTGCCTGTAAAGTCCCTGATTTCTTCTAAACAAAATTAATCTAGTTAATAGGATGTGGCAATTTTTACTATTATCTATACACCCACAGTTCCATCCTGTGGTGGTGTATTGGTGCTAGTTTATGAACATGACTGCTAGTTTCTTGTCGGTCATTGGCACTCGCTTCCTCAACCAGGGAACCAACATCAGAACATTCATATTTCTGTGCATCCTTCAGCAGAATGTAACTGACACTATGAGTGAATAATTTAGGTGACTCCTAGATGTATGATGGTGGGGCTATGGAAGGAGTAGCTGTGGACATGGACCCTGTGGAATAGGCCACTTTGGCAGCTGCGGTTGAAGGCAAACTAGTATGAGCCCGGGTGACAGAGGAGGAGGAGGACGGCTTTGTTATCCCAACTTAGTAAGCCCAACCCCTGAAAAGCAACCCCGCACTATAATCCCTCCTCCACCAAATGATTTGGACCAGTGCACAAAGCAAGATCCATAAAGACATGGATGAGCAAGTTTGGGGTGGAGGAACTTGACTTGCCTGCACAGAGTCCTGACCTCGACCCAGTAGAACACCTTTGGGATGAGTTAGAGTGAAGACTGCAAGCCATGCCTTCTTATCCACATCAGTGCCTGAACTCACACATTCACTTCTGGAAGAATGGTCAAACATTCCCATAGACACACTCATAAATATTTTAGCCCACCTTCCCAGAAGCGTTTAAACTGTTATAGCTGCAAAGGGTGGGCCAACTCAATATTGAACCCTACAAACTAAAACTGGGATGCCATTAAAGTTCATGTGTGTATAAAGTCAGGTGTCCCAATACTTTTGGTAATATAGTTTATTTCTCCATTGGATGATTTACCTTCAACTCTAGTGTTGGTAATGACTCTAAAATGTTGCGCTTTCACTCACTTTCTGTTTCAGTGACAATGGTAAATCTGCTCAGTGGGGTCATCAACAGCAAAAAATAAATAAAGAGATTCTAACCGTTCCTTATTCTATACAAAACAAAAAAAATGCCCTTACAAACATTTAACTCCCCAGCATTTGCAAAAATGGCAATACCAGTTTTGAGTGGACTTTATAAGCATTGCAATTTATGCATAGTAGTATCATATTTTTTTTTTTTTTAAGGTTTAAAGACTGTTTATTGAAAAATAAATAACAGTACAAAATGATCGAACTGTCAGAGACCACCAGAAGTAACATAGCTATGTAAGTTACATTAGAGTCAAGATGTACATGTACCTCCCTTTGATTCAAATTCAAGATAAAAGTGTACACATATGAAAACTCAAGGTCATCAATAAATACTCTATCTCCTAGAGTAAGGCTGCCAGAGGTCAGGACAGGGAACCTAAAGTTCGCAGGTACCAGAGGTCCTCAAGGGTCGGCCACGCACCCCAATTGGGAACCTGCTGTACGCGGACCAGCCTAGGGGGACCCTGGGAGAGCATAATAGCCTTCTTTGAACCTGTCCTGAGCTCACGGACTGCCCATTGTTGATCAAATGAGAACTCTGTCGTTTCAAAGAAGGGAGTAAAAACAGACTATGAGCTTAACTGTAACAAAATAGAAAGTATCACTTATACAGGGGACTATCCCCAAAACTTAGAGAAGGTACATGCTAAATCACTATATTGTGATTTTTTTCCATTTTCAAATTGTACAGCCTTAATATGTAGTTGAAGGAAAAATATACAGTGAAGGGGAGTTCTGCCAGGTACGCTATTCTCAACCTTTGCTCATCATACTTAGAAGGATTTTAGACAGAAGGTAGTAGGATGAAAGGGAAAGAAGGAAGAAGAACAGGGGGGTAAAGTGGGGAGAGAAGGGAAAGGGTGTGAGAAGGTTAGGAACAGGAATCCTCGCAGAGAAAGGGGCGGACCTGGAGCCGACCGCAGCCTGGGGGGTACCTAGACCTTGTACCGATTCAGTTTAGAGGTGGTAGTCCCAGGAAACGAGCCCAGGGCTCCCAAATCAGTCTGAATTTATCAGAGGTGTCTAAAATTCTGCTCGAGACCTTCTCCTGTGTCATAATCCAGGAAATTTTTTGTTTGGCCTGGCGAAGGGAAACCGAAGGTTTTTTCCAGGCATGAGCTAGCGTAATCTTGGCCCCAAGCAGAATGAAGTGAATCAGAGATCGAGACAATTTAGGTACTTTCGGAATGTTGTAATTTAGTAGAGCTATTGTGGGGCTTTGTTGGACTGCAAATCCTGTGGTTTTGCGGATGAGATGAAATATTCCATTCCAAAACCCTCTAATTTTGGGACATTCCCAAAATGTGTGAAGTAGGGAACCTATATGGCCACAACCTCTGAAACAGAGGGGCGAAGAATTTGGATAAAATTTAGTAATTCGGGTGGGTACCAGGTACCACCTGGTTATGACTTTGAGATCTGCCTCCATCAGAGAGGAGCTAAGCATGCCCTTAAAGGAACGGGAAACACAGGTATGCCAGGTATCCATGTCCCATTCGAGTTGCAGATCCCGCTCCCATTGCAGCATATAATTCTCTTTCTCCTGGGGCTCCGCTACTGCGGAGTATATGAGGGATATTCCACCCTTTACACCCATGGCTGAGGAGCACCAGAATTCGTATGGAGTAACCGATAGTGGGGCTGACTAGCTTTTCCAAATCCCACGTAAGAAATGTGAAAGTTGATAGTAACGGAAGGTCTCTGATGCTGGCATCTCCAATTTAGAGATGCAGTATTTAAGCGAAATGGGACCGGAGTTAATGAAAAATTGTCCTATTCTGTAAAGGCCCTTGTCGAGCCACCACCTAAAGGCCTCGATGTTCATACCCGGTTGGAATTGTGGATTGTGAAAAATGTGTGCCAGGGGCGACCATTCGGAAGTGAGGTAATGTTTCTTATAAAGTGTGTCACACAGGGCCATTGAATGAGACAAGGATGGGGAAAGAATCGGGGGTCTATCCTTTTGTGGTCTCCAAGCCAGGAAGTCCAGAGTATGGTTAGGAGTGGCCTGGCATTCAATATCAACCCAATCAGGCCTAGGGCCTTTAGAATAAATAGCTGAGAATTGGCAGAGTTGTGCCGCCTGATAATACCACCATAAATTAGGGAGGCCTAGGTCCCCTTTCTTCTTAGGTCGGTATAGCACCTGCTTTGGAAAAACGGTGTCCCCCCCCCCCCCCAGATAAATCTGGTAATTGAAGCCTGGAGTTTGTCTAGTGTGTGTTTTCGAATGGGAATAGGTAGGGAGCGGAAGAGATACAGGATTTTAGGGAGTAATGTCATTTTGACTGAATTAATTCTACCTAACCAGGACATTTTATAGCGGGCCCAGTGCATGAGATCTTCGGAAAGTTTCTTAATCATTGGGGGGTAATTGTGGTGGTAGAGCCGATCTATTTTCGCTGATAAGAAAACACCTAAGTAGGGTAGGGATGAGTCACACCAAGTGAAGGGGAAATGGGTCTTGAGCCTCTCCACCAGCTCATGGGGGGTGGAGATATTCAGAGCCATTGATTTGGCCATGTTAACCTGAAGTCCCGATATGCAGCCAAACGAGTTAAGTAGTTGGAGAATGTTGGGGGTGGAAATGAGGGGGAAGTGACAAACAGGAGAACGTCATCGGCGAAGAGGGCGCATTTATGGGTTTTTTGGCCACATTGCACTCCGTGGATGTTAGGGTTTTGTCTTATGGCCAAAGCCAAGGTTTCTATCGCTATTGCGAATAGAATCGACGAAAGAGGGCAGCCTTGTCTAGTCCCTTTTAATATAGAGAATTCTTCGGAAAGGTGGCCTTGTATTTTAATACGTGCTTTAGGGTAGGAATAGAGGGAGGATATGGTGGTAATAAAGTCCGAGCCAAAACCCCATTTCCGCAATACAGTAAAAAGGTATGGTCAGGTGACCGTGTCGAAGGCCTTTTGGAGATCTATCGATAGGACATATCCTGGATGAGAGGGCCCCCCATCCCATGACGATTGCATGAGGGAAATTAAGTCTACCGCTCTCCTAATCTGGTCCGGCCCCTGTCTTCCGGGGATAAACCCCACCTGGTCCTTGTGGATATAGTTAGCAATGAAGGAAGCCAGTCTATTAGCCAGAATTTTCGTCATAATTTTTAAATCATTGTTTATTAACGAGATTGGTCTGTAATTGCTTACGTCACTGGGGTCCTTACCCGGTTTGGGGATTACTGATACGTATGCCAAGTTGGCTGACGGTTCCAAGGGGGACCCCGCGCGGAGTGAATTAAAGAGGCGGGCCAGATAAGGAGAGAGGACAACCGAAAAAGCTTTGTAGTAATGTGCAGAGAAGCCGTCTGGGCCTGGGGCTGATTCTGTTTTGAGGTTCTTTATGACTTCATGAATTTCCTCCACCCTGAAGGGGGATTCCATAATGGACCTATGGGAGTCCGAAAGTGTGGGAATATCGAGGTTATTCAGGAAGGATTCAATAGAGTCTGAGTTGTTTGAGTTGTTAGGGTCGGGGGCTGAGTATAGCTTAGAATAAAAATCCTGGAAGGTTTCCAAGATTTTTTGGGGATTTTGGGTGAGAGTTCCCGAATGGGATCTGATCTTGGGAAGAGAGAAGGTTTTAATTTTGGGGGATAATTTAGCAGCCCCAGAGCACACTAGGAGAGATGTCACCTGTATCATTAATACGAAAGAATTCCCTGATATCTTTTTCTAGAATTATGCAGTGGACGGGGTTAGCTAGTAGAGATTTGCTTATGCGCCATTGTGGAGGCCCAGAGGGTGAAAGAGAGCAGGAGATTTTAAGTGTCACTAAGGAGTGGTCTGACCATGGGACTTCCTGTATGGAGGCATTGGATGCAGTGTGAATATCTGAATTTGGGAGGAATATATGATCAATTCTGGCGTAGGTATTATGAGGAGCAGAAAAATGGGTATAGTCGTTTGCCTTGGGGTTTAATTCCCTCCAGACGTCTATCAGGCCCATATCATGTAGAAGGCGGGCTATTTTGAGGCTTTGAGTGGGTGGATTTTTAAGTCGAGTTCTCCCCTGAGAAGACTTGTCCAGCAGTTGATCAAAAGCGATGTTAGAGTCACCGCCCATGATCACCCTGCCTTCCAAGTGAGGGGCTAGAATCGAAAGCATAGAAGTGAAGAAAGGTGCCTGTCGTTGATTAGGGGCGTAATAGGAGATAATGGAGTACAGAATACCCCCTATGGTTCCTTTTATTAAAATATACCTGTCCTCTGGGTCTTTGATCGTGTGTGTGAGTGTAAAGGGAGTATTTTTAGAAAGGAGAATGGCGACAACCCTTTTTTTGGTGTCAGCATTCGCCAGGAAAAAAGTCGGGAAGGTACGGTGTAGGAAGGTGGGGTTATAACTGGCTGGGAAATTGGTTTCCTGAAGTAGGACAACATCGAGGCCCCTAGCGTGGTAGCTTTGAAATGCCTTGCGGCGTTTAGAGGGGGAGTTGAGTCCCTGGACATTATGCAAAGCTATTTTTAACGAATGTGCCTGGGTATTAGGGTCAGTCATGGGTGTAGGGAGTGCGGAGCGATATGAGGCAAATGGAGCTTACCAGGACCGCCCGGAAATGGACGTTGACTCGAAGAGGAATAGATTCATCAGTCTTCCTGAAGGCTGGGTATGTAGGTATGTTCCGCGACGATTCCTGGAGGGAGTTTGAAAGAGAGGGGGGGAAGTGGGGGGAAGACAAAGGAGAGGAGGAGAAGGGAGAAGGAGAGAGAAGGAGGGAGATAGAGGAATGTAGGACAAGTAGATTAATCAGGCATAATAATACTGCAAACATTAAGTGCAAAACCAACAATAAATGAGATCAAACTAGGAACTAGTGTATAAAGGAAGTAATTAAAACTCGGACTAGTGTTACTAGTCCTGGTCCGGATTCCCCTAAACGGGGGAGTCCGGAGAAAAAGGGGAGAGGGCAACCTCAAAATGGGTTGTCTACCCGATGTCACCAGAGGGGTACTGAGTCCCCTCGAGTCACAACAGAGAGGGTGGTATGCAGGGCCGCTCCGGCCGTCTGGGTGCCCCAATGCAAGGCGAAAAAAAAATATGGGATCGGTCACCAGGAGGGAATGCAATTTAAATTGCAGGTTGGCTATAGGACATTAGGTACAAAATAGGGAACCGAGATCAATAGTGCAATAACAATGGGGGGGGGGAGGGATAGTAAATGCAGGGGGATGGGGAGGGGAGGAAAAAGGAAAAAGGGGAAAAATCTAAAAGAAAAATAAAGCATGTTATTTTCTTTTTTTTCTTTACGAGGGTAGCCATTATATTGTCTACTTGGAAATGCCTTAATGTAGATCTCCTCGTCAAGAGGATATATTGTAGCCCGGAAAGGGAACCCCAATAGCCATTATTAGGGCTAGGGGGGTCTAGCTGTGGGCATTAGCTGTCATGAAAGGAATACAGCGGTTAGTTTGACGTAGGGATGCCCCTATTCTGAAGAAAACATGTGGTCCTCAGTCCAGCAGGTAGTTTGGAAGAAGAGAGTCCAATCCCGGCTTGAGGAAGAACGTTCATCTTGTGGAGCGAAAGTCCCATAGCCGCTTTGGTAGCTGCTTGTTCCATAGTGGAGTAAGGGGGCTGCCCGGGGGGGGTCTCTTGGTAGAACCCGGGGTGGGTGTTTCGTGCAGGGAAGCCAGAGATTGCGAGATCAGGCCTAGTTGCAGGAGCAAATGCTCCCCATCTTGGAAGTTGGAGAAGTGGTAGGGAACATCTTTGTAATGGAATTGAAGGCGAAAGGGGAACGACCAGCGATATTTGATGGAATTTTGGGCAAGTACTACCAGCAATGGCTTGAGCGCTCTTCGCTTTTGTACCGTGGCTGGCGAAATGTCAGCAAAGATTTGAATCTTATGCCCTTGAAATGACAGGTTCTCTATGTTGCGGGATCTTCTCATAACTTCCTCCTTCACGCCATAACAATGGGGCTTGACCACGATGTCCCTCGGGAGGCCATCTTGGCGGGGAAGCTGGAGGGCTCTGTGTGCTCTGTCCAGTTCAAGTCTGTGGTTTTGGATGTCTGGAATGAGGTCTTTGATGAATAATTGGATGGTATTCGATACATCTGTTACCGTTTCGGGTATCCCACGAATACGGAAATTGTAATGTCTATTTCTGTTTTCCAAATCGTCTATTTTGGATAAGGCAGTATCTAGCTGGTCTTGAAGCGATTGAATACAGGCCGTGTTCTGGTTTGTGCGTGCAGCAGTGTTATCCACCACCTGCTCAATTGCATCTATACGGGAGCCCAAGTTTTGTAGATCAGCCTTAATAACAGCTGTGATCTGAGTGGCATTCTGAACTATCCTGCTGCCAGCATATCTGAAAAGCTCTGTAGCAAGAGCTGCATGCCCTGGGGCTGGGGCTGCTGTGAGGCTGGGGGATTGGCGGGCCCTGTTAGGCCTAGAGGAGTGTGGAGCCTGGGAGGGAGGATAATGTCACCCCGGGACTTGTTGTGGAGGGAGTCTGTGCTAGCCCGGGGGGTCCCTTGAGCGGTGCTCAGACTTACAGTTGCTGCCAGCATGTCAGCGCTCTGCTGGGTGAGGGAAGTGTGGTCTGTGACATCCATGCTGTCCCTCTGAGAAGTTGCGGTCGCTATCTTGGACGGGTCAGGGGCCGCCTGATTAAAGAGCAATTGACGGCTCACCTCGCTCTTTTTCGTGCCGCTCGTCATATAGCAGTGAGCTGGGAAGGTTCGGTGAGCCCCGGGGAGAATCTGGTGCCGGTTCCGCTCGATCTAAGAGCTCTGGGGGAGGAGAAGGGCCGGAGCGGTGCGGAGCTCTCGATTAGAGCGTCTCCTCGGGAGTCCCGCGCATGCGCACCTTCATAGTATCATATTTAAGACAAATTTTGTTTGGTAATTTCACAGTACTCTCACAAGCACTAATTCAAATATGCAAGAAAAAAAAAAAAGGTTTTAGTAGCAAAATACAGCATGTAATGTCCAATCTTAGCATATAAACAAGGTCATTTGTATACCATGGAGTTAATTAGTGAAAATGTGTGAGAATGATTGAGCCTGTATATATCAACATGTGTGATAAATTTGTTATGAGCACTGGCTAGTGGGAACCCGTCATGATGATAACTGTATTGTGATATGCTCTGAAACATGACAAAAGAATTATTTGAAGGAGGATCTGTACGTCACTATGTATTACTGCGTTCTTTGACAGTGCTATAAGATGAAGTATGAACATCTGCATAATATTGATTAAAGCGCAGTGCTATGTTAAGTTAATAAACAGAAATGAGTGTTACATGATTAGGTCTTCACAAATCAATAGGGGAAGTCTGCATTTTAAAAGCAGCTGTACAATAAATTGCTCTCCTTTCTCAGAGGAAGGCTTGTCCTTGAGTGTACGGTCTGCAAAGTTATTGAGTTGTCCATGGAGGAATTTGAATAGTAATTCTTGAGTTCCAGTTCTCTGAGTTATGTTAACCTGTCTGCAAAAGGTAATTTCTATTGCAATAAAAAAAAATTAAATGATTATTATATTTTTTTTCCTCTGAGCCTGTCCTCATTTGGATATTAGATCATAATTCTTAGTCCCTTATTTAGAGCCTAGCTAACTGATTCATTCCTGAATTTTCTGTACAATCTGAAATTTATATTACTTAAGTATTGAGTCAGAACTATTGTCTTTACTACTCAATAACAGGATACCATTTACAGTGAATATAAACTACCATGTAATTATAGCATTACAATTCCATGTGGATCCAGAAAAGGGTAAGTAAAAAAAACACCCACAGAACATGGAAGTGATTCCTCTAGTGAGGAGTCATTACTGTAATCAGACAAAGTGGGGTTGATTTACTAAAAATGGAGCATGCATAATTTTGTGCAGCTCTGCAAAGAAACAAATCAGCTTCCAGGTTTATTGTCCAATCTTAATTGAGCAAGCTGACGTTAGAAGCTGATTGGCTACCGTGCACATCTGCACCAGATATTGCACTTTCTTGTTTTAGTAAATCAACCCCTGTGAGCTGCAAAGCAAGATTTATTTGCTGGGTTGTCTCTCCAACTCTCATGAGGAGGCTAGTAGTCAGAGGCAGCAGTGCCTTAAAAAGGCGGGCTTTATTGAAAAGTCACTGGAAATGAGTCTTAGCTTATCATCATAATTTCATGATTAAACCCATTATGCAGTTTGATGAATACAGCTTCAAATTTTGGAGTAAAGCACATGATTATCCACAGGCTGGTTACCAATGTGTCTTACTCCCACAACAGCACAACAAGGATCCCCAGCGCACTTTCAAGACAGTCAGCAATAAAAACAAATTTGTTTCATTACTCTGGCTCAAAACAGCGATTTTAGTTGCATACATTTGCAAATACTCATGGAAGCCACACCATTGTGTCAAGGCACCTCCAATAGAGCTAGTCTCTTACTCTAAACTATCAGAGAACAGGTTCATCTGGAGGCAGCCTCCCTCATCCTTAATGGAAAAGCAACACACCAGAAGGCCATACAACACCTTTCCAAGGCAACTGCAGACTTTCAATGTGTATCTGCTCTTAATCCAAAAAAGCAACAGGGCAGGCAGCTGTTCTGATAAGGTTGAAGCTAGCAAAAAGGGAAAGGTGCACATGAGCTTATTATATGGAAAACATTACATGGGCATTATATGCAAAAATTACAAAGGGGGTCCCCACCAATTTTTCAAATGTCGGAAGTTTTAGTTACTTACATTTTGGATATACTGTATGTGTAGCTACTCCCACAGCAATTCCAGCTTCAGGGTCCTTGTGTCCCAGGTATGGAGAAATTGTTTCACTTCACAGTAGGCATATATCACCAATTGTTTGGTGATGGTAAGGGTAAAGACACAGTAGAGGAGGAGAGAAAAGAAGACTTCTTTACCATTTTTTTTTCTCTTAGATGCCAAAACCAATAGCACTGTTTATAATGATATTGCCTCCTTCTGCCTTCTCTAGACATGTCTGGTGCACACCATCATCATTACTGCCTTTTTTACTATTGAAAACCATCAGTCCCTGCTATTACATTCACTTACAAAAGTGGCATTCATTTCAAACATATACCAAAAGTAAACTGGATTTAGGTCACAACATTAAAAAAAAACCTTTGCCATGGATAGGAATACTCCAGTAGGATCAATACACTTTTCATCCGATCCTTTTGGATCCTTTCTGGCTTACAGAGTGCAGATCCTGTGATCAACAGGAAAAGTTTGGCCCAAAGAGCTTTGGATATACTTCTCCTTTAAAGTGTTTTGTGTATAGGTGGAAGAAATTGAGAGGGCCAGGGCTTTAAAGTGCAAGTTCTTGTTTACTCTTCCTTCAGTCATTGATGGATCACAATCCTAAAGCGTATTGGGTTTCCCCAACTCACTAAGTAGTGAAGGAAAAGATATGCATGTTTACCCAGAAGCACATGTTTTCAAAAATAAATCAGCAGTTGAACTCCATATTTTCTGAAAGATGCCTTTAAATCTTTACTTCTTAAAGGTATATTCGTGTGAAAAGGATAACATTACTGACAAAATGTAGTTTACACTTTGTTCTTCTCTTGGTCTGCACTCCAATAAACTATTGCAAATCACCTTAGCAGAACATCAGAACATTTTTCTTTCTTCTGATGCATATCTTCTAGAAGAGAAAATGTGTATTGCAGCATCCTAAGTGTCCCCTGCTCTCTATCAATGTTAATTAATTTTGTTACTTGTGTTAATTTTTCATTTTTTGGCAACACATTCCTCCACTATTGTTGACCCAGAAGAAAGCAAAACAAACCAGTTTTGTTGCTCACAGTGGGAAACACAAATCTTCCAGACTCATTTTATGGCACTTGGGTTAATTTTACCAATTGATCAATTACCACACTCAAAAAAATATAAGAATTACAGCTAGAGATACAATTCATTGTATATAAAGCATTTATTCCATTTTGATTAAGTTATTGCCTTTGTCATGACCACTTCCCTGAGGCTTAAGTTTTTGACAGGTCCATCTGCATACATCACTCTAAAAAGCTTATTGAATAAAATATTTTACTATAAATATAAATAAATGTACAGTATACAAGAATGTACTAATTAAAAGTTTCCATGAGTTTTACAATCTCTTGTTTCTACAAATAGAGGTTTACTATCCCTTAAAATCAAACTGAACTTTCAATTGAAAGTATCATTAAACATAGTTTAAAAAAAATCATATTCCATGAGAGAATTCTGTGCCTGGTAATATCAGCAACTGCCAGAGCATAAAAAAATATAGATTGTTAAAATGTGTTGCATTGTAAGGGTTACTTGGTCACACTGTGTTTGGGAGCATTGCCACTCTCCTCAGTGCACTCCCAAATTTACATACCATATATACTCGAGTATAAGTTGAGATTTTCAGCCTTTTTTTTAGGCTGAAAGTGCCCCCTCAACTTATACTCGAGTCACTGCTATCTGCCTACATGATCAGCGTGTCATGCAGGCAGACAGCGGCCAGCGTGTGATAATACAGTCCTGAGGCTATTCCAGCTTTCAAAAGCCGCGCCTCCTTCTTGTCTGTGATAAGCTGAACACTCCATTTCCCAGCAGTCAGTGTACAGCCTATCATGGAAAATCTCTCATCCTCGTCTGGTGGTATGAGAATGAGAGAATGTCCGTGATAGGCTGACCTCTGACAACTGGGAAATGGAGTGTTCTGCCTATCACAGTCGAGGAGGAGGCACGGCTTTTGAACAGTGGAATGGCCGCCGAATGGTATTATCACACGCTGATCGGAGGATGGAGATCGCAACAGGAAAGATGGAGATTGCCACAGGGAGGATGGAGATCACCACACAGAGGCTGCACAGGACACAGTTAGGCTGCACAGGGACACAGGACACATGCACATGCACTTGTACAGGACACAGGACACATGCACATGTACAGGACACAGGACACAGGACACATGCACATGTACAGGACACATGCACATGTACAGTACACATGCACATGTACAGGACACAGGACACATGCACATGTACAGGACACAGAACACATGCACATGTACAGGACACAGGACACATGCACAGGACACAGGACACATGCACAGGATACAGGTAGGCTGCACAGGACACATGCACAGGACACAGTGAGGCATGCAGCTGCAGATGGGCATTGTTGACCCTCTTTTTCCATTTACAGTAGCTGCTGCATTTCTCACCCTCGTCTTACACTCGGGTCAATACGTTTTTCCCAGTTTTTTGTGGTAAATTAGGGGCCTCGACTTATATTCGGGTTGACTTATACTCGAGTATATACAGTAAGGGGTTATTGATTCTTACTATGAATGGTGTAAGGTTAGCATTGGTGTACTCCAAGGTTCAGTGTTGGGGCCCTTCATTTTTAATACCTTTATAAATGATATAGGGTCTGGGATTAAAAGTACAATTTCAGTGTTTGTAGATGACATCAAGCTTTGGAGTGGAATAACATCCTTACAGGATGTCTCCAACTTACAAGCCAACCTCAATACACTGTTTAATTGGGCAACTGTGTGGCAAATGAGGTTTAATGTTGATAAATGTAATGTTATGCACTTTGGGGTTAAGAATAGGCATATATCATACATACTAGGGGGAATACAACTGGGGAAATAATTAGTGGAGAAGGGTCTGGGTTTTTTGGTAGATCACAAGCTTAATAATAGCATGCAATGCCAAGTTGTGCTTCCTAAAGCGAGCAAAGTCCTTTCTTATATTAAGAGAGGAATAGACTCCAGAGAGAGAGATATCATTTTGCCCCTGTACAAATCATTAGTAAGACTTCATCTGGAATATGCAGTTCAGTTTTGGGCATCAGTTCACAAAAAGGATATTTGGGAACTGGAGAAAGTGCAGAGAAGGACAACCAAACTGATACGAGCCTTGGAAGAGCTCAGCTATAGGGAAAAATTTGAGAAACTGAATTTATTCTCTCCTGAGAAGAGCAGATTAAGGGGAGATATGATCAACACGTATAAATACATAAGTGGTCCATATAGTTAACCCAGTGTTGAGTTATTCACAGTAATGTCATCACAGAGGACAAGGGGGCACTCTTTACGTCTGGAGGTAAAGAGATTTAATCTCCAAATGCGGAAAGGTTTCTTCACAGTAAGAGCTGTGAAATGGGGAATAGACTCCCTCAAGAGCTGGTTCTGGCTAGCTCAGTAGCTTGCTTTAAAAAAGGCCTGGCTTATTTCCTAAATGTACATAATATAACTGGATACTAATATTTTATAGGTGTAGCAGGCATGTTGTAATGCAATTTCTCCTAGAAAATAGAGACAGAGAGATGCTGACTGGTCCTTCCAGAAAAACTCTAAGACACAGAGCATACAGGGAAAAAGGGGAGTTTTAGGAAGTGCTGAGGGGATAGAAGAGAGGGAAGTACTGAGGTAAAAGAAATAGAGAGTGCTGACAGGAGACAGAGGAGAGGAGATTGCTTAAAAGAGAGGGAGATACCAAGGCTCAAAAAGTCCTTTGGTGGGACACAGTGACACTTAACAGTGAGGAGAGGAGGAGTGTGTGAGGGGAAGGAACTGAGGTGCCAGAGTGAGGAGAGAGACACACACTGAAACCAGGGACTGTGTGCCCCAACAGAGGAGGAGAGATATCCTGAAACCCGGGAAAAGGATAGATGTGAGGAGAGTGAGAGAAAAACGCTGTGAGAGGGATTTTTGGAGCTGAGGGGAGAGAGAGACACACACTGACACCAGAGAGTGTATGACCTATTATTAAGGAGGGAGAGCTGTCTGAGGAGAGTGGGCTGAGGTACCAGCATCGGGCTAAAAGAGAGAAAGCCATCTAAAGGAGAGAGAGCGATCTAAAGGAGGGAGAGCTGTCTGAGGAGAGCGGACTGAGCTACCAGCATCAGGCTACAGGAGAGAGAGACACACACTGACACCAGAGAGTGTGTGACCTATTAGAGAGAGAGAAAGCCAAGCCTTTCCAGAGACTGCCAAGAGAGAGTGTGGTGAGGTGACCAGACTGTGTGGTGGAACTCCATCAGAGAGAGATAGAGACATTTTTCCTGAGATGACCGGGAGAGTGCTGCAAGAAGATAGAGGGGAGCCAGGATTGGTGTCACCCACACATTCCACCACCGTTAAGGTCAGGAACCCTGATCGGTGACCCAAGCAGCACCCAGCTCAGCAGAGACGACGCACACTGGTTCAGGGATCGCGATATCCATCCAGGTATCGGGTTAGCCGCTGCCTCTTCACCTTGCAAGTTTTGTTACCAGTCATCTTGATTGGCCCTCAGAAGGGGATCCAGTGCCTTACAACATCTCTAGGTGCATCGGGAGCCTGAACCGGCACCTGGGATTATCCTTGTGTCATTGTACAGAGGATTGGTGAGAGGGTGTAAACCCAACATCCTTCTTGACACCATACTGACACCAATTTCCCTTTTTAGTGTCACGGGATGCTTGTTTGGAACTGCCATCTCTAGTAGTTTGCCCTTTTAAATCTCTACCTAACGGAACATTCTAGAGGATTACTGCTCCATGCAAGCTTGTTTAAAGCTACTCTTTTAAAACAAGGGACCCACTGTTTGCTAGCAGAAGACACTAGTATTCTTCACCTCAGGACCTGCAACATTACAGAACTGTGCTTACTGTACTTGTGTAACCCTTTTCTTTTCATTGTGTGTTTGCCTTTCAAAGGTGTTTGCGGCCCAGAAGGAGCTGAGGAGTTGACAAGTCTTCTCTCCTCCCTCTCAGTGCCTGTGTTAAGGGCATATAGATTATTGCCCTTTCTATACCTGCAGTTGCTAAATATTAAAGGTTGTCTTTTCTAATGTATTAGTTATTTATAGCAAGGTTTAACAGTGTTGTACGTTTCCATATACTTTAGACCATGCTAATATATTCAATTTGTTTATCACTACCAGGTGTGTGTCTATTTTTGGTGATAATCACAGCCAGGATAATGGTATTTACCGCATTTGTCCTTAAATGTGTTTGCGGTAATTTTATTTAACCAGGTGTGTCAGAGGGGCTGAGGTCATTCTTGGAGTTGAGGCGGAGAACAGAGAATCCAAATTCACCAAGCGGCTCCTTTGGGGGTGCCGCTACACGTGGGAGCTCATCCGGGATCCTCTTTTCTACTAGCAAATCTCCAAGAAAACACCCCAGATAGAGTCAAGATGGACCCTGTCACTGCAACCCAGTGGTGTGAGAAGGGAAATGGTGAATGGGAGTCAAGTGTTGTAATCGACATCCCTGGGGTGGGCTGGACTGAGAAATGGATCAGTCAAGCTGTGAAGACACTAGTCCCAGATCAGAAGGTGTGGGTGATAGACATCAAACCAGATCAAGAGAACTCCTGCACGTATGCCCTGATGGAGTGGAGGAAAAGGATTCCCTACTTGTTTCAAAAGGGCCAGTGTATGGTTGACTGACGATGTCGAAGCTCATCTGATCCAGCTGAATGCATTGGATGTGAGTCCAGAAATTTCAGGCCAAAAAGCATCATAGGAAGATGCTACCCCACCGGCCTCTGTAACAATGATAGGACCAGAGTTTATTGCTGCCTTGGGAGCCTTCATGGAAAAGTGCCAGAAGAGTAACCCTACATACACTGGGTCCGTATATAGAAAACTGAGGGCTTTTTCAGGAAAGCAACCAGTGCCAGCTGGAGAGGACAGCTTTGAGGAGTGGCTGGAGCAAGCCACTCAAGCTTTAGATGAATGGGACATTCCAGAGGCCCAGAAAAAACAGAGACTTACTGAGAGCTTAAGGGAGCCTGCCTCAGAAGCCATTCGCAATTTAAAACTCAGCAAACAGGATTGTACTGCTCAGGACTACTTGAGTGTTCTGCAAGATGTGTTTGGGCAAACAAAAAAGGCATCTGACCTTATATATCAGTTTGAACATACCTATCAGAATGAAGGGGAAAAGCTATCTGACTATATGAGGCGTCTGGACAAGATAATGCACCAGGTATTACTAAAAAAAGGGCTTGGATCCCAGGACAGTAGATGAGGTTCCGGCACAACAGGTCTTGAGGGCAGCTCAACCCCTAGACCCTATCACAATCCTTCTGAAAACTCGAGGAGATGGAGGAATCCTAAAGTATCCTGACCTAATCCGGGTTGTAAGAGAAGAGGAGGCCATGCTGGAAAACAAAAAGGGGACACAGAAATCAGAGCCTGTTGCTGGAGTTAGAGTAGCTAGTGTGAATAATGGCAACACATAGATAAAGCTTTTAAAAACCCAGGTGTCACAATTGATGGAGATGATAACTCTACTGACAGTCGGAACCATTGTCTCACCTGATGGGGAAGTCTCGGAGTCCAAGCAGTCTGCAAACCCTATGGCTGTCCAGGTTAAGAAGCCAATGAATCAAGGGGTTTGCTTCAACTGTCTCAGCATATTGTGTATGCCTTTGGTTGGGGTGTCAGACTTCAATACAAGAGGAGTTAGCAGCCTTCTGACAAGGTCAATGTCCGTTCCTATTATCAGAGAACTCTTGTTAGCTCCTGATGGGTGAGGGCATACAACGGCTAAGGTATCAAACGTTTCTGTTTGTTTGGTCACAGAGGGGTCAAAAATCAACTTGACCGGTAAGTATGGAAAATGTTGGGTTCCAATACCCCATATTTCCAGTTCCTCTAATTTCTGCAGGGGTAAGTGTTTAAGGTGCCGGTTGTAAAAGACTCTATATAGCAGGGTATGTGGAGGAGTGGGCCACTACCAACATGTTTGTTCAAGCCCACCAAAGTCTGAAACCCAGCATCCAAAGCCAGTGGGAAACTTCAGAGGGCCCTGGTGAAGGAGCCAACCGGGTGCTCACCTACAACCGTTAGCTCCATATTCAAAGATGCAAAGAAACCGCAGTGGAAGCCAAAATGTTTACAAAGGGCCCCCGCTGCTGTTTCTGAGCGACCATACAACCCTCTCTCTTCGACCTCAGGTGCCCAGTCTCCGAGAGTAGATGCACATCAACCCTCTGGGGCCCAATGGAGATGCAAGCAAAGCCAGAAGCTCATCAAGAATTGGGCGTGAATACAGATGACAGGACAAAATAACTACCCTACTCCTGGTAGATTCCCTAACAAACTTGTGGGACCTTCTCCCATCGTGTCAAATCATGTCGAAGGCATCTATACAAAGGCACTTCTGGACACAGGGGTGCAAGTTATCCTGCTATATAGAGACTTTTACGACTGGCACCTCATACACTTACCCCTGCAGAAATTGGAGGAACTGGACATATGGGGTATTGGAACCCAAAATTTCCCATATGATGGATACTTACCGGTCAAGTTGATTTTTGACCACCCTGTGACCAAACAAATAGAAACGTTTGATACCTTAGCCATTGTATGCCCTCGCCCATCAGGAGCCAACAAGAGTTCTCTGATAATAGGAACAAACACTGACCTTGTCAGAAGGCTGCTCACTCCTCTTGTATTGAAGTCTGAAACCCCAACCAGAGGCATACACCCTATGCTGAGACAAGTGTATCAGCAGCTAGTCGAAGAACAGAGAGTCCCAGCTTGGCAATTGGATAGAAGTGAGAAGATACTACAACCTGGAGAGGTGGTGTGTCTACAAGCTTCAGTCAAGCTCAATTAGGAACAACCGGGCCCCTTTGTTGTCCTTGACGCTGACTGCCAGGGAGAGGACACGGGAGTGGAGGTAATCCACCAAAGTCATATCAATTAGGGCTCTGCAACAGAGTCGTGGGAAGATCCCTGTCAGCATCCGGAATGTTATGGCCTCTCCATTGAAACTGTGAGCCCGAATGCTGTTAGGACAAGTAAATCCAGCCACCCCAGTCTCACCATCTGATTTAAGGTAAGGAAAGATGGAAGAAATCTCCATAGAACAGTTTTACCCACAAAACACCACACTATCACCTGAGTGGAAAGAAAAATTCAAAGCCCAGCTCTTGAGATGGCAGAATAGGTTCTTGAAAGATGAGTTTGATGTGGGGTGTGCGAAAAGTGCCCAGCACAGGATTCACCTTCAGGAAGACAGGCCATTTACGGAAAGAGTCAGATGGATCCCTTTGGGGGACCTAGAAGATTTACGTGAGCAGCTGGCAGAATTGAAGAGATCAGGCATCATCAGGGAGTCTAGGAGCCCTTATGCCTCCCCCATAGTGGTGGTGCGGAAGAAAAATGGGTCCCTGAGGCTGTGCATCAATTATCGGACGCTCAAAAGGAGGACCATCCCTGATCAGTTCACCACTCCAAGGATAGAAGATGCCCTACAGAGCCTGTCGGGGGCGCAGTGGTTCAGCATGCTGGACCTGAAGAGTGGGTACTATCAAATCCCCATGCACCCTGAGGACAGGGAAAAAACAGCTTTTATCACCCCAATAGGGTTCCTCGAGTTTGATAGGATGACTCAAGGTCTATCTGGTGCCCCAGTAAGGTTTCCAGAGACTCATGGAGAAGACAGTAGCGGACATGAACCTAATCAAAGTGTTGGTATATCTGGACAATATCATCGTCTTCGGCAAAACTCTCGAAGAACATGAAGAGCATCTGGAGAAGGTTCTGAGGAGACTCCATGACGAGGGATTGAAGCTGTCCCTGGAAAAATGTCAGTTTTACCAGCCTTCAGTTAATTACCTCGGCAATGTTGTCTCTGCTGAAGGAATAGCTACTGACCCCCAAAAGCTGGAAGCTGTCACCTTTTGGCCAACGCCTACCAATGTAACTGAGCTTAGGTCATTCCTGGGATTTTGCTCATACTACAGGAGATTCGTTGAGTGATTTGCTAGAATAGTCCATCCCCTTCATGAGTTACTGAAGAACAAGGATGAGAATGATGACCCAGACCTAACAAAACCGGTCAAACAACATGAGGCCCCAGGAAGCCTCAGGAGTCAATCCAATCCAGTGGACTGACCCGTGTGAGCAAGCCTTTCGGCAGTTGAAGTGGAGTCTAACAACTGCTCCTGTTCTGGCCTATGCCAATCCAGCCAAGCCATATGAGCTGCTTGTTGATGCCAGTCGAAATGGGCTGGGTGGGGTACTGTATCAGGAGCACGATGGAAACCTGTGGCCTGTTGCTTATGTGAGCTAAAGTCTTACACCTGCTGAGAAAAACTACCCTACTCACAAGTTGGAATTCTTGGCTCTGAAGTGGGCAGTGGTGGGTTAGTTGAAAGACTACTTGTATGGTGCAGACCTTGTGGTCAAAACTGACAACAACCCACTCACGTACATACCACAGAAAAACTGGATGCCCTATCAGGGTTCTGCTTCAGCCTAAAATACCACCCAGGAATTGGGAACAGAGTTGCTGATGCCCTGTTGAGGAGACCCTATGACTTGGGGATTGCCTCTGAAGAGTGGACTCAACTGACTCCAGAAGGGATAAAAGCCTTGTGTCAGGGAGCGGAACATCAGGCCAGAGGAACAACTGGGGCAGAAGCCATCGGACAATCAGTGGCAGGTATCTCCAAATACTACTGTGATTTGTCCCAGGTCAGAGATAACAACCTGCCTAAGCTTTCAGATAGGGACTTTCAGATAGAAAAGATCAGATAGCAAATCCCCTCTGTAGTTTAACACTGAAGTCCTTGGAGGACCAAAGCCCAAATATACTGCTCTATAACAGACTCTCCAACAGGAGCACGACTAATACACAAGGAATGGGATCAACTGCATTTACGCAATGGGGGGGTCTACCAAAGGGGTCCCTCAGATGATCCTGAAGATAAGTGGCAGCTATTCTTGCAGAGAATGCATATAGAGACAATGCTGACTGCCTTACATGACAATCATGGCCACCTAGGGCCTGAGAATACATTCAAACTGGTGCGAGACCGGTTATATTGGCCCTGTATGGGGGCTGAAGTTGAGGGATACTTTTACTCCTGCATATGGTATATACAGAGGAAGACTCTGCTCCACAGAGCTGCCCCAATGAGCCATCTTCAAAGTCAAGGACCACTGGAATTAGTGTATATTGACTTTCTGTGCCTGGAGCCTGACTCGAGTGGACAGTAGGGATGAGCCGAACACCCCACTGTTCAGTTCGCACCAGAACTTGCGAACAGGCAAAAAATTTGTTCGAACACGCGAACATCGTTAAAGTCTATGGGACACGAACATGAATAATCAAAAGTGCGAATTTTAAAGGCTTATATGCAAGTTATTGTCATAAAAAGTGTTTGAGGATCTGGGTCCTGCCCAAGGGGACATGGATCAATGCAAAAAAAGTTTTAAGAACGGGCGTTTTTTCGGGAGCAGTGATTTTAATAATGCTTAAAGTGAAACAATAAAAGTGTAATATTCCTTTAAATTTGGTACCTGGGTGGTGTCTATAGTATGCCTGTAAAGGGGTGCATGTTTCCTGTGTTTAGAACAGTCTGAACGCAAAATGACATTTCAAAGGAAAAAATGTCATTAAAAACTACTCGCGGCTATTAATGAATTGCCGGTCCGACAATACACATAAAAGTTCATTGATAAAAACAGCATGGGAATTCCCCACAGGGGAACCCCGAACCAAAATTTAAAAAAAAAATGACGTGGGGGTCCCCCTAAATTCCATACCAGGCCCTTCAGGTCTGGTATGGATATTAAAGGGAACCCCGGCCAAAATTTTGAAAAAAAATGGCGTGGGGTCTCCCTCAAAATCTATACCAGACCCTTCAGGTCTGGTATGGATTTTAGGGGGAACCCCGGCCAAAATTTAAAAAAAATGGCGTGGGGTCCCCCCAAAAATCCATACCAGACCCTTATCCGAGCACGCAACCTGGCAGGCCGCAGGAAAAGAGGGGGGATGAGAGAGCGCCCCCTCTGAACCGTACCAGGTCACATGCCCTCAACATTGGGAGGGTGCTTTGGGGTAGCCCCCCAAAACACCTTGTCCTCATGTTGATGGGGACAAGGGCCTCATCCCCACAAACCTTGCCTGGTGGTTGTGGAGTCTGCGGGCAGGGGGCTTATCGGAATCTGGAAGCTCCCTTTAACAAGGGGACCCCCAGATCCTGGCCCTCCCCCCTGTGTGAAAAGGTAAGGGGGTACAAAAGTACCCCTACCATTTCACAAAAAAACTGTCAAAAATGTTAAAAATGAAAAGAGACGGTTTTTCACAATTCCTTTATTTAAATGCTTCTTCTTTCTTCTATCTTCTTTCTTCTATTTTCTATCTTCTATCTTCCTTTGGTTTCTTCCTCCATCTTCTTCTTTTTCTGGTTCTTCTGGTTCTTCCCCGGTGTTCTCGTCTGGCATCTTCCTCCGCGGCATCTTCTTCCCTTCTTCTCCTCGCTCCACTCAAGTTCCCGTGCATCAGAGGGGGCGGGGTCACCAGGTGGCCCCGCCTCCCCGTTATTTAAGAACCGTCAGAAGAGGAGAAGCATCACACAGCGGGAGCCTCACTCCATGCCATCATGGATGCGGAGCGGCCCGAGGAGAAGAAGGGAAGAAGACGCCACGGAGGAAGATGCCAGACGAGAACACCAGAGGAAGAACCACAAGAACTAAAGAAGCAGATGGAGGAAGAAACCGAAGGAAGATAGAAGATAGAAGATAGAAGAAAGAAGATAGAAGATAGAAGAAAGAAGAAGCATTTAAATAAAGGAATTGTCAAAAACTGTCTCTTGTCATTTTTAACATTTTTGACAGTTTTTTTGTGAAATGGTAGGGTACCCCCTTACTATTTCACACAGGGGGAAGGGCCGGTATCTGGGGGTCCCCTTGTTAAAGGGGGCTTCCAGATTCCGATAAGCCCCCCGCCCGCAGACCCCCACAACCACCAGGCAAGGGTTATGGGGATGAGGCCCTTGTCCCCATCAACATGGGGACAAGGTGTTTTGGGGGGCTACCCCAAAGCACCCTCCCAATGTTGAGTGCATGTGGCCTAGTACGGTTCAGGAGGGGGGCCGCTCTCTCATTCCCCCCTCTTTTACTGCGGCCTGGCAGGTTGCGTGCTTGGATAAGGGTCTGGTATGGATTTTTTGGGGGACCCCACGCCATTTTCTTTTAAAAATGTTGGCGCTGGGTTCCCCTTAAAATCCATACCAGACCTGAAGGGTCTGGTATAGATTTTGAGGGGGACCCCACGCCATTTTTTTAAACAAATTTGGCCGGGGTTCCCCTTAATATCCATACCAGACCTGAAGGGCCTTGTATGGAATTTAGGGGGACCCCCACGTCATTTTTTTTTAAAATTTTGGTTCGGGGTTCCCCTGTGGGGAATTCCCATGCCATTTTTATCAATGAACTTTTATGTGCATTGTCGCACCGGCAATTCATTAATAGCCGCGAGTAGTTTTAAATGACTTTTTTTCCTTTGAAATGTCATTTTGCTGTCAGACTGTTCTAAACACAGGAAACATGTGCCCCTTTACATGCATACTATAGACACCCCCCAGGTACGAAATTTAAAGGCATATTGCACTTTTATTGTTTCACTTTAAGCATTATTAAAATCACTGCTCCCGAAAAAACGTCCGTTTTTAAAACTTTTTTTGCATTGATCCATGTCCCCTGGGGCAGGACCCAGGTCCCCAAACACTTTTTATGACAATACCATGCATATAAGCCTTTAAAATTAGCACTTTTGATTTCTCCCATAGACTTTTAAAGGGTGTTCCGCGGCTTTCGAATTTGCAGCGAACACCCCAAATTGTTCGCTGGTTGGCGAACTGGCGAACAGCCGATGTTCGAGTGGAACATGAGTTCGACTCGAACTCGAAGCTCATTGCTAGCGGACAGGGAATTGTTCTGGTGGTGACCAACCACTTTACCTGGTATGCCAAGGTATTCCCAACTAAAGACCAACAAGCATCTACAGTGGCCAAAATTCTGGTAGAGAAGTTCTTTGTCCACTATGGCCTACCTCAACGCATTCACTCTGACCAGGGGAGAGACTTTGAGAGTAGACTCATTAAAAGACTGTTAGACTTGTTAGATGTTCAAAAGTCAAGAACCACCCCCTACCACCCTGAAGGGGATCCCCAGCCAGAACACTTTAATCGCACCCTCCTGGATATGTTTGGGACTCTTACGGCTAAAAAGAAATAGCATTGGAGCAGGCACATTGCAGCTTTTGTACATGCCTATAATAGGACTGAAAACTATGCCATGGGCTATTCACCATATAGGCTGATGTCCGGTAGGGAAGCTTGACTGCCGGTGGACTTTGCATTTGCCACCTCTTTAGATCATACCTCGATGGTGTCACACAGAGGATATGTGGACAGCCTGAGGAAGAGTCTGGAGACAGCATATGAGAAATCCCCGGCTGCATTAGACACCCGGGGCCACCAAAACAAGCAAAACTTTGATCCAAAAGTGAGAGTACATGATTTGCAATCTGGTGACAGAGTGTTACTGAGGAACTTTGGCATCCCTGGGAAACACAAACTGGCTGATCAGTGGAAGTTGCAGCCCTACATCATCTGCAAGCAGTTGCCAGTACTGACAGTATACCAGATTCACCCAGAAGAAAGAACAGGCCCACTAAAGACCTGGCACCAGAATCATCTGCTACCTTTATCAGAAGCTGTTTATATATCTTATCAACCAAATCAACAACCTACTCAAACCACCTCTCAGGAATCACCTTCAGTAAGCAGGTCCCAATTCATGCAACCAAATATGGATGCAGAAGACAATGAGGATAAAGAAATGGGCATGGACTGACTGTGGCAGTCTACGCTGTCAGAGACTGTCACTCCCCTTTCTCCCAGAGAAGCAGATGCGGGAACCCTGAGGCCTGAGGCTCCGGAGTTCATCCCACAGACAGAACCCTTGGCAAGCCAAGGAGACTTTCAGAGTTCCCCAACTGTAGAATACATAGAAGCTCCTCAATAGGGATGAGCTTTGAGTTTGAGTCGAGCTCATGTTCAACTCGAACATCGGCTGTTCGCAAGTTCGCCGAACAGCGAACAATTTGGGGTGTTCGCGGCAAATTTGAATGCCGCGGAACACCCTTTAAAAGTCTATGGGAGAAATCAAAAGTGCTAATTTTAAAGGCTTATATGCAAGTTATTGTCATAAAAAGTGTTTGGGGACCTGGGTCCTGCCCCAGGGGACATGGATCAATGCAAAAAAAAGTTTTAAAAACGGCTGTTTTTTCAGGAGCAGTGATTTTAATAATGCTTAAAGTCAAACAATAAAAGTGTAATATCTGTTTAAATTTCGTAGCTGGGGGGTGTCTATAGCATGCCTGTAAAGGGGCGCATGTTTCCCATGTTTAGAACAGTCTGACAGCAAAATGGCATTTCAAAGGAAAAAAAGTTATTTAAAACTACTCGCGGCTATTGCATTGCCGGTCCTACAATACACATAAAAGTTCATTGATAAAAACGGCATGGGAATTCCCCACAGGGGAACCCCCGAACCAAAATTAAAAAAAAAAAATGACGTGGGGGTCCCCCTAAATTCCATACCAGGCCCTTCAGGTCTGGTATGGATATTAAGGGGAACCCCAGCCAAAATTTAAAAAAAAATGATGTGGGGGTCCCCCTAAATTCCATACCAGACCCTTCAGGTCTGGTATGGATTTTAAGGGGAACCCCGTGCCAAAAAAAAACAAAAAACGGCGTGGGGTCCCCCCAAAAATCCATACCAGACCCTTATCCGAGCACGCAACCTGGCAGGCCGCAGGAAAAGAGGGGGGACGAGAGAGCGCCCCCCCATCCTGAATCGTACCAGGCCACATGCCCTCAACTTTGGGAAGGTGCTTTGGGGTAGCCCCCCAAAACACCTTGTCCCCATGTTGATGAGCACAAGGGCCTCATCCCCACAACCCTGGCCGGTGGTTGTGGGGGTCTGCGGGCGGGGGGCTTATCGGAATCTGGAAGCCCCCTTTAACAAGGGGACCCCCAGATCCCGGCCCTCCCCCTGTGTGAAATGGTAAGGGGGTACTTGTACCCCTACCATTTCACTAAAAAACTGTCAAAAATGTTAAAAATGACAAGAGACAGTTTTTGACAATTCCTTTATTTAAATGCTTCTTCTTTCTTCATTCTTCTATCTTCCTTCGGTTTCTTCCTCCATCTTCTTCTTCTGGTTCTTCTGGCTCTTCTGGTTCTTACTCCGGTGTTCTCGTCCAGCATCTCCTCTGTGGCGTCTTCTATCTTCTTCTCCTCGGGCCGCTCCACACCCATGGCATGGGGGGAGGCTCCCGCTCTTCTCTTCATCTTCTTCTCTTCTTCATCTTCTTCTCTTCTTCTCTTCTTCTCTTCTTCATCTTCTTCTCCGGGCCGCTCCGCATCCATGCTGGCATGGAGGGAGGCTACCGATGTGTGACGCGTCTCCTCTTCTGACGGATCTTAAATAACGGGGGGGTGGGGCCAGGGCGGGTGGGGGGCTTATCGGAATCTGGAAGCCCCCTTTAACAAGGGGACCCCCAGATCCCGCCCCCCATGTGAAATGGTAAGGGGTACAAAAGTACCCCTACCATTTCACTAAAAAACTGTCAAAAATGTTAAAAATGACAATCTATCTTCCTTCATCCCTACTCCTCAACTTTCTGCAGCATTAGAGGAAGAGGCTACTTTACACAAAATGCCTGAGCCCAAAGAGCAGAGAGGAAATCGAACAATTCACCCACCAAAAAGGCTGACATACGATACTTTAGGAGAAAATTCTGAAGAAGCGATCCTCACAGCTCAGAGGACGCACAGCCTGCCGACCCTTCCCAATACAGATTTAGTGGAGGGCGACTCCAACTCACCCCCTGGCACATCTAGGTTGGGCCATCCCAATATTGGTGGCTTGTGGGCAAGACAACCTCACCTTTTATGACAAATGGTGGGAGGTTTCCTTGCCAGGTTCATACGTGCATGCCAAATGCTTGTTTTTTTACATGTGCGAACCTGTTTTTGCCTCCCATTGTATTTTGAAAGCATGTAACAGGTTGTGGACATTATATGAAACAAAGAATAGAATATAATGAGGCTTGTTTTAGTCATGTAAATAGATTCGGTACCGTCACTCTATGGTTGCCTTCCAACCCCCATAACCTATGTAACATGTAAGAAAAAGGGGAGAAACTGAGGGGGGGGGGAAGGGGGGGGAGGGGGAAAGGAATGGGAGGGGGGGGGGGAGGGGAAAAGAGGGGGATTGGAACCCTAGGGAGATGGTCTGCCGTGGGGTGGGGTGCTGGTGTTAGGTTTGTGGTCAACTAAACAGCTGGTCCTGAATAGGACTAAGATGTTGGTCATATGGCTATGTAGAGCCGTGAATTCACTGTTCCCAGATTCCGGAGTGTAAGGTTAGCATAGATGCAGTTCTCAAAAATGGGTGAACTCAGTGCAAGAAGTACTGTAATGAAATCGTTTGGTAGCAGGTGTAGGTAAAGAAACAGCCTGGTACGTTACCAATCCCGGGTCCCGTTCGAGATTATTCAGGTACTTCCGGGTGGCTGCGGCTCCAATGTTGTAGACAGACCTTCCTGTTACCTTGTATACCTCCGTATCTCGATCTTGATGATACCTCGTGCTTCACGGTATATTTCTGGTATGCCGCTGTTGTGATGTTTAGGACCGTCCGTACAGGTGCACCTGTTGCCCTCCACACAGCTGTTCCGGGCTTAGGAACGAGATACTCCCTCGGTGTGTGTGCCGGCTAGCCCCAACGGGGGATGACAGCGGGCGTGACGTCCGGACGCGGTGACGTCGACGCGTTTCACAGGACAAATGTCTGTGGACATTATATGTTGATAGACTCTGTCCTTCCTTTGGGGACCAAAGGTTCTTTGGTGTGGGGGTACGTAGCAGGCATGTTGTAGTGCAATTTCTCCTTTTGGCCACAAGATGGAGACAGAGAGATGCAGACTGGTCCTTCCAGAAAAACTCAGAAACAGAGCATACTTGGAAAAAGGGGAGTTTCAGGAAGTGCTGAGGGGATGGAAGAGAGGGAAGTACTGAGGTAAAAGAAATAAAAAGTGCTGACAGGAGACAGAGGAGAGGAGATTGCTTAAAAGAGAGGGAGGTACCAAGGCTCAAAAAGTCCTTTGCTGGGACACAGTGACACTTAACAGCGAGGAGAGGAGGAGTGTGTGAGGGAAAGGAACTGAGGTGCCAGAGTGAGGAGAAAGACACATGCTGACACCAGGGACTGTGTGCCCCAACAGTGGAGGTAGGATATCCTGAAACCCGGGGAAAGGAGAGATGTGAGGAGTGAGAGAGAAAAACGCTGTGAGAGGGATTTTTAGAGCTGAGGGGAGAGAGAGACACACACTGACACCAGAGAGTGTGTGAGGTATTATTAAGGAGGGAGAACTGTCTGAGGAGAGTGGGCTGAGGTACCAGCATCAGGCTAAAAGAGAGAGAGCGATCTAAAGGAGAGAGAGCGATATAAATGAGGGAGAGCTGTCTGAGGAGAGCGGACTGAGGTACCAGCATCAGGCTAAACGAGAGAGCCATCTAAAGGAAAGAGAGCGATCTAAAGGAGGGAGAGCTGTCTGAGGAGAGAGGACTGAGGTACCAGCATCAGGCTAAAGGAAAGAGAGACACACACTGACACCAGAGAGTGTGTGACCTGTTATAGAGAGAGAAAGTCAAGCCTTTCCAAAGACTGCCGAGAGAGAGAGTGTGGTGAGGTGACCAGACTGTGTGGTGAAACTCCACCAGAGAGAGAGAGAGAGAGACGTTTTTCCTGAGATGACTGGGAGAGTACTGCAAGAAGATAGAGGGGAGCCAGGATCGGTTTCACGCACATGTTTTGTTTCACCATCATTAAGCTCAGCTCAGCGGAGACGACCCATGCCGTTTCAGGGGCCGTGATATCCATCTAGGTATTGAGTTGGCCGCTGCCTCTTCACCTTGCGAGTTTTGCTACCAGTCATCTCGATCGGCCCTCAGAAGGGGATCCAGTGCCTTACAACATCGCTATGAGCATCAGGAGCCTGAACCAGCACCTGGGATTATCGTTATGTCATCCCACAGAGGATTGGTGAGAGGGTGCACACCCAACATCCTTCTTGACACCATACTGACACTGCATGCAGACACCAATTTAACTTGCCCTAATGTATTAGTTATTTGTAGCAAGGTTTAACAGTGTTGTAAGTTTCCATATACTTTAAACCATGCTAATATATTCAACTTGTTTATCACTACCAGGTGTGTATCTATTTTTGGTGATAATCCACAGCCAAGATAATGGTATTTACCGCATGTGTCCTTAAATGTGTTTGCAGTAATTTTATTTAACCAGGTGTTTCAGAGGGGCTGAGGTCATTCTTGGAGTTGAGGCAGAGGTCAGAGAATCCAAATTCACCAAGCGGCTCCTTTGGGGGTGGCGCTACATAGGTAAAGTTGATCCAGGGAATATACTATCTTTCTCATCTTCCTATTCCTTTCTCTTCTCCTAGTGTGTGTGTGTGTGGGGGGGGGGGGCTGTGGCAGGCTATGTTATCTCTCATTAACATAAAATGCAGGAGTTCAGTTTCTAAATCCTAAAAACCCTGTTAGGGCAGACAGTGTTCAAATGTAGTTTACAGCTGATACTGAATATTTGTGAACACAGTATAGGCATGGTTAATTATGTTACATATTACTCCACAGCTCTCTCCTAAACATTAAAAAACAGGGAGAGCAAGTAAGAACCTGAGTAAAAAGCACTTAAAAAAGGTAACCGGTCATTTTTATTTTTTTTATGCTATGTTAATGGGAACATGTAACAAATATAGAGTAGGTGTTATCCCAATTTTGCTGCAAAAGTGGAAATACACTTTAAATTGTTTCTCCTAAGGGCATATTGGTTAGATAACAGCATTAACATCGTCAACAACTGGAAGTAGACAGGGGGGATAATCAAGATGTTGAAAATAAAGATACACAGGCTGGGATGGATTAGTCAGTGATATGACCTGTGCAAATATGGATCCTGAGGTGACAATGGCATGAGTATATAACTGGTCCCAAGCCAAGAGAATTGCAAGGACCTTTAAAGCAGAATGACACACAGACAATTATCTTGAACTTGAAACCATGAATCAAACTGTTATTCTTGTGAACTTGTAGAAACCATTTGCTGTATTCACATCAAAAAAAGGTTTTCTCAGACATCTCACTTAAGGCCTGAATATGTTAGGGAAGTTATACTGAAGTATCATAGACAACTATTTGCATATTTTGCATATTTTTCAGAAAGAAATACTTGTAATATGTACAATAAATAGCAATGTATGCTGTGGCTTACAGTTGGTTGGTATGGAGCCCTAAGAAAATGGTATGTAGATGGCTACTACTAAAAAAACTTTGATCAGAGGCAGGTGTGGTTTGTGGTAGTTTTTTTTTAGTTCCATTTGCTATAGAAAAAGGTGTGCCTGATACTCCCTGATTAGTTTCTTTGGTCCACAGGCTTTGACACCAAAAGAGAATGTATAGCGTTTTTCATATGTATTTATTATCTTTTGGACCAAAGGATAACATTTAAATAATATTTTTTCTTTCTCATCCATTGAGGGGACACAAAAAGCATTTAACATTTGGGTTATACTGTTGCCTGCAGACAGATTGGATGCTAGCAAATAAAAAAAAACCTGTAAGCAAGTCTAGGATAACCCCTCATACTACTGGTATGTCTCAGTTTTTTGCTAGTGTCCTAGAAGAATGGATGCCTTCTCTTCAGCTCTGATGTGTGAAAGTTAAACCTATTTTTGCTAGCATCTTTTTTTCTTGCTCTTGAAGATTTTTCTTCTTTACTCAAAACTTTTAATGCTAGAGCTTGTCTCTTCCATTGCAGCTATCAAGAATAACTATCTTCAGCCTTGCTTTTGGACTACAGAGTCCAGAACCCACTAAGATGGACACTGTGGGGATGGCCTGGAAGTGACCTTTGGGCACAGAATTTCTCAAAGTGTGCTTTTCAGACTCTGTTCTAGTAAAAATTAGCAACAGAGTGCTTTTAAGGTCCAGGTTACTGGCATTGCATTGGTATTTGCCCTATGACTGCCCTATGAATGCCATGTTTTCCATTGGTTTTCCTGTGGAAGGGGTTAACCTGGTGGGCACCTGCTGGCTGTAGTGTCAAGCATGTGTTTCTTGATTTGCTTCCCACCATATATGATTGAGAAAGCACCCCCCCCCCCACTGATTCTCCTTCTTGCAAAGAGCCATATGGACTCCAGTCCATTCCTGCTCTTTCTCATACATATGCATAGAATGCAAATCCATGAATTGTTTGATCCATATGGCCTTTTAGGAACAACTCTTCGTATCTACTTTTGAGGCCATTAACAAGGATGCTACTGGTGGCAAGAGCCCCCATCCTCTTCAGACAAAGAATCCTAAGAAACAGCAAAGTTTTCTACATCTATATCTGTCAGTAAACATCTAGTTTATTTCTCCACTTCCGCCTCACAGTTTGACTCACAATCCAGAAAAAAGGTTTGGGACTACCAAATCCAAAGTCTACCAAATCCTCAGACAAGCCTTCCTTGGCATAGAAGTGCTTCACCACTTTCCAGAGTGAGGGGAGTGTTTGTTAACATTTGTTGACACTTGGCATCTCAGATGTTTGAGTTCAGGAAGAGGTATTCCAGGGCAAAAAAAATGAATTTTGCTCCCTTCCTTGATTTAGCATCTCCAAACTTTCTGATTCAACCCATAGAATAGCAGACCTTTATTCCACCCTCTCAGGTCTTCTGGCCAAAGGTGTCATTACCACAGTTCCTGTGGAAAACAAGGTTTTAAGGGTTTTACTCCAAGCGGTTTATCATTCCCAAACTGAAAGGGATCATCTGCCCCCTCTTGGATACTTACCTGAGCTCATGAAATTCAGCAGGTCTGTCACCACCTTCCTTCACCATGGAAACTTTGAGGCTTCTCTAGACATTAGGGACATGTCCCCATTTTTTACATCAAGAGAATTCTCTGTGCCTCTAAACTACCAGTTCATGGCCCTGCCCTTCAGCCACTTGTCTGCACCTTGACCATTCAACAAGATGCTAGCCCAATTATTAGCCTTACTGCATTCCAATAGTATTCCCATTGTGGCATACTTAGATGTCCTTTTGTTGAGGAAAGGGTGGATTAGTTTGGATGGACCCTGAACCTTGATAAATCAGTGATGCAAAGAACAACTACTCAGTACTACAGGAGACAGAGACTCCTCATAATTATGAATCTAAATCGATGGTCCCCAAAAAAAAGCTGCTCCTCTTTTGTCTGAACAGACTTGGGAAGAACCCAACAGTAGGGAACTCTGCAACATAAAAGCCTTGCTACCCACTTCAGTTTAGGGAAATCCACAAACCAGGAACTGAAACAAAGAGAGAGGGCACACCAGCCCAGTGCATTATTGTAATACTCTTTATTATAGAAGAAATAAAATCCAATGTACTCACAAAGGTGAACAAATACAGGCAGGAAATCAATCCGGGCCCAATGCTTGAGTGGTGCCCATCCACAGGGTTATAGCTTACTGCCTCAAATTAGGAAATCCACCCCTAAAAAGAGGAGGGTCAAAAATACACAAAATGGCACGCTAGGAGGATTACCTTAATTGAACAGCAATCCAACCCAATTAATTGGTTAACCAACTTAACCATACACAGAAAGATGGTGTGCACAACACCCATATAAATATGTACAAAAATATCATGATTAAGAAATTAAATTAATAATTTAATATAATATTTGCTACAATCAGTTAATGTATTTTGCGAAATATTAAATTGCATAAATAGAAAGCATAAAAGTAACTAAAAAATAACATAACATGAGAAATAAGCAATTACACCAACAACTGAATTCATTCATACCTCCTCAGTGGAAACTAATGGTGTCTGGTTACCTACATCTATGCATAAAGCTATGCTAAATAGCCACTCTATGCCCAGCAACATCGTAAAAAACATGCCTATAAACGGTGTATATAATAATACCCGAATCACCATCTTTATCCCTTGATGGATTTACATGTACAACCACCAGTGTGCAGAGGTCCCAGAAATCCCCCATGGTGGCACGGTCACTCAGAACTGGGCAACGCAAAGCCACTAGGTGAAATGCACAAGGAGCCAGTATCAAGAGCTTCCAGGTAAAGCATACCATAGCTCACATTAAGGACTGGGCGGTGCTCAGGAACTACCCTATCCTGCCCAGAGGACCCTGTACAAAAGCTGTCCATAGTTGGAACAGCAAGACCCAATGACATCATGTGAAACCCTGCAGATTGGACAGACCCACAAATGAGACAGTTTACTTCAAGATAGTCCTATATACACAAACAATTATTAAAAAATAAATAATGTGCTAAATAATAAATAAAACTATAAAGGTAACTCATAACCTAACTGATCACATAAGGTAACACATTTGATGAATAAAAAAAAAAAAAACTGTATAAGTATAAATATGGATAAAAAAATAATAAAAAATAATAAATAATAATTGATAGTAATAAATAATGATAAATGCCACTAATAGGGATGAGCCGAACACCCCCCTGTTCGGTTCGCACCAGAACATGCGAACAGGAAAAAAATTTGTTCGAACACGCGAACACCGTTAAAGTCTATGGGACACGAACATGAATAATCAAAAGTGCTAATTTTAAAGGCTAATATGCAAGTTATTGTCAATAAAAGTGTTTGGGGACCTGGGTCCTGCCCCAGGGGACATGGATCAATGCAAAAAAAAGTTTTAAAAACGGCCGTTTTTTCAGGAGCAGTGATTTTAATAATGCTTAAAGTCAAACAATAAAAGTGTAATATCCCTTTAAATTTCGTACCTGGGGGGTGTCTATAGTATGCCTGTAAAGGGGCGCATGTTTCCCGTGTTTAGAACAGTCTGACAGCAAAATGACATTTTGAAGGAAAAAACTCATTTAAAACTACCGCGGCTATTGCATTGCCGACAATACACATAGAAGTTCATTGATAAAAACGGCATGGGAATTCCCCACAGGGCAACCCCGAACCAAAATTAAAAAAAAAAAATGATGTGGGAGTCCCCCTAAATTCCATACAAGGCCCTTCAGGTCTGGTATGGATATTAAGGGGAACCCCAGCCAAAATTTTAAAAAAAATTGACGTGGGGTTCCCCCTAAATTCCATACCAGACCCTTCAGGTCTGGTATGGATTTTAAGGGGAACCCCGCGCCCAAAAAAAAAAAAAAAAACGGCGTGGGGTCCCCCTAACAATCCATACCAGACCCTTATCCGAGCACGCAACCTGGCAGGCCGCAGGAAAAGAGGGGGGGACGAGAGTGCGGCCCCCCCCTCCTGAACCATACCAGGCCACATGCCCTCAACATTGGGAGGGTGCTTTGGGGTAGCCCCCCAAAGCACCTTGTCCCCATGTTGATGAAGACAAGGGCCTCATCCCCACAACCGTGGCCGGTGGTTGTGGGGGTCTGCGGGCGGGGGGCTTATCGGAATCTGGAAGCCCCCTTTAACAAGGGGACCCCCAGATCCCGGCCCCCCCCCTGTGTGAAATGGTAAGGGGGTACTTACCCCTACCATTTCACTAAAAAACTGTCAAAAATGTTAAAAATGACAAGAGACAGTTTTTGACAATTCCTTTATTTAAATGCTTCTTCTTTCTTCCTTCATCTTCTTCTTCTTCTGGTTCTTCTGGCTCTTCTGGTTCTTCCTCCGGCGTTCTCGTCCAGCATCTCCTCCGCGGCGTCTTCTATCTTCTTCTCCTCGGGCCGCTCCGCACCCATGGCATGAGGGGGGAGGCTCCCGCTCTTCTCTTCATCTTCTTCTTCATCTTCATCTTCTTCTTCATCTTCTTCTTCTTCTTCTTCTTCTTCTCTTCTTCATCTCTTCTTCCTTCTTCATTTCTTCTGCGGGCCGCTCCGCATCCATGCATGGAGGGAGGCTCCCGCTGTGTGACGGCGTCTCTTCGTCTGACGGTTCTTAAATAACGGGGGGCGGGGCCATCCGGTGACCCCGCCCCCCTCTGACGCACGGTGAATTGACGGGACTTCCCTGTGACGTCACGGGGAATGCCACAGGGAAGTCCCGTCATGTCCCGTGCGTCAGAGGGGGGCGGGGTCACCGGGTGGCCCCGCCCCCCCGTTATTTAAGAACCGTCAGACGAAGAGACGCCGTCACACAGCGGGAGCCTCCCTCCATGCATGGATGCGGAGCGGCCCGCAGAAGAAATGAAGAAGGGAGAAGAGATGAAGAAGAGAAGAAGAAGAAGAAGAAGAAGAAGATGAAGAAGAAGATGAAGATGAAGAAGAAGATGAAGAGAAGAGCGGGAGCCTCCCCCCTCATGCCATGGGTGCGGAGCGGCCCGAGGAGAAGAAGATAGAAGACGCCGCGGAGGAGATGCTGGACGAGAACGCCGGAGGAAGAACCAGAAGAGCCAGAAGAACCAGAAGAAGAAGAAGATGAAGGAAGAAAGAAGAAGCATTTAAATAAAGGAATTGTCAAAAACTGTCTCTTGTCATTTTTAACATTTTTGACAGTTTTTTAGTGAAATGGTAGGGGTAAGTACCCCCTTACCATTTCACACGGGGGGGGGCCGGGATCTGGGGGTCCCCTTGTTAAAGGGGGCTTCCAGATTCCGATAAGCCCCCCGCCCGCAGACCCCCACAACCACCGGCCACGGTTGTGGGGATGAGGCCCTTGTCTTCATCAACATGGGGACAAGGTGTTTTGGGGGGCTACCCCAAAGCACCCTCCCAATGTTGAGGGCATGTGGCCTGGTACGGTTCAGGAGGGGGGGGGGGCCGCACTCTCGTCCCCCCCTCTTTTCCTGCGGCCTGCCAGGTTGCGTGCTCGGATAAGGGTCTGGTATGGATTTTTAGGGGGACCCCACGCCGTTTTTTTTTTTTTTTTTGGCGCGGGGTTCCCCTTAAAATCCATACCAGACCTGAAGGGTCTGGTATGGAATTTAGGGGGAACCCCACGTCAATTTTTTTTTTAAATTTTGGCTGGGGTTCCCCTTAATATCCATACCAGACCTGAAGGGCCTTGTATGGAATTTAGGGGGACCCCCACATCATTTTTTTTTTATTATTTTGGTTCGGGGTTCCCCTGTGGGGAATTCCCATGCCGTTTTTATCAATGAACTTCTATGTGTATTGTCGGCAATGCAATAGCCGCGGGTAGTTTTAAATGAGTTTTTTCCTTCCAAATGTCATTTTGCTGTCAGACTGTTCTAAACACAGGAAACATGCGCCCCTTTACAGGCATACTATAGACACCCCCCAGGTACGAAATTTAAAGGGATATTACACTTTTATTGTTTGACTTTAAGCATTAATAAAATCACTGCTCCTGAAAAAACGTCCGTTTTTAAAACTTTTTTTTGCATTGATCCATGTCCCCTGGGGCAGGACCCGGGTCCCCAAACACTTTTTATGACAATAACTTGCATATAAGCCTTTAAAATTAGCACTTTTGATTTCTCCCATAGACTTTTAAAGGGTGTTCCGCGGCATTCGAATTTGCCGCGAACACCCCAAATTGTTCGCTGTTCGGCGAACTTGCGAACAGCCAATGTTCGAGTAGAACATGAGTTCGACTCGAACTCGAAGCTCATCCCTAGCCACTAACACTGGTTACCATCCACAAGAGAGAATATATACAGATTACCACATAAATACTACCCACCACTAAAAACAAATCACATGCCCACAAGATATACAGGGAATATTAAGGGTCAAACCCAAATACGAATAAAGCTATCCTCCAAACTGTATCCTTAAAATGAAGAACTAATACTTCACATTACCTAGCAAATACCCCCGAGACCCTATTATATCACTGAATGGACCACCAGGCCTTCACTGAGACCAACCAGGGACAAACTACCCAGACAATAAATTCAGAAGGTCTCTCTTCTGCACATCTTCTGGTATCATGTACCTAAATATGGATCTCCGATGATAGTTTCAATGCTAAAAAGTTTCAGACCTGGCAAATCTTTTCAATGATGTTCCAGAAAATGTCAGGGGACAGAGTGCTTCATCCGCCCTTCAAAATGTTGTGCTTATGTTTACTGAACCTAGTTCCAATACATCTTGAGGTGTGACCCACATATAGGAGGCCACAAGTAGGGATGAGCCCAATGTTCATCTGTTCGCCAAACAGCTAACATTATGTGGTGTTCGCGGCAAATACGAAAGCCGCAGAACACAGTTAAAGTCTATGGGACACTAGCATGAAAAACCAAGAGTGATAATTTTAAAGGCTTATATGCAAGTTATTGTCATAAAAAGTGTTTGGGGACCCGGGTCCTGCCCCAGGGGACACGTATCAATGCAAAAAAAAGTTTTAAAAACTGATGTTTTTTCAGGAGCAGTGATTTTATTAATGCTTAAAGTAAAACAATGAAAGGATTTTTATAACAGCTTACCTGTAAATCCTTTTCTTGGAGTACATCACGGGACACAGAGCCATAGTATTAACTATATAGGTATATAGGCACCTTCAGGTGATGGACACTGGCACACTCAATACAGGAAGTTCACTCCCTTTATAACCCCTCCTCCTACCATGAGTACCTCAGTTTTGTAGCAAAGCAATATACACATATCCCAAAAAAGGGGAGGGACCCCTGTGTCCCGTGAAGTACTCCAAGAAAAAGATTTTACAGGTAAGCTGTTATAAAAATCATATTTTCTTTATCGTACATCACGGGACACAAAGCCATAGTATTAACTATATGGGACGTCCCATAGCAATGCTATTTAAAGGGAGGGAGACACAATCCGTAGGGCACCCCCAGACTTGAGGACCTATACTGCTGCCTGCAGCACACTGTACCCAAAGGTGATAGCCTCATGCCTTCTTATATCCACCTGATAAAACCTGGTGAATGTATGCACTGAAGACCAAGTTGCAGCCTTACAGATCTGAGCCATGGAGGCCTGGTGATGCACTGCCCAAGAAGCACTAACTGCTCTGGTAGAATGCGCTTTGACTTGAAAAGGTGGAATCTAACCTTTTAAACCATAAGCCTGAATTATAACTTGCCGAATCCACTTAGTGACAGTGGATTTCGATGCTGCCCGTCCTTTCCTAGGACCTTCTGGCAACACAAATAAGACATCAGTCTTCCGGATCTGAGCAGTTGTCTTTACATAGACTTTGATCGCTCTCACCACATCAAGACAATGTAGTGACTTCTCTTCCCTAGAACATGGTTTTGGAAAAAACAATGGCAGGACGATATCTTGGTTCAGGTGAAAACCTGAGACCACTTTAGGCAGAAAACTTGGACAAGGACGCAACACGACCCTGTCCTCGTGAATAATCAAATATGGCTCTTTACAAAAAAGAGCAGCCAATTCCGAGACCCTCCTTGCTGAGGATATAGCAACCAAGAACACTAACTTCCTTGTCAGAAGGACTAAGGGAATATGCTGTATTGGTACAAATGGCTGTTTTTGTAACACTGACAAAACTTAGTTCAAGTCCCAAGGGTTCAAAGGAGATCTGACTGGCGGATTAAGCCGCATCACCCCACTTATATAGCGCCATCAGTTTACACAGTGCTTTACATATACATTGCACATTCACATCAGTCGCTACCCTCAAGGAGCTTACAATTTAAGGTCCCTAACTCGCACTCATACATACTAGGGACAATTTAGACAGGATCCAATAAACCTACCAGCATGTCTTTTGGAGTGTGGGAGGAAACCAGAGTACCCGGAGGAAACCCACACAGGCACAGGGAGAACATGCAAACTCCAGGCAGGTAGTGTCATAATTGGAATTTGAACCAGTGACCCTTCTTACTGCTAGGTGAAAGTGCTATCCACTACACCACTGTGCTGCTCATAATAGTACTCAAGGCCAGTTTCATCTCTAGCCCTAATTGTAGAAAGGCAAGAATACTGCCTATGTTGTACTTCCGAGGGTGCCAATCCTTGGATTCACACCAGGAAACATAAGCCCTCCAGACTCTATAATATATGTTTCTGGAAGCTGGCTTCCTTGCATTAACTAAGGTAAAGATAACTGACCTGAAAAGCCCATGTTTCTTTAGAATGTGGGTTTCAATAGCCAAGCCGTTAAATTTAGAGTTTGTAAGGTAGGATGGAATATCGGCCCCTGTGAGAGTAGGTCTGGCCGTAGTGGAAGGGACCATGGATCCCCTACACCATCTTTATGATTTCTGTATACCAGGACCTTCTGGGCCATGCTGGGGCTACAAGAATTACCTGCTTTCTTTCCAGCTTGATCCTGCAAAGAAGTCGTGGCAGCAACTGAATAGGGGGAATGCATAAATAAGTGAGAACTGATCCCACAGGTTCACCAGAGCATCTGTCCCGCATGCAAGTGGATACCTTGTCCTTAACACAAAATTGATCAACTTCATGTTGTATCTGGACACCAGAAGATCTACGTCCAGAGTTTCCCATTTTTGGCAAACAGCGCAAAAAATGTCAGGGTAAAGGGACCATTCCCCTGGAAGCAACTGCTGACGGCTCAAGAAGTCCGCCTGCCAATTCTCTACTCCCGGAATAAAAACTGCTGACAGGCATGGAACATTCCTTTCTGCCCAAGTTAGGATATGGTTCACCTCCCTCTGTGCTGCGAGACTCTTGGTGCCCCCTTGGTGATTGATGTAGTCCACAGCTGTGGCATTGTCGGATTGGATCCTAACAGGACAACCCCATAACCTGAATGTCCAAGCCTTCAGAGCCAGACCTGCTACCTGAATCTCTAGGATGTTGATGGGCAAGATCCTTTCTGTCCTTGACCACTGTCCCTGGACAGTTGATTTTCCTAGCTAGCACTGCTCCCCAACCTAAAAGGCTGGCATCTGTCGTTAACACCTTCCAGATAACTGGTCTGAAGGATTTTACTTTCAGCAGATTCTGGGTTACCAACCACCAACTGAGGCTCTGGGACACCCTTGGGGACAGCTGCATTGGCAAGTCTAAAGCTTGAACCATTTGTTCCAAGCAGACAGGATACTGTTTTGCAACAGTCTGGAATGGAACTGGGCATATGGAATCGCTTTGAATGAAGCCACCATCTTTCCTAACAACCTCATGCAAAGGTGAATAGGGGGATCTCTTTTTGAACTGACCATCTGCACCAGCTCTCTTATGGCATTGATCTTTGTCTGAGGCCAGAACACCTTTTTCTGGGCTGTGTCTATGATTAGACCCAAGTACTCCAGCGGTGTTAAGGAAGATTTCTCTAGGTTGAGAATCCAACCCAGATTTTCCAGGTATTTGGTTGTAATGCACACGCTCTGCTCCAAATGGGCCACCGACTGGTCTATTAGCAATAGATTGTCTAGGTAAGCCAAGACTGTTATGCCCTGTGCCCTTAACCTGGCTAGAGGTGGAGCCAGAACCTTTATAAACAGCCAGGGTGCTGTAGCTAGCCCGAAGGGCAAGGCTACAAACTGAAAATGATGCTGTTCTACCTAAGACCGCAGAAACCTTTGGTGAGCGGGAAATATAGGGACATGCAGATATGCATCCCTGATGTCAATAGATGCCAGAAGTTCTCCTCCTTGTAGGATAGAAACCACCGACCTGATTGACTCCATGCGAAAAGAATGGATCTTCAGGAACTGATTTAGATTCTTTGGATCTAGAATGGGTCTGAAAATTTGGTTTTGGTACCGTAAAGAGGTTTGAATAAAACCCCAAACTTTGCTCTTCTGTGGCGATTTGTATGATCAACCCCTGAGCCAGTAATCAGTCTAGTGCCCGAAACAGAGATTGTCTTTTCCCTGGATCTTAGGGAACGTTTGACCTCAGAAAATGAGACGGTGGAAGCTCCTGAAATTCCAGTTTGTTCCTGGAGATGACCCATCTGTCCTGAATTTCCTCTTGCCAGACTTCAGAGAACTGCAGAAGTCTTCCCCCCACCATGGCAAGCGGGGGCGCCCCTTCATAATGAGGCTTTAGAATTCTGTTTTTCAGGTTTCCGCGCCAGGACTTCTTTTGTGCCTGAGCCTAACCCTAAAGCTTTCCTCTAGAAACTGATGGCGGAGGCCGTTGCCATTGCCTACAGGATGCCCCTAGCACAGGAGAAAGAGCCCACTTAAATGAAGGACATTTATTTCTTCTCTTGACTGGCAAAAGAGTACTTTTCCCACTTGAAATCTTTTGGATGTATTTGTCCAAATCATCCCCAAATAGCCGATCCCCATGAAAAGGAAAAGCAGTCAGAAGCCTTTTGCATGGTGCCTCGGCTGACCAATTTTTTAACCACAGGATCCTACGCATGTGTACTAGCACAAACGCAAGACTGCACGCCTGGTTAATAAAATCTTTAATGGCGTCTATGGCAAAACATAATGCACTTGGTAGTTCGGCCAAATCTCGGGCTTGCTCTACAGGAATCTCCTTAAGGGCCTGTCTAAACTGGTCCTTTAGGGATTGACAGATGCCTATTGCAGCGACTGCAGGCTGAGTAACTGCACCTGCCAAAGAAGAATAGGATTTTAACAGGAATTCCAACCTTTTATCTGTTGGATCCTTAAACATTTGTGCATTGTTTACAGGACAAGTTAGACTTTTATTCACACTGGAAATAGCAGCGTCAACTGCTGGTACATTCCATCTTTTGGTGAAATTCTCCTCCATGGGATAGAGTACTGTGAATCTCTATGAAGGGAGAAAATGCTTATCCGGGTGATCCCATTCAGCATAAATAAGCTGTTCTAGTAATGCATGGACAGGAAATGCATGCAAAGGCTGTGAAGGTTTTAAGGAACACAAATAAAAATGGAACTTTCAGCTGACTTCGTTAGGGGTAGCTTGAAAGTGGAACAAACCATTTCCATAAGAGACTGTACCAGCAATTTCTCAGATTGCGAGGCTGAAAAGGGTTCATCCACCGTTGTTTCCTCCGCAGAGGAGTAATCGGTTTGTCTTTCCTCCTGATCACCTGAGGGTAACACCTCATCCTCTACGCACTTCCTATACCTTTGGATGGAGGATGCGATTAAAGCCGCTAATCTTCCCTCTAGCCCTAACAGGGCGGAGGAAAAGGCATCTTCAGTCACGTATAGGGGCTGCGATGTGAGAAGCAGCTGCACCACCAATTGGTTCCAATGACTCACCCTGGCTTGCCACTTCTGGTAATTCAGGAGAAGATGATAGTGTGGAGGCATGACTGGAGTTCCCAGCGCCTGGAGGTGAAATTGTTGGTACCTTTTTTGAGGTTTTTGTGGTGTCCTTTTTAGCAGGCATAGTCCTAAGCACAAAGCAGAGGTACTATTTTAAATGCACTAATCGCTGAACAAATAGTCTGACAATATAATGCTGCTAATAAAAGTTCAGTCTAGTGCTGGGAATAAATGTCCACTCCTCTATTGGGAATGCCCATCTGCAGCCCTTAGATGCCCCACTGCTCCTGTGTCCCGAGTGATCAGCCAGCTTGCTCTCCTCTCTATCAAGCTGAGGAGACACTGCTCTTGTACAATGTCTCCACCCCGCACTAGCGCCGTGCGTCCTCGTGGATGCTATGTCCCACACACGGTGCTGCGCCTAGGTCCCACCCCCTCCATACACACCCGCACCCCCATTCCCCATTTTCATTTGAATTTTAAAACATTCCCGGCCTTTGGGACATCAAGATGGGCTGTGTTAGCAAACTTTCAAGGACCAGGTCCCCTTTTTATCGGGATTCCACTCACTTGGACCTGTATAGCACCCCGCCAGGAAAAACTTTAGGTAATGTAAGCATGACCAAAGCCCTGGGTCCCGGGGTCCAGCCCTGCAAAGAGAGGCGTTACAGGCAAAACCTCGTTCTTCCTATACAAGGCCCGGGTACCATCCACTTTGTCCTCAGTGGCACTTTGGATGGATCCGGTCTGTGGAGGCTGTTTAAATCCAGCAAGGATCCCTCCACCGGAGCTCTTCAGAGCACATCTTCACTAGTGACAACACCTTAGACACTGGTAAAAAAACTGAGATACTCCTGGTAGGAGGAGGGGTTATGTAGGGAGTGAACTTTCTGTATTGGGTGTGCCAGTGTCCATCACCTGAAGGTGCCTATATATCCATATAGTTAATACTATGGCTCTGTGTCCCGTGATGTACGATAAAGAAAAAATGACTTTTCCCAAAGTGTCTCTTGTCATTTTTACTATTATTGACACTTTTTTGTGAATTGGTAGGGGTACAATGTACCCATTACCAATTCACATAAGGGGGGCCAGGATCTGGGGGTCCCCTTGTTAAAGGGGGCTTCCAGATTCTGATAAGCCCCCCGTCCGCAGACCCCAACAACCACCGGGCAAGGGTTGTGGGCATGAGGCCCTTGTTCCCATCAACATGGGGACAAGGTGCTTTGGGGGTGACTCCAAAGCACCCCCCCCATGTTGAGGGCATGTGGCCTGGTATGGTTCAGGAGGGGGGGTGCTCTTTCATCCCCCTCTTCTCCTGTGGCCTGCCAGGTTGCGTGCTCAAGTAAGGGTCTGCTATAGATTTTGGAGGGGACCCATGCCATTTTTTCAATGAGTTTTAACTATATTGCCGAAAACCAACAATTCATTACAGCTGCGATGATGATAAATGACTTTTTTCCTTTAGAAATGTAATTTTGCTGTAACATTGTTCTAAACAAGGGAAAAAATTGCCACTTTACAGGCATACTATAGACACCCCCCAGGCACGATATTTAATTTTTATTGTTTCACTTTAAGCATTATTAAAATCACTGCTCCTGAAAAAAATTGCAGTTTTTAAAACTTTTTTTTGCATTGATACATGTCCCCTGGGGCAGGACCCGGGTCCCCAAACACTTTTTATGGCAATAACTTGCATATAAGCCTTTAAAATGAACACTTTTGATTTTTCATGTTCGTGTCCCATAGACTTTAACGGTGTTCATGTGTTCGTCTGAATTTTTTGCCTGTTCGCAAGTTCTGGTGCTAACCGAACCAGGGGGGGGTGTTCGGCTCATCCTTAGCCACAAGGGCAGATGAGATCATAGATAACAAATCGAGTTATGCAATTAATAAATTGCTTAATGGGATAGATAAACCTATCTGTCCCCATGACCTCCTTTTTGCTGTGGCACATATGTTCACATGCACCGCAACTTTTGGTACTGTACCTATAGTTCCTTGTTTGATCAAACAGAGTGTCAAGAGTCTTGTTTTGTGTTAGCCCTCAGAGGTCCTAAATGACTAAAAGCAATAAAGCTACATAAGTTGCAGGGTTTTCTGAAGGTGACACTTGGCTTCTGAGGAAAACTATTTGAAAGAGCAAGGTCTAACTGTAAAATATTCAAATTGTTAAGGATAACACGCCTAATATCAAAAGCTCTATTGTTATATCTGGTGGAGAAATATATGCAGTGATCTTCAGAGGAAGCTCCCTTTGAAATACCCCTTGCTTGTTCTTTAAAATCAGGTTCATAATGCTGTCTACATTTGAAAACAGCTTTCTCAATAGAATTGTTGTTATAGCACTTCTCATAGAATTTTTTTCCTTTTTGATTGGTGCATGTATGCCACAGTCTACAAAATTGGTCTATGTGCACGTTTGGAATTCAAGTAGGATGGTGTTTGCTCCTAGTGTGTAAATACGAATTGCCTGCTGTTGCTTTAAAATGAATTCTAGAGATATGTTTCATGTCGCCGTCAAAACTCTTTTTCTAGATCAATAAATTCTAAACAATCAGTGTCCACAACATAGGTGAACTTGATTGCAAATAGATTAGATAGACAGTGGTTAATGAAACCTTTCAAAGCTTGATCGGACCCATTCCTGATGATAAGGATGTTGTTGATATGGCGGGCATAAAGGACCAAGTTTTCCCCAAATAGATTGTTGTTCAAAATATAAATACATTTCCAAAAACCCCAAAACAAGTTAGCATACCTTGGGGTGAATCTGGCCTCATAGCAGTTCCTCTAATGTTTCCGTAAAGGTAAAGTAGTCGTGTTCCAAAGTAAACTTGATACAGTCCAAAATTAACCTGACCTCTAACGAATGTTTATTGGGATCTTCACTCAGAAAAAAACTGGATGGCTTGGAGGCCAAAATAATGTTGACTTGAGATGTTTAAAGAGTAAACATCTAGTCAGAATCACTTGTAGTTCAGCTGCCACACTTCCAGATGTCTTATGCCCTGTACACACAACCAGCTTTGCGGTCGGAACAAACTCCAAAGGTTTCTCTGACGGAACTCCGATGGAATTCCGCTCAAGCGGTCTTGCCTACACATGCACACCAAAGTCTGACCATCCAGAACGCAGTGACGTACAACATGTACGACGGGACTAGAAAAAGAAAGTGCAACACCCAGTAGCCAATAGCTTACATCTCGTACTTTCTTCAGAGTATGCGTCGTTTTTGGTCTGTCGGAACAGCATACAGATGAGCGGGTTTTTGAAGGGAGGATAAAACACTCTATCCCCTGACATTTTCAGGAACATCATTAGAAAGAATCTGCAACATGTGGCCAGAGTTCCTAACATAAGATGGTAGCTGGCTGACAAGGCTTTAGAGAAAGTGATCAATATAGCATCCTAAATTGCTGGTAAGGCTGTCTATGGGTCTCCCCAGAGGATTCATACTGTCCTTCCATATCTTAGGGGGGGGGTAAAAGAAGGGGATCATAGGAAAGGCATGATATAAAAACTGCCATTCATGTTTATTGATCACTTTAGCCTCCAATGCTTTTCAACAATGTTTTTATATGATAATACAGCAGTCCCTGGGTTACAAACAACATAGGGTCTGTAGGTTTGTTCTTAAGTTAAATTTGTATGTAAGTTGGAACAGGTAAATTTTTTAAGTGTAGTTCCAGCCAAAAGAAATATTTTTTTTTGGATAGCATAGGTAAGAAAAATTTGTTTTGCTGTCTATGTCCCTGTTTCACCTCACTTTCACCTTACTTTCTGCCCCTGTGACAATTGGATTTTGAAAATGTTGGGTTGTTGTAGAAACAAGGATTGGTGATAAAGCTTTAGTGGAGACACCTTTTTTCCAATATAACTCTTACAGGAGTGAATTTCCCTTCCTAGGAGTAGATTTCCTCTCACTTCCTGTTGTCTGCCTCCGTTTGTAAGTAGGAGTCGTTTGTAAATCGGATGTTTGTAACTCCAGGACAACCTGTATAGGGTTTCCAGATAACCTTTCATAAATCTCCATCATCCAATAGCCTGTTGGCCTCCACTAAATATGCTACTCTTGTTTGTATAACCAGGCGCCCTCTTGTATCCATCTGTCTGATGACAATCTTAGAATTTTGTTTGAGACCTAAAATAGTATCCCTCTCTATCTTGGAAAGATGAGATCTATAATCCTTTTTTAGCCTTTTCACAGATCTCAGAAAGTACTAAATACTTCATAAAAAGATCCTTAGCCCAATGCAGATAGAAAATAGACTTGGGTCTATAAGAGGTGTGACTAATAGTACCATTGTCAAAAACCTCTAAGGGAAAACCAGGCAGAAGCTCAAAAGGCAGGGCTGAATCATAGGAGACATCTATTATGAAGAGATATAGTATGGTTTACCTCTTGATACTGCCTCCCTATGCATTCCAGCTAGCAGCTTTGTGCTGCCCAGTTCCTGAGCGGGTGTACCAACATTGGGGATTCCCAGAACTGCTGCACGCTGGTGGTTGCACATGCAAACCCATCTAAGGATAAAGATAGCGATTGGCTATTATATTTTCAATATATACATCATATGAATTATAAGCATTTTTTTTACAGTATCTATTGTTGGACATACAGTGGCAATTTACTATAGATTTATGCATAGGTGTAGCTCTCCATTAGAAAGGTAGTGGTCTCTATAACTTTTAACAAACTAAATATTATACAATGATTTGGGTTATTTTCACCAAAGAAATATAACAAAATACATTTTGACCTAAATTCTTGAAGAAAGATTATTATTATTTCATTTATTTAGTAAGAAATAAAAAGTAAGAAATAAAAAACCCAGTGGTGATTAAATACCACCAAAACAAAATGATAAAAATTTAGTTTGGGTACAGTGTTGCATGACCGCACAATTGTCATTCAAAATTTGACAGCGCTGAAAGATGAAAATTGGCCTGGGCAGGAAGGGGGTAAAAGTTTACTGTACTGAAGTGGTTAACATGCAAATGGTAACAGATAACATTTCTAGTAAATGTGGAGGAAATACAAAAAAAAAAAAGTTAAATAAAGAAAATACATTTTGTACAGAATACTATTGTATATAGTTAAGGGAATGCAATATTTTTCATGGTAGTGGTCCTTTAAAATGGTCATACTTGAGTGCAAACAGAGATTTTGCAAGGCATTTAAGGACACTTTGTGAACATTTGCTCAGGTATTGTAGGGCATTTTTATGTGAAATAGAATGTCGCCTGATCCTGTATTCTTTCCTGAAACCAGAGCAAATACTGTAAAACTACAGTTTTACTTAGTAACCTTCTTCTGAAAATGCAAGGTAGCTGTTATGCTGACCCAGTGGTTTAATTGCTAAATCACTGACCTGGAACAAGTGTGAAGATTAGAAAAATTGGAGAAAAAAGTTAGACAGTCATATCTATGTATTTGTTCCAGGTCAGTGACTCAGAATATTGAAATAAAATGGTCAGCATTAAAAGTAAAAAAGTAGTATTTTCAGAAGGTGGGGTAGTAGTGCCAGTCTCTATGTTTAGAGGTTAACATTAATGGTCACCTGCTGAAAGTTACCTCTAACCATAGAGGAAAAAAGGGTAGCTACCCCAGCCCCACTGGTCCAGGTGGTTCATCAGACCCAGGACTGCTGCTGGATCTGGGCAAACATGCAAGAAAGCCAGGTTTGGTGTCAGGAAAGGTATTTATTTAATATATTGCTGGTTCAGTGCTTCTGTAGATCCACAGATCCAGTAACTTTCTTCCTATCTATTTCTATATTTGGTATTATCATATTTTTTTGTGGGAATAAAAAGATAGAATAGAACATGTTCACACATAGGATATCCTGGGCAGTGCTTTATTAGAGTTATCAGCGGGAGGAGGTTCTGTTCTGCCTAAGAACAGGAGAGCTTGGCCCAGATGGCACCAATACCCATGTGCTAAAGCATTATGCTCAGTGACTTATTTTCTCTTTAAACTAGGACAGCCCCACAAAGCTAGAATATAGAAAATATGCCTTTAAACTCTCTAAGTTCATTAAAAGTATTCTGAGGGAATACATTCAGTACAAAATAGATAATAGCAAAGAGTTTAAAAATGGATAATCAGTGTGGATTTATGAAATAAGGTCATAGGTAAAATAAAAAAGGAAAGGTTTGCTGTGATGTGAACACACTGAAATAGAGCTAAAGTTGGCAGTGGTGCACCATGTAAAATAATAAATACACAAAAAGATAGTGATATATTACAGAAAGAAAGCGATAACATGGTCAGTTAGATGGTAAATTGAATACAATTTTGAGAAAGTAAGCGTATGCCTGTAGACCAGGAGAATAGCATTGCACCGTAAAGATTAAATTGAGGGGCAAAACAGAGCTCCAGGTGGACTTGGAAATAATTGTTAACAATATACTTGGCATAACCTCTTAATTCCAAATGACAGCTGCAAAGGTTAAACAATTTTGAGGCTCATAAAAGGAGAAATAGAAACATGATAAAGGATATAGTCCCACATATAAAATATAGAAGATCTTTTTTTTTGAGCAACATATTGTGAAAAAAACACAGTTTCAGAAGACCAACAGTGTCTTACAGTAAAAGATTAGAGAATGTTGATATGCTTTGTTTTTTGAAACATTAGGATTTTACATTAAATTAGTAGTGTTCTTTATTGTTAGAGTGGTAAAATGTGCAATGATTTACTGCATAAGCAGAATGGCAAAAACATTAAAGCGGTTGTATACCCCATTAGCACATTTTTACCTACAGGTAAGCCTATAATAAGGCTTACCTATAGGTAAAATGAATATCTCCTAAACCTGTACGGTTTAGGAGATATTCACCTTGCATGCAGTCGCTGACGTCAGCGGCTCATGCACAGTGAAGATCCGGAAAAGGAGTATCGAGTGACGTCATCGCGGCTCACAGCGGACCCGGAAGAAGCGCTGAGGCAAAATGTCAGCTCCCTTGGCGGTGAACTGGAGACGATGCGGGAGCTTCGTTCTAGGGTAAGTATTTCATAATGAGCTCATTGTGCCCTTGCCTTATAGTTTTTTTTCTTTTTTTTCTTCTTCTGGGTATACAACCGCTTTAATAGAATTTGAAAAAGGAGTGGATGATTTTCTTTCAATTAATAATGTTTATCTTTAGATGTATATCTAAAGCCAAAACTTTTCTTTTAGTTCTGTATACTGTGAAAGGGTTAACCATTCTGTCAAGTTTTATTATTATCTTATTGTAACAGGAGACATAATATTTTCCTGGAATTTACACAGTCTCAGCCAACAAATATAGTCTGCCAGCAAACCTACAGGAAAAATAATGGGTTTAAAAATCTTGGCTGCTATTGTTGTCTGAACTAGCACAGATACACCAGAGTCTCATAGCACTGCATTTGAAGAGCCAGTGGAAGATTACAGGGCATGGACTGAATATTGGGGTTGGGGAAAAGGAACTAGGTTAGATCATTCAGATGCATACATCCCCTCCCTCATATATGGCCAACTCTAGATGCCAGTAAAGACCTAAAGGAGATATTTATTCATTCCCTCCTCTATCCAAATAAAAAAAATTATGTGTACTTTAATGTGTGCCTCTAGTTATATTAATCTCACAAAACCACCACTTCCATGGTAGAGCAAGTACCTCCAGGGTCTGGTGCCCCTTGTTCTAGAGTACATGAGGAGCCCCAAAATCCATGCCGTTTCTTCAAGTCCTAATCAGATTTTGTGATTGTGAGCTTTGATTCCATCTCTCATGCCTCAGTATTGGTCTATCACAGTGATGTACACCCTGACTTAGCTTGAGCAGGGGACGGTAAATGGAAAGAATCAGACCCGAATATGTGACTACTGCAACTTGTTATTATTACCTAAAGAGTAACCCAGTAGAAGTCTACAGTATATTATTGCATCATACCAAAATGATTGCTTGTGAGCTAAATGTATTACTATTATTATTTTGCATATTATTAATATGATTATTATTATTATTATTATTATTATTATTATTATTTGTATTATTATTCTAAAGGACAGTATATTTAAACCCTAACCTTGTAAAACAACCCATTCAAATTAAAACAGTAATGAATGATAAAACATTTGTGTATAGCTATAAAAAAACATTATAAATGCCTTTTTGCCCTGTTTTATAATATATCACATTCCCTCTAATCTCCTTATGCAGCTAAGAATAGAGAGTTGGAGGAGGAGAAATAGTAGCACACGGAACTTCCCAGTAAATGGCTGTGCAATGTGGTGTGTGAGCGGAAATCTGATCTTTGAAGGTGAGCGCACCGAGTTCTCAGCACTGCTAGTGAACTTACCACACTTTGCTCTCATACCTAGTGTATTCAGTTTTTAATAGGAAAGCAGAGGGGCTGGCAGGAACACCAGGGATTTCACACAAAGGAAGCAATACAAAGAGAACAGGATACTTTTTCATACAAGTACATGGTATAGCAGACAGGGCAATCCTAATAGCATCATGGGCCCCTGGGCAAAGTAATGCTATGGGGCCCCTACAAGCCTGCCCAATTTGCGCACCTACTCCTAAGAATTAAAGTACAATATTTTCTAGTTCCTGCTATGAAACATATCAAATTACAAAATGTAAAATATGGTATGTCTTCATAAATGTAGGCCAAAATGTATTCTGCTACATGTCTTTGGTATAAAAAATCCCTGAGAGAGCTGTACTCTCTCAGCCCCCCTTACACCTGTACACTCGCAGCCCCCTTCACACCTGTACGCTCCCAGCCCCCCTTCACACCTGTACGCTCACAGCCCCCCTCATACCTGTACGCTCGCAGCCCCCTCACGCCTGTGCAGTCTCATCCCCCTCACATGTTTATATATCACACACACGTACACAGACACACATACACATGTACACAGACACACACACACATACATGTACACAGACACACACACATACATGTACATAGACACACACACACACATATACGTACACAGACACAGGCAAACACATACACGTACACAGACATGTACACAGGCACACACACACACACACATGTGCACAGACACACACACACACATATACACAGACACACACATTTACGCAGACACACACACATGTACACAGACACACATGTACACAGGTACACACATGTACACAGACACACACACACACATGTACACAGGCACACATATTTACACACACACACACACACATACACAGACACACACACACATGTACACAGACACACACATGTAAACAGACACACACACACATGTACACAGGCACACACATGTACACATGTACACACACACATGTACAAAGACACACACACATGTACACAGACACACACACATGTACACAGGTACACACATGTACACATGCTCTTGGAGGGGGAACCCATGCCGTTTTTTTTTTTTTTTTAATGTACCAAGTTTATTGTTCATACAAGTTGAAATACACAATCTCAATAAATAAGAAAGGTGTTACGGGCTGAGATCAACATGTTAATACAGAGTATGAGGTACAGTTTTCAAGTATGATCAAACAACATTGCAAATTTGTATGAAGCAAGTTTAAGGAAAAAAGTAATCCTAAATATATAATCAATAACCAAAAACTCAACAGGGGCATTAAACCCTTTATTTAACTAAATGGAAGAAACATTGCACGGATTCCTCGTTTGGTATGTGTATTGTCTGTAACAGAATACCTTGGTACGTTCTACGGAATCTATTAGACTCTTTGTGTGATTCTAAACCTGTGGGCTGTTTTCGCCTAAAGCACATGTTTGGGGAACTTAGGCCTATAGAAAATATGGTGGCAGTAGCTTGAGTGTGTGATCTCAATGATAGGGATGGAAAGGTGGGTGATATTTATTTGGGTTTGCTGTGTGTTTGTACAAGGGTGGCGACTGTCACTTGCCTATATTTACATGATGTCTCAAAAGCCAACTAGTTTGCGGACTGCAGACCACTAGCAAACCCTGCGAGATATTAAATTGGCAATCAGAAAGTCTAAGGTAGATAGAGACTCGGAGAATGTGATTTTGTGAATAAGAGTGGATGAGGAAAGGGTTTGGAGTGGGTGGAGGTATTGTGGTTTCAGGGGATATATAACGACCTTCTCTATGATATGGTGATGTTTAATCCGACTGGTTGGGATGTGAGGGAACATAAAGTGAAGGTTGTGAGCAGGGGCGTAACTAGAAATCACAGGGCCCCATAGCAAAATGTTGTATGGGCCCCCCCCCACACAAAAAAATGGCGGGACTTAAATTAAATAGTGGCCGTGGCTCAAATCTGAGATGAATGAGGAGAAAGAAAGACTATATGTGTTCCAGAAAGTTTAACAGTCAACAGATAAAGATACTCCAAACACCTGGTGTTGTCGCTTCAATCACCCTCACCTGTGCCCAATGCGGCCTGTGTGTTCCCAATGTAGCGTGGCCTGCCTGTGCCCAATGCAGCCTCACCCGTGCCCAATGTGGCCTGCCCGTGCCCAATACAGCCTCACCTATGCCCAATGCAGCGTGACCCGTGCCCAATGCAGCCTCACCTGTGACCAATGTGGCCTGCCTGTTCCCAATGCAGCCTCACCTGTGCCCAATGCAGCCTCACCTGTGGCCAATGCAGCCTCACCTGTGCCCAATGTGGCCTGCCTGTTCCCAATGCAGCATGGCCTGCCCGTGCCCAATGCAGCCTCACCTGTGCCCAATGCAGCCTCACCCATGCCCAGTGTAGCATGACCCGTGCACATTGCAGCCTCACCTGTGCAGAGAAAGAGGCGAGCCAGTGGCGGAACTACCGGGAGGATGAGGAATGCATACTGCAGCCCTCAAATGGCTGTTGGTGAGCGTGGGGCTGCCTCAGAGGGGGGGGGCGAGCACCGGCCGCACAGTTCCCCAGCCAGGGGAAGTGAGGAGAGGAAGAGGAGCTTTGTTGCCTGTCCACTGAAGGAGAACTACTGCGTTGTTTTTATTTTTTTTTTTTTTACCCCCCACCCTTTGTGTTTACATGGAAGTTTCCTTAGACCTCCCTCCCCCGGGCGCCAAACCTCACATCCCCCCCATTCCCTGGACTTTCAGTACTGTGCCTTCAGGCTCTGCAACAAAGGGGGGGGCAACTCTGACTTTAGCAAGAAATGCTCGGAAGCCCCCTTGGAGCTCGGACAGTTTGCATTGCGGCAATATAGCACAGCGACCTGCTTTCTGCCTGACCCGGAAAAAGCATCAACTTTTACTTAAGTGCCTTACTGCTTCTGTATCCCAGGGGAGTGGGGAAGGGGAAGCCAGACATATTCTGCACCTTGAGGTCAACAGGTGGTACCGTGGTCCAAAAACTGCCTTTTACACTGAAACTCTGGAATTTCTCCCATTTCCTCTCCCCACAACTTAACCCTTTTTTTCTTTTTGTAGGAGATGAGCCCTCCCTCTCAGCCAGCACTAACCTCTGGCCGCTGCACATTCCTAAGCGGCGGACGGTGGACGATCTGGGCGCTATTCTCTCCTCGGGGGAGGGAAAAGGGGTGGAGACTGCTGTCCTGCTATGCCGTCTATAGTTCAACTTTGACCCCCGCTCCCTTTTTTTTGTTGCTCAGGCAGGATGTCACCAGTTTTAACATATATAGCATCTGCCTTCCTGACCCCTCCCCCATACAAACTGATTTATGGGCGATAAGAGGCGCGGATTTCAAAGATGGAACTCCAGCAGCAGCAAAGTTGTCCAGTTTGGAGAACGCCACAGCCAGGAACCTACTGGGCAAAGACCCATCAACATCCATGGCCGTAGTCCGAGTCTTTTTTTGTCTCCACTGTCTGTGGCCCCACTGCATCATTGCACTAATAAAAAGGCCCACGGCTGCCTCAGAGTGGGGGGGCGAGCACCGCCCGCATGGTCCCCCAGCCAGGTGAAGTGAGGAGAGGAAGAGGCGAGCTGTCACTACGAGCACAGAGCTCAGCTGTAGGAGCTTTCAATAGACTTTCCTGTGTTCCCGGGACTAGACGTCATATAGCCCCGCCTCTTGGCCCGGCGCTTGATGACGTCATATGTCCCGCATTGGACCGGCGTCCTGTCTATCAAAGATGCCGGGCCAAGAGGCGGGGCTATATGACGGGGAGTCCCGGGAACACAGGAAAGTCTATTGAAAGCTCCTACAGCTGAGCTCTGTGCTCGTAGTGACAGCTCGCCTCTTCCTCTCCTCACTTCCCCTGGCTGGGGGACCGTGCGGGCGGTGCTCGCCCCCCTGCAGTATGCATTCCTCATCCTCCCCAGGGCCCCTCTCAGCTGCGGGCCCCATAGCGACCGCATGGCTCGCTATGGCGGTAGTTCCGCCACTGGTTGTGAGTGATGGATTGTGCCTTCTTCTCTTTTTTATTGGCCTCTTGGGCCGTTGCCTATCCTTTTGAGAGTAGATGCGTATATTCGTCTGTTGTCTGATAGTGATGCCAACAAGACCAGATTTTCCTGAAATTTGTGGGTGTATCTTTGGATTGGTGTATTAATTCCTCCATTTCTGCTATTTTTGCTATACGTTTAAGCCAAGCAGCGGTGGTAGGGGGCTTGGGGGATTTCCAGAGGGTCGGGATGCACATCTTTGCGGCGTTCAATAAATGTAGCGCCAGGGAACGCTGGTAGTGTCGTTTTGGGATAGAGGAGTGGTGTAAGAGCATTTGTGCAGGGGTAAATTCTATCTGGTAGGTGGTGATGTTGGAGGTGATGCGATGCACTTCCTTCCAGAAGGGTTGGATAGATGGGCATGACCACCATATGTGTAATAGAGAACCTTCTTCGTCAGAGCATCTCCAACAATTGGAAGGTATGGCGGGAGAAATTTTATGTAGACTTGCTGGGGTTTTGTACCACTTAGAGAAGATTTTAAAGCTATTTTCTTGTGCGGACACAGTGATTGAACCCTTATGAATGTATGTGTAGATATTTTCCCATTCTTCTTCCGACAGATCAATTGACAACTCTCTTTCCCAACAGCGGGTTGCTATATTAGACTTAGGATTGTGGTCAGAAAATAGGAGAGAGTATACAACTGAGATCACGTGTCGTTGTGGTTCTGTTTTGGTACACATTTCTTCAAGAGGTGTGAGTTGTCTGGCGTAATCGGAACGTTTGTGGGGGTGGTTGTGAAAGTGTCTGATTTGGAGATATGTCCACCTCGGAAATGGTCGGTCATTCGATTGTGTAGGTAAATTGTTGAGCGATAGAAAGGTATCTCCAGAGAAGAAGTGCTCAGCGCGTATGTCAGTGTGAGGCCAGAAATCTTTAAGGAATGAATCGGACATGCCAGTTGGGAATTCCGGGTTGTTTTGAATTGGCGTCAGCGGACCTTACGTGGAGGAGATGTGGAGGTTTCTGCATGGCTTCTGAAAGGTTTGGAGAGTGCAGCCTATTAAGGGGTGTTGTGTGCAGGCCGGGGGGATATTGTTTGGGGTGATCCAGGGTAGCTGTCGCACTGGGACCTGGGAGAATTTGTTTTCAATTGTAACCCAGGCTTTCGTATGAGAGTGGACACACCAGTCTACTATTCTTGTCAGTTGACAAGCCCCGTGGTATTTAGCAATGTCTGGTAGACCAATGCCTCCTTTAAGTTTAGGTAGGGTCAGTCGGTCAAAGCTGAGCCTGGGACGGTCTTTGCCCCATAGGAAGTCACTACATGCTCTGTGATACGAGGTAAAGAAGGCTTGCGGTAGTTTTATGGGGATGGTTTGTAAAATGTATAGTATTCTCGGGAGGATATTCATTTTAAGTATTGATGCCCTTCCAAACCACGAGAAGATTCCTGTCGACCATGCCTTTAGGTCCTTTTGAATTTTTTGGAGGATAGGAAGGTAGTTTTTAGAATATAGGTCGGAAAGATGGGATGGTAGATTGGATCCTAGATAAGTGATGGCGTTCTGAGTCCATCTAAATGGGAAATTGGTTTGGCATAGCGTAAGAGTCTCTTTACTTAGAGATATGTTTAGAGCTTCTGATTTCGTGAAATTGATTTGTAGGTTTGAAGGGGTATTGAACGTGGCAAAATCTTTAAGTAGGTTAGGTAAAGTGACGTGCGGGTCTGTCAGAAATAGGAGAATGTCGTCTGCGAAAGCAGAGAGCTTGTATGTAGCATTTGATATTGATACTCCTTTGATGTCCGGGTTGGACCTTAAACGTTGGAGTAGAGGTTCTAGGATAAGGACGAATATTAAGGGGGATAGCGGGCAACCCTGGCGAGTCCCATCGGATATGGAGAAGGCGTCCGACAGGTGACCATTGACCCGGACTCTTGTGGTAGGGGAAGAGTACAGGGCCATAATGAAATGAAGCATACGGTCTCGTATTCCCATCATTTTGAGCACTTCAGTCATGTAGTCCCAGGCCACCCTGTCGAACGCCTTCTCCGCATCCAGGGATAAAAGAACCCCTGTTGCTGGGAGGAGGCCAGCCATTTATGAATGTTAATGGCTTTGATTGTGTTGTCTCTTGCCTCTCTACCTGGTATAAAGCCTACTTGATCTAATGAGACGAGATTGGGTAATAGAGGCAAGAGACGATTGGCTAGGATTTTGGCGTAAATTTTGAGGTCTACATTTAACAATGAGATCGGGCGGTAATTAGTCACTAAGGACGCATCTTTGGTCAGCTTAGGAATTACCGTGATGTGTGCAGTAAGTAGGTCTCGCGGGGGGTAGATTTTCATAGGAAAGGGAGTTAAAGGCCGACAAAAAGTGAGGCTTAAGCGTGTTTATGAAAGTTTTGTAATAACCCGTCGTCAGTCCATCAGGACCGGGGCTTTTTCCGGGTTTCAGTTGTTTAAGAACCATGTCAATTTCTGTAGACAAAATAGGTTGTTCCAAGTCGTTGGCCGATTCAGCCGATAGGGGATCTGGACAGTATTTACTGAGGAAATCTTTAATTAGTTGTAGTCTACTGGTGTTATCGGTCTGAGGGTCAACGGGGTGTAAATTGTACAGGTCGGTATAGTAGCAAATAAACTGGTCGGCTATTTGGTAGTTTGATACTATTTTTTGTCCCTTAGCGTCGGTGAGTGAGTGGATAGTCATGGAGGCCTTCTTAGCTCGTAGAGCCCTTGCCAGGAGTTTACTGGACTTGTTGCCGTATTCATAGAAAGTTTTTTGGGAGAGTATATAGTTTCTTTTTATTCGTTTGTTAAGTGTCTCTAATAATTCATTTCTAACTTGGATTAATTCTGGAAGGGTCCCTACTGCTTGGGAGTTTTTGTGAGTTTGTTCTAATTCTTGAATACGGGCTGTCAGTTTTGTAATATAAGTATTTCTTTCATTTCTGCGTTTGGCTGAAATTGCTATAAGTTCGCCACGTATGGTACTTTTGTGTGCCTCCATAGGTGAAATGTCTGGGGATTTGTTTTCTTGAAAGTATAGTACCAGTGGTTCATCTATGCTAGAAGCGATGGATGTGTCTGTGAGAAGAGAGGGATCTAGGCGCCAGATTGGGGCTCTGGGAGGAATGTCTGTGAGTTCTAAAGTCATGGAAATGGGATGGTGGTCCGAAAGATACATGGGGTCAATGGATGCCGCGGTCAGAAATGGTAAATCTTTTTGTGAAAGGAAAAGATAATCCAGTCTCGAATGTCGATTATGGGGCATTGGATAGAAGGTGTAATCTTTCACGTCTGGATAGAGCGTGCGCCATGAGTCGTGCAATGATAGTTCCTGTATCTTCATTTTAATTGCCCTTAGTGCTTTATATGGCATGGTAGAAGTGCCCATTGATGTATCGTGTAAGGGATTCAGGGGGACATTGAAGTCACCTCCTAGAACAAGAAGGCCTTCATGGAACGAGGAGAGTTTTTTCAATGTGGTTCTAAAGAACGATACTTGGCCAGTATTGGGGGCATATATGTTGGCGAGGGTGACCCGCTTGCCATATAGAATGCCTTTCACAAAGATGAACCGTGCTTCCCCGTCAACGTAGGTATCGTTAATTTGAAATTGGCAATAGTTGGCAATGAGGATAGAAACCCCTTTGGTTTTTGCGGTGTGATTGGTTGCATGAAGAGCTGTTGGGAAGCACTTGTTGGAGAGTTTTGGAATGGAGTTTGTTTTGAAGTGTGTCTCTTGGAGGAATACAATATCGGCTTTGTTCCTGTGTAGGGAGAGTAGAACTTGAGAGCATTTTTCTGGGAGATTAAGTCCACGTGCATTGAGGGAAATAATTTTAGTTTTAGATTTATTTGGTTTGTTTGTTGGTCGTGACATTTTATGGAGGTGGTTCCAATCTCGATTTAGCAGGGAGAGGAAAAGGAACAGGTATAGATACTTGTTATGGATGAGGATAGGGACTTTGAGGAAAGACGAGCGGGGTTAGGAGGTAGAAAAATGGGTATTGTCTATTGGAAAATGTGTTGGCGACTTGGAAAAGGGGGGATACGAAGGGAGATGGTTGTGGAAGAGATATTGTAGGTGTTTTGCTTGAGGGGAATCCGTAACAATGAAAGAGGGAAGGGCTTTTGTCTATAGGTGGTCGATTTCGGTGATTAGCAAGAGCCTGCTCGCTAATCCAAGGATACTGTGTGTCTGTATCCAGATATAACCGAAGTAAGTCAGTGGTGGTTGATGAAGGAAGAAGTGTCGTTCAGAAGTACCAGTGTATGAGGATAACCACTGAGTGGGGTGTAACTAGAGACGGCATAGAGTGTAGAGGTCTAAGGGGTAATTACTACCCGCCAATCAGAGAGAGAGGTGTGGGAATGTGGGAGGGGGAGGTCAAAGAGGCATATTGATTGCTATACGGAGTATTTTTAGGACAAATGGATGAATGGACGTGGTGTGAGGTTTAATAATACAGGAGATTGTTAAAATGGAAAGGTATGGTGATCTCCAGGATGGATAGTTTGTCCATAGTGAAAGGGAGGAATAGTCTGTGTTCTCTTCTAGTGTATGTGTTTGAAGTGCAGGGGTTATGATGAAATCTTTGAAAGAGTTTAAACTAACGGGATAAAATCCCGTTGTAGACGTAGGACATTAAATAACAGAATGTACCCATAAGAATTGAGGTATTAATTAAGAAAAACTCAGGGAAATAAACATTCTATAAATGAACCTAGCTTTATCCTCAGGATTGAGATGTTATGTGCCTTATTAGCCTGCTGTAATCACTGCATTGCGTGTTTGGTTTAAGGGGAGAGCGAACCAGGAATTGTTGCTTGGAGCCTTGTCAGATCCTCCATGGATCGTGTATGATATTAAAGAGGAGGTATATCTAATGTTTACATTAGCAATGAGGGGGGGTAGAAGTAGAGTAAAAAAAAAAAAACAAAAAAAAAAAACACATCAGATGAGCTTGATAGGTTAGTTTTAGGACATCTATGTCATAGCAGCTGTAGAGTCAAGCAATTGATAATCTAAAAACTCATTATCTGTGTGCGAGCTATAAAACTATCTGTGTCATAGAACACGAAAGGTTGTCTGAGGAAGAAGCATTGTAAGACATGCATGGGAGCGGAAGTTCGTTCAATGTGTTCCCTAGAAATTGTGATTGTGGTTGAATACCGTGTGTCCATGTAGCACAAATGTGTAGTTTTGGATTTGTATTGTGTGTGCTTTTTTTGAGGGACATTTCGGGAGCCTCAGGATCTGTGCCATCCTTATAAGAATAACCTATGACCTGATAGGAGTGTAAGGTTCTGTGCTTGAATTAAGTAGTGCATTATGGTGGTCGGTGGACAAGGGTTATCGTATATTCAAAATATGTGTGAATGGTATCAACCAGGCTCAGGTCATATTGCATGCATTACTTGTCTGGAATTAGGAAACTTAGGTTACTCCTTGGAACTGAGACTGTTTCGATAAAGTTTAAATCTACATGGAGGACACTAAGTGTTATAAAATACATATTTACATTAAACGTTAGTTTTCGTGAGTCTCATAAGCTCAGTATTCAAGTAGCGGTGGTATGATGAGCCATTGCGGTCACTCTGGTAAACTCCCTACTTTTGGGAGTCTGGAATGAAAATGTTGAGTGAGTTGATTGCATAGTAAGGAGGGTGACCATATATGGTACGGATCTAGCATGATGTGATGCTGGCATAGGATCCAGTGAATGATTCGGCATTCAGGTTAGGTGGACCTAATACCGTTTGGATCTACAAGCAGGAAGGGATATCTATATAGGAAGAGTTGGACAAATTTAAATTGCCGAACGGATCATCACTCCAACCGCTTATAAGTGAGTTGAATGAAAATGTTGAGTGAGTTGATTGCATAGTAAGGAGGGTGACCATATATGGTACGGATCTAGCATGATGTGATGCTGGCATAGGATCCAGTGAATGATTCGGCATTCAGGTTAGGTGGACCTAATACCGTTTGGATTTACAAGCAGGAAGGGATATCTATATAGGAAGAGTTGGACAAATTTAAATTGCCGAACGGATCATCACTCCAACCGCTTATAAGTGAGTTTAGCTAGAAAGGTATCATATATGCTCAAATATTTAACATCAGCGGAGAGGTTGCATATGTAAGCATTAAGATAGGCATATATTTAAATGTAAAAATACAGATTAATAATAATAAAAAAAGGGGGGGGCAGGAGGGGGGGAGAAAGGGCTAAACCGTTAAAAGAGGAAAAGGCAAAGCCCAAAAAGAATTCTTAAGTGGGAAGTGGGGGTTACCAACCAGCACATCAGTTGCCTGTTGGAGTCATCACTCAAAAGTCTTTCGGCATTCAGTGGTTATCATCCATAGAGTACTGGGATATTATATTCACACGAGATACATGTGTGACCCTTTCAAAAGAGCATAAAGTCAGATAGTATGCAAGCTGCACACAACCCGTTAGGGTGGGATAGTGACCAGCAGTACATGTATAGGAGGACAATGTGGCAGCGGGTAGAAAAAGCAGGCTGTGGGGAGGGACAGGGGGGGCACACAAAAAAAAAAAAAAGAGAAATCCAGGGACAACTTAGCTGAGGGTGTGGAGTCGCGTACTGTCTCTTAACGGTCGTGGCGTGCTCTCCTGGATTGCGGTGCTTTTGACGGACTGGATCTGTGATTCTGGCCTGGGGCTAAGTGACGATCCCGGGGTTTGGATGGTGATCTTTGCCTCCTGAGATGATGTGCTTGGGTTTCCATGGGCTCGCTGCGAGGTGAGGCTTTGTTGGCGGGGGGCCGATACTCAGCGTACCATTCGGGTACTTCCGTATATGGAATATCCATGGTCTCACAAAAGTGATGTAGATCTTCCGGCACTCGGAGGAGTGCAGAGCGCCCTTGAGTGGAAGCTGACCAGCCGAAAGGGAACTTCCATCGATATGGGATTCCGTTAGTACGCAGAACTTCCAGTAGAGGTCGCAAACGCTGTAATGTAATGGTTGAAAGATCCTGGAAGAGACGGATTTCTGTGCCGTTGTGTGTCAGTGGGGCATTATTACGGGCATTCCGCAGGATCTCTTCTTTTAGTTGGTAATCAATCACACAACAGACCACGTCTCGTGGAGGATCAGATTCTCTCCCCCGTGGGCGAAGGGCGCGAGGTATGCGTTCCATCCCAATTGATGTAGTGGTGGGTTTCCCCAGCAGGGTATTAAACAAGCCTGTCACTTCTGCTTGTAGGTGATCTGCATCCACTGATTCCGGTAGTCCTCGTATGCGTAGGTTATGGCGCCGACCGCAATTGTCCAAGTCCTCAATGTGACGGTTAAGATCGCGTAGCTGCAAGGTGTGTGTGTCTAAAACTTGGCATGAGCGGCGGAGTACGGAGGAATGGGTAGCCGTGACTTTTTCTACCTCATGTACTCTGCCGGCGATCGATTGAATGTCAATCCTGAGGTCTGAGATCGTGGCTGTAAGCGCTGCCGTGAAGGTGTTCTTGATGTCTGTCGCTACAGAATGGAGATCATGGAGGCTTGGTTGCGGTTGTGGTGAGAGGACTATCCCGGCATTATCCGAGGGGATCTGTGAGTCGGGGCTAGATAGTTGGCCTGATGAGTGGGGTAGGCCGCGGGATGATGTTGCTGGCCTGTGTGCGGAACATTTCCGGGATATTGTGGCTTACCCGTCCAGTTAAATCACGGGGAGATCTGGAGCGGGAAGTAGAGGAGCTTCGGGAAGAGGTCCCCATAGCTTTTGGGGGTGCTGATGAGTTAGAAACCTCCTTTTTAGTCAGATGGATCTCTCTGTCAGCGGGAGCTGTCAAGTTAAGCTGCCATTCTCCGTCGAGGTCAGGCTACGCCCCATTTTTTTTAAATTTGGCGTGGAGTTCCCCTTCAAGATCATCAGAGCACAAGTCGCATGCCAAAGTCAGATCAGTTAGGACGGCGATCCGACTTTTATCTGACTTCAGTGATATTCAATGGCCTAAAGTAGGATCAAAGTTGGACCAAAGTAGTGCAGGGAGCATTTTCAAAGTCGGACCGACTTGTGTCGTTTTTGGTGCGTCGGAACAGCATACAGACGAGCGTTTTTTCCGATAGTAATTTGTTCCGTCGGAAAAATATAGAACATGTTCTCTATCTAAGTCCGTCTGAATTTTCGACAGAAAATGTCCAATAGGGCATACACACGGTCGGAATATACGATGAAAAGCTCCCATCGTACTATCTCTGTCGGAAATTCCACTTGTGTGTACGCGGCATTAGTTGCAGTCATGTGCACTGCCCTATGCTTACTTTAAATTTCATAGTCCATATTTGTTAGTCCAATTCAGGAGTGAGCAAGAGAGGGTAATTACATTCCTACGTAAGTGGGACCATAGAGAAAGACTGTATCCACCTTCTAACAGGAAGCCAAATTACAGAGAAAAATGAATTTGGAGATTTCAGGATACTGAGAGCAATAGAAGGTGCTTTTTTGAGTTAAGAATACTTACTTGAATAGAATTTTCAAACAGTTTAATGCAATTTTAATATGCTACATCTGCATAGCTGCTTAACTAACTGCACTTGCAAGGAGAATGACAGAATCCATAAATTGACAAAGTGCCATAGTTTGGCAAACATGCAATTTATACATTTTTTAATTGTTCACATACATATACACACAACACCAACACACGCAAAAATACACACACACCATAGTCACCAAAAAAGATTTTACAGTTAAAAAAAAAAAAAAATGACAGTTACAAAAAACTCAAAGGCAGGGTTGCCACACCTGATCCAGCTTCCACCCTCTTCATGCAGGGACAAAAGATGCTGGTCACAGTGGGTCACAGACCAGCCAGAATATTTTCATGGACAGTTGCTCCCATCCATGGACTTTAACAGATGAGATAAATTGGGGTATTTTTTACAAACTGTCTGTGAAAATATAGATGGTTAGCAACCCTGCTGAAGAGAGACACATGCATACCACTACAGATGGTAACTTAATACTAATGCCGCATACAGACAATCGGAGTTTCTGACAACAAATGTTCCATGTGAGCTTGTTGTCGGAAATTCCGACCATGTGTAGGCTCCATCGGATATTTTCTGTCGGAATTTCCAACAACAAAAATTTGAGAGCTGGATCTCAAATTTTTCAACAACAAAATCAGCTGTCGTAAATTCCAAGCGTGTGTACACAATTCCGACGCACAAAATTCCACGCATGCTCTGAACTAATGGAGACAGCACATTTGTCACGCTGCAAATTTTTTAATCCTTTAATGCAGCGCATTTTCTTCTTCTTTATAATATTAGAACAATGAAGTTGTTTTGTTGCTGATATTCACACAGAGTTCTGACAAACTGATTTCTTTATTATTTCTCGTGAGCTCATGAATAATCTTTATAATTTTTTTGCCAGATCTACAGAATAATGTTTATATATTTTTTTTATAGTGATCTACTTTTTTTTTTATCAAGATCTCCTGTGATCTCCATACTATTTTTATTCATTTTGTGTGTCAAGTTACCACAGCACCATTATTATCTTGTATTTTTTATCTTGTATTTTTTAACCTCAAAGAGATTGGTTGGTGTTGGTGTCCCTTGTTAATTTGACATTGCATTTTTGAAATGTACCTGCCTACTCACAAACAAACTATCCTTTTTGAACTAAAACACATAGCCAAGTATTTGTGATAAAAAATAGACATTTATTAGGGGTCATAACAAAATAAAGAGGAAGGCAACGCTGGATAAACTTGTGAAATTGGCGAAGCCTTTGTACCCCAGGGCACACACCAACCATTTTACAGGCAAAATTGGTAGCCTGAGGAGTCCATTTAATAGGGAGCACAATCCGGTCCTGGACTCCTAGAGATCGGGAGCAGCAGCAGATGACATATATGTCCCCAGGCTGTGGTCATACAACAGCCTGTGTCTTTTGTCAGACCAGACTGAACCCAGGCCATCACACTCTTGTCTTGCTTCCATGCTTGCTTCCACGCTTGCTTCCGGGCTGAGGCTCTGGTGTTGGAGTTGTGGCAGGAGATGGAGGAGGTAGAGGAGGAGGATGGTCCAACTCACACAGGTGGATTTTGCTTGTGAGTTCACCCCTCAACCCCTTATTTAGGGCCAGATAGATCACTTCCTCACAAAAGAGGCGTTGGCCCAACTCCATTTCCTGCATTTTGCTAGCTACTATGCAGGCATAGGCCTCTTGAATATTGGGGGTGGTTCTGAGGGCCGCAGTAGCCTCCCGAATCAAAGAAAGCGCTGACTCCTGCACGTTCCTCCCCTTCCTGGTCCTTTTTGTTGGAAGGCAAAGGGGAGGAAGCTGGGATTCGGTCAGGATACTGGGCCCGGCCACCTCCTGGCTGCCACTTACCCCGTCACCTCCTGGCTGTCACTTTCCCCCGCCACCTTCTGGCTGTCATTTTCCCCCGCCACCTCCTGGCTGCCACTTTCCACAGCCTCCTCCTGGCTGAGGCTTTCCTGTGTATGAAAATGGGACATAGTTTTAGTTTATTGTTCATCAATCAAACACAATTTTTAGAAATATGTTAAACAATGCTATACCTGATTAAAGCTGGGCTCCTCCACATCTTCTTCCTGGGTGGAAGGCCCAGGTTGGATGTCGGAAGCATCAGCTGTGGTGGAAGGAAGTGTGAAAGGAAGGGTTGAGAGTGATGGCCTGATTTCACTCTGGTCTGACAGAAATCATAGTACCATAGCCTGGGGACATAAATGTCATCTGCTGCTGCTCCTGATCTCATGGAATCCTAGACCTTCTTGCACTCCCTATTATATGTGCTCCTCAGGCCACCAATTTTTACCTGCCACAGACAGGGCAGCTCTCTGTACATATCAATGAATTGGGGGAGGAAACTGTGATCATTAAATCGATACATCTTCTCTGCAAGACACAAGACAAATCCTAATGTCAGGCTAAACTCTCCTAATCTTGTCCCAATAAGGGCCTCAATCTATAAGCAGTATAGGCCACTGATGCCCCAAGTTAAAATTGTACCTTCATTATCAGGAACGGCGCTTACACTACTCCGTCCTCTGCTCACAGATCATATGCTTTATATACACTGTGCATGCGTGAAACTCCGCCCGCCCCTGACCTTCTTTCTAGTATGTTCCCCGCCCCTTCTCTTTCGGCGCAGTGGGAGAGCACATGGTGGAGAAAGAGCAAGTGCATGTAGAGGAGAGCAGCAACGAGGAGGACGAAGAAAGCCAGGAGCCACAAACGTCCCAATCCCAGAGATTTAAGGCCTTAAATATGTCCTTTGTAGAGATGGTGGAGATGTGGACATCTTGAAGAGGGCCGACTATGATGGGAAGGATGGACCTTACCCAAACCCAAATATGAGAAAGGCCAAGATCATGGTTAAAGTTGTGAAAAGTCTGCAAAAGAATTTTAGGGTACGGCTATCCAAGGAGCAACTGAGGAAACGATGGTCAGACCTCAAATTGAGGGAGCAGGATCAGTACAGAAGAATCAAGAGAGTGCTGAAAAAAAGTAAGTATTTTGTTGTGTGTTCCTATTATTGTTATTACGTTCGTGCTGGTCCATGTGCTTTTCTTTACTGTTGTACGGTTTAAAATGGCAAGTTTCAGGTTCGTGGGCACAGTAATCGTTTGTAGTAAAAATTGTTTGTTCGCCCACTAATACAATGTTTTTGGCAGATGCAGGTTAACTACATTTGTTCATGCCTATTTGTATTAAAATAGGTTTGGTACATTGTTGTCTAGATGGGTTTGTAACTAGTAGGGATGAGCCCGATATTCGAGTCGAACGTAAGTTCAATTCGAACATTGGGTGTTCGCCTGCTCGCCGAACAGCGAACAATTTGAGGTGTTCGCGCCAAATTCAAAAGCAGCGAAACACCCTTTAAAAGTCTATGGGAGAAATCAAAAGTGCTAATTTTAAAAGCTTATATGCTTGGTATTGTCATAAAAAGTGTTTAGGGACCTGAGACCTGCCCCAGGGGACATGTATCAATAGAAAAAAAAGTTTTAAAAATGGCAGGAGCAGTTTTTCAGGAGCAGTGATTTTAATAATGCTTAAAGTGAAACAATAAAAGTGAAATATTCCTTTAAATTTTGTACCTGGGGGGTCCATAGTATGCCTGTAAAGTGACGCATTTTTCCCATGTTTAGAACAGTCCCTGCACAAAATGACATTTCTAAAGGAAAAAAAGTCATTTAAAAGTACTCACGGCTATAATGAATTGTCTATGGGAGAAATTAAAAGTGCTAATTTTAAAGGCTTATATGCATGGTATTGCCATAAAAAGTGTTTGGGGACCTGGGTCCTGCCCCAGGGGACATGTATCAATGCAAAAAAAAGTTTTAAAAACTGCAGTTTTTTGGGAGCAGTGATTTTAATAATGCTTAAAGTGAGACAATAAAAGTGAAATATTCCTTTAAATTTCATACCTGGGGGTTGTCTATAGTATGCCTGTAAAGTGGCGCATTTTTCCTGTGTTTAAAACAGTCAGAGAGCAAAATGACATTTCTAAAGGAAAAAAAGTCATTTAAAATTACTTGCAGCTATAATGAATTGTTGGGTCTGGCATTACAGATAAAAGTCATTGAAAAAAAGGCATGGGACCCCCCCCCCAGTCCATTACCAGGCCCTTTAGTTCTGGTATGAATATTAAGGGGAACCCCAAATCAAAATTAAAAAAAAAAATTGTGTGGAGGTCCCCCCAAATTCCATACCAGGCCCTTCAGGTCTGGTATGGATATTAAAGGGAACCCTGCACCATTTTTTTAAAATGGCATAGGGGTCCCCCTCAAAACCCATACCAGACCTAAAAGGTCTAGTATGGATTTTAAGAAGAACCCTGCGCCAAAATTTTTTAAAAAATGGCGTGGGGGTCCCCCCAAAAATCCATACCAGACCCTTATCTGAGCACATAACCTGGCAGGCTGCAGAAAAAGAGGGGGGGCCAACCAGTCCACTGAACTGCACCAGGACACATGTCCCCAACATAGGGAGAGTGCATTTGGGTAGCCCCCCAAAGAACCTTGTCCCCATGTTGATGGGGACAAGGGCCTCATCTCCACAACCCTTGCCCGGTGGTTGAGGGGGTCTGCGGGACGGGGGGCTTATCAGAATCTGGAAGCCCCCTTTAACAAGGGGACTCCCAGATCCCGACCCCCCCTGTTTGAAATGGTAACGGATACATTGTACCCATACCATTTCACAAAAAAAATGTCAAAATGTTAAAAAACCACAAGACACATCTTGGGACAAATCCTTTATTAAAAAATAAAAAAATTAAACTGTCCCACGAAGTCCATTCATCTTCTTCTCTCGCTCCGCCGATGGACCTAAAAAAAATAAAAAAGATCCCCCTCTATGGGAGGCACCCACCTTATGATGCTTCAGCACAATGACAGTTCTTTTATAACTGAGGGTGGGGCCACACGGTGACGTACCCGGGTGACCCCATCCCCCACTGATGCATGGGGACTTCCCAATGGCTTCCCCGTGGCATCAGAGGGGGGCAGGGCCATGTGGCCTGATACAGTTCAGGAGGGGGGGTGCTCTCTCATCCCCCCTCTTTTCCTGTGGCGTGCCAGGCGTGCCAGGCGTGCCTCGGATAAGGGTCTGGTATGGATTTTTTGGGGGACCCCCACACCATTTAAAAAAAAATTTGACTCGGGGTTCCCCTTAAAATCCATATCAGGATTTTGAGGGGGACCCCTATGCCATTTAAAAAAAAAAATGGTGCAGGGTTCCCCTTAATATCCATACCAGACCTGAAGGGTCTGATATGAAATTTGGGGGGACCCCCATGCAATTTTTTTTTTAATTTTGGTTCGGGGTACCCCTTAATATTCATACCAGACACAAAGGGCCTGGTATTGGACTGGGGGGGATCATATGCCTTTTTTTCAATGACTTTTATCTGTATTGCCGGACCCGACAATTCATTATAGACGTGAGTACTTTTAAATGACTTTTTTTTTCCTTTAGAAATGTCATTTTGCTCTCGGACTGTTCTAAACACGGGAAAAATGCGCCAATTTACAGGCATACTATAGACACCCCCAGGTACAAAATTTAAAGGAATATTTCACTTTTATTGCTTCACTTTAAGCATTATTAACTTTTTTTAAAATTTTGGTTCGGGGTTCCCCTTAATATTTATACCAGACCCAAAGGGCCTGGTAATGGACTGGGGGAATCCCATGCAGTTTTTTTTCAATGACTTTTTTCTGTATTGCTGAGACCCGACAATTCATTATAGCCGCTAGTTTTAAATTACTTTATTCCTTTAGAAATGTAATTTTGTGCAGGGACTGTTCTAAATACTGAAAAACTGTGCCACTTTACAGGCATACGATAGACACCCCCAGATACGAAATTTAAAGGAATATTTCACTTTTATTGTTTCACTTTAAGCATTGTTAACCACATGACGACCGCCGCACGACGATATATGTCGGCAGAGCGGCACGGGCAGGCAAAAGGGCGTACATTTACGTCCTTGCCTTCCCACGGGTGTGGGGTCCGATCGGACCCCCCCTGGTGCCAGCGGTGGTCGCCTTTGATCTGGCAGCGATCAGAGATGAGGGGGAGGCCATCCGATCATGGCCCCCCCCTCGCGATTGCTCCCAGCCAATGAGATTCTTCCCCTGCCTCTGTGTAGTACACAGAGGCAGGGGATGTGATGTCATCTCTCCTCGGCTCGGCAGTTTCCGTTCCGGCGCCGAGGAGAGAAGACTGAAATGTGAGTGCACCAAACACACAGTAGAACATGCCAGGCACACATTACACCCCCCCTTTACCCCCCGAGCCCCCCGATCACCCCCCGATCACCCCTCCCCCCCTGTCACACTGACACCAAGCACTTTTTTTTTTTTTGATTACTGCATGGTGTCAGTTTGTGACAGTTACTGTGTTAGGGCAGTTAGGGTTAGCCCCCTTTAGGTCTACCCCCCTAACCCCCCCTAACAAAGTTTTACCCCTTGATCACCCCCTGTTGCCAGTGTCACTAAGCGATCATTTTTCTGATCGCTGTATTAGTGTCACTGGTGACGCTAGTTAGGGACGTAAATATTTAGGTTCGCCGTCAGCGTTTTATAGCGACAGGGACCCCCATATACTATCTAATAAATGTTTTAACCCCTTGATTGCCCCCTAGTTAACCCTTTCACCACTGATCACCGTATAACCGTTACGGGTGACGCTGGTTAGTTTGTTTATTTTTTATAGTGTCAGGGCACCCGCCGTTTATTACCGAATAAAGGTTTAGCCCCCTGATCGTCCGGCGGTGATATGCGTCGCCCCAGGCAGCGTCAGATTAGCGCCAGTACTGCTAACACCCACGCACACAGCATACGCCTCCCTTAGTGGTATAGTATCTGTACAGATCAATATCTGATCCGATCAGATCTATAATAGCGTCCCCAGCAGTTTAGGGTTCCCAAAAACGCTTCCACCCTCTTCATGCAGGGACAAAAGATGCTGGTCACAGTGGGTCACAGACCAGCCAGAATATTTTCATGGACAGTTGCTCCCATCCATGGACTTTAACAGATGAGATAAATTGGGGTATTTTTTACAAACTGTCTGTGAAAATATAGATGGTTAGCAACCCTGCTGAAGAGAGACACATGCATACCACTACAGATGGTAACTTAATACTAATGCCGCATACAGACAATCGGAGTTTCTGACAACAAATGTTCCATGTGAGCTTGTTGTCGGAAATTCCGACCATGTGTAGGCTCCATCGGATATTTTCTGTCGGAATTTCCAACAACAAAAATTTGAGAGCTGGATCTCAAATTTTTCAACAACAAAATCAGCTGTCGTAAATTCCAAGCGTGTGTACACAATTCCGACGCACAAAATTCCACGCATGCTCTGAACTAATGGAGACAGCACATTTGTCACGCTGCAAATTTTTTAATCCTTTAATGCAGCGCATTTTCTTCTTCTTTATAATATTAGAACAATGAAGTTGTTTTGTTGCTGATATTCACACAGAGTTCTGACAAACTGATTTCTTTATTATTTCTCGTGAGCTCATGAATAATCTTTATAATTTTTTTGCCAGATCTACAGAATAATGTTTATATATTTTTTTTATAGTGATCTACTTTTTTTTTATCAAGATCTCCTGTGATCTCCATACTATTTTTATTCATTTTGTGTGTCAAGTTACCACAGCACCATTATTATCTTGTATTTTTTATCTTGTATTTTTTAACCTCAAAGAGATTGGTTGGTGTTGGTGTCCCTTGTTAATTTGACATTGCATTTTTGAAATGTACCTGCCTACTCACAAACAAACTATCCTTTTTGAACTAAAACACATAGCCAAGTATTTGTGATAAAAAATAGACATTTATTAGGGGTCATAACAAAATAAAGAGGAAGGCAACGCTGGATAAACTTGTGAAATTGGCGAAGCCTTTGTACCCCAGGGCACACACCAACCATTTTACAGGCAAAATTGGTAGCCTGAGGAGTCCATTTAATAGGGAGCACAATCCGGTCCTGGACTCCTAGAGATCGGGAGCAGCAGCAGATGACATATATGTCCCCAGGCTGTGGTCATACAATAGCCTGTGTCTTTTGTCAGACCAGACTGAACCCAGGCCATCACACTCTTGTCTTGCTTCCATGCTTGCTTCCACGCTTGCTTCCGGGCTGAGGCTCTGGTGTTGGAGTTGTGGCAGGAGATGGAGGAGGTAGAGGAGGAGGATGGTCCAACTCACACAGGTGGATTTTGCTTGTGAGTTCGCCCCTCAACCCCTTATTTAGGGCCAGATAGATCACTTCCTCACAAAAGAGGCGTTGGCCCAACTCCATTTCCTGCATTTTGCTAGCTACTATGCAGGCATAGGCCTCTTGAATATTGGGGGTGGTTCTGAGGGCCGCAGTAGCCTCCCGAATCAAAGAAAGCGCTGACTCCTGCATGTTCCTCCCCTTCCTGGTCCTTTTTGTTGGAAGGCAAAGGGGAGGAAGCTGGGATTCGGTCAGGATACTGGGCCCGGCCACCTCCTGGCTGCCACTTACCCCGTCACCTCCTGGCTGTCACTTTCCCCCGCCACCTTCTGGCTGTCATTTTCCCCCGCCACCTCCTGGCTGCCACTTTCCACAGCCTCCTCCTGGCTGAGGCTTTCCTGTGTATGAAAATGGGACATAGTTTTAGTTTATTGTTCATCAATCAAACACAATTTTTAGAAATATGTTAAACAATGCTATACCTGATTAAAGCTGGGCTCCTCCACATCTTCTTCCTGGGTGGAAGGCCCAGGTTGGATGTCGGAAGCATCAGCTGTGGTGGAAGGAAGTGTGAAAGGAAGGGTTGAGAGTGATGGCCTGATTTCACTCTGGTCTGACAGAAATCATAGTACCATAGCCTGGGGACATAAATGTCATCTGCTGCTGCTCCTGATCTCATGGAATCCTAGACCTTCTTGCACTCCCTATTATATGTGCTCCTCAGGCCACCAATTTTTACCTGCCACAGACAGGGCAGCTCTCTGTACATATCAATGAATTGGGGGAGGAAACTGTGATCATTAAATCGATACATCTTCTCTGCAAGACACAAGACAAATCCTAATGTCAGGCTAAACTCTCCTAATCTTGTCCCAATAAGGGCCTCAATCTATAAGCAGTATAGGCCACTGATGCCCCAAGTTAAAATTGTACCTTCATTATCAGGAACGGCGCTTACACTACTCCGTCCTCTGCTCACAGATCATATGCTTTATATACACTGTGCATGCGTGAAACTCCGCCCGCCCCTGACCTTCTTTCTAGTATGTTCCCCGCCCCTTCTCTTTCGGCGCAGTGGGAGAGCACATGGTGGAGAAAGAGCAAGTGCATGTAGAGGAGAGCAGCAACGAGGAGGACGAAGAAAGCCAGGAGCCACAAACGTCCCAATCCCAGAGATTTAAGGCCTTAAATATGTCCTTTGTAGAGATGGTGGAGATGTGGACATCTTGAAGAGGGCCGACTATGATGGGAAGGATGGACCTTACCCAAACCCAAATATGAGAAAGGCCAAGATCATGGTTAAAGTTGTGAAAAGTCTGCAAAAGAATTTTAGGGTACGGCTATCCAAGGAGCAACTGAGGAAACGATGGTCAGACCTCAAATTGAGGGAGCAGGATCAGTACAGAAGAATCAAGAGAGTGCTGAAAAAAAGTAAGTATTTTGTTGTGTGTTCCTATTATTGTTATTACGTTCGTGCTGGTCCATGTGCTTTTCTTTACTGTTGTACGGTTTAAAATGGCAAGTTTCAGGTTCGTGGGCACAGTAATCGTTTGTAGTAAAAATTGTTTGTTCGCCCACTAATACAATGTTTTTGGCAGATGCAGGTTAACTACATTTGTTCATGCCTATTTGTATTAAAATAGGTTTGGTACATTGTTGTCTAGATGGGTTTGTAACTAGTAGGGATGAGCCCGATATTCGAGTCGAACGTAAGTTCAATTCGAACATTGGGTGTTCGCCTGCTCGCCGAACAGCGAACAATTTGAGGTGTTCGCGGCAAATTCAAAAGCAGCGAAACACCCTTTAAAAGTCTATGGGAGAAATCAAAAGTGCTAATTTTAAAAGCTTATATGCTTGGTATTGTCATAAAAAGTGTTTAGGGACCTGAGTCCTGCCCCAGGGGACATGTATCAATAGAAAAAAAAGTTTTAAAAATGGCAGGAGCAGTTTTTCAGGAGCAGTGATTTTAATAATGCTTAAAGTGAAACAATAAAAGTGAAATATTCCTTTAAATTTTGTACCTGGGGGGTCCATAGTATGCCTGTAAAGTGACGCATTTTTCCCATGTTTAGAACAGTCCCTGCACAAAATGACATTTCTAAAGGAAAAAAAGTCATTTAAAAGTACTCACGGCTATAATGAATTGTCTATGGGAGAAATTAAAAGTGCTAATTTTAAAGGCTTATATGCATGGTATTGCCATAAAAAGTGTTTGGGGACCTGGGTCCTGCCCCAGGGGACATGTATCAATGCAAAAAAAAGTTTTAAAAACTGCAGTTTTTTGGGAGCAGTGATTTTAATAATGCTTAAAGTGAGACAATAAAAGTGAAATATTCCTTTAAATTTCATACCTGGGGGTTGTCTATAGTATGCCTGTAAAGTGGCGCATTTTTCCTGTGTTTAAAACAGTCAGAGAGCAAAATGACATTTCTAAAGGAAAAAAAGTCATTTAAAATTACTTGCAGCTATAATGAATTGTTGGGTCTGGCATTACAGATAAAAGTCATTGAAAAAAAGGCATGGGACCCCCCCCCCCAGTCCATTACCAGGCCCTTTAGTTCTGGTATGAATATTAAGGGGAACCCCAAATCAAAATTAAAAAAAAAAATTGTGTGGAGGTCCCCCCAAATTCCATACCAGGCCCTTCAGGTCTGGTATGGATATTAAAGGGAACCCTGCACCATTTTTTTAAAATGGCATAGGGGTCCCCCTCAAAACCCATACCAGACCTAAAAGGTCTAGTATGGATTTTAAGAAGAACCCTGCGCCAAAATTTTTTAAAAAATGGCGTGGGGGTCCCCCCAAAAATCCATACCAGACCCTTATCTGAGCACATAACCTGGCAGGCTGCAGAAAAAGAGGGGGGGCCAACCAGTCCACTGAACTGCACCAGGACACATGTCCCCAACATAGGGAGAGTGCATTTGGGTAGCCCCCCAAAGAACCTTGTCCCCATGTTGATGGGGACAAGGGCCTCATCTCCACAACCCTTGCCCGGTGGTTGTGGGGGTCTGCGGGCGGGGGGCTTATCAGAATCTGGAAGCCCCCTTTAACAAGGGGACTCCCAGATCCCGACCCCCCCTGTTTGAAATGGTAACGGATACATTGTACCCATACCATTTCACAAAAAAAATGTCAAAATGTTAAAAAACCACAAGACACATCTTGGGACAAATCCTTTATTAAAAAATAAAAAAATTAAACTGTCCCACGAAGTCCATTCATCTTCTTCTCTCGCTCCGCCGATGGACCTAAAAAAAATAAAAAAGATCCCCCTCTATGGGAGGCACCCACCTTATGATGCTTCAGCACAATGACAGTTCTTTTATAACTGAGGGTGGGGCCACACGGTGACGTACCCGGGTGACCCCATCCCCCACTGATGCATGGGGACTTCCCAATGGCTTCCCCGTGGCATCAGAGGGGGGCAGGGCCATGTGGCCTGATACAGTTCAGGAGGGGGGGTGCTCTCTCATCCCCCCTCTTTTCCTGTGGCGTGCCAGGTTGTGTGCTCGGATAAGGGTCTGGTATGGATTTTTTGGGGGACCCCCACACCATTTAAAAAAAAATTTGACTCGGGGTTCCCCTTAAAATCCATATCAGGATTTTGAGGGGGACCCCTATGCCATTTAAAAAAAAAATGGTGCAGGGTTCCCCTTAATATCCATACCAGACCTGAAGGGCCTGATATGAAATTTGGGGGGACCCCCATGCAATTTTTTTTTTTAATTTTGGTTCGGGGTACCCCTTAATATTCATACCAGACACAAAGGGCCTGGTATTGGACTGGGGGGGATCATATGCCTTTTTTTCAATGACTTTTATCTGTATTGCCGGACCCGACAATTCATTATAGACGTGAGTACTTTTAAATGACTTTTTTTTTCCTTTAGAAATGTCATTTTGCTCTCGGACTGTTCTAAACACGGGAAAAATGCGCCAATTTACAGGCATACTATAGACACCCCCAGGTACAAAATTTAAAGGAATATTTCACTTTTATTGCTTCACTTTAAGCATTATTAACTTTTTTTAAAATTTTGGTTCGGGGTTCCCCTTAATATTTATACCAGACCCAAAGGGCCTGGTAATGGACTGGGGGAATCCCATGCAGTTTTTTTTCAATGACTTTTTTCTGTATTGCTGAGACCCGACAATTCATTATAGCCGCTAGTTTTAAATTACTTTATTCCTTTAGAAATGTAATTTTGTGCAGGGACTGTTCTAAATACTGAAAAACTGTGCCACTTTACAGGCATACGATAGACACCCCCAGATACGAAATTTAAAGGAATATTTCACTTTTATTGTTTCACTTTAAGCATTGTTAACCACATGACGACCGCCGCACGACGATATATGTCGGCAGAGCGGCACGGGCAGGCAAAAGGGCGTACATTTACGTCCTTGCCTTCCCACGGGTGTGGGGTCCGATCGGACCCCCCCTGGTGCCAGCGGTGGTCGCCTTTGATCTGGCAGCGATCAGAGATGAGGGGGAGGCCATCCGATCATGGCCCCCCCCTCGCGATTGCTCCCAGCCAATGAGATTCTTCCCCTGCCTCTGTGTAGTACACAGAGGCAGGGGATGTGATGTCATCTCTCCTCGGCTCGGCAGTTTCCGTTCCGGCGCCGAGGAGAGAAGACTGAAATGTGAGTGCACCAAACACACAGTAGAACATGCCAGGCACACATTACACCCCCCCTTTACCCCCCGAGCCCCCCGATCACCCCCCGATCACCCCTCCCCCCCCCTGTCACACTGACACCAAGCAGTTTTTTTTTTTTTGATTACTGCATGGTGTCAGTTTGTGACAGTTACTGTGTTAGGGCAGTTAGGGTTAGCCCCCTTTAGGTCTACCCCCCTAACCCCCCCTAACAAAGTTTTACCCCTTGATCACCCCCTGTTGCCAGTGTCACTAAGCGATCATTTTTCTGATCGCTGTATTAGTGTCACTGGTGACGCTAGTTAGGGACGTAAATATTTAGGTTCGCCGTCAGCGTTTTATAGCGACAGGGACCCCCATATACTATCTAATAAATGTTTTAACCCCTTGATTGCCCCCTAGTTAACCCTTTCACCACTGATCACCGTATAACCGTTACGGGTGACGCTGGTTAGTTTGTTTATTTTTTATAGTGTCAGGGCACCCGCCGTTTATTACCGAATAAAGGTTTAGCCCCCTGATCGTCCGGCGGTGATATGCGTCGCCCCAGGCAGCGTCAGATTAGCGCCAGTACTGCTAACACCCACGCACACAGCATACGCCTCCCTTAGTGGTATAGTATCTGTACAGATCAATATCTGATCCGATCAGATCTATAATAGCGTCCCCAGCAGTTTAGGGTTCCCAAAAACGCTTCCACCCTCTTCATGCAGGTACAAATGATGCTGGTCACAGTGGGTCACAGACCAGCCAGAATATTTTCATGGACTGTTGCTCCCATCCATGGACTTTAACAGATGAGATAAATTGGGGTATTTTTTACAAACTGTCTGTGAAAATATAGATGGTTAGCAACCCTGCTGAAGAGAGACACATGCATACCACTACAGATGGTAACTTAATACTAATGCCGCATACAGACAATCGGAGTTTCTGACAACAAATGTTCCATGTGAGCTTGTTGTCGGAAATTCCGACCATGTGTAGGCTCCATCGGATATTTTCTGTCGGAATTTCCAACAACAAAAATTTGAGAGCTGGATCTCAAATTTTTCAACAACAAAATCAGCTGTCGTAAATTCCAAGCGTGTGTACACAATTCCGACGCACAAAATTCCACGCATGCTCTGAACTAATGGAGACAGCACATTTGTCACGCTGCAAATTTTTTAATCCTTTAATGCAGCGCATTTTCTTCTTCTTTATAATATTAGAACAATGAAGTTGTTTTGTTGCTGATATTCACACAGAGTTCTGACAAACTGATTTCTTTATTATTTCTCGTGAGCTCATGAATAATCTTTATAATTTTTTTGCCAGATCTACAGAATAATGTTTATATATTTTTTTTATAGTGATCTACTTTTTTTTTATCAAGATCTCCTGTGATCTCCATACTATTTTTATTCATTTTGTGTGTCAAGTTACCACAGCACCATTATTATCTTGTATTTTTTATCTTGTATTTTTTAACCTCAAAGAGATTGGTTGGTGTTGGTGTCCCTTGTTAATTTGACATTGCATTTTTGAAATGTACCTGCCTACTCACAAACAAACTATCCTTTTTGAACTAAAACACATAGCCAAGTATTTGTGATAAAAAATAGACATTTATTAGGGGTCATAACAAAATAAAGAGGAAGGCAACGCTGGATAAACTTGTGAAATTGGCGAAGCCTTTGTACCCCAGGGCACACACCAACCATTTTACAGGCAAAATTGGTAGCCTGAGGAGTCCATTTAATAGGGAGCACAATCCGGTCCTGGACTCCTAGAGATCGGGAGCAGCAGCAGATGACATATATGTCCCCAGGCTGTGGTCATACAACAGCCTGTGTCTTTTGTCAGACCAGACTGAACCCAGGCCATCACACTCTTGTCTTGCTTCCATGCTTGCTTCCACGCTTGCTTCCGGGCTGAGGCTCTGGTGTTGGAGTTGTGGCAGGAGATGGAGGAGGTAGAGGAGGAGGATGGTCCAACTCACACAGGTGGATTTTGCTTGTGAGTTCGCCCCTCAACCCCTTATTTAGGGCCAGATAGATCACTTCCTCACAAAAGAGGCGTTGGCCCAACTCCATTTCCTGCATTTTGCTAGCTACTATGCAGGCATAGGCCTCTTGAATATTGGGGGTGGTTCTGAGGGCCGCAGTAGCCTCCCGAATCAAAGAAAGCGCTGACTCCTGCACGTTCCTCCCCTTCCTGGTCCTTTTTGTTGGAAGGCAAAGGGGAGGAAGCTGGGATTCGGTCAGGATACTGGGCCCGGCCACCTCCTGGCTGCCACTTACCCCGTCACCTCCTGGCTGTCACTTTCCCCCGCCACCTTCTGGCTGTCATTTTCCCCCGCCACCTCCTGGCTGCCACTTTCCACAGCCTCCTCCTGGCTGAGGCTTTCCTGTGTATGAAAATGGGACATAGTTTTAGTTTATTGTTCATCAATCAAACACAATTTTTAGAAATATGTTAAACAATGCTATACCTGATTAAAGCTGGGCTCCTCCACATCTTCTTCCTGGGTGGAAGGCCCAGGTTGGATGTCGGAAGCATCAGCTGTGGTGGAAGGAAGTGTGAAAGGAAGGGTTGAGAGTGATGGCCTGATTTCACTCTGGTCTGACAGAAATCATAGTACCATAGCCTGGGGACATAAATGTCATCTGCTGCTGCTCCTGATCTCATGGAATCCTAGACCTTCTTGCACTCCCTATTATATGTGCTCCTCAGGCCACCAATTTTTACCTGCCACAGACAGGGCAGCTCTCTGTACATATCAATGAATTGGGGGAGGAAACTGTGATCATTAAATCGATACATCTTCTCTGCAAGACACAAGACAAATCCTAATGTCAGGCTAAACTCTCCTAATCTTGTCCCAATAAGGGCCTCAATCTATAAGCAGTATAGGCCACTGATGCCCCAAGTTAAAATTGTACCTTCATTATCAGGAACGGCGCTTACACTACTCCGTCCTCTGCTCACAGATCATATGCTTTATATACACTGTGCATGCGTGAAACTCCGCCCGCCCCTGACCTTCTTTCTAGTATGTTCCCCGCCCCTTCTCTTTCGGCGCAGTGGGAGAGCACATGGTGGAGAAAGAGCAAGTGCATGTAGAGGAGAGCAGCAACGAGGAGGACGAAGAAAGCCAGGAGCCACAAACGTCCCAATCCCAGAGATTTAAGGCCTTAAATATGTCCTTTGTAGAGATGGTGGAGATGTGGACATCTTGAAGAGGGCCGACTATGATGGGAAGGATGGACCTTACCCAAACCCAAATATGAGAAAGGCCAAGATCATGGTTAAAGTTGTGAAAAGTCTGCAAAAGAATTTTAGGGTACGGCTATCCAAGGAGCAACTGAGGAAACGATGGTCAGACCTCAAATTGAGGGAGCAGGATCAGTACAGAAGAATCAAGAGAGTGCTGAAAAAAAGTAAGTATTTTGTTGTGTGTTCCTATTATTGTTATTACATTCGTGCTGGTCCATGTGCTTTTCTTTACTGTTGTACGGTTTAAAATGGCAAGTTTCAGGTTCGTGGGCACAGTAATCGTTTGTAGTAAAAATTGTTTGTTCGCCCACTAATACAATGTTTTTGGCAGATGCAGGTTAACTACATTTGTTCATGCCTATTTGTATTAAAATAGGTTTGGTACATTGTTGTCTAGATGGGTTTGTAACTAGTAGGGATGAGCCCGATATTCGAGTCGAACGTAAGTTCAATTCGAACATTGGGTGTTCGCCTGCTCGCCGAACAGCGAACAATTTGAGGTGTTCGCGGCAAATTCAAAAGCAGCGAAACACCCTTTAAAAGTCTATGGGAGAAATCAAAAGTGCTAATTTTAAAAGCTTATATGCTTGGTATTATCATAAAAAGTGTTTAGGGACCTGAGTCCTGCCCCAGGGGACATGTATCAATAGAAAAAAAAGTTTTAAAAATGGCAGGAGCAGTTTTTCAGGAGCAGTGATTTTAATAATGCTTAAAGTGAAACAATAAAAGTGAAATATTCCTTTAAATTTTGTACCTGGGGGGTCCATAGTATGCCTGTAAAGTGACGCATTTTTCCCATGTTTAGAACAGTCCCTGCACAAAATGACATTTCTAAAGGAAAAAAAGTCATTTAAAAGTACTCACGGCTATAATGAATTGTCTATGGGAGAAATTAAAAGTGCTAATTTTAAAGGCTTATATGCATGGTATTGCCATAAAAAGTGTTTGGGGACCTGGGTCCTGCCCCAGGGGACATGTATCAATGCAACAAAAAAGTTTTAAAAACTGCAGTTTTTTGGGAGCAGTGATTTTAATAATGCTTAAAGTGAGACAATAAAAGTGAAATATTCCTTTAAATTTCATACCTGGGGGTTGTCTATAGTATGCCTGTAAAGTGGCGCATTTTTCCTGTGTTTAAAACAGTCAGAGAGCAAAATGACATTTCTAAAGGAAAAAAAGTCATTTAAAATTACTTGCAGCTATAATGAATTGTTGGGTCTGGCATTACAGATAAAAGTCATTGAAAAAAAGGCATGGGACCCCCCCCCAGTCCATTACCAGGCCCTTTAGTTCTGGTATGAATATTAAGGGGAACCCCAAATCAAAATTAAAAAAAAAAAATTGTGTGGAGGTCCCCCCAAATTCCATACCAGGCCCTTCAGGTCTGGTATGGATATTAAAGGGAACCCTGCACCATTTTTTTAAAATGGCATAGGGGTCCCCCTCAAAACCCATACCAGACCTAAAAGGTCTAGTATGGATTTTAAGAAGAACCCTGCGCCAAAATTTTTTAAAAAATGGCGTGGGGGTCCCCCCAAAAATCCATACCAGACCCTTATCTGAGCACATAACCTGGCAGGCTGCAGAAAAAGAGGGGGGGCCAACCAGTCCACTGAACTGCACCAGGACACATGTCCCCAACATAGGCAGAGTGCATTTGGGTAGCCCCCCAAAGAACCTTGTCCCCATGTTGATGGGGACAAGGGCCTCATCTCCACAACCCTTGCCCGGTGGTTGTGGGGGTCTGCGGGCGGGGGGCTTATCAGAATCTGGAAGCCCCCTTTAACAAGGGGACTCCCAGATCCTGACCCCCCCTGTTTGAAATGGTAACGGATACATTGTACCCATACCATTTCACAAAAAAAATGTCAAAATGTTAAAAAACCACAAGACACATCTTGGGACAAATCCTTTATTAAAAAATAAAAAAATTAAACTGTCCCACGAAGTCCATTCATCTTCTTCTCTCGCTCCGCCGATGGACCTAAAAAAAATAAAAAAGATCCCCCTCTATGGGAGGCACCCACCTTATGATGCTTCAGCACAATGACAGTTCTTTTATAACTGAGGGTGGGGCCACACGGTGACGTACCCGGGTGACCCCATCCCCCACTGATGCATGGGGACTTCCCAATGGCTTCCCCGTGGCATCAGAGGGGGGCAGGGCCATGTGGCCTGGTACAGTTCAGGAGGGGGGGTGCTCTCTCATCCCCTCTCTTTTCCTGTGGCGTGCCAGGTTGTGTGCTCGGATAAGGGTCTGGTATGGATTTTTTGGGGGACCCCCACACCATTTAAAAAAAAATTTGACTCGGGGTTCCCCTTAAAATCCATATCAGGATTTTGAGGGGGACCCCTATGCCATTTAAAAAAAAAATGGTGCAGGGTTCCCCTTAATATCCATACCAGACCTGAAGGGCCTGATATGAAATTTGGGGGGACCCCCATGCAATTTTTTTTTTTAATTTTGGTTCGGGGTACCCCTTAATATTCATACCAGACACAAAGGGCCTGGTATTGGACTGGGGGGGATCATATGCCTTTTTTTCAATGACTTTTATCTGTATTGCCGGACCCGACAATTCATTATAGCCGTGAGTACTTTTAAATGACTTTTTTTTTCCTTTAGAAATGTCATTTTGCTCTCGGACTGTTCTAAACACGGGAAAAATGCGCCAATTTACAGGCATACTATAGACACCCCCAGGTACAAAATTTAAAGGAATATTTCACTTTTATTGCTTCACTTTAAGCATTATTAACTTTTTTTAAAATTTTGGTTCGGGGTTCCCCTTAATATTTATACCAGACCCAAAGGGCCTGGTAATGGACTGGGGGAATCCCATGCAGTTTTTTTTCAATGACTTTTTTCTGTATTGCTGAGACCCGACAATTCATTATAGCCGCTAGTTTTAAATTACTTTATTCCTTTAGAAATGTAATTTTGTGCAGGGACTGTTCTAAATACTGAAAAACTGCGCCACTTTACAGGCATACGATAGACACCCCCAGATACGAAATTTAAAGGAATATTTCACTTTTATTGTTTCACTTTAAGCATTGTTAACCACATGACGACCGCCGCACGACGATATATGTCGGCAGAGCGGCACGGGCAGGCAAAAGGGCGTACATTTACGTCCTTGCCTTCCCACGGGTGTGGGGTCTGATCGGACCCCCCCTGGTGCCAGCGGTGGTCGCCTTTGATCTGGCAGCGATCAGAGATGAGGGGGAGGCCATCCGATCATGGCCCCCCCCTCGCGATTGCTCCCAGCCAATGAGATTCTTCCCCTGCCTCTGTGTAGTACACAGAGGCAGGGGATGTGATGTCATCTCTCCTCGGCTCGGCAGTTTCCGTTCCGGCGCCGAGGAGAGAAGACTGAAATGTGAGTGCACCAAACACACAGTAGAACATGCCAGGCACACATTACACCCCCCCTTTACCCCCCGAGCCCCCCGATCACCCCCCGATCACCCCTCCCCCCCTGTCACACTGACACCAAGCAGTTGTTTTTTTTTGATTACTGCATGGTGTCAGTTTGTGACAGTTACTGTGTTAGGGCAGTTAGGGTTAGCCCCCTTTAGGTCTACCCCCCAACCCCCCCTAACAAAGTTTTACCCCTTGATCACCCCCTGTTGCCAGTGTCACTAAGCGATCATTTTTCTGATCGCTGTATTAGTGTCACTGGTGACGCTAGTTAGGGACGTAAATATTTAGGTTCGCCGTCAGCGTTTTATAGCGACAGGGACCCCCATATACTATCTAATAAATGTTTTAACCCCTTGATTGCCCCCTAGTTAACCCTTTCACCACTGATCACCGTATAACCGTTACGGGTGACGCTGGTTAGTTTGTTTATTTTTTATAGTGTCAGGGCACCCGCCGTTTATTACCGAATAAAGGTTTAGCCCCCTGATCGTCCGGCGGTGATATGCGTCGCCCCAGGCAGCGTCAGATTAGCGCCAGTACTGCTAACACCCACGCACACAGCATACGCCTCCCTTAGTGGTATAGTATCTGTACAGATCAATATCTGATCCGATCAGATCTATAATAGCGTCCCCAGCAGTTTAGGGTTCCCAAAAACGCAGTGTTAGCGGGATCAGCCCAGATACCTGCTAGCACCTGCGTTTTGCCCCTCCGCCCGGCCCAGCCCAGCCCACCCAAGTGCAGTATCGATCGATCACTGTCACTTACAAAACACTAAACACATAACTGCAGCGTTCGCAGAGTCAGGCCTGATCCCTGCGATCGCTAACAGTTTTTTTGGTAGCATTTTGGTGAACTGGCAAGCACCAGCCCCAGGCAGCGTCAGGTTAGCGCTAGTACCGCTAACACCCACGCACGCACCGTACACCTCCCTTAGTGGTATAGTATCTGATCGGATCAATATCTGATCCGATCAGATCTATACTAGCGTCCCCAGCAGTTTATGGTTCCCAAAAACGCAGTGTTAGCGGAATCAGCCCAGATACCTGCTAGCACCTGCGTTTTGCCCCTCCGCCCAGCCCACCCAAGTGCAGTATCGATCGATCACTGTCACTTACAAAACACTAAATGCATAACTGCAGCGCTCGCAGAGTCAGGCCTGATCCCTGCGATCGCTAACAGTTTTTTTGGTAGCGTTTTGGTGAACTGGCAAGCACCAGCCCCAGGCAGCGTCAGGTTAGCACCAGTACCGCTAACACCCACGCATGCAGCATACGCCTCCCTTAGTGGTATAGTATCTGAACGGATCAATATCTGATCCGATCAGATCTATACTAGCGTCCTCAGCAGTTTAGGGTTCCCAAAAACGCAGTGTTAGCGGGATCAGCCCAGATATCTGCTAGCACCTGCGTTTTGCCCCTCCGCCCGGCCCAGCCCAGCCCACCCAAGTGCAGTATCGATCGATCACTGTCACTTACAAAACACTAAACGCATAACTGCAGCATTCGCAGAGTCAGGCCTGATCCCTGCGATCGCTAACAGTTTTTTTGGTAGCGTTTTGGTGAACTGGCAAGCGCCAGCGGCCTAGTACACCCCTGTCGTAGTCAAACCAGCACTGCAGAAACACTTGGTGACGTGGCGAGTCCCATAAGTGCAGTTCAAGCTGGTGAGGTGGCAAGCACAAGTAGTGTCCCGCTTCCACCAAGAAGAAGACAAACACATGCCCGTCGTGCCCATAGTGCCCTTCCTGCTGCATTTGCCAATCCTAATTGGGAACCCACCACTTCTGCAGCGCCCGTACTTCCCCCATTCACATCCCCAACCAAATGCAGTCGGCTGCATGAGAGGCATTTTTATGTCCTCCCGAGTACCCCTACCCAGCGAACCCCCCCAAAAAAGATGTTGTGTCTGCAGCAAGCGCGGATATAGGCTTGACACCAGCTATTATTGTCCCTCCTGTCCTGACAATCCTGGTCTTTGCATTGGTGAATGTTTTGAACGCTACCATTCACTAGTTGAGTATTAGCGTAGGGTACAGCATTGCACAGACTAGGACACACTTTCACAAGGTCTCCCAAGATGCCATCGCATTTTGAAAGACCCGAACCTGGAACCGGTTACAGTTATAAAAGTTAGTTACAAAAAAAGTGTAAAAAAAAAAAAAATATATAAAAAAAAAAAAAAATAGTTATCGTTTTATTGTTCTCTCTCTCTCTATTCTCTCTCTATTGTTCTGCTCTTTTTTACTGTATTCTATTCTGCAATGTTTTATTGTTATTATGTTTTATCATGTTTGCTTTTCAGGTATGCAATTTTTTATACTTTACTGTTTACTGTGTTTTATTGTTAACCATTTTTTTGTCTTCAGGTACGCCATTCACGACTTTGAGTGATTATACCAGAATGATGCCTGCAGGTTTAGGTATCATCTTGGTATCATTCTTTTCAGCCAGCAGTCTGCTTTCATGTAAAAGCAATCCTAGCGGCTAATTAGCCTCTAGACTGCTTTTACAAGCAGTGGGAGGGAATGCCCCTCCCCCACCGTCTTCCGTGTTTTTCTCTGGCTCTCCTGTCTCAACAGGGAACCTGAGAATGCAGCCGGTGATTCAGCCAGCTGACCATAGAGCTGATCAGAGACCAGAGTGGCTCCAAACATCTCTATGGCCTAAGAAACCGGAAGCTACGAGCATTTCATGACTTAGATTTCGCCGGATGTAAACAGCACCATTGGGAAATTGGGAAAGCATTTTATCACACCGATCTTGGTGTGGTCAGATGCTTAGAGGGCAGAGGAGAGATCTAGGGTCTAATAGACCCCAATTTTTTCAAAAAAGAGTACCTGTCACTACCTATTGCTATCATAGGGGATATTTACATTAAACATTAATTACACCATGCATGAGAGGTATCACCGCAAAGGTCAGATTGAGGGAAGTAATTTTAGCAGTAGACCTCTACTGTAAATATACTTTCAATATGTTTTTATTTTCAATTACGTCATACAAGTTATGCATTGACATATGAGAATGAACAGGAGGGAACGCCTCCACGAATCTGAGACATAAAGGTTACAATTCAAGGAGGATATTAGCAGGTAGCATACGGTATCTCATCCGAAAAGGCTGTTGTTGGAGTCAACCTGACTTCATGTATATTTCCTATAACATCTCAGGATCTTTCCCCTACCCCAGCACCCCCGACGGGATCTAGCTGTGCTAGGTGGGGAAATCTCCGTACTTCTCTTCAGGAGTATTAAGGAAGTATAAATCCCCTGAAGGTAAGTAGTATACCGTATGGTAGCTTTGTATTGAATTGCCACCAGTAATCTAACTGATTTGAGGTAGAAGACAGAAAGAAGAGTAGAAGAAGAGGGAGAGAAGAGTGAGGGGGGGGGGTGGAGGAGTTCGGCAAGGAGGGCGAGGGGGGAGCAGAATTACATCTGTGTTCCTCTAATCTTACTGAGGGATGAATTTGTCCAGGAGTAGGTTAGGAATTGATGCGTACCTGAACCCCTGGTATGAGGGAGGTTCCCATGTATTGGGCCCAAGGTTCCCATATTGTTTGGAATTTCGGGGAGGTGTTTGTTAGGATGCTAGAAAGTTTTTCTTGGGCCATAATCCATGAAACCTTCCTTTTAACTGTGTTAAACGAGGGCCTCGGTTGTTTCCAGGCTTTGGCAATTGATATTTTGGTGCCCAGTAATATAAAGTTGATCAGTGTTTGTGTAGCCTTAGAAATTCCAGGTAGGTTAGCGTTGAGAATAGCCACCTCAGGGGACCTAGGGATCTGGCAAGTCGTCACCTTGTAAATCATAGTGAAAACTTTTCTCCAAAAAGTGCGTATTTTGGGGCATTCCCACCAAATGTTGGCCATTGTGCCCCGGTGTTGGCAACCTCTGAAACATAAGGGGTTCGCTGAGGGATAGAATGCTGCCAGCCTGGTAGGGGTCAGGTACCATCTAGTAATCAATTTGATGCTTGCCTCTTGCAAGGAGATGTTCTGGATTCCCTTAAAGGATTTAGTTAGGGCTGCTTGCCAGATCTCTATGTCCCTGCAGCATTGGAAGTCAGCCTCCCAAGCCTTCATATATGTGGTTTTGTCTGTAGGGCAAGTGAGGGCCGAATATATCACTGATATGCCTCCCCTCTGCTCCATGGCTTGTCCGCACCATTGTTCGTATACAGTAAATTTAGGGGGAAGCGGTTTCTCCTGCCAAATAGAGTGGAGAAAGTGGGCGATTTGGTAAAAGCGGAATCGTTCCGATTCCGGGAGGTCCAGGTGTTTGATACAGAATTTGAGGGTGATTGGTCCATTGGGGGTGAAGAAGTGTCCTATCCGGTATAGCCCTTTGTCCAGCCACCATTTGAATGCTGAGATGTCGAGCCCAGGTGGAAAGTCAGGGTTGTGGAACAGGTGAGCTAGGGGACGACCCGTGGAGACCAGAGCTGTGGAGTGCCGGAGGGAGTCCCAAAGTGTGCAAGAGTGGGATAAGGTGGGTGATAGGATGGGCGGTCTAGATTTAGTCGGGCACCAAAGTATGTAGTCAAGCGTATGTTTGGGGATGGCCTGTCTTTCAATATTCACCCAGTCTGGTTTTTCATAGCGTGAGTAAATTGAGGACAATTGGGCTAGTCTAGCAGCCAAGTAGTATTTATGTAAGTTTGGAAGACCCAGCCCACCCTTGCGTCTCTGAAGGAAAAGAGTGCTCTGCGGGATACGGTATCCTTTTTTACCCCAAATAAAATGGAGTATTTTACTGTGTAAAGCTCTCAGGTGATCTTTCCTGATTGGGATAGGTAGGGAGCGAAAGAAGTAGAGGAGTCTGGGGAGTAAGGTCATCTTAATGGAGTTGATCCGGCCCAGCCAGGAAAGCTCATGTTTTGACCATGTCTTAAGGTCTGCCTCCAGTTTTCGGAAGAGTGAAGGATAATTTCGTGCATATAGAGTTTCCGTTGTGGCCGTCAGTGTGATACCTAGGTAGCTAAGGGATGTGTCGCCCCATTTAAACTGGAAGGATTGTTTTAGAGAGTCAATTGTTTGTGGTGGTAAGGAAACATTAAGAGCTTGAGATTTGGCGAAATTCACCTCGAGTCCGGAAATGTTAGCAAAGTTCCTTAACACTAAGCAGAGATTAGGAAGTGTAGTGAGGGGGGATGTCAGGAAAAGGAGAATGTCGTCGGCGAAAAGCCCACATTTGTGCGTCTGGTCTCCACAGGTCACCCCTTTTATATGCGGGTTCTGTCGAATTGCGATCGCTAGGGTTTCTATGGCTATTGCGAAAATTAGGGGGGATAGAGGGCATCCTTGCCTAGTGCCACGTAAAATTTCTATTGGATTGGAGTAATGGCCTTGTAGGCGTATTTGTGCCTTTGGATGTGAATAGAGAGCATGCAGAAGACCCAGAAAGCGGTCGCCAAATCCCCATCTCTCCAGCACTGTGAAGATGTATTGCCATGAGACCGTGTCAAAGGCCTTCTGCAGGTCTAAAGATAGGAGGAATCCCAATTGGTTTGGCCCCCCTACCCAGTTAGTTTGAAGAATCGAGGTGATATCTATCGCCCTCCTTATTTGGTCAGGGCCCTGTCTCCCGGGTATGAATCCAACCTGGTCTTTGTGTATATATTGAGGAATAAAGGACGATAACCTGTTAGCCATTATTTTGGTGAGTATTTTTAGGTCATTGTTTATGAGTGAGATCGGTCTGTAGTTGCTAACGTCTTCGTGGTTTTTGTCAGGTTTGGGTATGACCGTGATTAAAGCGGTATTAAGGTGGACGTCTAGGGGGGTTCCATTGGTTTTGGAGTTAAAGAAGGAGGTCAGGTGAGGAGCCAGAACGGTTGCGAAAGATTTGTAGTATGCTACAGAGAGACCATCAGGACCCGGAGCCGATCCTCTTCTAAGATCTTTGATGACCCCCAAAACCTCCTCCTCTGTGATGGGTGTTTCCATCTTTTGTTTATGGACATCTTTTAGGGAGGGTAGGGGGATATCCTCCAGAAACTGAGGGATTAATTTCGAGTTTGGGGTATTTGTTTGGCTATATAATTTAGAGTAAAAATCCCGAAAGGCTTCTAGTATCTTTGATGGGTTGGTTGTGGGGGGTTGACCATGTATTCTGAGTTTGGGGACGGCGTGGGTCCTGATGGGGGGAGACAGTTTTTTAGCTAGGAGGGGACCTATTTTGTCTGCCTGAGTGTAAAATTTTTGACCATTCCAGCGAACGGCCTTTTCGGCTTTGGATGTGTGTGCTAGATTGAGATCCAGTCTAGCTTTATCGATAAGGGAAATGGGGGTCTTGGAGGGGTCTCTTTTGTGGGAGGCCTTCAGAGTGGTATATTCCTTGTCCAGCCTAATTAGGTCAGCTTTTTGTGCTCGTTTGGTTTGAGTGGCAATCTGGATGAGTTTACCTCTTATAAAAGCTTTATGTGCAGCCCATAACGTTTCTGGAGAAATGTCCTCCGATTTATTGAGTATAAAGTATTCTTGTAGGGCTTTTTCAAGTTCAATGACCCTGATAGGGTCAGATAATAGTGACTCATTCAGTCTCCAATATCCCCTGGATCCGCCCAGGGGGCCTATTTTGAGTGTTATGGTGACTATGGAATGGTCCGAGAGGGCCGTATCCCTGATTTGAGCTTTGTGGATCAAAGGGAGTAGGGAGGATGAAGTTAAAATGTGGTCAATTCTCGCATAGGTGTTATGAGGGGGAGAGTAATGGGTATAGTCCCTTTTGTTGGGGTTAAGTTCCCTCCAAGTGTCAGCTAAGCCATGTGCATGGATTATCTTTGCGATCCTGAGGCTCTCTTTGGTGGGTCGTGTTAGTTGGGACGGTCGGGGTTTAGACTTGTCCAATCCCTGATCGAATGCTGCGTTCGAGTCTCCGCCAAAGATGACCGTTCCCTCCAATTTCTGAGCGAGGCTGCGCAGAAGGGTATCAAAAAATTTTGCTTGTCCTCTATTTGGGGCATAGTAGGAGACCAGGGAATACAGGTGGTCCCCCACTGTGCCTTTGACCATGATGAACCTGCCCTCTGGGTCAGCGAATTCAGAGAGCTTCACAAATTTAAGATGTTTGGAGATGATGATTGCAACTCCCTTAGTTTTGTTGTCAGCACTCGCTAAGAAAAACTGTGGGAAGTGAGGGTGAAGAAACTTAGGGCCATACCGGGAGGGGAAGTGCGTTTCTTGCAGCATAACAATGTCTAGCTTGAGATGCTTGTAGTAATCGAGGACCTTTCTCCTCTTAATCTGGGAATTGATTCCCTGTACTTTGTGGGAGGCTATGCGGAGTTCAACTGTAGGGTCGTTAGCCATGGAGCAGATGGAGTGAAGTGCAACGGTCCTCACTTACCCCTCAGTGCGTGGGAACCTGGTCTGTAGGATGACGGTCATTCATTCTTCTCGGTGGGAAGATTTCAGGAGCATCCGTGGGTGTGTGTGTGGTATCTGAAACACAAGATGAGGTTAGGCACATTGTGGTGATCGGGGGGGAGGGGTGGGGGTGCAGGATAGAAAAGAAGAGGTTTCCTAGAAAAGAAAGAAAAGACGTAGGGAAGGAGAAACCCCCTATGTCTTTAAGAAAAAAAGTAGAGTATGTCTGGCCCATCTGGGCTCAAACAGCCTAGCCCCCAGAGACCTACGGGTGTCTAAGGGTTAGGTGGGTGCGCAAGTGTTTCCTCACGAAACCGAACGCCCAACAGAAAACTTGTTCCCTTAAGGGAAAAAAAATGAAAGAAAAAACAAAGTAAATTTTGAAACTAATACCAGGGTACACCTGGTTGTCTCAACCGTGTGACTAGCTATTGGTCCCAAGCCTCCGCACATTATAGTAACCTCCTAGGTCTCTATTCATGTATTATCACAGCAGAACGTCCATAAATTAGACCTGAATAAAATCCCTAGTCATGGGTGTTAAGAACCCTCTCCCCCCCTTCATGGATAGGTGTGAGGATGTCGCCCCTCTCAATCCAGAAAGGCACGGCTTCCTGGAGCCTAATAGATATGGCATTGGGCCAGTAAAAAGTGGCAGAAAAAATACAAAAAAAGAAAAATTTTTGAGGGACAATTTGAACAAGACACCCCAAAAAAAAACCCTCCCAGGAACCAGAAAAACAAAAAACTAAAAGTTCTGAAAAGTCAGAAAATGGAGCCCGGTTGACTATCCTGCCTAATGACTAGGCACGCGGGATCACTCAAGTTCCAGGGGATGTTCAAATCAGTCCTTACTTCACAGTCGGGATAGAAGAGATGCAGTTCACATCATCACTAGCTTCAGGTTTGGTTGTTGTCTTTGGCCTTCTTTGCTTTTCCTGTTGACCACAGGGGAGATTGAGGGCTGGTGGGGGTCTGTCGTTTGTTGGAGTAGGTCCCGGCATTGGTTGTGTCCATTTCGGCTTCCTGGGAGATGATTTTCAGGTGTAGGAGCAGTTTTCCGCCTTCTGGGAGGGAGGAAAAGGCGTATTGTTTCCCTTTGACGGAGAATTTAACCGCGAACGGGAAGGCCCACTTGTATTTTATGTCTCTTTGGGAGAGAGCGAGAAGCAGGGGCTTCAATGATCTCCTCCTTTGGATCATGGAGGGCGAGAGGTCTGTGAAGATCTGTACTGGGTGTCCCATGCACTGCACTGAGTGAGAGGACCTGGCCTGTCTCATTACTTCCTCCTTAACTGTGTAGTGGTGGGGCTTAGCAATAATATCTCTTGGAGTGCCGTCTTTTCTGGGGGGCCCTAGGGCTCTGTGTGCCCTGTCCAATTCAAGGCGTTGAGAGGAGATATTAGGGATTAGATGTTTAATCAGGTCCTGGACTTCTTCTGGAACATTGTGAATCGTTTCCGGTAGGCCACGGATTCTGATGTTATATCGTCTTGACCTATTCTCAAGTTCATCAATACAAGCCATTGCTAGGTCCAATTGATCTTGCACAGTGCTGATGTGCTGCGAGTGTTGGTTAGTGATAGCTATAGTGTCCTCCATTTTGTGTTCGATCGTATCGATTCAGGTCCCCAAATTAATAAAGTCTGCCTTCAGGTCCCCTGTAATTTTAGCTGCAGTTTGAGCCAGGCCTCTGTCCAATAGTTCAGAGAATCTGTGGAATAGGGAGTCCATGTGAGAGGCAGGGTCACTGGCAGGGGAGGTATATGGAGGGAGGCCTGAGTGACCTGAGGTAAAACCCAGGTGGGACAGAGGGCCTTCACAGAGGGAGCGATCCTGCAGGGATCCTGTAGAGGCTGGGGAAGGGGTCAGCAGAGGTGGGTATCCCGGTTTTCCCCCTGGGGTGAAGTGAGGAGGAGTGTGGGGTTGCTCTGACCTGTAGTCCGCCGGGCCTGTGGAGCAGAGAGACTGAGGCTGTGGCTGTGCCTGTGTAGCGGCGGCCATCTTGGGAGTCCCAGCCGTTCTTGTGATCTTCAATTGCGGCCACAGATTCCGTTTTACTGGGGCCCTGATCATATGGGGGTGTAGCTGAGGCCGTGGGGATCGTCACCGGGTGTATTAGCAGTGCAGGGGTGCACTGTGGTCAGTGCTGTGGGCGCCGGTATTCCGTGAGGTAGCGGAGCTCTAGGCTTTAGCGGCCATCTTGCGAGCCCCGCGCATGCGCACCTCTCTACTGTAAATCTAAAGTGGTAACCTGTAAAGGCTTTAAAGGCTTTTAAAAATGTATGTAGTTTGTCGCCACTGCACGTTTGTGCGCAATTTTAAAGCATGTCATGTTTGGTATCCATGTACTCTGCCTAAGATCATCTTTTTTATTTCATCAAACATTTGGGCAATATAGTGTGTTTTAGTGCATTAAAATTTAAAAAAGTGTGTTTTTTCCCAAAAAATGTGTTTGAAAAATCGTTGCACAAATACTGTGTGAAAAAAAAAAATTAAACACCCACCATTTTAATCTGTAGGGCATTTGCTTTAAAAAAATATATAATGTTTGGGGGTTCAAAGTAATTTTCTTGCAAAAAAAAAAATGTTTTCATGTAAACAAAAAGTGTCAGAAAGGGCTTTGTCTTCAAGTGGTTAGAAGAGTGGGTGATGTGTGACATAAGCTTCTAAATGTTGTGCATAAAATGCCAGGACAGTTCAAACCCCCCCCCCCAAATGACCCCATTTTGGAAAGTAGACACCCCAAGCTATTTGCTGAGAGTCATGTCGAGTCCATGGAATATTTTATATTGTGACACAAGTTGCGGGAAAGAGACAATTTTTTTTTTTTTGCACAAAGTTGTCACTAAATGATATATTGCTTAAACATGCCATGGGAATATGTGAAATTACACCCCAAAATACATTCTGTTGCTTCTCCTGAGTATGGGGATACCACATGTGTGAGACTTTTTGGGAGCCTAGCTGCGTACGGGACCCCGAAAACCAAGCACCGCCTTCAGGCTTTCTAAGGGCGTAAATTTTTGATTTCACTCTTCACTGCCTATCACAGTTTCGGAGGCCATGGAATGCCCAGGTGGCACAAAACCCCCCCAAAGCTATTTGCTGAGAGGTATAGTGAGTATTTTGCAGACCTCACTTTTTCTCACAAAGTTTTGAAAATTGAAAAAAGAAAAAAAAAAAAGTTTTTTCTTGTCTTTCTTCATTTTCAAAAACAAATGAGAGCTGCAAAATACTCACCATGCCTCTCAGCAAATAGCTTGGGGTGTCTATTTTCTAAAATGGGGTCATTTGGGGGGTTTTGTGCCACCTGGGCATTCCATGGCCTCTGAAACTGTGATAGGCAGTGAAGAGTGAAATCAAAAATTTACACCCTTAGAAATCCTGAAGGCGGTGATTGGTTTTCGGGGCCCCGTACGCGGCTAGGCTCCCAAAAAGTCCCACACATGTGGTATCCCCATACTCAGGAGAAGCAGCTGAATGTATTTTGGGGTGCAATTCCACATAGGCTCATGGCCTGTGTGAGCAATATATCATTTAGTGACAACTTTTTGTAATTTTTTTTTTTGTCATTATTCAATCACTTGGGACAAAAAAAAATATTCAATGGGTTCAACGTGTCTCTCAGCAATTTCCTTGGGGTGTCTACTTTCCAAAATGGGGTCATTTGGGGGGGTTTTGTACTGCCCTGCCATTTTAGCACCTCAAGAAATGACATAGGCAGTCATAAACTAAAAGCTGTGTAGGAGGGGCGTGACCGGATGAACAGGTGTGTGCTGAGTAGCGGTATGGCGTGAGAAGGTGAACGCTGTGCACACTTCCCCCTCATCTGCTAACCGCTCCCTATACGAGCCTGATGCCTAAAGGGCGCCGTAAGCCTGCCTGCCTGCCGTGGTGTTGTTTGAGCTGAGCCGTGCTGTGCGGTGGGTGGAGTGAGGAGTGTTGTGCCGGCGAACGGAGTCTGCTTTCACTGTTTTTTTTTCTCTCCCCTGGTTCTGTCCGTTCCGCTCGGTGCATTCTAACTCACCCACTCTGCTTCTTGGTCAGCTGGTCAGCTGAGAGATCTGTGGAGGGGTCGGGAGAGCAGCTGGGAGTGACGATACATAACACACGCAACCGAGAGATGCCTGAGAAGTGACAGGAGAGAGACAAGTACAGGCTGCTGGCTGCTGACTGTGTCCTCCACTCATCCACCTACTATTGGGCAGAGAGCTGTAGATATCCAGGACTATCCAGGAAGGATAAGTATCAGGTTGCTTTGTAGTTTGTGATATACATTGCTGGAATTGCTGAGAGACATAATCTGCTGAGAAGATCCTTTTTTTAATTTTTTTTTCCCTGCAGAATGCTAGCACTGGGCTTTTAAACCCAGGCTCTTAAGTTGAAAGATCTTTGTTTAAGCTGCCCATTTATTTAACCCTGTCGATGCTGCTGTCTTAAGGGGCATAATACTCTGATAGAATGGTGCGCAAAAGGGATTGAGATACAAGGGGTTTTTTTTGTTTTTTGTTTTTCTTCCCTTTTTCCTCTCTGGATGCTCTAGTATAAGCTGTATCAGTATAAATATCTAAATATCTAAAGATTGCCTTTGAGCCGCATCAGTTGACAATTGGGGAGAAGTTAAACCCCCCTCAATTAATTTTTCTTTTTTTAAATTTGGCTACTGTAAAGGTACAACTGTAAAGGTTTTTGTTAAAATACATAAGATGCAGAACTTGCGTTCAGCTAAGGAGAAAGTTACACAACAAACGTCTGCAGCAGCAGCGAAATTGGAGCAATTTGTGTATGCCCCCGCCTCGACCCCGCCAAAGAAAGGGTCGCAGACTAAATCACAACAAGGGGGCGCATTGGACAGAAGAAGCCAGGGCCAGACTCAGGTCTTGACCCAGCCATCTACTGCTACACTGCCAGCTGTGCCATCTAAAATACATAGTAATAAGGGGCAGGGTCTAATGATCAAAATGTGGCGGTAGACGCAATAATTGATCCAACCATGCCGATATTGCCCCCAGTGAAAGAGCCAACCTTAACGGACATATTTCTAGCAGTGAATGTGTGCAGCAACTCACTTAAAGAGCTCTGTGAACAGATGAAGGGAGTTAAGGAGGATCTGATGTTGGTTAGACAGGACTTACAGAAAACGGCAGAAAGAACTACGGCCCTGGAAGGAAGGGTCAGTCAGCTAGAAGATGATATTTCCCCACTTTTAAAGGATATGAAAAAGATGAAGGAACAGATAGCCATGCAGGCTTCCAAAATGGAGGAAATGGAGAATAGGAGCCGAAGGGACAATGTGAGGCTGGTGGGCTTGCCTGAAAAAAGTGAGGGTCCTAGCCCCACGGAGTTTTTGGAAAAGTGGCTAGTTGAGCTTTTTGGAAGAGAATCTTTCTCATTAATGTTTTCAATTGTAAGAGCACACAGAGTCCCTTTTAGGGCCCCGCCAGCAGGAGGATATCCTAGACCACTAATAATGAAGTTTCTTAATTATAAGGACAAAGTGAGGTTGCTGCAAAAAACAAGAGAAGCGGGAAATGTCTTTTTTAACGGTGTTAAAATATCGTTTTATTTTGACTTTTCACCAGAGCTGCAGAGACGTAGAGCGGAGTTCATACAGCCCAAACGTACTCTACAAAAATATAAGTTGACATATGCCCTCCTTTACCCTGCAAGGCTACGCGTAACAGCTCTGGGGGGGACTCAGATTTTTGACTCCCCAGCTGGGGTGGAGAAATGGCTAGAGGAAAACAAGGAAAAATTTTAAATATTCTGTTTAGGAGAGGGGGAGGTGGGAGGGGGTAGTAAAGCACAGCGGTTGTATGAGATGAGGTGAGTGGGAATGAGTTATGTGCGTAAATTTGTGGAACTGGTAGGATGGGATCTGGTCACTTTAAAAACCCCAGGGGTTTACCTGGTTAGGCGGGGGGAGGGGAGGGGGGAGGGGAGGGGGGAGGTTGGGAGGGTTTCTCGGTTAAGTGAGGGGATTTGGGATGGGAGTGGGGAGGAGGGAGACACTATAAGTATTGCTGAGACACTGATAATAGGGAAGGTTGGTTTAAAAGCACTTACAAGTAGGAATATTAAAACACTGAAGAGGATCAATTTTGTTGGATCTAGGAGTATACACAAACTCAGGATTATAGGAAAATATTTGAAACCTACACTGGTTATGTTGGTCACACTACTTAAAATTAATTTTGATTTTGGAATGGAGGGGCCAGGGAATGTCCGATTTAAAATATTATATAGAAGAGTGGTATTGAGTTGCCCACATTATTTAAAGTCACCATGGTCTTTAGCAGGAGAAGTGATTGAAATTCACGTGTCAAAATATTGCATAGTAGAGGGGTGTTAAGGTAGTATATTTTTAATGTATCCGGTCTTTTTTTCTTCCTCTGGTACTTAGATGCAGGCTAAAATGTTAAAAATAGGATCCTGGAATGTCAGGGGATTAAGCACTCCACGCAAAAAGATGGAAGTTCTGTCCACAATGGAGAGTTGTGGCGCGGAACTGATCTGCCTGCAGGAAACTCATTTAACTAAAAACTCACTTCACCAATTAAAGTCAAAGAAATATCACTGTCAGGTCCACGCGGTTCACTCCTCCTATAGGATCCTGGAATGTCAGGGGATTAAGCACTCCACGCAAAAAGATGGAAGTTCTGTCCACAATGGAGAGTTGTGGCGCGGAACTGATCTGCCTGCAGGAAACTCATTTAACTAAAAACTCACTTCACCAATTAAAGTCAAAGAAATATCACTGTCAGGTCCACGCGGTTCACTCCTCCTATAGTAGGGGGGTGAGCATTATGGTGAAAACGGGGGTGAACTTTTCCTGCAGGCAGTCCTGTATTGATGAATTGGGCCGTTATATTTTTCTTCATTGTTCAATTGATAGTAGTATGTACGTAGTGGCAAATATATATATTCCTCCTCCCTTTAATTTGGATGTAATGTTTAGATTGAACGAATTCCTGCTAGATAAAGAAGGGGTGTCGGTCATAGTAGTGGGTGATTTCAATGAGATACTGGATAGAAGGCTGGATAGATTTCCTGTACGGCCTCTTATTGAGCCTAATGTAAAGAGCCGCCTGTGGCAATTCCTGGATGAAGTGGGGCTAGTAGACCTGTGGAGGGTGAGGAACCCGGAAGCCTTGCAATATTCATGCTATTCTGCCTCGCACTCCGTGCTATCTAGAATAGACCTGGTTCTGGGAAATAATAGAGCATTACAGATCACTGATAGAATTTCATATTTCCCAAGAGGTATATCAGATCACTCTCCGGTTGTGGTGACATTGAAATTAGGAGGGAACAAATTCCGGAAGGAGTGGAAAATTAACCCGTACTGGTTTGAATTAATCAAAGAAACGAATGGAGTTCTCCCTAAATTGAGAGATTTCATAGTAATCAATGAGGGAACAGTGCCACCTATAGTGCTGTGGGACGCCCTGAAGGCCTTCCTTAGGGGGTATTAATTCAGCAGGTGGCCAAATTTAATAAAGAGGCTATGAACGGGGAAGAAAAAATTCAGAAAGAGGTGGTTGAGGCAGAAAGCAATTATATAATGGATCCGACTCCTGAGAGGGAAAAAACATGGCTAGACAAACAGCATGACTACAAAGTAGTTGTCATGCAGAAAGCGGAGACCAGGTGCCTCCTACAGCGACAGGTCTCTTGGGTTGAGGGAGAAAGAGTGGGAAAGCTGCTGGCGCAGTTGGTAAAATCCAATACTGCCATGTCGACTGTTCTTGCTGTTAGGTCCCCAGGTGGAGTTATATTAGCAGAGACTTCAAAGATAGTGCAAGTATTCAGGGACTACTATAGAAATCTCTATTACACTCAGAAAAAAGGTGTGGACGGGGTGATGGAGAAGTTTTTGGAGGGCCTGGCAATACCGACCATTTCGCAAGCAGAAAGGGACTTATTGGAAGAGCCAATTACACTTGTAGAACTCCAGCAAGCAATAGCCAGTATGGCAAATCAAAAATCCCCTGGGCCTGATGGGCTCCCAATTGAGGCCTATAAAGAGTATGGCGAAGTATTAATTCCAGAGCTACTAAAAGCCCTGGGAGGGGCGACTAGGGGGGGCCACTTGCCAGCGTCAATGTTGGAGGCAACTATCATTGTAATTCAGAAAGAGGGGAAGGATCCCCTTGACATGTCCGCCTATAGGCCAATATCTCTTTTGTGCTCTGATGCCAAGATCTTAGCTAAGGTTTTGGCATCTAGACTAAATAAAGTTATCTCTAAGCTGGTCCATATAGATCAAGCGGGTTTTATTGCCAACAGATCCACAAGCTTGAATATTAGAAGGGCCTTCTTAAACTTACAGTCCCCAATGGATAATGAAGGCTCAAGAGCGATATTGACGTTAGACTTGACTAAAGCATTTGATAGTGTGGAATGGGTTTACATCTGGAGAGTGTTGGAGAAATTTGGCTTTGGCCCCGTTTTTATTGCGTGGATTAAAATGCTTTATGATAGACCCAAGGCAAGACTAAAAGTTAATGACGACCTATCAGATTGGTTTGAACTAGAGAGGGGAACCAGACAGGGGTGCCCACTATCCCCCCTGCTCTTTGCCTTGGTGATGGAACCCCTGGCTATTTCTATAAGAGCGAGTTCTGAGATAGTCGGTTTCCAGAGAAGGACGGGTGAGGATAAAATTGCGCTGTACGCGGACGATATCTTGCTTTTTTAGGGGGATACGAGCAAATCACTGTTAATGGCAATGAGAATGGTGGAGTTGTTCGGCAGCTTTTCAGGACTCGAGATAAATTGGGAAAAGTCTGAGTTATTACCCATAGACCTCATCGATTTGATAACAGTGCAAGAAATGCACCAGTTGGTAATAGTGGACGCATTGAAATACCTGGGAATCGTCATAACTAGGGATCCTAACCAATACATTAGTAAAAATCTTCTCCCACTCTTGTCGAAATTCAAACAAAAGATAGGGATATGGAAACGTTTTCCTTTATCAGTGGCAGGAAGATGCAGTTTGATAAAAATGATTTGGCTGCCACAATTGCTGTATGTTTTGCATAATTCTCCTGTGTGGATATGCAAGAAATGGTTCAACAAAATCGAGAGCCTGTTCAGGGAACTGATATGGAAAGGGAAACAAGCCAGAATACGTCTACGGGTACTTCAACTCCCGCTACAGGAGGGTGGTTATGCTCTCACTCATCCTCAGCGGTATTTTTTATCTTCCCAACTGCAGCAGTTAATGGGGTGGTAGAATCGTACTAATGGGCACCTCACATAATACATTAATAGAAGCCCTAGAAGCAAACTCATTTCACGACACCTATCCAACAATTATAATGTTAACTAAAGTATGGAAAACAGTCAAGAACCAGATGAGATACAATGGGTGTAATGAATATACTCCCATTTGGAATAATCAAAATTTGCAGGAAATCCATAAGATAGGAAAAGTAAGAGAATGGGAAGATCGAGGTATTAAAAAGTTGAGACAATTGTATAGTGGTAATACTCTGAAGAAATTTTCAGTGTTGGAAAGTGAATTCAACCTGTCGCCGGGCTCCTTTTATACGTACCTTCAGCTAGAACACGCTCTTAAAGCTCAATTTAGGAACTATAGTTTAGTATGGAATGAAATGCTCCTACTTCATAGTATATTGCAGGTAGCCCCGACTAAGGGGTTAATATCCAAGATTTATAACCAACTGAGTAAAGAAGCCAATAGTGAAGACCTACTCAATGATGTAAAAGTCAGGTGGGAAGAGGACGTGGGGGTTATAACACAGGCTCAGTGGAAAAGAATCTTAGAGATGGGATCGTTGATATCAGTCTCCCCCCCACAGAAGATATCACACTTGATGTTGTTATACAGAGCTTATTACACACCTAAACGTCTCTTTAAGTTTGGAAGAAGATCTGATGATAGATGTCCTAGATGCCGGGGGGCGGGGGACCTCATTCACATGATGTGGAGATGTCCCAAGTTGTTCCGCTACTGGGAGGGGGTGATTGATAGTTTGAGAGATGTATTTGGGATCGTACTGGAGAAAGAGGCTAAAGAATGCATCTTGGGGTATAGACAGATACAGGGGGAGAGGAAGAGTACTACACTGGCAATTCTAAGAGGTCTATTCCAAGCAAGGAAAACAATCACATTAAGATGGCAATCAAAGGAACCCCCTACAGTAAGAGATTGGATTGTTATATTAAAGGAAACCCTTTGTAAGGAAAAAACAGAGTATATTAAGAGAGGCAATCTTAAGGAGTTTGATAAAATGTGGAGACCATGGCTGGAGAAGGTAGGAGGCTCTTAATAGGAAGTGAAGAATATAACAGAGTGGGATTTAATAATAAAAGCCATAGACAGCCAGGGATCTGGTCTACCAGTACATAACTTGATGGGTGCTTGTCTCTTTCTGACAAATAATAGTTAATAGAAGTTGTGTTTAACTAAATGTGTTGAAAGTCTAACCCTGAATACTCTATATAGGGGAGTGGGATGTTGGGTGGGAGGGATGAGAGGGCAAGGGGAAAGAGTGATGGAATTAAGTATATATATATATATTAATCTGGATAATATTGAAATTGGCTGGAGGAGCGGGCGCGGGAAGTCCTTTAGTCTCTGTTATTATTGACCCTGGACTTGTTATACATTACGCGCATTGCGACTCTATAGGTTCATATCAATTGGTAGTGAACTAATGTCTAATTTATGACCCTGTGTAATCTCAGCTCAAAGCTCAGGAAATATGTAGAGGGGAAGGGGGGGGGGAGAGCGTTGATAAGAAAACTTTGCCACAATGATGTGAATTTAAGAGGTCTGTAAATGAACGTCAAGCTGAATAAGCTTCCAAGACACTATTCTCTGATGTGGAGGAAAAAAGAGAAAAGAAAAAAAAAAAAGCTGTGTAAATTCCAGAAAATGTAACCTAGTTTGTAGACGCTATAACTTTTGTGCAAACCAATAAATATAGGCTTATTGACATTTTTTTTACCAAAGACATGTGGCTGAATACATTTTGGCCTAAATGTATGACTAAAATTGAGTTTATTGGATTTTTTTTTTTTTAAAGTATAATTTTATTGGGTTTACACATAGGTTACAGAAATGAAAGCATGTAAGTAAATGTCACATATTGACCCATAGCCAATTAAAACAGTACAGAGTGTTGTACGACATTGTAAGTACAATAGCATAGTATGAACAAAAGAACAAGGGAGCTACATTCAGAGATTTTGTAGGTGGTTTCCTATGTAGCGGGGGAATAAGCCTTAAGTTATGGTAAACTATATCTGTGTGAGATTCCCTTGGCATTAAAATACATTGCTAGTTTGGTATGGAAAGAAAAAAAAAAATAAATAAATAAATAAATAAATACATAAATAAAAAAAAAAATAAAAATAAAAATAAACCATAGTACGCTATCGTCCCAGACGCTATAGATAGTGATGCATTTACATCTACAATTAAGGCAAGGTGTGAATTATGTCAGTACAATGCAATCATATTTATATCCAAATCAGGGTGTGACTTAGGTCGTTATAATTGGAATTTAAAGTATCAATTTTAATGAAAATCGTTGTTAAGGCATATTGTTTTGTTTTCAATTAATTCATATCTTCAATTTCTCCTTTCTCTTCTCCTTATCATCCCGTTTGCACCCTTCTCTATTCCCCTGCATTCTTTCCTAAAGTCTTTCCTTATCCTTAACCGACCTTGTTTGCTCAGTTCCACCTCTGGGCACCCCTATTGGGAGCAATCTGTGCCCATTGTGGGACATATGCGGACATATGAGACAAAAGCATGTCGGGTCTGCCTAGTTAGCTTGAAAAAAGGTGTCACTGTGAAACCTATCAGGTCTCAGAACAGCAGCGAGGGATCCTTCAGATCATTAGTGATCCCTTGGGTGGTAGAGAGGGTCCTACGAGGGAGGGGGAAGGGGGAAAGAATGATGGAAGAACAATGTAAGCCCAAAGAGAATTCCATGGGTTAAGCAGCCGATTGTGTTTGCACTATCTCCCCAGTCCTTTGAGGGGTGGGGTCAGTGGAAGTGTGCGGGATGTGGGTCGATTTGAAATGGGTCCAGCAGGCCCATATATGTTCAAACTTGGATGGTGTGTCATTGGATTGATGGATAAGGTGTTCCATTTCAGCTATTCTGTCTACTCTCTGGATCCATTCCTGAATAGTAGGGGGGGAGGTATCTCTCCAGTGGACAGGGATGCATAAGGTAGCTGCGTTGATGAGGTGGAGAATCAAAGATTTCTTGTAGGTGTGTTGTGGAAGTGAGGTGTGATGAAGTAGGTATTGGGCCGGGGTGAAATCAGGCGAGTAAGTCGTAATCTGTGAAATTAGTCGATGTATGTCTATCCAGTAGTTTTGAATGAGGGGACAGTCCCACCATATGTGTAGAAGAGTGCCCCTGGATGCGTGACAACGCCAGCAGAGGGGGGGGAGGTTTGGGTGGAATTTGTGTATCCTATCTGGAGTTCTGTACCATTTTGTAAAGATTTTATATCTGTTTTCCTGTGTGGAGATATTGAGAGAACCCTTGTGTATGTGAGTAAGGATGTGTTGCCAGTCTTCTGCAGTGAGGTCTAGATGTAAGTCCCTTTCCCATTGTAAAATCAGGCTATCAGATTTGATTTCTTGTGATGTGAATAAGAGTTTATATATAGACGAGATAAGGTGTCTTTGGGGCTCTGGGTTATTGCAAAAGCTTTCAAAGGGTGTAAGATCTCTGTGTAAGTCTGCAATAGGTTGGATGCTATTAGCGAAGTGGCGTATCTGCAGGTATTTATAAAAGGGAATGTGGTAGTCTGGAAATGTCCGAGTCATGGTCTGGAAAGACATGAAAGTACCCTGTTGGAACAGTTGGTGTAGTTTAAGGTTGGGGCGATTCATATCCGTTGTTGGGATCTTGGTATGTATTCCTGGTACGAAGTCAGGGTTGTTTTCCAGAGGTGTCAAGGGACCCGGTGTGGGTGTCAATTGGAGTAGTTTGCAGGCTGCTTTAAAAGTGTTTAGAGTTGCATTGATGAATTGGTTATGTGTAGCCCCGTCAGGAATTTTATTTTGCTTAATCCAAGGTAAAAGATTTAAAGGTATCGCGGTGAAAGCATTTTCTACATGTATCCAGTCTTTGTTAGGCCTGTTATTGTGCCAGTCAACTATCCTAGCGAGGTGACAGACCCAATAATATTTTTGTATGTCTGGTATGTGTAAGCCTCCTTGGAGTTTAGGAGACGTCAATCTGTTCCAGTTCAGTCTGGGTTGTTTGGAAGACCATACGAAATTCCTACATGTTCTCTTAAGTATGCCAAAGAAGGAAGGAGGGAGTTGTATGGGGATGGTTTGGAATAAGTAGAGCAATCTTGGAAGTATGTTCATTTTTAGAATCGCCGTCTTTCCGAACCAGGAAAACGGTCCCGAGCTCCATTTTTGTAGATCTGCTTGGACGGTTTGTAAGATGGGTAAAAAGTTTAGTTTATATAGGTCTGTCAATTTAGAGGGTATTTTGATGCCAAGATACGTAAGCGCATGAGGTTCCCATTCAATCGGGAAGTTAAGTTTACATTGTGTGACTATGTCATCAGGTAGAGATATGTTTAGGGCTTTGGACTTAGAAAAATTTATTTGTAGGTTAGAGAGAAATTTGAAGTGAGTAAATTCTTTAAGTAAGTTAGGGATGGTAGTGAGCGGGTCAGTGAGGAACAGCAGGATATCGTCCGCATAAGTGGCTATTTTAAAGTGTTTATTGTCAATTTCCAACCCTTTGATGTTCGGGTTGTCCCTAAGTTTGCGGAGGAATGGTTCTAGAGTGATAATGAAAATTAGTGGGGATAAGGGGCATCCCTGTCTAGTACCATTGGACACGGAGAAGGCGCTCGACAGGCGGCCATTCACCCTCACCTTTGCTGTGGGGGAGGAGTACAGTGTCATGATCATTTGGAGTAAATGTGGAGGTAGTCCTATGGAGCGCAGGGTAGCTTCCATAAAGTCCCATGCCACCCTGTCGAACGCCTTCTCCGCGTCGAGGGATAAGAGGAAGCCTTTGGAGTTAGAGGTAGTGATCCAATGGTGTACGTTTAGCGCTTTTGTGGTGTTGTCTCGGGCCTCGCGACCGGGGACGAAACCTACCTGTTCTGTGGATATTAGTTTGGGAAGTAGAGGTAATAGACGATTGGCGATGGCTTTGGCAAACATTTTAATATCTACGTTTAATAGTGAGATAGGGCGATAGTTGGTGACCATGGTTTCATCTTTACCTGGTTTCGGGATAAGGGAGATGTGTGCTTCTAATGTGTCTCTGGTAGCAATACTGGAAGGTGGGAAGTTGTTATATGCTTTAGCTAGAGGTGGGATTAAAATGTCAGTAAAGGCTTTGTAGTATCCTACCGTAAGTCCGTCTGGACCCGGACTTTTGCCTGGTTTCATCTGTTGTAAAGCTAGTGTAAGCTCCTTTGTCGTTAGAGGAGAGTCTAGTGCCTCTGCATCTTCTGCCGTGAGTGGGGTCGAGGCGTACTGGGCTAGGAATTGGTTGATAGCTTCCTGTCTATCCTCTAGGGAATTTGGTGTATGGGGGGGTCGTAAGTTATATAATTTTGTGAAGTATTGGACAAATTGATGTGCTATGGCTTCAGAGGTAACATGACGTATACCAGAAGGGTCTTTGATTGTGTGTATGGTATGTGCTGCTCTCTTGGCCTGCAGTGCTCTTGCGAGGAGCTTTCCTGACTTATCACCAAATTCATAAAAACATTTTCGCTGTAAAATGTATTTGCGCTTTAATCGTTTGTGTAGTTCTGCTAATAAATCATTTCTGGCTTGCGTTAGGCCAGTAAGTGCCTCAGAAGCTAAGGATTGCTTGTGTTTTTGTTCTAAATGCGCGATAAGTTTAGTCAGTTCCTCTATTTTTGCTTTTCGAAGTTTGGTGCGTTGTGCAGCTGCAGAGATGAGTATGCCTCGTACCACACATTTGTGGGCTGCCCATACCACTTCAGGTGTGGACTCTCCCTCGCCATTTTCCATGAAGTACTTGGTGAGTTGATGGGAAATCAAGTTTGTAACAGCAATGTCGGATAGGAGGGAATTGTCTAAACGCCATATCGGGGAGTGCATTCTTTTAGCAGGCAGTTGTAAAGTCAATGATATGGGACTGTGATCTGATAGGACCGAGGGTTCAATGGTGGATTTTTTGACCATTGGTAGTTCGTCTTGGGAAATGAAAAAATAGTCTAACCGTGAGTACTTAGAGTGTGGTGGGGAGTAAAAGGTAAAATCTTTTTCATTAGGGTACAGAGTACGCCAGGTATCGTGCAATAGTAAGCCTCTCAGTTGCTGTTTTATGGCCCGAAGGGCTCTGTATGTGAGGGAAGAGTGACCATTGGATGTATCAAGGTTAGGGTTTAACGTGACGTTAAAGTCACCTCCAAGTATTAACAAACCTGATCGAAAGGACGTGAGTGTCTGAAGAGTGTCGCGGAAAAAGGAGACTTGTCGCGAATTTGGAGCATACAGGTTTGCTATAGTTATTGGTTGCTCATGTAGGGTGCCTTTTAAGAAAATGTATCTCCCAAGCGGGTCTCTATAGGTATCTGAAACAATAAGTGGGCAATTTTTAGATATGAGGATGCACACCCCTTTCGATTTGGCCTCATCATTAGATGCGTGATAAATTGTCGGGAAATGCCGGTCCTGTAATTTGGGAATCGTGTCTGTTCTGAAATGTGTTTCTTGGATCAGAGCAATATGGGTCCTGGACTTGTGCAGAGAGGAAAGTAAGAGGGAACGTTTTTCTGGTGTGTTTAGACCGCGTATGTTGATGGATCGAAGATTTAGAAGAGCGGGGGATAGCTCCTTATCATCTGGTGCGTGATTAAGATCCATAGCCATCAATCACAAAAAAAACAAAAAAAAAAACAAAAAAAGGGGGGGGTTTTTGATTATCCGAAGAGATTACGGAGATAATCAATACCTTGATTATCCCGCCTTCTCGAGTCTAGAAAAGGGATCGGAAAAGTACAGCGTGGGTGCAGCGCCTATCCCGTGGGAAACGGGTTATTATACTGCACCGTTGCTGTGCGGGGGTCGGTGTAGACCTTACACGAATGAGGTGGTGTGTGAGTGAGAGGGGTGTAGGCCCCGCCATCACATGACCATGAAAGTTAAATGAAGGAGGGGTACAGTAATAGTTCACTAGCTATTGACGTTGGGGTTCAACGGGATGGGCAAAAGAGGTGATGGTTGAATCACCTCAGTGACCCTGAAGAACAACCAGTATGTGCTTTGCTCAAGGTAGGGTGTCATGTTTTCTTGTTTCGTTAAGAATCACTCAGACCTCTGGAATCGCAGCATTGTCTGTGGGGATATGCAACAAAGATTCCAGGGGGTGAGATTGAGCATAAGATATAATCTATATAGTATAGTAAATGAGCTTAAGACCTATTCTATGCTTAAGTCTACTAACCGTTACAGTATAAGGCTAAACATACCTTTAAAAAACCTTAGCTGAACTTTAGAATTTAGACAAAATGCAGTCCATGCCAGTAGTGGATGCCTCAGGTGAAGTACTCTATGAGGCGTACCTGTAAAGAAAAAGGGGTTAGCGGAATCATGAGTAGTCAGCGGCTTTGATAGTAGGCATCTTCGGCTACATTGTGTGTCCTTATTTCCCAGAAGATCACAATAGCTCGAGTATCCGCTGTTATTCTGGGATCAAAGTGTGAAGTGGGATGTCCTTCAGTAGTAGGGATCTGCAGTCCAGTGGCCGGTCGGTCTGGAGGTATCAGGGTTCCCAGGAGATTAAGCAAGCAAGGCTGTAGGACATGGTGGTCATTTTTTTTTCTTAGCCGTTAGTTTTTCAGGTCCGGTACAAACGTGTATTGCGGTGTATGCTGCATTTGAGCCGTATATCGGATGAACTCATCCCGAACTTCTTAGAAGGTGGTGGCTCACAGGGGGAAACATGACTTCAGTGCATAGTGGGAATCCGGAACTTGAAGATCTGTTACCTTTGTTGAGACAGGGACTGTGAGGTGCGCTGACCAGGGAGCACTTGTTCTTTCCGCTGCCAACAGGAAGGCAGGTGGTCATTTCCGGAATCAGCGCTAAAGGCATTATGGGGGTTGTAGGCAGCTGCTCATACCTCAATCTTTCTAGGCATGGGGTAGGCCGCTAAGGGGGAGCTTACAGTCCCATTGGCGGATTCCATACAAGGCCTAACGGTCTGCGCTTACGCAGTAAATCTCGCCCTGTGATGACCGTTTTAGGAAAGTTGTCAGCAGTTGAGTACAAGCACTCACTATTCTGTTTTAATAAAGATAAAGATAACTGTTCGCCTAACATGGCATAACTAGCATAAGTACGTGGCTGGGCCTCTGTGACATTAGGCGCTTCTCTGATCTGTTAACGGTCCCGTCTGGCCCTTCTCGAGGTGGGCGAGGTTGCTGCACTGAATTCCCGACGATGATAGCGGGAGGTGCCATGGTACGTCGGGGCAGAAGGCGACCGTCTCCTCCTGTGTCCTGCATTCAGGGTCTCCATAGGTTCTTCAGGCTGGCGTTCTCTACAGACAGCCGAGCGGCGAAAATCCGCATACCACTCCGGTACCTCCACAACGGGGATGTTCAAGGTTTCACAGAACTGGGGAAGATCCTCAGGTACTCTGAGGAACGCCGAGCGCCCTTGCGAGGATGCCGCGAGGCAGAAGGGGAATTTCCACTTGTACGGTATGCCTCTGGTACGTAAAGTGTCTAGGAGCGGCTTCAGGTCTCTGCGATGCTGTAGGGTTATGCCAGAAAGATCCTGAAAGATTTGTACCGTCTTTCCTTCATGGACGATTTGCGGGATGCTCCTGGCCTGGCGTAAGATGTCTTCCTTAACCTTGTAGTTCACCAGACAGCAAATCACGTCCCTGGGGGGTTCAGTGGCTTTTCCTTTGGGTCTCAGTGCACGGTGGATCCGTTCAAATTCAACCGGTGTCTGCTGCGGCCTATGCATTATGCCATTGAACAGGCTAGTTACTGAGGGCAAGAGTTGATCCCCCTCAATCGTCTCAGGGAGCCCCCGTATCCTTAGGTTCCGTCTTCTGCCCCGGTTATCGAGGTCTTCGAGATGCCTCTGCATATCCCTCATTTGGAGGGTATGTGTGTCTACTTGTCTGGTGGTTTTGCGGATTTGAAGGTCTTGCTGCTCTGCCGTTCATTCTGTCAGCGCTACCCTGTCCGTCAAGGCACGGATGTCTAAACGGAGTTCAGATACAGCTGCTGCGAGGGCGTCTTTTATGTCCGTGGCGATCATCCGTAAGTCGCTTATGTTTAAATGATGCTGGGGGAGCTCTTCTGTGGCGTTCTCCCCTATTTGGCTGTTAGGTAGAGCTACTGGTGGAGTGCCCTGTGAGGAAGATGCGGCCTGGGCGCTTCTGTGGCGAGAAGACGCCATGTTTCCTCTGTTCGATCGGAACATGTCAGGGATATTGTGCCCGGGGTTGTCAGGCTGTTCCCTCGGCGATCTGGAACGGGATGCGGATGTGTTCCTGGATGCGGTTCCCATTTTTTAAGAAGGTTGTAGCTCAGTTTAACCTCCGTTATACTGGTCGTAGGTCGTGTGATGGCGAGGGCTGAGGAGTTAAGCTGCCATCTTCATATAGGGTCAGGCCACACCGAAAGATGAAGGTTAATGAAAGTGGCTCACCAAGTTTAGTGGAAGAAAGGTCCACTTGGTATTAGGAAGGGTGGAAGAAAAAGCAATTAAGGTGTCCCTGAGTTAGGAAGATGGCCACCGTCTGCTATAGGTAGGCCAGAGCCTCAGCCTTTCCTAGGTGGTGGTCTGAAGAAAAGGTGGCAGGCTGTGGGTGTCCGAGATCAGCTTTTCCTAATCTTTTCCGGCCTTCAGGGTCTCTACAGCCTGCATCTATCATCCAGATGTGTCTGAAATAAGAAGGGCCGGGTTGGTTATCGCTCATACCGCCGATTGCGGAACTCAAGCCCGGGGATGCTGGAGGCTTCACAGGCCTCAAGATGGCGGCGGGCCGCGTGTGGTCTGAGGTATTTTTCACTATATTTGCCGGCTTGTACTGTGTCTGTACCCCTACCGATCCTCCCCCGGGAGAATATTAGTAGCTTTTGGCGATTCGTTGTCTCTAAAATCGGCCGATCACGGCACTCGAGCCTGGGGACAGTGAAGGCCTGTGGGCCGCAAGATGGCGGCGAGTCTCTGTTGTGAGGAGCCGGCCGCGTCCTAATAGCAACTCAATCGGCCAGCGAGACTCAGTAATTTCCCCAGGGGCAGATGTATCAGGTGTCCAGTGACTTATGTGGGAAGTTAGGAGGCTCACCCAGGTATGGTAATCGTAGGATGGTGTTGGATTGGACCGGGTTGGTTATCGCTCGTACCGCCGATTGCGGTACTCGAGCCCGGGGATGCTGGAGGCTTCACAGGCCTCAAGATGGCGGCGGGCTGCGAGCGCTCCGAGCTAATCCTTCCGTGTTTGCTAGCATCCACAGTGACCGCTCACCATCCGACCTTCCCCTGTAACAGCCGCAGCAGATGGGGGCAATTCAGCTGTTCTGTGTTCGGCCAATTGCAGTGTTTAAGCCTGGGGATGATGAGGGTCCGTAGGCCGCAAGATGGCGGCGAGTCTTTGGAGATGAGGAGCCGGCAGCAGCCTAAGATATACTCGATCGGCCAGGTAACCTCTGAAATTTCCCCAGGGATCGAAGTAGCAGGTGCTCAGCAACTGTTGGGTGAGTTTTGGAGGCTCACCAAATGCTAGAATTCGCAGGATGGCGGTGGATTGCAATAGTCTCTGCGGAGCTATCAGTTAACACGTCCTGTCACTACAGAGTCCGGACACGCCCCCCCTATTGGATTTTTTTTTTTTTATAACATAAGGTAGAAAATATCATTTTTTTTCAAAATTTTCTGTCTTTTTCCATTTATAGCGCAAAAAATAAAAATGGCAGAGGTGATCAAATACCATCAAAAGAAAGCTCTATTTGTGGGAAGAAAAGGACGCAAATTTTGTTTGGGTACAGCATTGCATGACCGCGCAATTAGCAGTTAAAGCGACGCAGTGCCAAATTGGAAAAAGTCCTCTGGTCCTTATGCAGCATAATGTTCCGGGGCTAAAGTGGTTATAATCACTGCTCCCAAAAAAAAGGCAGTTTTTAAAACTTTCTTTTGCATTGATACATGTCCCCTGGGCAGGACCCAGGTCCCCAAACACTTTTTATGACAATACCATGCATATAAGCCTTTAAAATTAGCACTTTTGATTTCTCCCATAGACAATTCATTATAACCATGAGTACTTTTAAATTACTTTTTTCCTTTATTATTATTATTATTATTATTATTATTATTATACAGGATTTATATAACACAGACAGTTTACACAGCGCTTTACAACATTAGGGCAGACAGTACAAGTACAATACAATTCAATACAGGAGGAATCAGAGGGCCCTGCTCGTTAGAGCTTACAATCTAGGAGGGAGGGTCAAGTTATACAAAAGGGTAATAGCTGTGGGGGATGAGCTAATGGAGAAAATAGTGCAGTTGTTAGATGGAGGCAGGATAGGCTTCTCTAAAGAGGAAAGTTTTCAGGGATCGCCTAAAAGTGGATACATTTGGAGACAGTCTGACAGTTTGGGGTAGGAAATTCCAAAGGATGGGCGAGGCTCGGGAGAAGTCCTAGAGGCGGATATGGGAGGAGGTGATGAGGGAGCTAGAGAGCAGGAGGTCTTTAGAAATGTCATTTTGTGCAGAGACTGTTTTAAACACGGGAAAAATGCGCCACTTTACAGGCATACTATAGACACCCCCTAGGTATGAAATTTAAAGGAATATTTCACTTTTATTGTTTCACTTTAACCACTTCAACCTCGGAAGGTTTTAACCCCTTCCTGACCAAAGCACTTTTTACAATTTGGCACTGCGTCGCTTTAACTGCTAATTGCAATGTTGTACCCAAACAAAATTTGCGTCCTTTTCTTCCCACAAATAGAGCTTTCATTTGATGGCATTTGATCACCTCTGCGGTTTTTATTCTTTGCGCTATAAACGGAAAAAGACCGAAAATTTTTGTTATAAAAAAAATCCAAGAAACTCAATTTTAGTCATACATTTAGGCCAAAATGTATTCAGCCACATGTCTTTGTTAAAAAAAAGTCAATAAGCGTATATTTATTGGTTTGCGCAAAAGTTATAGCGTCAACAAACTAGGGTACATTTTCTGGAATTTACACAGGTTTACAGCTTTTAGTTTATGACTGCCATTTCTTGAGGTGCTAAAATGGCAGTGCAGTACAACCCCCCCCCCCCCCCCAAATGACCCCATTTTGGAAAGTAGACACCCCAAGGAAATTGCTGAGAGGCATGTTGAGCCCATTGAATATTTTATTTTTTGTCCCAAGTGATTGAATAATGACAAAAAAGAAAAAAAAATATTTTACAAAAAGTTGTCACTAAATGATATATTGCTCACACAGGCCATGGGCACATGTGGAATTGCACCGCAAAATACATTCTGCTGCTTCTCCTGAGTACGGGGATACCACTTGTGTGGGACTTCTTGGGAGCCTAGCCGCGTACGAGGCCCCGAAAACGAAGCACCGCCTTCAGATCTTCTAAGGGCGTAAATTTTTGATTTCACTCCTCACTACCTATCATGCCCTGTACACACGGTCGGACATTGATTGGACATTCCGACAACAAAATCCATGGATTTTTTCCAATGGATGTTGGCTCAAACTTGTCTTGCATACACACGGTCACACAAATTTGTCAGAAAATCCGATCGTTCTGAACGCGGTGACGTAAAACACGTACGTCGGGACTATAAACGGGGCAGTAGCCAATAGCTTTCATTTCTTAATTTATTCTGAGCATGCATGGCAGTTTGTGCGTCGGATTTGTGTACACACGATCGGAATTTCCGACAATGGATTTTGGAAAAAAATTTGTCGGAAAATTTTATATCAAGCTCTCAAACTTTGTGTGTCGGAAATTCCTATGGAAAATGTGTGATGGAGCTTACACATGGTCGGAATTTCCGACAACAAGGTCCTATCACACATTTTCCATCGGAAAATCCTATCGTGTGTACAGGGCATCACAGTTCCAGAGACCATGGAATGCACAGATGGCACAACCCCCCCCCAATTGACCCCATTTTGGAAAGTAGACACCCCAAGCTATTTGCTGAGAGGCATGGTGAGTATTTTGCAGCTCTCATTTGTTTTTGAAAATGAAGAAAGAAAAGAAAAATGTATTTTTTTTTTTTTTTCAATTTTCAAAACTTTGTGACAAAAAGAAAGATCTGCAAAATACTCACCATACCTCTCAACAAATAGCTTGGGGCATCTACTTTCCAAAATGGGATCATTTGGGGTGGTTGTGCCATCTGCGCATTCCATGGTCTCCGGAACTGTGATAGGCAGTGAGGAGTGAAATCAAAAATTTACACCCTTAGAAACCCTGAAGGTGGTGCTTGGTTTTCGGGGTCCCGTACGCGGCTAGGCTCCCAAAAAGTCTCACACATGTGGTATCCCTGTACTCAGGAGAAGCAACAGAATGTATTTTGGGGTGTAATTTTACATATTCCCATGGCATGTTTAAGCAATATATCATTTAGTGACAACTTTGTGCAAAAAAAAAAAAAATTGTCTTTTTCCCGCAACTTGTGTCACAATATAAAATATTCCATGGACTCAACATGCCTCTCAGCAAATAGCTTGGGCTATCTACTTTCCAAATGGGGTAATTTGGGGGGATTTTGAACTGTCCTGGCATTTTATGCACAACATTTAGAAGCTTATGTCACACGTCACCCACTCTTCTAACCACTTGAAGACAAAGCCCTTTCTGACACTTTTTGTTTACATGAAAAAATATTTTTTTTGCAAGAAAATTACTTTGAACCCCCAAACATTATATTTTTTTTAAAGCAAAGGCCCTACAGATTAAAATGGTGGGTGTTTCATTTTTTATTTTCACACAGTATTTGCGCAGCGATTTTTCAAACGCATTTTTTTGGGAAAAAACACACTTTTTTTAATTTTAATACACTAAAACACACTATATTGCCCAAATGTTTGATGAAATAAAAACGATGATCTTAGGCCAAGTACATGGATACCAAACATGACATGCTTTAAAATTGCGCACAAATGTGCAGTGGCGACAAACTATATACATTTTTAAAAGCCTTTAAAGCCTTTACAGGTTACCACTTTAGGTTTACAGTAGAGGTCTACTGCTAAAATTACTTCCCTCAATCTGACCTTCGCGGTGATACCTCTCATGCATGGTGCAATTGCTGTTTACATTTGACGCCAGACTGACACTTGCGTTCGCCTTTGCGCGAGAGCAGGGGGGGACGGGGGTGCTTTTTTTTTCTTTTTTTTTTTTTACCTTATTTCTAAACTGTTGCTTTCATTTTTCTGTTATCATTTTTATTGTTAATGTTTAATGTAAATATCCCCTATGATAGCAATAGGTAGTGACAGGTACTCTTTTTTGAAAAAATTGGGGTCTATTAGACCCTAGATCTTTCCTCTGCCCTCAAAGCATCTGATCACACCAAGATCGGTGTGATAAAATGCTTTCCCTATTTCCCAATGACGCTGTTTACATCCGGTGAACTCTAAGTCATGAAATTCGAGTAGCTTCCAGTTTCTTAGGCCATAGAGATGATTGGAGCCATTCTGGTCTCTGATCAGCTCTATGGTCAGCTGGCCGAATCACCGGCTGCATTCTCAGGTTCCCTGTTGGGACAGGAGAGCCAGAGAAAACCATGGAAGACGATGGGGGAGGGGATATTCCCTCCCACTGCTTGTAAAAGCAGCCTAGAGGCTAATTAGCCGCTAGGATTGGTTTTACGTGAAAGCTGACAGCTGGCTGAAAAGAATGATACCAAGATGATACCTAAACCTGCAGGCATCATTCTGGTATAACCACTCAAAGTCCAGCAACATACCAGTACGTTGCTGGTCCTTGTTGGGCATATATTGTAATCTTTTTTTTCATGCAGCCTGTGGGCTGAACGAAAAAAAGAGATTGATCGGTGGGTATGCCCACCATTAGAATACCTCCCTTCATCCACCCACTTCTAATGATGGGCATACATGCACCATTTATATATGCTAAAGCATGGGGGCATCCGCCCCAAAAGCTAGGAGCAAATTGCTCCTCTGGCCCTGCTGCCCCCATGCTTTGGCATATATGCTCTTTTTTTAACTGTGGTGGTGAAATCACCTCCTACAGCGCTGGAGTCATGGCTTTATGTATCGTGGGAGCAAGCGCTGTTGCTGTCAAGATAAATAAATCTGTGCTGCAATTGAATGGCGTACCTGCTAAGCAAATGATGATTAACAATAAAACAAAGTAACATTGCAGTATAACAGTAAGACATACCATACCTGCAAAGCAAGTACAAAAAAAATAGTAAAAAATAAAACATTTTTTAACGCAACCTGTGACTAAAATATATATATGCGGAAGCATGGGGGCATCCACCCGCAAAAGGTAGGAGCAAATCGCTCCTCCGCCCCTGCTGCCCCCATGCTTCAGCATATATGCTCTTTTTTTAACTGTGGTGGTGAAATCACCTCCGACAGCGTTGGAGTCAAGGCTTTATGTATCGTGGGAGCAACCGCTGTTGCTGTCAAGATAAATAAATCAGCGCTGCAACTGAATGGCATACCTACTAAGCAAATGATGGTTAACAATAAAACAAAGTAACATTACAATATAACACAATAAGACTTACCATACCAGATAAGCAAATACAAAAAAAAATAGTAAAAAAATATAACATTTATTAACGCAACCTGTGCCTAAAATATATATATGCCGAAGCATGGGGGCAGCCACCCGCAAAAGGTAGGAGCAAATAGCTCCTCCGCCCCTGCTGCCCCCATGCTTTGACATATATGCTCTTTTTTTAAATGTGGTGGTGAAATCACCTCCGACAGTGCTGGAGTCACGGCTTTATGTATCGTGGGAGCAAACGCCGTTGCTGTCAAGATAAATAAATCCGCGCTGCAGCTGAATGGCATGCCTGAAAACAAAAAAATGGTTAACAATAAAACACAGTAAACAATAAAGTATAAAAAAATGACATACCTGAAAAGCAAACATGATAAAACATAATAACAATAAAACATTGCAGATACAGTAAAAAAGAGCAGAACAATAGAGAGAGAATAGAGAGAGAGAGAACAATAAAACAACAACTATTTTTGTTTTTTTATTTTATATTTTTTTTTTGTATTTTTTTTTCCTTTTTTTTTTAATTTTTTTTAATAACTGTAACTTGTAACTCTAACTGGTTCCAGGTTAATGTCTCTCAAAATGCGATGGCATCTTGGGAGACCCTGTGAAAGTGTGCCTAGTCTGTGCAATGCTAAAACTCAACTAGTATATGGTAGCGCTCAAAACATTCACCAATGCAAAGACCAGGATTGTCAGGACAGGAGGGACAATAATAGCGGGTGTCACGCCTATATCCACGCTTTCTACAGACACAACATTTTCTTTGGGGGGCTCGTTGGGTAGGGGTACTCGGGAGGACATAAGGAAAATGCCTCTCATGCAGCTGGCTTACTGCATTTGGTTGGAGAAGTTGAGGTGGAGCACCATCTGGAAACAGAAGGGCTCTGACAATCTCTTCCTGGAATTTAAGGAAGGATCCAGTCTGTCCTGAAGCTCTGTATAGCACATGAGCGTTCAGCAAAGCCAATTGAAATAAGTATACAGACACTTTTTTATACCAGCGTCTGGCCTTACAGGCAACTAGGTACGGCGCCAACAACTGGGCGTTGAAGTCCACCCCTCCCATATTTTGGTTATATTCGTGGACATAGAGGGGTTTCTCCACAACACCAGTCACCGTAGTAATTTGGACAGTCATGTCTGCATGAAGGGAGGTAAGAACGAAAACATTCTTATTATCCCTCCACTTCATAGCGAGCAAGTTATTACACTTCAAGCAGGCTCTCTCCCTCAGCCTAAGACGGGAATCTACAAGCTGCTGGGGAAAGCCACGGTAATTAGATAGCATGGTGCCACATGCTCCAATCTGATGATCAAAAAGGTGACTAAAAAGTGGCATGCTCGTGTAATAATTGTCCACATACAAGTGGTACCCCTTACCGAATAAGGGTGACACCAAGCCCCACACAATCTTGCCAGTGCTTCCTATGTAATTGAATGGAGCAAAAATGGGAGGGAGAGGGGAAGAATGTTCCAAGGGACTACTCCAATAGCGTCCCACCTCGCCACCCCAAAATTATTTGGACTATACCGGTACCTCATACAACGATACAGTTTTAAGTAAAATTTCAAATTTATTTAGACAACATCAAAAAGTTTTTTTTATAAAAAATATCTATATATACACAATATAGATTTCACATATGACAATGATTTGACAATACATAAATTACAGTAACATTAAAAAGTGCCATCAAGGGTAGTTGAAAGCTGTTGCTTAGAATACTTGCAAACGTAACCTCAACAGTTTCGCGGATTGACCGCTTCTTCAGGAGGCGTCCAAGTAAATTCTCTAAGAATTAAATGACTACAATTACACATATGGTAAGAAAACATATACAGAGTGCAAAACCATAGAGACAGTGGAAGTATTGACAATACATAGTCATTGGAGTGATAAATCAGTTGAAATGCAGAAATATAAACTCACCAACCACTGCCCTATGCGGGCTAGCACGGCACTGTGAGATGCCCCAATTGGGGCGTTCCCCCGGGGGCGAGCACGGGGGGCTTTGCTACGGCTGGACACACTATTGTGTAAAGGGACATATTAATTGATGAAAACATGGGGTAATTGTGAGAAATACCACCCGGACAAAAGTGGGCAAGGAGGTGGTGACCCGACTGGGGGGAAAGGGAAAGGGGAAGGGAGAGATGGAGCAGAGGGGGGGAGGGGGATGGAGGGAACCGGGGGGGGGGAAAGAGGGAAGGAGAGGGGGGGAAAGGAGAGAGAAGGGAGGGGGGGAAAGGGGGGAAGGGGAGGAGGGAAAGAGATGGGGAAGAAGGAAGGGTGAGGGGGGGGAAGAGAGGGGAAAGGGGGGAAAGGGAGAAAAGAAGTGAAGGGAAGGAAAAGGGGGGGGGCAGGGGGAGGGAAGGAGGGGAAAAGGGGGGAGGGAAGGAGGGGAAAAGGGGGGAGGGGGGTAGGAAGGGGGGGGGGAAGAAGGGGGAGGGAGGGGGAAAGGAAGGGAAGGCACGGTGGGTGGTGGTGGAGGGGGAGGGGTAGGGAAAAAAAGGGGGGGGGGGGGGGGGAAAGGGTCAGCCCTTCACCTCAAGTATAACTGATAAGTATTGGCTGTAGCCAGAAAGGAACCTACCCTGTTAAACTACCAATGGAGGTCCAATGAGTTACACCTGGGAGTAGGGATTGTCTTTAATACTGTATGATTAGGTAGTTAATGTAATTTGCTGTGTTGCAGCTTATTAAAGATGGATGACACAGTGAGTGAACACTGCAAGTGTTACTGGTCTGAACAGACCTATAGGATTACACTGCAAAAGTGACCAAAAGACATAGTCCAATTCTGGGCAAAAGGGCATAAGGGTACTGCAAATGTTCATGGTCTCAGCAAACCTATAGGGTTAAACTGCAATTGACCAGAACATAAAGGCAGATTCTTAGTAATAAAACATATTTGGCAAAAAGATAATCAATTATGACAGGGAGAGAAGTAAGAGCTTGGAAGTGTACTTACTTGTAGTTGATCATAGCATGCTTGGTATGTCAGGTGTCCGCCGTGGATACAAGACCGCCGTATCGGCGGCCTTATATGCCCCCAACCCGGAAGGAGTGTGGCGCTCGAGCGTCCCCAACACTGCTTCTGGGTTAGGCTTTCCTATGTAGTCAGGGCAGTTTGTCGGCTCTACGTGACTATCTCTTCCCTCATAAACCCTAAAACTACATGTATAGCCTGTGGTCCTGTCACAGAGCATATACATCTTGACCCCGTATCTGGCACGCTTGCTGGGAAGGTACTGTTTGAATGACAAGTGGCCAGAAAACTTAATCAGGGACTCATCAACGCAGACAACTTGATGGGGAGTAAACAAGTCTGGAAAACTTTGGTTGAAGTGGTTTACGAGGGGCCGAATTTTGTAGAGCCGATCTTACCCAGGGTCTCCACGAGGACGACAGAGTTCATTGTTGTTGACGTGCATGAACCGCAAAATCTGCTCGTATCGTGCCCTGGCCATGAAAGCAGAGAACACGGGCATATGGCGAATTGGGTCAGAGGACCAACATGACCGCAACTCACTCTTTTTGGTTATGCCCATGAGGAGGGAAAGGCCCAGAAAGATCTTAAATTCAGAAATCGTAATTGGTTTCCAATCTCTGGCAAGGGAGGACTGGGGAATAATGGCCATGTGTTGACCAGCATACAAATTGCTTTGGTCCACAATAGATCTATAGAGATATTCGGTGAAAAACAGCGACTAAAAATCAAGTGACGTAAAATCAACTGTTTCCACCTCAATGCCGGGTTGGCCAGTGAATGGGGAAAGTACGGGTGCTGCAGAAGTGGTGGGTTCCAAATTAGGATTGGCAAATGCAATAGGAAGGGCACTATGGGCACGACGGGCCGGTGTTCGTCTTCTTGGTGGCAGCGGGACACTACTTGTGCTTGCCACCTCGCCAGCTTGAACTGCACTTATGGGACTCGCCACATCACCAAGTGCTGGATGTACGACCAGGGTGTACTAGGCCGCTGGTGCTTGCCAGTTCACCAGAAGGAATAGCGGCGCTAATACTTCTCTGCTCCATATGAGAGCCCTGCGGTTCTTGCACCTCAACAGCAGAAGAAGAAGATTGGGGTCTGGTACGCCTGACCTTGGCAGGGACCACAACTCCGTCGTCAGAGCTATCTGTCATGGAGCCGCTGCTGTCTACAGGTTCGTATTCTGAGCCTGAATCTGACAGATGAGTGACTTCCTCTTCACTATCTGTCATGCTCAGAAACGTCTAGGCTTCTTCACTAGTGTACCTTCGATTTGCCATTTTGGGCTCTAAATTTAGTGGTACACTAGTGAGACGCACAGGCAAAAAAGCTCCTGACTGTTAGCGACTGTATCAAAACGCTACCAAAAAACTGTTAGAGATCGAAGGGATCAGGCCTGACTCTGCGAACACTGCAGTTATGTGCAGTGGCGGCTGCTGCTCAATTTTTTTTGGGGGGCGAAAAGCACTAACCAACCCCAGCCACCCCCCACCCCCGCCGGTAACTCACCCACAATAGCGCCTACAGATAGTTCGATAAATAGACAGATAAATGGACACATAGATAGACACTGGGTGGGATAGATGGATGGATAGATAGACACTGGGTGGGAGGGAGGGATAGATAGACACTGGGTGGGATAGAGGGATAGACACTGGGTAGGATGGATGGATGGATAGACACTGGGTGGGATGGATGGATAGACACTGGGTGGGATGGATGAATGGATATACACTGGGTGGGATGGATGACTGGATATACACTGGGTGGGATGGATGGATGGATAGACACTGTGTGGGATGGATGGATGGAAAGACACTGGGTGGGATGGATGGATAGACACTGGGTGGGATGGATGGATGGATGGATAGACACTGGGTAGGATGGATGGATGGATAGACACTGGGTGGGATGGATGAATGGATATACACTGGGTGGAATGGATGAATGGATATACACTGGTTGGGATGGATGAATGGATATACACTGGGTGGGATGGATGGATGGATGGATGGATGGACACTGGGTGGGATGGATGGATGGATAGACACTGGGTGGGATAGATGGATAGACACTGGGTGGGATGGATGGATAGAAACTAGGTGGGATGGATGGATGGATGGATTGATAGACACTGGGTGGGATGGATGGATAGACACTTGGTGGGATGAATGGATAGACACTGGGTGGGATGGATGGATTGATAGACACTGGGTGGGATGGATGGATAGACACTGGGTGGAATGGATGAATGGATATACACTGGTTGGGATGGATGAATGGATATACACTGGTTGGGATGGGTGAATGGATATGCACTGGGTGGGATGGATGGATGGACACTGGGTGGGATGGATGGATGGATGGATTGATAGACACTGGGTGGGATGGATGGATATACACTGCGTGGGATGGATGGATAGACACTGGGTGGGATGGATGAATGGATATACACTGGGTGGGATGGATGAATGGATATACACTGGGTGGGATGGATGGATGGATAGACACTGTGTGGGATGGATGGGTGGATAGACACTGGGTGGGATGGATGGATAGACACTGGGTGGTATAGATGGATGGATGGATGGATAGACACTGGGTAGGATGGATGGATGGATAGACACTGGGTGGGATGGATGAATGGATATACACTGGGTGGAATGGATGGATGGATATACACTGGATGGGATGGATGAATGGATATACACTGGGTGGGATGGATGGATGGATGGACACTGGGTGGTATGGATGGATAGATAGACACTGGGTGGGATGGATGGATAGACACTGGGTGGGATGGATGGATAGAAACTGGGTGGGATTGATGGATAGAAACTGGGTGGGATGGATGGATGGATAGACACTGGGTGGGATGGATGGATAGACACTGGGTGGGATGAATGGATAGACACTGGGTGGGATGGATGGATGGATAGACACTGGGTGGGATGGATGGATAGACACTGGGTGGAATGGATGAATGGATATACACTGGTTGGGATGGATGAATAGATATACACTGGGTGGGATGAATGGATGGATGGATGGATGGACACTGGGTGGGATGGATGGATGGATTGATAGACACTGGGTGGGATGGATGGATAGAAACTGGGTGGGATGGATGGATGGATAGACACTGGGTGGGATGGATGGATAGACACTGGGTGGGATGAATGGATAGACACTGGGTGGGATGGATGGATAGACACTGGGTGGGATGGATGGATAGACACTGTGTGGGATGGATGGATGGATAGACACTGGGTGGGATGGATGGATAGACACTGGGTGGGATGGATGGATAGACACTGGGTGGGATGGATGGATGGATGGATAGACACTGGGTGGGATGGATGGATAGACACTGGCTGGGATGGATGCATAGACACTGGGTGGGATGGATGGATGGATGGATGGATGGATGGATAGACACTGAGTGGGATGGATGGATAGACACTGGGTGGGATGGATGGATAGACACTGGGTGGGATGGATGAATGGATGGATGGATAGACACTGGGTGGGATGGATGGATAGACACTGGGTGGGATAGATGGATAGACACTGGGTGGGATGGATGGATGGATAGACACTGGGTGGGATGGATGGATAGACACTGGGTGGGATGGATGGATAGACACTGGGTGGGATGGATGGATGGATGGATAGACACTGGGTGGGATGGATGGATAGACACTGGCTGGGATGGATGCATAGACACTGGGTGGGATGGATGGATGGATGGATGGATGGATAGACACTGAGTGGGATGGATGGATAGACACTGGGTGGGATGGATGGATAGACACTGGGTGGGATGGATGAATGGTTGGATGGATAGACACTGGGTGGGATGGATGGATAGACACTGGGTGGGATAGATGGATAGACACTGGGTGGGATGGATGGATGGATGGATAGACACTGGGTGGGATGGATGGATAGACACTGGGTGGGATGGATGGATAGACACTGGGTGGAATGGATGAATGGATATACACTGGTTGGGATGGATGAATAGATATACACTGGGTGGGATGAATGGATGGATGGATGGATGGACACTGGGTGGGATGGATGGATGGATTGATAGACACTGGGTGGGATGGATGGATAGAAACTGGGTGGGATGGATGGATGGATAGACACTGGGTGGGATGGATGGATAGACACTGGGTGGGATGAATGGATAGACACTGGGTGGGATGGATGGATAGACACTGGGTGGGATGGATGGATAGACACTGTGTGGGATGGATGGATGGATAGACACTGGGTGGGATGGATGGATAGACACTGGGTGGGATGGATGGATAGACACTGGGTGGGATGGATGGATGGATGGATAGACACTGGGTGGGATGGATGGATAGACACTGGCTGGGATGGATGCATAGACACTGGGTGGGATGGATGGATGGATGGATGGATAGACACTGAGTGGGATGGATGGATAGACACTGGGTGGGATGGATGGATAGACACTGGGTGGGATGGATGAATGGATGGATGGATAGACACTGGGTGGGATGGATGGATAGACACTGGGTGGGATAGATGGATAGACACTGGGTGGGATGGATGGATGGATGGATAGACACTGGGTGGGATGGATGGATAGACACTGGGTGGGATGGATGGATAGACACTGGGTGGGTGGGAGAGATAGACAGATGGGGAGGGGGAGAGAGAGATATACACTGGGTGGGTGGGAGAGAGAAATATACACTGGGTGGGATGGACACACACACACACACAGATCAGTGATGAGGTCTTGCATATTAATGAGGCTCTGTCTTGCAGGCTGCAGTCCATGGCTAGTGACACTGTCCTGACACCTCCTCTGCCTCCTTCCTTCCATACGCTGGCTGGGAAGGATGTCTTATCTCCGTGCATATTCAGTCACACAAGGCTGGTCTCCTTATTTCTACAGGATGGATGGATGGATGGGGAGACTTCACAACATGGTCTGTGTGTTTAAAGCGGTTGTATAGTCTTTATTTTGACTTTTACCTACAGGTAAGCCTATAATAAGGCTTACCTGTAGGTAAAAAAAAAACCGTAAAGGTTTAGGAGATATTCCCCTTGCTATGAGCCGCTGACTGCAGCGGCGCATGCGCACAGGGGATTCTCGGCTGAAGCCCGGCAGCTGCCGGACCTTGCCGAGTAAGAAATCTCCCACGCGCATGCGCGGAGTGATGACATCGCGGCTCCAGCCACTCACAGCGCTGGAACCGCGATACCCGGAAGACACGCCGAGGCAACATGACAGCTCCCTCGGCGTGGACCAGGTAAGATACTGACGCCTCATTCTAAGGTAAGTATTTCATAATGAGCTAGTATGCGGTGCATACTAGCTCATTATGCCTTTTGCTTTACAGGGTTAAAAAAAAAAAAAAAATTGCGGGTATACAACCGCTTTAACACTGCCAAACCGAAACACAGCAACATCAGTGGAGATAATAGAAGCATTGACGATTGGTGCTTGTTAAACACATAGCCCATGTGAAGCCTCCCCATCCATCCATCCTGTAGAAATAAGGAGACCAGCCTTGTGTGATCGTCAGTGCTTCTATTATCTCCACTGGTGTTGCTGTGTCTCGGTTTGGAAGTGGAATCCTTCGGCTTTGCCCCCTCCTGTGGATTTTCAACTACTTGTTTCTCTTTTAAGTTGAAGGCAGCGGAGGAGCCCGCTCCTCCGCTCGGAAACACTGGTCTGACACAGGGAAAACCAGAAGTGACAGACTTCTAACTAGTCTATCACTCAAAGCACACGGCCATAGTAATACACTATGGGCGCCGGGCGGATGCTGGTCGGCGTTTTGCTTTGCGCCACAAGGTGGGTTAAAACCCCGCAAATGAAGCGCCTCGTCTGCAATCTTGTGATTGCATAGACGTGGCGCTTCCCATAGTGCACTGTACCCGGTGCCCAAACACAGTGCACTTAAGGACTTTTTTCAATTTTTTTTAAAGGGCCATTCAAAAATATTTTTTTTTTATAAAAAAGTTTTTTTTTGACAGCCTGGAGGGGGGGGCGGTGCCCGGGCACCCCCTATGGATAGGCTGCCACTGGTTATGTGTGTTTAGTGTTTTGTAAGTGACAGTGATCGATTGATACTGCACTTGGGTGGGTTGGGCTGGGCGGAGGGGCAAAACGCAGGTGCTAGCAGGTATCTGGGCTGATCCCCCTAACACTGCGTTTTTGGGAACCCTAAACTGCTGGGGACACTAGTATAGATCTGATCGGATCAGATATTGATCCATTCAGATACTATACCACTAAGGGAGGTGTATGGTGCGTGCATGGGTGTTATCGGTACTGGCACTAACCTGACACTGCCTGGGGTGACGCAGACCCTATCTCACCCTAAAACCTAACTTGTATCACCAGCCGGGCGATTAGGGGGTTAAACCTTTATTAGGTAATAAACGGCGGGTGCCCTGACACTATAAAAAATAAACTAACCAGCGTCACCCGTAACAGTTATACGGTGATCACTGATGAAAGGGTTAATTAGGGGGCAATCAGGGGGTTAAAACCTTTACTAGGTAGTATATGGGGGTCCCTGACGCTATAAAACGCTGACGGCGAACCTAAAGGCCGGGTTCACACTGTTGCGACACGACAGCCATCCTACTTTGGATCCGACTTTGCCCTGCAACTTGAAGCCGACACTTTCAATGAACGGGGATCCAACCTGGATCCCCGCCAATACCAGGCACTTTGTTTGGTATGAATCTTGAGGGGAAACTCCATGCCAAATTTTAAATAAAAAAACGGTTCCCCCTCCAGAAGCATACCAGGCCCTTGGGGTCCCCCCAAAATCCATACCAGACCCTTATCCGAGCACGCAGCCCGGCCGGTCAGGAAAGGGGGTGGGGATGAGCGACTGCCCACCTGAACCATACCAGGCCGCATGCCCTCAACATGGGGGGTGGGTGCTTTGGGGCAGGGGGGCACCCTGAGCCCCCCACCCCAAAGGACCTTGTCCCCATGTTGATGAGGACAAGGTCCTCTTCCCGACAACCCTGGCCGTTGGTTGTCAGGATCTGCGGGCGGGGAGCTTATTGGAATCCGGGAGCCCCCTTTAATAAGGGGGCCCCCAGATCCTGGCCCCCACCCTATGTGAATGAGTATGGGGTACATCATACCCCTACCCATTCACCTAGGAAAAAATTGTCAATAAAAAAAACACACTTGACAGGTTTTTAAAATGTAGTGCACTTGTAGTGCAAAGTGAATTTTCCTTCAGTAAATAACCCCCACAGTGCTCTAAAATTTGCCCCAATCAGGCCAGTTCCAGGACTCAAAACAATTAATTCATGGTGCTGAAAAGGATGTTTTTTTTATCATTAATGCATTACATACATTAACAACAAAAACAATGTGTGTGTGTGTAGCAGACCCACAACATAATAGTTAGCTGAAGAAGAGATTGTCACCTCATGTATCAAATAAATGATGTTTGCAATATTGTAGAAAATGGCCCAAAAGAAAAGCCTATTGGAGAACCTAGGAGACAGCTAAAAGAAATACAAGCAGTAAATCAAATGACATATTATTTCAGTTTAAAACCTGGGGAGGTTTATCAAACATTTGCTGGCATATCAAAGCCCCCCCCCCTCCCACAAAGTATTCCATATATTTTTGACGGACCTCGCGGGCGCTTTGGGGGGGCAAGCCAGGATGGCCAGCTTCAAGCACCGTCAGGGTTGTTGTTTGTTCTGGAAATCCGGCCTAATGCCCAATTGAGGCCACATAGTTTGTAGCATTTCTCCTGAGAAAGTTGTGTAGAATGCAGCATGCAAGTATTATATGAATTAGTTTATATTCCGCCATGTTGATTGGCGTCAGGAATAGGAGGGACCGGCTGGCCATTATGCCGAAAGCATTCTCCACCACTCTTCTGGCTCTGGCCAGCCGGTTAAAAACCCTCTGGGCCGGGGGGGAGGCTTCTTATCAGGAATGGCCACATCAGGTGATCACCCAGCCAAAATGCTTCATCAGCGACAAAGAAGAACGGTAGACCAGCCACGTTGTCTTCCAGAGGTGGCAAGCCCAAGCAACCACTCTGGAGCCGTCTGTAGAACTCTGTCTGGGCGATGACTCCACCATCCGACATCCGGCCATTTTTCCCCACGTCCACATAGAGAAACTCGTATGTCGCCGACACAACCGCCAACATCACAATACTATTAAACCCCTTATAATTATAATAGTATGACCCCGAGTTGGGGGGTGGGATGATGTGGACGTGTTTCCCATCGATTGCCCCTCCGCAGTTGGGAAAGTCCCACCGCTGGGCAAATTGGGAAGCCACAGTCTGCCATTCCTGTGGCATTGAAGGAAACTGTGGAGTGAAACAAGAAAAAAATTAATTAGGACTTTTGCACATAACATTGCAAACAGATTAGACACAAACATTCTTGGCCAACATAAGTATAAAACATTTATTTTAAGGAGTATTTAAAGGCAAAAATATAAGGTCCACTTATCAAATTCCTCACCCACTCTGATGGCCCATTGTAAAAATGTTATGGTGGGAGGGAAATGTTTTGGACAGGTAACCATCTCCACTTCATTGAGAGCTAAATGCATAAATAATGTGTTTTACTTTGGCCAGCCCCTCCTTACTTACACTATTGGCAGCCCACTGGACAGGTAAGAAGTGTCATAATACAAAAATATGAATACACACTGTTCAAATTGAAGCACATTTTTACATTTTGTAATTATCTATCAAGATAATTGGAGAACAAAACTTTAAACAGTACCATTTGAAAGTATTCAGGCAGGCCCTTTCACTACATGCTTTGGTGAATTCATCCATAAATATGACCACAAAAGAGGTAGGTATAATGTGTATGGGTTTGCAAGGTCAGAGTATTGGTATCGGTTGACTTAGCGGTTGGGGGGAGGGAGGGTTCCAAATTAGTTTGGGACCCCAAAAAAGCCTCTTGCACTCTGCCTGAATTTAAGGACAAAAATCACATTTGTACACATTTTAGGGGGTGTTTAGGGTAAAGTACTACTATGGAGCTGACAAAATACATTGTTAAGTGACTAGGCTAGGTGTGTATGGGCCAGGATAGCATGCTGGGGAGGTTAGTGAAGGCAAATATGCATGAAGGACAAAAAAGGAGCATTAAAAACTTCCAGCATGCATGAGGACAAAAAGGACATTCACAGCATATTACAATCATGGTAATTTGGGATTGATGAAAGAAATACAATACGTTAGCAAACATTAAATACATAGAATGTGATGTTTAAGGAGAAAACTTACCCTAATATAGTCCTTCTGCAGGACCTGAATGATGGCAGAACAGGTCCCAGGAATAATGATTCTCAAAGTCTGGGGGGAGATGCCTGTCGAGAACTTGATGTCCTGCAGACTCCTCCCCCCCCCGTCGCCAAGTACCGCAATGTGGCGATGAACCTTTGCTCGGGAGTGATGGCTTGCTGCATGCAGGTGTCCTGCTTGGTAATATAAGGGGACAGCAAAGCCAACAAACAGTGAAAAACGGGGTCCGTCATCCTGAGATAATTCCTGAAATCATCAGGATTATTCTCCTGGATCTCCCACAACAAAGGCATGTGCGAGAATTGGTCATGCTGGAGCAACCAATTCTTGGTCCATGAACTCCTCCCTGCCCTGTTCATGGACTGGGCTTGGGTCAAAGTAAGAACCCCAACACCAAGCCCCCCACTTAGCACGAACTCTATGACAAGTATGTAACCGCAACATGACTTCAAAACGGTCGGCTGGTCAGAACGAACTAACAGAACGCACTGAAAATCAGAAAGGCCTGACAAGAGCGTCCTGAAAATCAGAAACGAGCGGACAAGAACGTACTGTGAATCAAATACGTACTAGAAATAGCACACACTGAAAACCAGATGGGAACTGACTACACACACTGAAAAACAGATACGAACCCACAAGCACAAACTGAAGAGCAGTAACAATCGGAAAAGCATGAGGCTGTAAAGTGTGAATCGTCTCTCACCAAACTTTTACTAACACAAGATTAGCAGAAGGAGCCAAAAGGGTGGCGCACTGGCTATTGAACTTCCCTTTTCTAGTGCCGTCGTACGTGTTGTACGTCAGTGCTTTCTTGTAGATTGGAATTTCTGATAATATTTGTGCGACCATGTGTATGCAAGACAAGTTTGAGATAACATCCGTCGGAAATGAATCCAGGATTTTGTTGTCGGAATGTCCGATCGTGTGTACGCGGCATAAGTCTGACCGACATTTTTAGTAACACAACACATTCTAGTCTACTTATTTTGAAACACATTTCCCATGTAAATACCAACTAATAAAAGAGAAACATCATTGACTGTCATCTTCTATAATTAATAATGATGATATAATTACATAATTATGCCTCTCCTAAATACAAGCTGTATGAAAGCCCATACAAGTTAATACATGCAAATATACAGAGAGATTTGACCCACTGCAGTAAGTGGCACCTTTATAAATTCCAAAGAAAAGTTACAGAATAATTAAATGTGATATATTTTACATTTCACAGGATTGTATTATAATGATCCAGTGCAATAACA